>CM046029.1:77265967-78465967 GCA_025215565.1 Flaveria ramosissima | reverse complement strand
GTGTTACGCGTCGTAACATGTGTGTATCAAGCAACGTTGTTACACCTTTGTTTAACGACCCCATTACAACGTGCAGGTGCTAGATCGACTTAGTTATTGTATATAATGTTTTATGTTTCACGTGTGTTGTTCAACGTTTTTATGTCTACTTTTTTGTTTGGTTTTATTTTTTCTCCTTTTTAAGACGAGTTTATACATTGTTGGTAGTCGCTGACGGTGGTATGACATTGGTACTATTTGGTATGGTTTTATGCCCCTCGCTGTAACGCGGGGGGTTAATACTAGTTATATTTATCTAGTACAGTGGTTATGCTTATTGAAGTAGGACAGGATCCTCTTGAACGTATGATATCCGATCTGTTAAATAAAATAAAGAGATCAAACTATATATAAGATTTAAAAAAGAAACGTGGTAAATTTAGTTAAATATAAGAGGTGGAGCACATTTACCACAACCATTGAATTTTATCCTAATTTTTTTAAGGATTTCGAGTAGGTCTAACGATTTTAGAATTTAAGAAAACCAAATCTAAATAAAATAGATCAGTAAAATGTTTGGTTTATAAATCTAGTAAGTGAATTGAACTATAAACTGAGAATAACAAAATGGCTTTATCTAACTTCTATAATTACTTCTTTGTAGTTTTATTCAAACCGTCAAGCATCAACGAACAAGTATAAAAGGAGAATAACAAAATGGCTTTAGATAATTTGAGAACTTATAGTATCTTCATAACTATGAAAATGATGTCATGATGCTTATTATGATATCAAGTTATTTTAGTATAACCGGATTTGTTTAAGATCAAATGAGTAAATCTGTAAATGGATCATATATTAATTCGAGTTATAAGATGTGAAGTGTGTACTTGATCAAATCTATATAGGTTTTTTAATACTAAAAAACAGAGGCATTGTGGGCCGACTACTATGACTACATGCGCATCTAGTGCAGTGGCTTGGAAGCCAGCTACCTTGACCATCTTCCGAAGTTCTAAACTTGGTAGCTAGAGAGGGTGAATCTTCCTAGCCCAAAGGGGTTCCAACCCCACGGTGGGGTTCGGGGAATGCTCCCGATCCCAGGGGCGGGCACCTAGTGAGATTTTGGGGAAAACTCTTGGCAAGGTCCAAGGAGCAAAGTCCCTAACGAAGTTCATGGTTGCCGGTCAGCGTGACAAAAATTATATATTGTCTTATATAAGCTTCATTCAAATTACATTAGATCTACATGAATTGAACAAATTATATTAGAAAATGGTCATAATCAATAGCAAAAAGATATTTAAACTTACTAGGACCGGACTTAAATTTCTCATTCTATCTTTCATTTAATACTACACACATTATAACAGTAAATAAAATTAGAGAAACAGAATCCATTTCCTTTTAAATTATAAAACAATAAAAAATATATACACAAAAAGATAATGATGGAATTAAAAGCAGAGAACTTTATTTGAAGGTCCAAATTGTCCTCCTCCTGCATCTCATCTGCCTCTAGCCCTGCAAACAGTCGTATTGTCACTTAATACATTCTCTTTGTTAATGATATCCGGCTCTTTGTCACTACATATATTAACATCTTTCACTTTTATGCCAACTGCAATCATATTATATATTTTACACTTACTTACAATACTAGCCCCTAGGCTTGTCAAAACTTCATCTTTGGTTGTTTTCATTAAAAGATATTTAATTACTCCTTAATTTTACTCACCTTTTGGTTTATTTGTGTAGAGATCAATGATATATAACATGTATTTTTTTTGAACTTTTTGTCAACACTCGTCATAATTTTTATACTATAGCTTGTTTGTACAAGAAAGATATATGTTTCATGTCCATCGTTGTTGCAAAAACGACAGAGAGATCGATATACGGATTGTATGTGTTATATATTTGATGTAGAAACAAGAGGGATCTATGGTTTGTGTTCTTCGATGGTGGTTTAAGGCCGGGTTACTAAACTATTCAGTTTGATTATTTCCAAAAACATGTTTATTGTTTGAGTGTCTTTTAATAATTCTATTAAAAGGTTATCTCTGGGTTGATTAGATATAAAATGTATTTGGTTCACTTTTTAAGTTGATTCTACTAATAAGTTATATGTTTCATGTTCATCGCTACTGCTAAAATGACAGAGAGATCAATATATGTTTAAGAGTTATTAAACTATTCAATTTGATTATGTCTAAAAACATATTTTTTTGGTAGTTTTTTTAATAATTTTATTAAAAGGCTATCTATGAATTGATTAGATATAAATTATGTTTGGTTCACTTAAAACTTGACATCTTAGGTTAAGTTAACCATAGTTAATGATTTAAAGGTTATCTTTTATTTAATCACACCTGTTAATGACTTTAACACAAGTTATCAAATAAAATTTTAACAATAGAAGGATCTAGGAAATAAGGGAATAATCTTGAGAAAATGCTATATGTAGAAAACATGTAGTGGTTTATAGTGGAAGGTGAAAATTGTGTGGTTTATACTGAGTTTGCAATGTAGGGATATCAAAATCTAGATTTTCTGTCAAAAGAAGTTTTATTTGGGAATGCGAGTTTGCAACTTGAACCAACAAATAAATATGTTTACTTATTTGTTAAGTGACTTTCTAACACTAAAAAAAATTTAGAAAAAATAAAAATAAAAACCATGTGATCACATAAATCACCTCGTATACAGACATATATAACCCTCGTATATTTAAAGACTCGATCATGTCCTGATCACATAATTCATCTTTGTCCTTGTCGACGTCTCTTCTCCGGTTAACTCAAGACCTTCAATCTTTTATTTTATGGTTCTTAATTCATATTATCATGTAAAATTTTAAAAATAAATAAATTACAGTTTACAAAAAGGTAAACGGGCATTTGCTTTGTAGACTGCAATTTATAGTTCTATAAACAACAGTTTACAGATTTATAAACTTCAGTTTAAAAGTAGGTGATGTATACAACCCTTTTTGTTTTCTTCAATCTCTTGCCTTACAACCATGGGCTGCTGTGTGTTGCTCTATCATAATGACTCTCAAAATAGCCATTCAACTTTTGATACCAAATGTTTAATTTCACTTATCATCAGTTTCTTTCTGATTTTGGTCTCGGGTTACGTACTTAAGTAACAGAGATGACTGGATGGCCCCTCAATGATGCAATTAACATTTCAAAAAAATTATTAGTTCAGGCTTAAGATCACACAACAAACACACCAAAAGAGACGAATTTACTGCTTTCTAACTTTTTTACAACTAGTTAGTAAGTTACTAAGTTAATAACATAAATTGATAACATAAAGTTAGTATTTGTTCGTTCGTGCGAGGATTAAACCCATAATATTCCAAAGAAGCAAATGCTTTAATTTCTAACTATTCTCATTCAGTCAAAATCACATGAATAGTAAAAAACCAAGAGCATATACCGTGAGCTACTACTACTATAAAATAGAGATCAGGATCCACTAACTTGATCCCACTAAAAACACAAACAAAACAACTAAACACTACAAATAATAAAAATAAAAAAATAAAATAATAATAATAATAATAATAATAATAATAATAATAATAATAATAATAATAATAATAATAATAATAATAATAATAATAATAATAATAATATAAATAAATAAATAAATAAACAAACTTCCTTTGACTCGACCCATTTAATAACATCCGTTACTTGAACCGACTATAACCCAATGAAGATTAATTCCTACAATTTCTTTTCTATTCAAGATATTATACTTTTTGTAATCAAAAATAGGATTTTGTTCTAGTTTACCCTTATAAGTAAACACACTTGACATATTTTGAGTTAACATTCTTATTCCCATTTTTGTTTGATGTTTAAAAACACAATAAGAAAAATAATTCATCAAACATTTCTAAATGAGAATGATAATTCCTGCAGAAGAAAAAATGACAGGAGTGAAAAATAATGAACAACAGTGAATCATTATTTTTTGTTTGATTTGATAAAGAAACAAAATTAAAAGTCATGGCCTTTTGTTATGATGACGTAGGGTAGGCCTATAATACCATTCTAGGCCTATAAACATGAAGAGTGAGATAGAGCAAGAGTCAAACAGCATAAATATTTTTTGTTATCATCTGTAGAGATCTGCAGATTGGTAGATCAGAGACAGCCCTCATACTTTACACATACATATAGGGATGATGTGTATCATTAAATATTAATTAATTAATTAACGGGTATGTTAATGTACGGTCATATATTTACATGACATATAATTTAAGTTGAAAAGATTAATTTATTTTAGGATATCATAATAGTAGACGAAGGTTTTAAATTCAAGTTTTATATGTGATATAAATAAAGAGGGGTTTTAGGTTGTTCTGGAGTTTCTTATCTAATGTGAGTTTCCTTCTGATGATGTCAAGTTTCGTACTTGAGTAATGAAGATTATCGGGTGGATCGGTGGCTTGTTAATGATTCAATTAGCCGTTCAAAAAAATATATATGTAGTTGAAGTTTAAAATGGTCACATATGGAAGTATACAGATGTGTATACGGGACATATACAAGTTTATAACAAATTCATATGATCGTATATGCTTCTTAATAAGTTTAGTCAAATCAATAGAATATAAATTGACCAATAGGATGGATTTCATTAGTCAACATACTAATTATTATATATAATATAAAAGATTTAGGGTTGGCTAGACGTACTTATACTCGTGGTATACGTGTATAACATATGCTCTTGTTGCTGATTCATAAAAAAACACGTGTCAAGAACCACCCGTATACGAGGGCTATATATGCCTATATACAAAGTCTATACTTTCATCTAACCAAATAGAATATGAATCTGACAAATGAACAAGTATACATTTAGCGAAAAGTCTAAAAAAGGGTGTGTTCCTTTAGCGGTAGCAAAATTTATATCCCTTACACATGAATATATGTATTAAGTTTTCTTACTTTTATTTTTAATAGGTAACATATAGAATTTTTCAAGGATACTTGGTGCCTACAAAGCTGGAACTCATAAGCTTTTGATTGTGTAACTCACCTCTCACCAGAACCCTAACCGAATACATGAATTAAGTATAAGTTAACTCCATCAAATGTCTTCTGGCCGGTTTAATGGTATATGCATTATAATTTGGGCTTAGAAACCTTTAGGTATTACGTTCAAATTTGACTTAAAAAGGTTTTCACATAGTGTTGACTTTCCCCTTGATGGCGTTCCGAAATGAGTCATATAAGGAACGTCAAAACCAGTACGAACTGTCATCCCATCTCAGGAAAACTCATTCGGGTATTGAGATAGTTTCAAACGCAATTCAAAATATAGTATAAACTACCTCCCACATATACACCTATATATACACATATCTGTACCTGACTCGACCCTAGATCAATTTAATACTCCCATCCTCTCTTTTTTTCTCTCTCTGTATATCTATCTATCTCTATAGACAGAAGGGTTCAGGAATATACAGTTTCTACGTGATTGCAAAGGAGAAAAAGCAAGAGTTTTGAATGGTTCTTGAAGATTTTTAAAGAGCACCCATGTGTTGAAAACCTGCAAAAAGAAGTAACTTTCAAGAAAACTTCTAATATTAATTTTCTTTTTTAAAAAATATGGTAAGCTGTGGGAGGAATGGAGCAGTAAGGCAATACATAAGATCAAAGGTTCCAAGACTGAGATGGACTCCTGAACTTCATCAATCTTTTGTTCATGCAATTGAAAGACTTGGTGGTCATGAAAGTAAGTTTTTTTTAACAAGTTTTCTTGTGGATTACTTGTTGGTTGATGATGTATTGATGTTCTTGATCATGATGGTTGTGAACTTGTGATGATGATGATGATAATGAACTTATGTATGTATGTATGAATGTTCATATGCAGAAGCTACTCCGAAGCTTGTTCTTCAGATGATGGATGTAAGAGGTCTCACCATTTCCCATGTCAAAAGTCATCTTCAGGTTCTAATTTTCATCATTTTTTTGCTTTATTATTAATCTTTTTTACCTTTTATATGTTAAAAAAGGTATCTTTTCATGTATTGATGGAACCTTTCAACAGATGTATAGAAGCATGAAGACTGATGCAAATAAACAAGGTTTACTTCTCTTCTGTTATCTTTACTAAAAAGCCATTGAACTACAAAACCCTAGTCCTAAATTTCCTAATTTTTTTTAAATATTTGAAACCAACTTTGTCAAAAACATATATCTTATTTTGAAGAGGTTTAGAAACATCAACTTAACTTATAATATTAACAAAATTTTGGTCAATACTCTGCTAACATCACGTTTAAATCATTGAAGATGTGGTTTCTTTGATCCAAATAGAGTAGAAAGCAGTGAAACAAATCAACCTTGTCCCCCTTCCAACAATGGAAAATCTGTAAAACTAGTATCTTATGTTTTCATTAAAATCTCATGTTAAAACTAGTATTTTCAAATTAAGGTTCATATAAGCTAATAGTACACACACATTCTTATTTTCTAAAAATAGAAAAAACTTTGGATTTTTTTTATATTTTTAATTACAGATAACAAACTTTTTGTTTCTTTCTGTTTATGTACAATATGGGGACACTATTTGGGCTCAATTATGGCATTAATAATGATCATGATTTATATGAACACTAATAATAGATGATGAAGATCCCAATTCCATTGGATCACGAAGAAGACAATCTCTTGAGGAGCATCATGATGGATGTCTTGATCATGAGCATCACTTGAAACCCAACTTTCAAGATTCACATCCCCACTTCTTTTTCACTCTCCCTTCTAAAAGGTTTGCCCATCATTTCTTATTATTATTATTATTTATTATTACAATGTATATATATAGGTACATTTTTTTTAAATAAAACCTAAACATGTTAGTCATATTTTATAATAAATACTACAAAGTTAGGGCTTGTTTGTTTTAGCCTTTTAATGGTCCAAACTGTTTGTTTCGCGAACAAATATCTGAATGATTAATGGTTCAGACATTTGTCTCTGAATGATTAAGTATTGTATTAATGTTGAATGATTAAAACATCTTATTTGTGTTGCAGAATATAAAATAGATAAAGTAAAGTTAATTAATATTGTGCATTTGCATGTGGAATTTATATTTATGTATTTTAAATCTTGAGGTGTTTGTAGAGGAAGAATGGAGACAAGAGATGGTAAGCATGAATGGTGGAAAAATATTAATGGAGGTCATGTAGGCAATCTCACATGTCACCAGACTCCTTATTCTTTCCCATATTTTCTCTTGCAACCTTCTTTTACCCAAGTAAATGATATTCATCTAGAATCAGACTTACTAAAGGTATTCTCTCACTTCTATTCTTTTTCTATATAATACAGGATAATACTACGTATTTCAGATCGTAAAATGATTCAGTCCTCTGTGCAAAATGAGAGTTAAATCAAACAGCGTGTACGCCATTTATGTATTATTATACATACACAGTACTAGAGTAGGAAATCATAGAGTGTTTATACCCTTTTTTAAATACCCGAACAGTTGACCGCAAGATATAAAGATTGACATGAAATAAGTATGCAACATTTTAGTGGTAGGGAGGGATCACGAGAGCACATATGAAATAAATTAATTATTTGTTTAATATTGAAAAAATTAAAAATATATGAAAGGAAGAATTGATGCAAAAATTACTTTTATGGTTTATCCCTACAAAAATAAGGATAAATTAGTTTGATTTTAATCCTTATTTTAAGATAACCGAAGATTGTGCGGTCAGGGGTGACATGACTATAGTTTGGTTAGGTATCTTCTGTCATCTTATTTATCCGGCTATAACTATACGAGAAAATAGGTTTTCGAATATTCTTTCGTTTAAAATTTTCACTTTCACCTAAATCACTCTTGAGGTTTAAAATTTTTTGTACATACTTAATATAACTTTTATACAACAGTTTAACTTAAATACATTAACTTCAATATATTGACATGATTAGTGATGGGAGTTTCGAAGATGCAGGATAAAAGCTAGGGATTCGTAGGGGAGCGTATAAATTGGTCTTCGCACAACATTGTATTTTGACCTGTACTTTACTTGCATTTGCCTTTCGTCGTAGGTGGTTATTAATTTGTTTTCTAGCTTTCTTTTGGTTTTAAGTGTGCGTTTGGTTGTAGGTGCTTAGCTACGTACCTTTTAGGTCTGTCTTTCGTCTTTGATGTTAATTTAGGGGTTGTATGATAGCCTATTAATGGTTATTAAAAGGCTACTTTTTAATGGTTTATAATTTTTGAATGATTAATAGATAACCCTAATGTTGAATGATCATTGATAGGTTACCAAACAGCGCATTAGTATTAGGCATGCCATAGTTTATGTTATGGTATCTTGTTTGTTAGTTTTTTTTGTATATTTGTTTGTTTTTTCTTAAAAAAAGAGGTAATTTTTTTTCAGCTGAAGGTCTCTATGGAAACAGTCCCATTATCGTAATAGATATAGACACAAGGCTTGCTCTAATCTCTCACTTTTCTTAGATCTTATGGTTTGAATGAGATTTAGTTGATATGTTTTTTTCTTTTTATTTATTAATGATAATATCTAATGGATTAAAACGATTAGAGTTATGTTAAATTTATAAAACAATTTTCTGGATCCAAATTTGTAGGAAACATACAATAGGATATAATATCCAATAGTAACAGTTTATTAACTACTACAACTAAAGTTGTGCAAACTTCTTTTAACCGCTAAAATTACTCAAAAAAGTTTACTGTTATGTATCATGAAACTAGTCATAAACGGCTAAAACTAAATGATCTAAATGAAACAATTATAAAAAGTTGATTGTTACTTTTTGGTATTTTTTTTAATTTAACATGAAGTAACATCAATAATCAAATTTGCTTCAGTTTTGGGGTGTAATATTATTTGAATAAATTGTGTCATTACTTGCATTAAATTATTTATTACTTATAAAATTTAAGAAATTTAGTGTAATAAATGAAAAGGAAACATGTTAATGTGAGGCTAGCCTGTTATGTGAGGCTAGCCTGTTTGTTGGAGACTTTGTTTTAAAAAATGAGGTTTTGAACTCAAACTCAAAAATAGTATAAATTAGTTTGAATAATTTAATAGTGAGAGTAGGGAAAATTTACCATTAAAAAAATAATAATAATAAGTGAACATATTTATAGCAGCCTTTAAACTCTAGTAAACAGTGTTGGAATGATTTCTCTGCATGCATGTGTAACTTTCAAAAGCAGAGAATATGCTGTTGCTCTAAAAACCTGTTTAATTGCTTGTACATTGATGTCTTTTGTACCTCCTACATTATTTTGTGAAAACCTATGTGTCTATGCATTCATGTGTTCCATAGTCTTTAAAATGTATTCTACATGAGGTTGGTTTTGTTTGGTGTTGACAATATGTTGTGGGTACACACTTGTCAAAAGTTTTAAAGGGGTTTGGTAGGAAATTAGGCACTTGTTGAATTTTGTTGTCTCTTTTGTATTTATGTTTGGTGATTATTAAATGGTTTACTAACAAAATTAATTTTGAACAAAAATTAAAATTATAAATGATATTTCACTTGCTTTCCCTTTAGGTTGTCTTTATATATTTGATTAGATTTGTGACAGTTACTTGAATTGACTTACTGAATTAAGTGAACTGACTTCCCCTATAAGTGAAAAAACTAAATTGTTTTTAACTTAACTATAAAGTTGTAGATTTTAAAAGTGAAACATCGGTTATAGGTTCAGTTTTGACCATAACCGAAATGTTATAGCTCATGCTCCCCTCTACCCATACATATGCATGTGTAAAGGATGTAATCAAAAGTTTTCTCACACAAAAGACAACTTTTTGTTTCTGTGCACATAGCTTTTTTAGCTCCTACAATTTCTCCTTTTTCCTCATTAGCATGTTCAAGTTACTAAAACATATAGATTGTTTACAATTTCATGTTACATTTATGCAGATTTTAGAAGAAGGTGATGGAAGAAGTGGATCATTTAAGAGACAAAAATTGGCAAGCTCAAAAAGCATTGAAGATGAAGTCGAGGTTGAAGATGAGTTATTATTGTCGCTTTCATTGCCCCATCCTGAGACACAAAAGAGTAGTAACGGTTCGTCAACGAGTGACATTAGTGAGGTGTACTCAATGCCTAGTGTAAATGATGGCTCATCGAACAAGCCTAGTGTTAATTTAGACCTATCTATTGCTTTATGCGGTAATTGAAGAGCTTTTCTAGAAAATAGTTGTAGTTTATTACAAATGATTTAATTGTTTGTTTTAGTGCGGTATAATATATGTTGGTAAGAAAAATGTTTTCTCATGCAATACACTTTGAATTTGTACGAATGAAGTGAATCATATGGATCAAAATAAGTAATAGACAAAAGTGTTTAGGTTAAGGGGCAACTTTTGAAGAAATTGTCAAGATAAACAACTACAATTATTTACAGTATTGTACAAATCGACAAATAAGAATAATACAAACTATGACTCATCAGTCGGCCAACGATCATACATATCAAAATTTTGGTCAATAGCACTCCTAACTTACAAACTTTCAAACTTGCAAAAATGTAATAGATTTCCAAATTTATTTCGCTCACAATGAGGGTTATGAGCGAAACGGGGAAACGTACTTTCTAAGCAAAATTAAGGGGGAATCAAGGAGTGATTATTTTTTATAATGAAGTAAAAGCCATGAGTATCATTAGTCAAATTGTTCGTATAAATTATTATCGGTCAAAGAATCATATTTAAATTATAAAGTCCATCTTAAAAAGAAAAAGGCTAGGCCTTTGTTGGTCGAGAAACGGACCCGACCAGCCCAACATCCAAACAGAGTATGTTTCAATTCACAGGACCGAGGATCGACTCTTTAATGAGTAATCCGGTTTCGGTATGTGGTTTCTTGGGCCACCGTTAGGTTTTGGCCCGAACAAAACTTTAACCAATATTCCTATTCTATGTGGACCGCACAACGGACTTGAACCATTAATCCTATTTTATGTGGACCAAATGATAACCCTTTTTTCATGTGGACTACAGACCCTCCTCTATATTATATATCCAGATTAAAACAGTAGTCGAACTGGGTTTCTCTGGTTCGACTTGTTTTATGCTCACACACCTCTATATTATATATCCGGTGTAAAACAATTATAATACTACAATTATTTCTGTATGAATTTTTTAAAGATTTATTCTTTAGCTTTACCTCTAGTTCATGGAGAACTTAAAATGAGATATTTGAGAAGTCACCATCAAATTTAATGATTAAGGATGGTTTTATGACATGTAACATTTTAATGATACTTGACACACAGTTAAGGAGGAAACTAAGCATAACAAGTAGAAGGAAATACTGCATTCTTTAATAATACTCATATTATAATGTTGACTCCACTATGATAAATATATAGATAGATGTTTTTCATGGTGGTTGACAATTGCTGGTTTTGTAGAAATCACATCATGGAAATAAACTGCATATCAGAACAAACCTGCTAGTCACATTTTATAGCTGCGTAGAGGTAACGAACAAAGAGCAACGAGGCGCCAAAACCCACACTTCCAAGTACTAGAAATATGCCATAACTAACACAAGCCATATACCCGAAGAAAAACGAGGTTTGCATGAAACCAGACATGTAAGATCTCGAGAAATAAAAATAGATGCAATAACCGTATATAAACAATCCAGTTGACCCGCCACAGAAAAATGACCTGCGTCAAGTTAATACAACTCGTATATCAGCTCATTTGTTCCAAGATCATAATAGAGAAAAACTAGAATATTAGAGGTATTGAAGATCATAATTGCGTGAACTAAAAAACGCACCTCCACCACCATTCATGATCTTCAGCGGCAAGCTGGAAGTATGTAAGTGCCACTGTGACTAACGCAGTCATGATCAAAAGGAGAATGAAGACTACAAACATAATACTGTGAAGTGGGTACCCGCGATGGCCCCAAACGGTTGCAAATATGTAGTAAAGCTGAACATATATGACACTGAACGGCAAAATCCCTGCTAAAGCCATCTGAGGTAGAACAACCCTGTACCAACGCAGCCGAGGAACCTCTCTAGGACACTTGGCGGTTCTGCAGGGAGCTTGGAAATCCGATGAGTGGTTTTTCCCAATAATCCCCCCTAAAAGAAGCAACGGTGATGCTAAAAACATCCACAAAACGGATAATATGACTATTCCTCCCAATGGTAAAGCAACACTTGTTCGATAAAAGTTAGCAACACCATTTAAGAAACCAAATGTAAGAAAGAGGGGAGCAAAAAATAACCCTCCTGTCAGCAGTAGGGTCTTCATCTGTCAAGCAAAAAACTAACCTTATTATTTGAATAACAGTTGTTGGATTATATATGTATCATATGATGATGGTTTTACATACCCAATTGGTTCCTTCAAGTGTAGAATAAAATGAAACAGATGTATATCCTGAGACTACAGATGTAACTGCATATATAATGACCAGTGCGTTCCACAATACTCCTCGAGCAAAAGGCGGAAAGAAACCCAGGAGGCCCAGAACAAGAATTGATATGATGCTGCAAACGAAATGAAACGAAGGTTTTATAATTATTTCTGGATATATGCACAAAACATGAAGTGAAGATGTAAAACACTTACAGTACAAGCAAGTGTGTGCCAGAACCAAGAGCTGCAGCAAATAAAGATTTGTGTTTTGGGAATCTAAATACATCACCATGGATGTTCTTCCATCCCGTCTCTTCTTGATTTTCAGCCACTTGATTCTCTTCAACATCACGTGAGTAGCTTTCATATTTTAATGCAAACAGGAAAACAAAAAAACCGCATCAGGGTAGTATGAGATCTACATATATGACAAAATAAGATTGGTAAACGATATAATTGTGTTTGGTTAGTAAAATTATACTTTGAAATGTCTTTGCGTAGGACTAGCACATAAAATGTCAGTATAGAGATGACCAGTATGAGGAGTGCAATAGATGAGAATGTAATCGAGTCATGATGAATAGACGAGTGTTGCGGTAAAAATGAATAATCGATGTATTTTTCCATTCTCTTATCAAAAGGTACATGGGTCATCTTCCACCTAACAGAATATGTGAAACTGACATCAACTTCTTTGTCCTTTGTCATGTATGCCATGAAATGAGAGTCTGGTCTTAGATTGACCTCTATAACACGATCCTCATTATAGAAAATTTCAAATTCAAAATGCGTGAATATAGACATGGTCTCGATCTCTTTTTTTGCATAATGCAGGCTTCCAATGAAAGCCCAAAGTGGCAAGTCATCAAAATACAATTGCATATAGTAATCCTTCTCGACTGCATTTCTAAACTTAGAAACATCTGCTTTGCTCAGTGTCTTGTTGCATAATACTTCATTATCTTTATCCACAAGGAATTCAAACTTATATGGAGTTGAAAGAAGACGATCTCCATTCAACATTTCACCAAGATTAAGCTTTTTCTCTTTCACATTATCTGTTATTGGATAAACGATTAATCAAAACAGAGCCAAAGAAAGACAAACATATTCATCGAAAACTACCTGGATGACAGTAGGGAAGATCATAATAAGCATATGTTTCCCTGTTCACAAACTAAGCATAATTAAATAACATAGATACATGATAATTTTAACTATTAAACAAATTTTTTTGAGATACCGTATCTAACCAGGAATTATGGTATGGGCCAATTTTGTTGGCATAGAAGGGGATTATATCTCCTTTATCGAAGCGATGATTAGAAGCATCTGATTCTACTTGGCTTCCAAGGCAGATCAAAAGAAGAGCAATGAATAGCATTTTTGATAATCCTACCAACCTTATTATACTGAGAAAAAAAAGGAGTATACATGAGTAACTATGATGTACTAAATCAGATCTTAGTAAGTAAATAAATTAATAAAAGGTCTCAGAAACCCCTCATGCAGGGGATGAAAATCTGACATGTAAGAACTATGAACATTAATTCATGTAAAAATATATGAAATCAAGGGCGCCGAGACATAGGTGCTACTTTACCAATTAGTCATTGCTATCTAACACTGCCCTAATTGTTTCAACTTTCGATTGCATACAAGAGGATAAAGTTAACACTCTGTTATTGTCAATTCAACTAACTACTCGCAAATGAATCCAATTATATAGCAAGTACAATGCAATAGCAAGATATGAGCATTTCATTGGATATTAGCATGTAAACAAAGGAGACATGATCGAACACAGTTACAGTGTTCAAATGAATATGAAAAGAATTGAAAGATCAGCGATTTAGAAATACAGACAGAACCTTTGGGGCGATCGAGGTGGTTGTCATGGTGAAACTCGTCTTCTCCGATTTGAACCAGAAATGGTGTTGGTATTGGAGGCGACTTTGACTTTGACTTTGGGACTGCGAGGTTATTGACTTATTTGTATTATCATATGATCGGTTCGTTGTTTGTTCAGTTGATTTTGTGCAAGTTACAAATCAGTCCTTAGACTTATGATTGGCATGCAACTTCAGTATAGAATCCAATTCTAGCGTAATCGATTAATATACGGCTTCAATTTTCTACAGATATATAACATGATGTTAGATGATGTTAGAGGTTGTTTGATAATCTTGTGTTGAGCTTTTAAGAACTTGACAGAATAATAGTTAACATCTGAATGAGTTAGTATGTTTTTAAAACTTACCCATTAAAAAGTTTCATAAATCTCTTGATGTCCAATTGTTGAAATTTCAGAAACATGCATAAAATCACTTGAGGATCAATTGTTGAAACATGTTGTTTCTAAATCACTTGTTGAAAATCTCTTAACATGCGATGCTAAACTAAGGGTGTTTAAAAAAACCAATATCCGAAAATATCCGAAATATGATCAGTATCCAAATCCAAATAAACAGATCCGAATCCTTATTCGGATATTCGGATAATATCCCATCCGAAACCGAAATTCTTATTCAGATTTCGAATCGGATTTCGGATATCACAATTTTTTTATTCTGATTATTCAGATATCCGATTAATCCGAATAAAGAATTTAATTATATTTCTAAACCAATATCCACTACTCAACTAACTATTATGTTTTCAACTCAATACAAACAAATCTTAACACATTCCAGTCCTCTAGTCCTAAATAATTATATAATAATCGATTGTTGTTTTAAATTAGAGATTCTAATCTTCGGGTTTTATATAATTCTCCTATATATTTATAAACCAAGTTGAAGGAACAGTATCTTTATGTGGTATGGGTTTTGGCCACACAGTTTATAGTGTTTTGCAATTTAATCCCTCCACTTGTGCTTATATATTGAATGATAGATTTTAGAGAGAGCAAAAGCCATTTTTGTATTTCATGGCGTCGGAGATGGCCGCTCCGGTTTGGCCGCCGTTTCATCGCCACCGATCCTCCTGCTATCTTCCGATAGGATCTGCATCTTTTATAACCCGCTGTCTTCCGATGAGATCGGGTTTTCTAGAGAGAGAGAGGTGGTTCCGGTGGCTTTGTAGGCGGTGGCGACCACGACTTCGTCACCGTTCCCTCACCTCCTGTGTACCGTCTCCCTTTTACCAAGGGACTCAGGTTTGGTGGGGAGAACAAGGAGGCGTCGTTGGTGGTTGAGGCGGTGGCCATCGTGACACTGTAACCAAGGCTTTACCAGTTGTAGTAGCCGACGGTGTTGTTGTGATGCTCGATGATGTTCAATGATGATGAGGATAGCTCGTCTGAGAACCCGATTGCTCTGATTTGTTGAATATTTGGGGTTTTCTATCTAATGTTTCAGATTTGCACCCTTTTTGTTAAATTTATCAAAATTGCTATCTAATGCTCGATTATCCGAGACTGTTTTCTTTTCACATATCTTAGTTCGGTGATGATAAATATGGGTTCGTTTGAGACCATTTTCTTAAGTGGAAAATTTGGTCGATGATGATGGATGCATGTTCATCTGAGACCGTTAAAGATGATTATAACCCGGAATTCAGGTTGATGATAACGAGGACGACCTTATTTGAGCACCTGTCAAAATTGCTTTCTTGCTTCGGTGTGTTTCTGCTGAACTTTTTGTTAGTTGGGGTTTTCTTATGAATGTCTCCTATCTAAACTTTGATTTTAGGCTGATAATGTTGATGGTGGCGACATCTGTTCTCTTTAGTGGACTGGTTTGTTGCGTTTGTAGTGGATATCCGGGCATGCCAACACTCAGGAATACCTCTGATCCGGATGGTGTTCCTTTGATGTTGGTTTGATGATAGTTGAGCTCACGCGTAATTCACCTGCCCTTTTTATTTAGCATTGTTTTGTTGATGTTTTTTATCCATTGTGATACGACGCTGATGATTGTTGGTTTGAGAATTGTTTTAATACGATTTAATTGTTTTATTTGACACATATGGATAGGCGATGAAGATATTACAAAAGATGTGGTGTTTGTTGTTTTGGCGTGTTCACCACGCTATTTGCAGCCACAACAAATTGTCCTCTCTGAGCTTATGAATTTAATGTATAATCGTTATTTAAGCTTGCCAAAAAATTGTTGGTTAGTGTCTGTTGACACCCGCCGCGAAGCGGGGGCTGTTTCCTACTAGTTATCTATTAAATTTTAGTTTTGAGTTTGTGTTCAAGTCAATTTGTATTTTTTTAGTTTTATATCTTTTTTTAGTGATTTTAAACTTATAAAATATTTTGAATTAAAAAAATTAGCAAAGAAAAAAAGATAGAAACAAAAAAATATAAAGAATTATTATTCAGTTTATTTGGATTATTAGGATATATCCGAATCCGACCCGAATTAAATTCGGATAGATTCGGATCGGATAATGATATCCTTATTCGGATTGGATCGGATTTCGGATAGAGACATGAAATATTCAAATTCGAATAATCGAAAATCCGATCCGATAAACACCCCTATGCTAAACATCTACATTATGATGGTGCCTTTGAACTCACATGAGCTCCAATTGGTTGGTCTCTCCTTAATTCATGCTTTAACTATTGTTTTTATTGCCCCCACATATGGTGGTTGAGTGAAAAGTTATAGTCATAGTAATAGTAATACTTAGTATATATTGTTTATAACAGGGCTACCGACATGGTCTGGGGAGGATAGGATGTAGGCAAGTCTTACATCTATCCTAGAGGATAAAGAGACTGCTTTCCGTGAAACCCTCGACTCAAGCGTTTATAGTAGGATCAAACGGCCCGTAGAACGCAAAGGAATTTTAGTATGGTTCTTGTGCTACATTTGCTTTTCTTATTAATTGATTGTCATCTTCAACGTTCATCGGAATCCCTCTTATGAGACCCTTTAGGACTCCTCGTGATTATATTGTTTTACACGCATTTTGATATCTTTGCTAACCATTTTGAGGATATTCATCCGGATAAATTTCCAATAATAATGAATTCCACCTACACTATTGTTATTAGGAATGAATGACATAAATTTATAATTTCTATACGTGACTCTATTTGATCTTGGGCATTGGAAGCATAACCAAAGTTATTACAATGAAGGAAAACTACCCGATAATACCAAACATATATAATTGACAACCGCAACTTGGAAAGGTTCTTCACTCCAATGAGCTCCCGCATTACTTTAAACTTCATCTTTGGTAGAGCCTTGGTGAGTATGTCGGATCATTGTTCAACCCCGTTAATGAACTCAACTTTCACTTGTATATTCTAAACACACTCTCGGATAATTTATGCAGATTTTAGAAGAAGTTGACGGAAGAAGTGGATAATTTAAGAGACAAAAATTGGCAAGCTCAAAAAGCATTGAAGATGAAGACGAGGTTGAAGATGAGTTATTATTGTCGCTTTCATTGCCCCATCCTTCGACACAAAAGATTAGTAACAGTTCATCAACGAGTGACATTAGTGAGGTGTACTCAATGCCTAGTGTAAATGATGGCTCGTCGAACAAGCCTAGTGTTAACTTAGACCTATCTATTGCTTTATGTGGTAATTGAAGAGCTTTTCTAGAAAATAGTTGTAGTTTATTACAAATGATTTAATTGTTTGTTTTAGCATTGTATAATATATGTTCGCAAGAAAAATGTTTTCTCATGCAATGCACCTTGAATTTGTACTAATGAAGTGAATCAAAATAAGAAATAGACAAAAGTGTTTAGGTTAAGAAGCAACTTTTGAAGAAATCGCCAAGATAAACTACTATAACTATTAATAGTATAGTATAAACTGATAAATAAGATTTTAGTAACACAAACTATGACTAATTTGTCGATGATAATATATACTAAAAATTTGGTCAATTACACTCCTAACTTGCAAACTATCAAACTCACAAAAACATTATAAATTTAACCTTTATTGCACTTACAATGATGGTTACGAGCGAAATGAGGAAACAAGGGTAGATTAGAGTTAAATTTAACCTTTAAGGAAAATCAAGTATAAACCAAGGGTAGATATACAATGACTATGCGAGTGAAATATTTATTGATAATAAAGTAAAAGTCATGAGCGTCGTTAGTCAAATTGTTTGTATAAATTAGAGTTAAATGTATTTTACATCCTTGAGATTTTATATAAATTGCTCTTTGCATCCAAAAAATAAAATTTGTCATTTGCATCCAAAAGTTTTACAAAAATTGTCATTTGAATCCACATTAGGGGTATTTTAGTCAAAACAATTACAAAATAAAAAATCAGCCATACGTGAGACGTTTTAGGCGTTCAGTCTCTTTGGTAATCACCATTGCGATTTTAATTTATCAGGAATTATTGGTCAGCATTTCTTTCCTTTCATCAAAAAAGGCATCTCTAGACGTCCTATTAGATTGAATAAAAAGTAAATTACTATTTTAGTCTCTGGACACTCTTTCATCAAGAAAGACACCTCTGGACGTTCTTTCATCACCACCTACAACCCATCGTATCACCATCATCATCTTTGATTCTCAAATATGTTTTTTAACATATAAGATCTTAATTGTAGGAGTGGATCCGGTTTGGGGGTGAAATAAAGTGCAGGAGGTGATGGTTTGGGGTGAAATGGAGTGTAGGACGCGGTGTTTTAAGGGTGGAGGCTAAAGTGGTGGCGAGAGGGAGAGGCAGGAGGTTCTTGAGATGATAGAGATGGATAGAGAGATAGATAAAGAAACAGGTAGAGATAGATAGAGAGAGAGAGAGAGAGAGAGCATGTTGTAGTTTGGCGGTGGACGGCGGAGGTTGCGATGGTGGTAGCTGTCGAAGTAAGGGGTGGAGGTGTAGGTGGTGGCAGAATGGGGTTAGGGTTAAATGTATGTTTTCTTTTACTATTTTGAATTTTTAATTATAAGGGTAAAGTTGGCATTTTATAATAAATTAACAGGAAATTTTAACAGTGTTAGTCTTATGGACCGAAATCAAAACAAACTCTTAAACTATTAGACTGTTAGTGTGATAAATAAACTATTATACTGTAACCGTAATTTTCGTCAAACCTCAGGGACTAAAATAGTAATTTACTCTAAAATAAAATATAAAGATAACTAACTAAAAATGACTTATTTTTAACCGTACAAAACATATAACAAAAATATATATAAATAAACATAGAAGTCATATAACACAAATTATTTGAATCCTAACCATAAAAAACATATTAACATAAAAATATAAGAACAATTAATAAATCATAACCATAATAATCATAAAACATCAATCATCGTATAATAAACCCTCACGTGAGTTGATTTTTATTTTGCAATTTTTTTAATTAAAAAAACTCTCATGTTGGAAACTTAACGGAAAAAGTTAACCGTGTTAATTAGGTGTAGCCAAATGGATTTAAATGACAATTTTAGTGAAATTTTTGAATGCAAATGACAGCATTTTAAACTTTTTGATGCAAATGACAATTTTTACGAAACCACAAGGACGTAAAACGCATTTAACTCTATAAATTATTATCGAGTATGTTCAATTACAGGACCGAGGATTGACTCTTTCATTGGTAATCCGGTTTTGGTTTATGTGGTTTTTTGGGCCCCCGTCAGGTTTTGGCCCGAACCGAACTTGACCCAATAACCCTATTCGATGTGGACCGCACATCGGACTTGAACCATTAACCCTATTTTATGTTGACCAATAGATAGCTCTTTTTTCGTGTGGACTGCAGACCCTCCTCTATATTAGATATCCGTGTTAAAACATTAGTCAGATCGGGTTTCTCTGGGTCGATTTGTTTCATGCTCACCCACCTCTATATTTTTGTTTAAAAATTTTAAGGATTTATTCTTTAGCTTTACCTCTAGTTCATGAAGAACTTCATATGAGATATTTGAGGCGTTACCATCCATTTTATAGATTAAGCATGGTTTTATGTCTTGTAACATTTTAATGATACTTGACACACAGTTAGGGAGGATATTAAGCATAACAAGTAGAAGGAAATACTGCACTCTTTAATAATACTCATCTAGATATTATAATGTTGACTCCACTATGATAAATATATAGATAGATGTTTTCCATATGGTGGTTGACAATTGCTGGTTTTATAGAAATCACATCATGGAAATAAACTGCATATCAGAACAAACCTGCTAGTCGCATTTTATAGCTGCGTAGAGGTAACGAACAAAGAGCAACGAGGCGCGAAAACCCACACTTCCAAGTACTAGAAATATGCCATAACTGACACAAGCCATATACCCGAAGAAAAACGAGGTTTGCATGAAACCAGACATGTCAGATCTCAAGAAATAAAAATAGATGCAATAACCGTATATAAACAACCCTGTTGACCCGCCACAGAAAAATGACCTGCGTCAAAAAAATACAACTCGTATATCAGCTCATTTGTTCCAATACCATAATAGAGAAAAACTAGAATATTAGAGGTATTGAAGATCATAATTGCGCGAACTAAAAAACGCACCTCCACCACCACTCATGATCTTCAGCGGCGAACTGGAAGTATGTAAGTGCCACTGAGACTAAAGCAGTCATGATCAAAAGCAGAACAAAGACTACACACAGAATACTGTAAAGTGTATACACGCGATGGCCCCAAACAGATGCAAATATGTAGTAAAGCTGAACATATATGACACTGAATGGCAAAATCCCTGCTAAAGCCATCTGAGGTAGAACACCCCTGTACCAACGCAGCCGAGGAACCTCTCTAGGACACTTGGCGGTTCTGCAGGGAGCTTGGAAATCAGATGAGCGGTTTTTCCCAATAATCCCCCCTAAAAGAAGCAACGGTGATGCTAAAAACATCCACAAAACGGATAATATGACGATTCCTCCCAATGGTAAAGCAACACTTGTTCGATACAAGTTAGCAACGCCGTTTAAGAAACCAAATGTAAGAGAGAGGGGCCCAAAAAATAACCCTCCTGTCAGCAGTAGGGTCTTCATCTGTCAAGCAAAAAACTAACCTTATTATTTGAATAACAGTTGTTGGATTATATATGTATCAACCGTCAAGTTATATGATGATGGCCGTTTTACATACCCAATTGGTTCCTTCAAGTGTAGAATAAAAAGAAACAGATGTATATCCTGAGACTATAGATGTAACTGCATATATAATGACCAGTGCGTTCCACAATACTCCTCGAGCATAAGGCGGAAAGAAACCCAGGAGGCCCAGAACAAGAATTGATATGATGCTGCAAACGAAATGAAACGAAGGTTTTATAACTATTTCTGGATATATCCACAAAACATGAAATGAAGATGTAAAACACTTACAGTACAAGCAAGTGTGTGCCAGAACCAAGAGCTGCAGCAAATAAAGATTTGTGTTTTGGGAATCTAAATACATCACCATGGATGTTCTTCCATCCCGTCTCTTCTTGATTTTCAGCCACTTGATTCTCTTCAACATCATGTGCGTAGCTTTTATATTTTCATGCAAACAGGAAAACAAAAAACACCAAATCAGGATAGTATGAGATCTGCACATATAACAAAATAAGATTGGTAAAGGTTATAATTGTGTTTGGTTAGTAAAATAATACTTTGAAATGTCTTTGCGTAGGACCAGCACATAAAATGTCAGTATAGAGATGACCAATATGAGGAGTGCAATAGATGAGAATGTAATCGAGTCATGATGAATAGACAAGTGATGTGGTAAAAATGAATAACCGATGTATTTTTCCATTCTCTTATCAAAAGGTACATGGGTCATCATCCACCTAACAGAATATGTGAAACCAACATCAACTTGTTTGTCCTTTGTCATGTATGCTATGAAATGAGGATCTAGTCTTAGAGTGACCTCTATAACACGATCCTCATTATAGAAAACTTCAAATTCAAAATGCGTGTATATAGACATGCTCTCGATTTCTTCATTTGCATAATGCGGCCTTCCAATGAAAGCCCAAAGTGGCAAGTCATCAAAATACAATTGCATATAGAAATCCTTCTCGAGTGCATTTCTAAACTTAGAAACATCTGTTTTGCTCAGTGTCTTGTTGCATAATACTTCATAATCTTTATCAACAAGAAATTCAAACTTATATGGAGTTGAAAGAAGACGATCTCCATTCAACATTTCACCAAGACTAAGCTTTTCCTCTTTCACATTATCTGTTATTAAATAAACGATTAATCAAAACAGAGCCAATGAAAGACAAACATATTCATCGAAAACCACCTGGATGACAGTAGGGAAGATCATAATAAGCATATGTTTCCCTGTACACAAACTAAGCATATTTGAATAACATAGATACATGATAATTTTAACTATTAAACAACATTTTTTGAGATATTGTATCTAACCAGGGATTATGGAATGGGGCAACTTTGTTGGCATAGAAGGGGATCATATCTCCTTTATCAAAGCGATGATTAGAAGCATCTGATTGTACTTGGCTTCCAAGGCTGATCAAAAGAATGGCAATGAATAACATTTTTGATAATCGTACCAACCTTATTATTCTGAGAAAAAAAGTGAGAACACATAAGTAACTATGATGCACTAAATCAGAGATTAAACCCTCAAGAAGGGGGCGAAACTACCATCATGTAACAACTATGAACATTAATTCATGTAAAAATCTGTCTGAAATAAACCGGTGTAAACTAGTCTAAAACAGTCTAAACGAACCAAAAAACTGTCTAAACTGACCTTAAACAGCCAAAATCAACCTAAACCAGCCTAAAACATGTATAAAATAGCCAAAACTCATATGTTTGCACACTTGCTTATCTTAGGTGACCTTGCCTAGGCTCAAGGCTCAACCTTTGCACCGTGAGTGCGTCTATGGCTTTCGAGTTTTGACGACATAGGTAAAAATGAAATTTTACTAAATTTCTAATGAGTGTTACCATACTAACAATGGGTGCATAAGGCATTAGGATCACTTTACCAATTAGTCACTGCAAACAAACGCTGCCCTAATAGTTTCAACTTTTGATTGCATACAAGAGGGTAAATTCAACTCGCTGTTCATGTCAATTCAACTAAGTACTCAATAATGAATCATAAATATTGCAAGTATAATGCAAACGCAAACATAAATCAAATTGAATCATGGTGTCATGATCGAACACAGTTACAGTGTTCAAATGGATATGAAGAACAATTGAAAGATAAGTGATTCAGAAATACAGACACAACCTTTTGAGGAGATCAAGGTGGTTGTCATGGTGGAACTCGTCTTCTCCGATTTGAACCAGAAATGGTGTTGGAACTGGAGGCGACTTTGACTTTGACTTTGGGACTGCGAGTTTATTGACTTATTGGTATTAGTTATTATCATATTGGTTCGTTGTTCAAATGATTCTTAATCCAACCGGTTAAAGTAAGCTACCCATGATATGTAAATAAGCAGATATCATGGGTTCAAGTCTCACTCTGAGCAAAATGCTCAAAGTTGAGCTAGGGGATTTCTCAGCAATGAGTTTTTTTCTGAGGGGTTCGGGGTGCGATCCCGGCTGAAATACAAATAGAGGGCCCGATTAAGATAACACCTATCATTTGAAGCTGGGTCGTACATTTATCGTTCAAAAAAATATGATTTTCTGCAAGTTACAAACAGTCCCTAGACTTATTATTGGCATGCGACTTTAGTATAGAAATATTCTTGAAAATTAAAATGGCAGGTTGTGACATCTTGCTCTCCAATCCTAGCGTAATCAATTAATATTCGGCTTCAATTTTCTATTGATATATAATGTGATATTAGGGGTTGTTTGATAACCTTGTGTTAAGCCTTTAAAAAACCTGACCGAATAAAAGATAACATCTGAATCAATCAACATGTTTTTAATACTGATTTATTATAAGGTTTCATAAATCTCTTGATGTCCAATTGTTGAAAGTTTCATAACATGCATAAAATCACTTGAGGATCAATTGTCAAAACATGTCGTTTCTAAATCACCATTTTTAATCACTTGTTGAAAATCTCTTCACATGCGATGCTAAACATCTACAATGTGACGGTGCTTTTAAACTCATGTGAGCTCCAATTGGTTGGTTTCTCCTTAAGTCATGCTTTAAGTCTTTAACTATCGCTTTTGTTGCCCCTACATATGGTGGTTGGGTAAAAAGTTATAATTATAAGCATAGTCATACTCAGTATATTATGTTCATAGCAGGATTACCTACAGCGTCTGAGGTGGGTGGAATGTAGGCAAGTCTTACCTCTATCCTAGAGGATAAAGAGACTGCTTTCGGTGAAGCCCTCGGCTATAGCGTTTATAGTAGGATTAAACGGCCCGTCGAACGCGGAGAAATTTTAGTATGGTTCTTGTGCTACATTTGCTTTTCTTATCAATTGATTGTCGTCTTCAAAGTTCATCGGCATTCCTCTTATGAGACCCTTTAGGACCCCTCTTGATTATATTGTTTTACACGCATTTTGATATATTTGCTAACCATTTTGAGGATATTCGTCCGGATAAATTTCCAATTATAATGAATTCCACATACACTAATGTTATTAGGAAAGAATGACATAAATTTATAATTTCTATATGTGACTCTATATGATCTTGGGCATTGGAAGCATAACCAAAGTAATTACAATGAAGGAAAACTACCCGATAGTACCAAACATATATAATTGACAACCGCAATTTGAAAAGGTTCTTCACTCCAATGATCTCCCGCATTTCTTTAAACTTCATCTTTGGTAGAGCCTTGGTGAGTATGTCGGCTCGTTGTTCAACCCCGCTAATGAACTCAACTTTCACTTGTCTATTCTCAACACACTCTCGGATAATTTATGCAGAATTTAGAAGAAGTTGACGGAAGAAGTGGATCATTTAAGAGACGAAAATTGGCAAGCTCAAAAAGCATTGAAGCTAAAGACGAGGTTGAAGATGAGTTATTATTGTCGCTTTCATTGCCCCATCCTTCGACACAAAAGATTAGTAACAGTTCATCAACGAGTGACATTAGTGAGGTGTACTCAATGCCTAGTGTAAATGATGGCTCGTCGAACAAGCCTAGTGTTAACTTAGACCTATCTATTGTTTTATGTGGTAATTGAAGAGCTTTTCTAGAAAATAGTTGTAGTTTATTACAAATGATTTAATTGTTTGTTTTAGCATGGTATAATATATCTTCACAAGAAAAATGTTTTCTCATGCAATGCACCTTGAATTTGTACTAATGAAGTGAATCAAAATAAGTAATAGACAAAAGTGTTTAGGTTAAGGAGCAACTTTTGAAGAAATCGCCAAGATAAACTACTATATTTATTTATAGTATAGTATAAACTGATAAATAAGATTTTAGTAACACAAACTATGACTAATTTGTCAATGATTATATATATACTAAGAATTTGGTCAATTACACTCCTAACTTGCAAGCTATCAAACTCACAAAAACATTATAAATTTAACCTTTATTGCATTTACAATCATGGTTACGAGCGAAATGAGAAAACAAGGGTAGATTAGAGTTAAATTAAACCTTTAAGGGGAATCAAGTATAAATCAAGGGTAGATATACAATGACTATGCGAGTGAAATATTTATTGATAATAAAGTAAAAGTCATGAGCGTCGTTAGTCAAATTGTTTATATAAATTAGAGTTAAATGCATTTTACATCCTTGAGGTTTCATATAAATTGCTCTTTGCATCACAAAAATTGTCATTTGAATCCACATAACTACTCATTAACACCGTTAAGTTTTTTCGTTAAGTTTCCTACATTAGGGGTATTTTAGTCAAAACAATTACAAAATAAAAAATCAATCATACGTGAGACGTTTTAGGCGTTCAGTCTCTTTGGTAATCACCATTGCGATTTTAATTTACCAGGAATTATTGATTAGCATTTCTTTCCTTTCATCAAAAAAGGCATCTCTAGACGTCCTATTAGATTAAATAAAAATTAAATTACTATTTTAGTCCCTGGACGCCCTTTCATCAAGAAAGACACCTCTGGACGTCCTTTCATCACCACCTACAACCCATCGTCTCACCATCATCATATTTGATTCTCAAATATGTTTTTTAACATATAAGATCTTAATTGTAGAAGTAGAACTGGTTGGGGGTGAAATTGAGTGCAAGAGGCGATGGTTTGGGGTGAAATGGAGTGTAGGACGCAGTGTTTTAAGGGTGGAGGCTAAAGTGGTGGTGAGAGGGAGAGGCAGTAGTTTCTTGAGATGATAGAGATGGATAGAGAGATAGATAAAGAAACAGATAGAGATAGAGATAGAGAGAGAGAGAGAGAGAGAGAGAGAGAGAGAGAGAGAGAGCATTCTGTAGTTTGGCGGTGGACGTGGCAATGGTGGTAGCTGCCGAAATAAGGGGTGGAGGTGTAGGTGGTGGCAGAATGGGGTTAGGGTTAAATGTAGGTTTTCTTTTACTATTTTGAATTTTTAATCATAAGGGTAAAGTTGGCATTTTATAATAACTTAACAGGAAATTTTAACGGAATTAGTCTTATGGACCAAAATCAAAACAAACTCTTAAACTATTAGACTATTAATGTGATAAATAAACTATTATACTGTAACCGTAATTTTCGTCAAACCTCAGGGACTAAAATAGTAATTTACTCTAAAATTAAATATAAAGATAACTAACTAAAAATGACTTATTTTTAACTGTATAAAACATATAACAAAAATATATATAAATAAACATAGAAGTCATATAACACAAATTATAAAAAACAGATTAACATTAAAATATAAGAACAATTAATAATTGTAACCATAATAATCATAAAACATCAATCATCGTATAATAAACCCTCACGTGAGTTGATTTTTATTTTGCAATTTTTTTAATTAAAAGAACTCTCATGTTGGAAACTTAACGGAAAAAGTTAACTGTGTTAGTTAGGTGTAGCCAAATGGATTCAAATGACAATTTTAGTGAAACTTTTGGATGTAAATGGCAGCATTTTAAACTTTTGGATGCAAATGACAATTTTTACAAAACCACAAGTACGTAAAACGCATTTAACTCTATAAATTATTATCGATCAATAATCATAATTTAGATAATACATGCCCAACTTAAAAAGAAAAAGACCAGGTCTTCATTGGTCACCCAAACCGAGTATGTACAGTTACAGGACCGAGGATTGACTCTTTCATTGGTAATCCGGTTTTGGTTTATGTGGTTTTTTTGGCCACCGTCAGGTTTTGGCCCGAACCGAACTTGACCCAATAACCCTATTCGATGTGGTCCGCACATTGGACTTGAACCATTAACCCTATTTTATGTTGACCAATAGATAGCTCTTATTTCGTGTGGACTGCAGACCCTCCTCTATATTAGATATCCGGGTTAAAACATTAGTCGAATCGGGTTTCTCTGGGTCGATTTGTTTCATGCTCACCCACCTCTATATTTTTGTTTAAAAATTTTAAGGATTTATTCTTTAGCTTTACCTCTAGTTCATGAAGAACTTCATATGAGATATTTGAGGCGTTACCATCCATTTTATAGATTAAGCATGGTTTTATGTCTTGTAACATTTTAATGATACTTGACACACAGTTAGGGAGGATATTAAGCATAACAAGTAGAAGGAAATACTACACTCTTTAATAATACTCATCTAGATATTATAATGTTGACTCCACTATGATAAATATATAGATAGATGTTTTTCATGGTGGTTGACAATTGCTGGTTTTATAGAAATCACATCATGGAAATAAACTGCATATCAGAACAAACCTGCTAGTCGCATTTTATAGCTGCGTAGAGGTAACGAACAAAGAGCAACGAGGCGCGAAAACCAACACTTCCAAGTACTAGAAATATGCCATAACTGACACAAGCCATATACCCGAAGAAAAACGAGGTTTGCATGAAACCAGACATCTCAGATCTCAAGAAATAAAAATAGATGCAATAACCGTATATAAACAATCCTGTTGACCCGCCACAGAAAAATGACCTGCGTCAAAAAAATACAACTCGTATATCAGCTCATTTGTTCCAATATTATAATAGAGAAAAACAAGAATATTAGAGGTATTGAAGATCATAATTGCGCGAACTAAAAAACGCACCTCCACCACCACTCATGATCTTCAGCGGCGAGCTGGAAGTATGTAAGTGCCACTGAGACTAAAGCAGTCATGATCAAAAGCAGAACAAAGACTACACACAGAATACTGTAAAGTGTATACACGCGATGGCCCCAAACAGATGCAAATATGTAGTAAAGTTGAACATATATGACACTGAATGGCAAAATCCCTGCTAAAGCCATCTGAGGTAGAACACCCCGGTACCAACGCAGCCGAGGAACCTCTCTAGGACACTTGGCGGTTCTGCAGGGAGCTTGGAAATCAGATGAGCGGTTTTTCCCAATAATCCCCCCTAAAAGAAGCAACGGTGATGCTAAAAACATCCACAAAACGGATAATATGACTATTCCTCCCAATGGTAAAGCAACACTTGTTCGATACAAGTTAGCAACGCCGTTTAAGAAACCAAATGTAAGAGAGAGGGGCCCAAAAAATAACCCTCCTGTCAGCAGTAGGGTCTTCATCTGTCAAGCAAAAAACTAACCTTATTATTTGAATAACAGTTGTTGGATTATATATGTATCAACCGTCAAGTTATATGATGATGGCCGTTTTACATACCCAATTGGTTCCTTCAAGTGTAGAATAAAAAGAAACAGATGTATATCCTGAGACTATAGATGTAACTGCATATATAATGACCACTGCGTTCCACAATACTCCTCGAGCATAAGGCGGAAAGAAACCTAGGAGGCCCAGAACAAGAATTGATATGATGCTGCAAACGAAATGAAACGAAGGTTTTACATTTATTTCTGGATATATGCACAAAACATGAAGTGAAGATGTAAAACACTTACAGTACAAGCAAGTGTGTGCCAGAACCAAGAGCTGCAGCAAATAAAGATTTGTGTATTGGGAATCTAAATACATCACCATGGATGTTCTTCCATCCCGTATCTTCTTGATTTTCAGCCACTTGATTCTCTTCAACATCACGTGAGTAGCTTTCATATTTTCATGCAAACAGGAAAACAAAAAAAACCAAATCAGGATAGTATGAGATCTGCACATATGACAAAATAAGATTGGTAAAGGATATAATTGTGTTTGGTTAGTAAAATAATACTTTGAAATGTCTTTGCGTAGGACCAGCACATAAAATGTCAGTATAGAGATGACCAATATGAGGAGTGCAATAGATGAGAATGTAATCGAGTCATGATGAATAGACAAGTGATGCGGTAAAAATGAATAACCAATGTATTTTTCCATTCTCTTATCAAAAGGTACATGGGTCATCATCCACCTAACAGAATATGTGAAACCAACATCAACTTCTTTGTCCTTTGTCATGTATGCTATGAAATGAGGATCTAGTCTTAGAGTGACCTCTATAACACGATCCTCATTATAGAAAACTTCAAATTCAAAATGTGTGTATATAGACATGCTCTTGATCTCTCCATTTGCATAATGCAGCCTTCCAATGAAAGCCCAAAGTGGCAAGTCATCAAAATAAAATTGCATATAGTAATCTTTCTCAATTGCATTTCTAAACTTAGAAACATCTGCTTTGCTCAGTGTCTTGTTGCATAATACTTCATAATCTTTATCAACCAGGAATTCAAACTTATATGGAGTTGAAAGAAGATGATCTCCATTCAACATTTCACCAAGATTAAGCTTTTCCTCTTTCACATTATCTGTTATTGGATAAACGATTAGTCAAAACAGAGCCAAAGAAAGACAAACATATTCATTGAAAAGCACCTGGATGACAGTAGGGAAGATCATAATAAGCATATGTTTCCCTGTACACAAACTAAGCATATTTGAATAACATAGATACATGATAATTTTAACTATTAAACAATTTTTTTTTGAGATATTGTATCTAACCGGGAATTATGGAATGGGGCAACTTTGTTGGCATAGAAGGGGATTATATCTCCTTTATCGAAGCGATGATTAGAAGCATCTGATTGTACTTGGCTTCCAAGGTAGATCAAAAGAAGGGCAATGAATAACATTTTTGATAATCGTACCAACCTTATTATTCTGAGAAAAAAAGTGAGAACACATAAGTAACTATGATGCACTAAATCAGAGATTAAACCCTCAAGAAGGGGGCGAAACTACCGTCATGTAACAACTATGAACATTAATTCATGTAAAAATCTGTCTGAAATAAACCGGTGTAAACTAGTCTAAAACAGTCTAAACGAACCAAAAAACTGTCTAAACTGACCTTAAACAGCCAAAATCAACCTAAACCAGCCTAAAACATGTATAAAATAGCCAAAACTCATATGTTTACACACTTGCTTATCATAGGTGACCTTGCCTAGGCTCAAGGCTCAACCTTTGCACCATGAGTGCGTCTATGGCTTTCGAGTTTTGACGACATAGGTAAAAATGAAATTTTACTAAATTTCTAATGAGTGTTACCATACTAACAATGGGTGCATAAGGCATTAGGATCACTTTACCAATTAGTCACTGCAAACAAACGCTGCCCTAATAGTATCAACTTTTGATTGCATACAAGAGGGTAAATTCAACTCGCTGTTCATGTCAATTCAACTAAGTACTCGACAATGAATCCTAAATATTGCAAGTATAATGCAAACGCAAACATAAATGAAACTGAATCATAGTGTCATGATCGAACACAGTTACAGTATTCGAATGGATATGAAGAACAATTGAAAGATCAGTGATTCAGAAATACAGACACAACCTTTTGAGGAGATCAAGGTGGTTGTCATGGTGGAACTCGTCTTCTCCGATTTGAACCAGAAATGGTGTTGGAACTGGAGGCGACTTTGACTTTGACTTTGGGACTGCGAGGTTATTGACTTTATTGGTATCGGTTCGTTATTTGTTCAGATGATTTTGTGCAAGTTACAAATCAGTCCCTACACTTATGCTTGGCATGCAACTTCAGTATAGAAATATTCTTGAAAATTAAAATGTCAAGTTGCGACATCTTGCTCTCCAATCTTAGCATAATCGATTAATATCCGGTTTCAATTTTCTATAGATATATAACATGATATAAGAGGTTGTTTGAGAACCTTATGTTGAGCCTTTAAGAAACTTGACCGAATAATAAATAACATCTGAATCAGTTGATATGTTTTTAAAACTTATCCGCTAAAAAGTTTTATAAATCTCTTGATATCCAATTGTTGAAAGTTTCAGAAGAAACATACATAAAATCACTTGAGGATCAATTGTTGAAACATGTCATTTCTAAATCACTTGTTGAAAATCTCTCCACATGCTATGCTAAACATCTACAATGTGATGGTGCCTTTGAACTCACGTGAGCTCCAATTGGTTGGTTTATCCTTAAGTCATGCTTTAACTATTGCTTTTCTAGCCCTTGCATATGATGGTTGAGTGAAAAGTTGTAATCATAGTCATAGTCATGTCTGGTATATTCTGTTAATAGCAAGACTACCGACAGGGTATGAGAAGGGTTGGATGTAAGCAAGTCTTACATCTATCCCATAGGATAAAGAGATTGTTTTTGTTGAAACCCTAGACTCTAGTGTTTATAGTAGGATCAAACGATCCGTAGAACGCGAAGAAATTTTAGTATGGTTCTTATGCTACATTTGCTTTTCTTATCCATTAATTGTCGTCTTCAACATTCATCAGCATTTCTCTTACGAGACCCTTTAGGACTCCTCTTGTTTATATTGTTTTACACACATTTTAATGTCTTTGCTAACCATTTTGAGGATATACCTCCGAATATTTATAATGAATTCCACCTACACTATTGTTATTAGGAACGAATGACAAAAAAACTATAATTTCTATATGTGACTCCATATGATCTTGGGCATTGGAAGCATAACCAAAGTTATTACAATGAAGGAAAACTACCCGATAATACCAAACATATATCTTAGCGACATAATTGTTTTTTAGCTTAGGATTAATATAATTAACAAGTTCATATCATACCTGGACTATTGTAAGGCTTTTACGGTGGGAATAACAGATGTTACAAAATCTTTGAAGTTTACAACTAAAAACTAAGTGTATTAAAGAACTTTCTACTAGTAAGATGTTTTGTTTTTATACTTAAACTAGTATTAAGCCCCATTGCGTTGCAGCGAGGGCGTAAAACCGTATTATTAGTACCAATGGGACATTACCGCAAGTGACCACCAACATTAAAAAACTCGTATTAAAAAAAATAAAAAATGATGAAATGAAATCAAATGAAAAGTAGGCGTAAAAACATTGAACCACGTAAGCAAAACGTAATATATTAAACAATAAGTAATCGATCTAGAACCTACGCATTTTGACATGGTCGTTAAACGGGAAAAATATAAGTGTAAAAATGTTGAATCACATACACGCACTATGATTGTTACTCGCAAAATTTATACGGAAAAGCAAAACAAATAATTTGTAAAATATGAAAAGTATGGGTCAAAGATAAAAATAAAATAAAATATTAGGCTAAATTATAAAAAAATATGAAAGTAGTAGGTTAAAATTAAAAAGAGTTAAAGTTTAAGAAATAAACAAAGATTAGTACAACTTATTAAACATATATTACAACCCACTAAGCATATCAAGGTTGATAATTAGTATTATATAAATATGACGTGTTTAAATCTTGCAAGTAATTAGTAATGGAGTAGATTAATTATGAGCCGTTCTAAACAAACTAAATACTAAAACTAAAGACTTAAAAAAAGTATATGATCTTGGGCACATAATTGGTGAAATTGGATAAGAAAATATAGTCGATTTACACGTTTTGCGTAAGAAAATATTTAATAAAAATTAGCTAAAATTTTGGGAAAATCGTCATTGCTGAAATTGGAACCTAAAAGATGAAATTCGGTTCCGACAGTTAGACCAAACCGACTATGGTTATTTGCCACATAATTCGGTTTGTCAAAACCTTTTCATCCACTACTTATGGGTCTCATAACTCCACTCGCACAACTCGAGTAGGCCTGGCAAAATGGGCGGGTCGGGTCGGGTTAGGTGTCGGGTCAGGACGGGTTCGGGTCAGGACGGGTTCGGATCAGAATGGGTTCAGGTAAGAAACGGGTCAGGATGGGTTCGGGTCAAAATGGGTTCGGGTCAGGATGGGTCGGGTCAGGACGGGTCAAATCCAATTATATTAAAATTCTCAATTTTTCAGTATTTAGAATTGAAGATTAACTTATCTAACTCTAGACAAAATGTTAATAATTTGCTAAAATTACAGAGTATATCAATGTTATTACTTGAATTTCATAAAATACCCAGGGTTGAATTAACCAAAAGGAATAATTCTAATCTTTGATTTCTTTTTGTAATTGCATATGCTACATGTGCAGCATAATTAATCTACCATGGTTATCTCCAAATAATATATATATTTCTTCATGTGCAAGACTGATTGTACACTGACATTGAAGCATCTACTCAATTTCAAGAAAGCTTGGATCAATAAGGAACTACAGGCGACCCTATCTTTTTCTGGTGTACATAGACATAGTATATATACTTTGTTTTAATTAGTGTCTTCATATTACATAACTTATTCTTCTCAAACATCTATTATAGATTCAATGAGCTCATAACAAGGCCAGAAGTACATAAAGTGGTAAATAGTATTTCAGTGTATTGCAAAAGGTAAATTAAGATCCAATTAATTTGTTTCAAGTTATGAAATCGAAAATCCTATGTTTTTATGTCATCTATTTAGAATATATGAATTTGTAGGTGTAAAACATATGACCTGCCACTTAGTATGTCTATGTCTTCATCTTTGCAGATTAGTGGATAGGAATCTACAAAACCAAGGATTGATTCCCAAAGAGAGTATTGGTCGGTTAATTCTTTCACTTCTCTAACATTGCATAATAGTTCTTTCTAATAATACTTAACTTTGTGTTCCATGTTCATTTCCCTGTTTTACATGCAGCAAAAGATTTCAAAAAATGGTTCAACAATAACAAAAGTTATTAAATTGAAGAGGGTTACATAGATTGGGTTGTATAATCATACCAATAACAAAATGTCCCCTAATTCACCCAAATTCAACCATCAATAATGGTATCTAAAAGTAAAAATAACTTCAATCAAGGTTCAGGAAGTGAAAATATGCATTTAAATGAGTGAAAATTACCAAAAACCCACACAGGCATTTAAACAAACACTTGGTGTGCATACTTGTACAGCACAAATGATACACTACTTTGACCCAATTCAACAATTTACACATTTCAATAGTTTACATATTTCAACAGTTTCCTTGATTCAAATACCAAGATCCACCACATTTTTATACATAAACTCACACATAAACAATTAAACATCCATAAAATATAAATCAAAAGAACAATGAATACTAACTATAAATTAAAAGACAAACCTTAGGAATTTGAAGATGGCGATGGACGATGACGAATTGAGGATGGCGATGGGCAGCGGACTACAAGAGGGAGCCCATCCTGACCCGCGATGATCGATGGGCAGCAGACTTCAACATCTTCAACTCTTCTAGACTTCTAAGATCGATGATGGTGTATTGTGCTTTATGATGGTAAGGTGCTGATGTAGTATCCATCTTGATTCATTATTTATATACCCATTAATTATTATGTTTATCGTGACTCTTTGATTACTATCCTTGACTTAAAATAGCCCATAGCTTTATTTTTTAAAGTCCAAATCAGCCCATAACTATACAGATGGGTCAAGTTTGCCAGGTCTAAACTCGAGTTATGCTCTTTTTATGTTCGGATTTTTCCAGTCTTGTTTCTCTATTAGCCGACCGGTCCAAATAAGACTGTAAGAGTGATGAGTTGCTTCGTTTGACCATGATACTAGGTGTCTTAATTAAATCAAGTGAAACTAAGTTAGACTCCAAGCATTAAAAAAAAAAGTGATAAAGCTCTTTCTTTGTTCACAACTATGCTCGCCAAAATTATTTTCACCGTAATTTACAAAGCCTGCTATTTTAGATTACTCTTTATTTGTACATATGTCAACGGAGATCCAAAAAATCCAAACAAGAACAAACATGTATCGCAAGATATCGATTGCTTGAAGTTTTAAAATATCATTAATCCATATATTTGGACTTTATTTCTGCAGTTTTTTAACAACAAGTGTATGACTATGCTTCGGGGGATATGTGTTATTCTAATCGGACTTATCTATTCACTTTCCATCCATAACTGGAAAAAACTACTGCCTCAACCTTGAGCATTTTACTCAGAATGAGACTTGAACTCATAACTTCCCTGTATTTACATGTCATGGGTGCTCACCTTAACCAGTTGAAGTAAAGATCATTGGTATTATTTTTACAGTTACTCTAGTTTCTTTGCTGCAAAAGATATGTATTATATTAATTAGTTCATCTATTTGTTTTTATATCAAGACTGCACCCTCAACCCCTCAAGAGAAAACCCACAACTGAAAACACTACTTATCTCAGACCATAACAGTTTTACCCAAACGAGACTCAAACTCATTGAGAATTGATGGAACTACCATAACGCTAGATAGCTTTGCGGTAAAAATAATGAACATTTACGTAGAAAAAAATCACATAAATAGAACACCTAATAAGTTTAAGTGGTTTTTATAGTTAAAAGATGAATGAGTGACTTTGTTCGAATAATATTAAAGTTTAATTACGGTATTATGATTCCAATTAATAAATTTATATAAATATATAGTTTACTTTTTGTTTCAGATGACTTTTAATATATCCCTGTTAATCACCTATATTTTATTTTAATTGAAAATCTATTCTATTTCTAAACTACTATAAATTAATTTACCTCATGCCCAGATTTAAAGTTGTGACCTCCTATCAAAGAGGTGAGACGGCTCTATCAAGTGGGCTAGTGTTGTCAACCATCAATATGGGGTTGTTGGTAAATTTTGAATGATTAAATGATAAACCAATAAAATGTCTGAACCATTAAGTGTTGAACCATTAAGTTATCTGAATTATTAGAAGCTAGTATATCGGTTAACTATTCAAGAAAACACATGTCTAACCTATTCAGATAAGAAGTTTTAATCATTCAACATTAGTCCTCTTAACTATTCAGCATTAGTATAATGTTTAACTATTCAGAGGCAAATATCTGAACCATTCAGACTTTTGCCCGCGAAACAAACAACCTGAACCATTATGTGCTGAACCACTCAGACATCTGAACCATTTTGAGGCTGATTCAGATGCTGCCAAACAACCCGTATATCTATAACTTGTAGTATCTGAACCATCTATATCTGTATCTTAAATAGAAAAGAGACAGTTTACAATCAGGATGACCCCGTACCAAAAATATTTTCTTGAGCCATCTAATTATTAGCAGGATAAAGAGGAGGTAAACAATGTTAGTATTTTAAGCATGCCAGGGACATCAAAGCAAACTTACAAATACAAACAAACATTGATCATTAACTTCTTGTTTCATTTCAAACATGTCAAGATCCCAATATTAATTCTAAAGCGGAGTTAATGATGTAATTTGGCCTTTAACTCTTGGAACCCACCTTAAAGATAGTGATATTTATATTAACTTAATGATTGTTCCTTGATACATAAACAACAGACACTATACAAGTAAAGACATCAAACATAATGGCACGCCCCGATCAGCAGCCCCCGGCTCGACCTGATGAGCCCGTTGCTCAAACTCAGATTCAGCTTCCTGAGATACCGCAACCTGATGATCACAGTCAGGTGCAAATTCTCAATAACTCCGAGTCTCAGACTCAGACTTCTCACACCCCTATACGCACGATGCCAGTATTCGCCATTGTCTCGTTAACTATTAGGGTGGTTACTTGGCTATGCCTCTTGGCCTCGCTTATCGTTCTAGCATCCGACACTTCAAACATTAGGGGTGTGTATAGAGATGTTAAAATTGGGTTCAACGACATCTATGCTTATCGGTAATTAACTATATATCTTAATTAATTTCTACGCAAAAGATCAAACATTTACGCGATTGGGGAATGATTGTGTGTCTCTTAATTGGGAATGCAGGTACATGATGTCTGCTATAGTGATTGGTTTTGCATACACATGTGTTCAAGTACCCTTTGAAATCTACCAGTTAGGCATGGGTAAACGTCTTACAACGGGCAATTGGGTCTCCAAGATCGTGTTTTATGGTGACAAGGTTAATTAGTTTACTTAAAGTTAATAAACGTCATCGATTCCATATTTGGGCATTTGCTATCAAAATTTGCGACTAAAAAGAGGTAAACGGTCGCAAATTTGTGACGGTTTTACGATCCAATATAAACTAAAACCGAAACAGTATTATGACCGTATATGTTTGATCGTAAAAAGGCTCGCAAAACTAACAAAAACTAGTTAGATAATGAGAGTTTAATTATAAATATGGTCGCAAAACGATAGTAATTATGATAGTAATTCTTTAAAAGATAAACATAAATAAAAGTATTTTTCGAACGCAAAACGGCACAAAGTGTGAAAATAAATAAACTAATACTAGTCGCAAATTAAAGTGGATTATTAACTACAAGGTTTTTGAAAGATAAACATAAATAAAAGTATTTTTCGAACGCAAAATGGTCACAAAGTGTGAAAATAAATAAACTAATACTAGTCACAAATTAAACTGGATTATTAACTACAAGGTTTTTGGACGGTTTTTCCCGTTGGAAATAGCCTTTTGTCATATTTGCAATTTTATATAATACTAATTTGCAAGTTTTGTGTGTCATGGGTGGTGCAATATGTTTTAATGGATTGTACCAATATTTTTTCTTTTTTTATATTAATCTTTAACTTTTCCATTTTAACTTACTACTTTTACGTATTTAACAATTTAATCCCAATAATTTTTACTTTCAAATTTGATCACCCATACTTTTCATATTTACAGAATTTTGTGTTTTACGTTTCAGTATAAATGTTGCGAGTTAACATGCCGCAACATATATGTGTGGTTTGACATTTATACCCTTATTTTTTCCCCGTTTAATGACCCCGCCACAGTGCGCTTATGTTTTATGTTTCGTCCGCATGGTTCAATATTTTTACGTTTACTTTTCGTTTAGTTCATTTTTTTGTCTTTCATTTATTTTTCGATACGAGTTTTTGGGCATTGGTGGTCGCTGACGATAGTGTGTCATTAGTGCTACTTAGCACGGTTTTACGCCTCACCGCAATGCGGGGGCTTAATACTAGTCTATTCTATATACCAACTATGCATTGATTAGATGCTATTTGCAGTTTCTATTATCCCTACTAGCAACGGGTGTTGGTGCTGCATTTGGTGCTACACTTGATTTGAAGAAGAATCTTGATCAGTTGGATGACTTTCTTGAGTCAATTGGTCAACCACTTATTTCTCAGATTCGGTCAAAGCTTGATAACTTCTTCAACATGGCTTATGTTGCTGCTGGATTCCTTCTCATTGCATTCTTATGTTCAATAGCTTCTTCTATTCTATCTTCTTTGGCCCTTCTGAAGAACTGATCATTTAGGGACACCGAAGCGTGGGTTAATGGTCATCAACCCTTCTCGCCGCAGCGCAAATTATCGGCCCTTAAGGGAGGGTTGGATTTGTAAGACAAACCATATGTAATTCTTGTAGTTTTCTGTTCTAGTTGTAATGCTTGTATAAGTAATACTTGTTGGCACAATTGGTTCAATTCTCTCACAAAGGTTTTTTTTTAAAAAGGGGACTCCTTTTGACTCTTTGATATTATTAAAAAACCAGAATTTTTGCACACAAGTTACATTTTAAAATACACTAAGACTCTTAATTATTTATTTTTAGCTATTGTGTTTATAAACAAGCTAGCCTAATTAATAGGAATGTTTTTAAGGATGTGTAGGATGAACGATCACACAGCGCCCATATTTTAAAATAGACCAGATTCTTTTATCATCATTTATGAACTACATGTCGATTAATATATAATAGAAAGTTACAAATTTATTGGTGTTCACATGATATAGAAAGAGTCCAATAATTATGCAAGATAAGTTAATTTATAAAAGTAATTTTGTTTTGTTTATTTTATATATGAAGTTTATATTAAAGTGACATTTTTACTAGTCGCACAAGACATCTAAAATATCAGGACGGCCCTATGCAAGAGTAGTGTAAGACTGTAAGAGAGCATCAAAAGAAAAATAAAGTAGCAGTTTAGTTAGAAATAACTTGTAACTATCAAATAACATCATATTGCTAAGCTAGGTAGTTTGTTACTATGGCAATGCTGGTAACACTAGAATGTCTTGTTCGCATCGACTGCAAACATATATATTCGGAACATCTTCGTTATTCGGTATCTTCAAACATCTCGTGTGCTGCCAAACTTCACATATATCACACGCCACCATTCGTTCACCATCATCATCCTTTGCTCCACAACCACAATCCACAAACAACCGTTGTCGCGAGCCACTTTCGCATATACTTTCATGGGTCATCCCCATCTCAACAAGTTTACCTTGAAACACAACTTTGCTACCAGATCTAGTGACCCTAAACACTTGATCAGATCCTTTAGGACTTATGTTAATTATGGACTCACACATGAAGCTCTTTAATCCCCAATATAGTTCCCTAAATGTTTTCTCAACTTCTTCTGTAAGCTCATCAAAAGTTGTGTTGTTTCTTAACATTATGGTCTCATATGGCGCGGTAATGAGCTTCTTTTCACCTTCTTCATGAGCGTACATTTCGCGCTTGTCTTGTATCACTATCGTGCAATAAAGCTTCAATCTTTCTCCTGTTTCGGACTCAAATTTTGAAGATATATCCGCGCTATAATCTTTAATGAAGTACTTGGTATCAAGAACTATTCTTGATGCTAATGAAATGGAAGACATTATTGTTCTATCCATTTCTTTAGTTTGTCCTCTAAGTATGTGCTTATAGATGTAACACATGTCATTAATGAGTTGCACCCTTGAGATCTTGTACCTAGCCTTCAACTTAGAGTCATTGATAACAAACTCTTCTTGATTAGTTAAAGTGTTTGAAATATCTTCTAAGCAATACTCCAACACTTTGGTCACCGGATTCAAGCAGCGACGAACCAAATACTTCCCGACGACATGATTTCCCAACGACTTGAGGACAAAATCCAACAACCCCGTGTCACCAACGTAGGCGCGGGCAGCATCCCGAACCTCTTGCCTCGAAACCCATCTGATCTTAGCTTTCTTTAGCGACTCAACGATAACGCGTGCAGCCATTTCAATACGTTTAGGGGACCATCTACAAGAGTTTTCAACAAAGATCCCGGGGTTGTAAGTGCTCAAAGCGCTCTCTTTCGGAAGCCGGTGTTTGAGGTCTAACATGAACCTGAGGAGATCGCCGAGGGTCAATAGCGATCGGCTCGAAAGCGTTTGGTATCTTGAGAACAAGATTGGGATCTCCATATTTGAAGAGCTTATGTGATGAGCAAGAATGCATAGAGGGATGTTTTGGAGGGCTTCAAGGGACTTTTGATACATTTGTCGTGTGACACCAAAGCTTCCTCGACCAAAGTGGTAGCCCCAGTTACCGAACCATGACTGACCATATGCTGCACCATGTAGGAGCCTCAGGTCCATACCTTTTTGTTTTGCCAAATCAATCAAGCTAACTTTCCTATAGCAAAGAACTAAATGGTTAGCAACAAGTTAGCCAAAACACATTATGTAAGATGACATCTAAATAAATTATAATTAAAATTTTTATACATTATGTTATTTGTTAATACCTTCCCCCTTTTATTATGTAAATATAATTATTTATATTATTTAACTAAATAATTTTTAAAAATTGGTTTTAATGCATTTAAAATAAACTTCATAATTTAATTAATATAAGGAAAAAGCCGACGCAACATACGTTTTAAGATTAGTCCAATATTGACATTTTGTTAAACGTAATAACTATTTTTTATAAATATGTTTTAAATTATATTTTAAAGTACACCGTTTATATTATAAGTATCACTTGTGTTTGAGCATGCGTGAAATCAGTATAAAGTTAAAATATAACCTCACAAGTTAAACTACACTTATGCTTTGCACCTTATACTTGTGCATTTGTTTTTTTTTTCCTAACTACCTTTTAACACACGGTTAAACTTACTATTTTTGTTTTTCTCTTATAATTTACAATATGATGATGCTCGATAAACGTTGCAACATGTTTAATTTTGTTTATGTTTCGGTGTAATTTTCATTCAGAATGTAGTTATGCGTAATAATGTACAAGTAATAGAAGCACAAATTTACAAGCCGTCAAAATTGCTTTAAGGTTTTTATTTGTTTACATTTTCTCTTACAAATTTTAAACATGATGTTATATAAAATCTGAACTGTTACGATATACTTATTTTTATCGACGTTTCAACGTATTTTTTTTTTCAAAAACGAGTTGTTGATGTAAATTTTATTAAAAGCTACAAGTGAATACTAATGTACAAGTCGAAACCTAACCTAACGAATTTTAACACTCTAAATTCAGCATGCAGGTTCCCCAACTAGTTATATATATTGTATACATATAGTTAAACGTAATTTAATATGTGTACATATTAGTAATGCAAGAGTAATATATCATATATTTCCTACTTAAATATATTAATAGGTTACACGCGATCTAAACTATATCATGTAAAGATTGTTGTTAAAAAATTCAATCACGTTTTAAAGTTTTTTCTTCCAAAGAGCCAAAAGGTTAAAGTTTTCTTGGGAGGTAAATTTAAAGCTTGTTAATGATATACATTAATAGAATATCAAGTACCACCGACGATACAATATATTACCTGTAGATTACCAGATGATCAACAGCGAAACCCACCAAAATTCCAAAAGGTAAACAAACAAATAAAAAAATTGTATTTTTTGTTGGTGATCTATTAAATAATCGCTAAAGCTTAGGATCTTGAGCTAACCTGGCTTGCAAGCATATACAGAGACGGTTCCAAAAATCCAAGATAAGGCGCCCCGCCAAGTCCGAACCCATCTCCGACCCATTGACACATAGCAAATGCCCAAATCCATTAGAGTGAAACACACCGTGCATTGTATGCCCATTTAATTCCACAAAATTTAACTTACCCATTACTATACTGCTGTGGTTTCCTTCATAGCTCAAGAATGCTGCCATTGTATCCTTTGATGGCACCAAAAAATGATACTTCTTATTGCATATCATATGGTCTCCCCACCCTATACTTTCATCAAGCCAAAATCTATGATTATTATTTGTGCATATATACTAGCTATATCATGATCATGTGACATGTGACAAAGAAGAGTTCAAGACTTTACCAACATATATACAATGCTTGCAATGACGATTCAGCGACCCCTCAATCGACTCCTCAACGACAAACAACAAGACACTAGAAGGAGGGTGATGATGGACTTCAAGTTGAAAAGACCAAAATGTCATTCCATTCGCGAACGCCATTTCTATATTTCCATATTCTAGGAGAGCCTTCACATTGTCCCGAAAAGTGCCACAACTCTCTATCGGGTGACCTTGTTCGCCAAACGCCTTAAACTTAAAAACCCTCTCCACTCTCTTCCTTTTCTTGCACCCACTCGGGTCCAACGACGACATGTTTAGCAAGAGAAGGAAATTTTTCAAAGCGGAGTTAACACGATCTTAAATATCACATAACTACATGTACAAATTGATCACACAAGATGTGCTTATGTATATATCTAAAGAAGGGTGTCTCTAACAAGTTCATAAAGCTAAAAATCAACTAGAGTGACTATGTGCGTGACTGAGAAAATCTATCACAAAGTTATATGTGGTTGTTTATTATGGTAGTTTAATTAGATTAAAGGGACCATATATGCGTTTGATCATGCAATTAGTGCATGGGTCCGACAATTTTTGTGGTCAGCTGAGGCACACAACCATATATCTTAGGAGTGACATGCAATGTATGTTGGCCAACCACTTCATAATATTATTAATAATATTTGGTTAGTTTATAATATAATAATCATGTTATGTTAACTAGTGTGATTAGGGTTTGTTGGATTAAAAATACCTAATAACTAGCAACGGGATCCGAACTACTTTTAGTGTGCTATCACTTCAGACTTTAGAGGTGCATATTGGTGAGTCCAAATTTGGTCACTTAGAGAGTAAAGAAATTAAAAGTGGTGTACTAACTAATTTCCCTTCACTATCCTTTTTTTATTGAGTTTACATGGTAAGAATAATTTTAGTGCGACATGATTTCAATAATGGACATTGATGCAATGATGGGTCTAAGAATTTTCGTCACTACGGTTGACGTAATTGTAGTGGCTTTTGGCACCCATTTCATAAAGCAGCATATAAGTCAGAACAATGGTTGATTGGCTCGATTAGGGTCGTGAACATGCGGCAATGGCTGGTGGCTGGTGGTGGAGTCCTAAAGCCACATATAACTAAGAGAATATAAAATTTAGATTACTACTCGGAGTTGCAATTAAGGTTATTCAAAAAAACATAAATTTCATCTTTGTTGGCTTACTCCCTTGAACCGGAGTACACAATGCAAGAGGGACTTGTTTAGGCATTGTGTGGTTAATATTGGTTGCAGGTCACGGGAAGATTATAATTTTAAGACTCCACGTAGCGGCCTTGGTGGGGGTTTGGGGTTGGGGGTGATGCCAAACAGTGGCGGAGCTTGAACATTCCCGTAGGAGGGGCGGGGGCAAAATTATTTTTTTTAAGGGGGGCGAACTCGAATTTTATATAAAAAAATTACACTACCGGACTAAAGTTTAACACTACCGACGAAAAAAGAGCCCCCCCCCCCCCTAAATCCTCCGCCATTGATGCCAAAAGCCACTACAATTACGTCAAAAATGGGGCGCTAAGTTATCACGCCAACATATTCACGGGGGTGATTCACCTTAAATTAATGCTTTTTGACTGTTTGGGGATTATTTAGGTAGCACTTTAACTAGAAAATTAATATCAACCACTACACTTATTTAAAAAAAATTAACGAAATTAATTATGATGACATTACATCTACATGACACTTTAACTAAAAATTAATAATAACTACTACACAGTCTAAAGGACGCCTAAATTTTCTAAACTAGAATTATAAGTTTTTCACTTGGTGACCCTACCTATTTAAATGCTTTTGCCCCGTTGGGCCCAGCCCAGATAACTAAGGAATGGATATCCATATCCTTAGTTCCATACTCTTTTAGTATATTGATTAACATTAAGATGTGTTTAGTTAGTAGTAGGATAGTATATTTGTGGAAGATAATTTCAACTTTATAGTTATATATTACCCTATAGTTAATTTATGGTAGATTCTACGAATTTCTTTTGAAAATAGGACTTTTTTGAAAATGAAGTTGACAAGGGGGGAAAATCTCGGATATTTTTGACATTAAGGGTTCCCGCCCCTGCCAGGGGCGGGTTCTGCTAGTTTGACCAAGCCTCTCTCCCCGAAGATGTTGATGTGATGTGACTTGTCTCGGGTTCTGAGAACTCGCCCTTGCCAAGGGCGGGTTCTCAAACAAATAATCTCCTCCACTTATTTAACACACGACGTCATCATAATTAAATAAAAATACATTACTAAAAATATAATTAATAGATAAAAATATAAGAAATATAAAAGATAATGATGACACTCGTTAGACACTTGAGGTACCACCATTTGACCCAGAATTTCGAAGAAGGGGGCCCGTCAAATCCTTATCAAAGCCCTAATACTAGTTATCAACAATCATTTCACCATTCTTCCCCGTTACCTTATTACCCTCAATTCCAAGATACAGCTCAATCAGTTGACCGGTTTTTTAATCCATCTCCTTGCCTGTTCGATTTAAATGATGAAGCAACAAACGATAATGATGACACTCGTTAGATGTTATTTCTTTTATATTATTAGTGATGTATTTTACCTTTTTAATTATGTAATTTTTTATATTTTTTATATTTTTTATATTTTTATCTATTAATTATATTTTTAGTGATGTATTTTTATTTAATTATGATGACGTCGTGTGTTAAATAAGTGGAGGAGATTATTTGTTTGAGAACCCGCCCTTGGCAAGGGCGAGTTCTCAGAACCCGAGACAAGTCACATCACATCAACATCTTCGGGGAGAGAGGCTTGGTCAAACTAGCAGAACCCGCCCCTGGCAGGGGCGGGAACCCTTAATGTCAAAAATGTCCGAGATTTTTCCCCCTTGTCAACTTCATTTTCATAAAAGTCCTATTTTCAAAAAAAATTCTAGATTCTACGCAGGTACAATTGAAGGGTAATTTGACATGTATTATTATTATTTAATTTTATTAATTCAAATTATTATTTAGTGGTCGATAAAAAAGTATATTGAAATTTTGATTAGTGACACACTGACACCCACAATGTTTTCTTTTGTTGATAATAGCAATCCGATTTCATAATTATCAAATATTTATATTTAAGTTTTAGTTGACCACGCTCAGAATGATGATTATAAATGAAATGAAAAATATATACTTGAGAAATCATATACTCCCCGGGTGTAAAGAAAAATTGAGATCATCAACAACAAGTGTAATTGGCAACAACGATCAACAATAGTTGTCAATGCAACTTCGTCATCAATGATAACCTGTCGTTAGCACTCATGAGTTACTATTTATTGAATTTTTGCTAAAGTTTTCCTTTCATATAACTATTTAACCATCGTCACCTATAACCACCAAACGTTAACTGAAACACCATGTTGGTTCGTTCCCTATAAAAGGAAGATTTTTAGGTTGATTTCATTACATGATATATGTTATCCTGTTTCCATAATCGATTTGTTTTTGTTATCTCTATGAACTATCTGCTATAAATTTTATTAAGTACTTATAGAATATTTTAATTTAAAATTAATTTAACATAATTCAGAAGAGATGGCAATTTGTGAAATACAAAATACAAAACAAAGCCACTAAGAGATTTTCAAAAACAGTTTTAGACAGTTCAAATTAAATATTATAATCTAGGGAGAATAGAAGCAAGGATTGAAGAAAATCCTAAAAAAAGAGTAAATTATTATTTTTATCCTTATAGTTTTTTATAAGTAATTGTTTTCATTCAAAAGATTATAAAAAACCATTTTAATCACATAGTTTCCATTAACAAACGATTTTTATCAACTCTGTTAATTCTATCCATGGAATTATTTAAAAGACGCCCATGTGTTCCTCACAGGAAGTGAATTTTAGTCAATTAAATTTGAAAATAAAACCCTTTATGCCTCTCACATCCAAGCATAGATCAACTACTGTAATCAAAACTTCATTTGATCGGCTTTTAACCCGTAATTGATCATTTAATCTTAATCAAACCCTCAATCGATCCTTCTATCAATAAAATGATTATTTTTAATATTTTAAATACAAACACTTACTTTTAAGTTTAAACAAATCACAAAGATAAAAATAGTAATACACTAAAGAAAACTTGTATTTTATCATTAACTATTTTATGGAACATTAAAAAAACAAATATTGTTTGGAGTTAGATCGACAGCTGCTGCAAGTGCAAGCAACCCAACACAACCAGATTTCCTTTTTCTAATTTAAATGTGAAAATATCCTTTCATACATACACACATACATACAATCTAAACTCTCTCTCCTCTCTCCTCAAACCCTAAAAAGACTGTTTACCCTCACAAGTAAGTTCTCTCTCTCATCCCCTCTCTATCTCTCTCTCTCTCTCTTCATATATATATATACACAAACATACACACACATATATATACACGCACACAAGAATTGTTGTCTCTCTCACCTTTAAACAATATCTGTTCTGTTTAATGTTTTTAGCAAGATCTGGACTTTCCCCCTTTGTATTGATTTGAAATTGACCTGGGGTTGTGTAATTTTGATTGTATATGACTCTGTTTATGATCTTTCTGTAGATTTAATCGACTGTGTTGTTGGGGTTTGGATTTGTGTCACAGATCTGTTTGTTTCTTCACATTTTAGCTTAGATCTAGCGTTGAAACCCTAAAAATCTGATCTTTGTGGTTGTAAAATTGGGGGTTTGAGTAAATCTGTAGCAATTGTTTTAAAGCTCTGTTTTTTCTTTCGATTCTTGAAAATCGATGAACATGAAAACGATTTTGAAGCTGTTAGGTCTCGATTTTGCCGACATGTTAAAATTGGGTGTAAAAAGATGTAATTTTTATTCAAATTGTCGTGGAAATTGTTTGGATTTTGGCACATTTGTTTGGATGTTGTATTTAATCTGTAAGAAACTGATAATTTTGATGTTTATGGTGCTTCTTTGCATGCGTATGTAGTTTCAATGGATGATGATGGATTGAATATGCGAAATTGGGGATATTATGAACCTTCGTTTAAGGAACATCTTGGTCTGCAACTGATGTCTCCAATGGGAGACCATAGGGACCCGAAACCGTTTGCATCTTTACGCGAAAGTCCAGTTATGGTTAACCCGAATGTGTCAACATACCACCATCCTCACACGCGTGTGGTGCCCGATCAGAACTATATGAGAGACAGTTGGATACAGAGAGAAAGGCTTCTGCATATGCTACCTGGAAACACTAATTATTCGGTCATTCCCAGTTCTTCAACCTCCCATTCAATCCACATGGTACCGCCGCTTGATCTGTCTAAAGATCCTGTAATGAATATACCTGTAGAAGACAATGTAGTTGTTGGTAAAGATACTGGCGGTGTGAGTGGCGGTAATGGAGCTGGAAACAGTGATGGAGATGGTGGTTCTGTGAAAAAAAGAGGATCAGCAACCGCGGTGAGACTCCCTGGCGACAAGAAACAGAAAAAACCAAAAAGGACCCCTTCTACACCAAAACAAAATGGGAACTCGTCTGGCCATCGTGCAAAAACAATCAAAAGCGTCGATGTGGTGATTAATGGGATTGATATGGACATGTCTGGAATCCCGATTCCTGTTTGCACATGTACTGGAGCTCCACAGCAGTGTTACAGATGGGGGTTGGGTGGTTGGCAATCGGCATGCTGCACAACCACCATTTCAATGTACCCTCTTCCGATGAGCACCAAACGACGTGGTGCGAGAATTGCAGGGAGGAAGATGAGTCAAGGCGCGTTTAAGAAGGTTCTAGAAAAACTAGCATCTGAAGGTTACAATTTTGCTAATGCAATTGATTTGAGAACTTATTGGGCGAAACATGGTACCAACAAGTTTGTTACCATCAGGTAGATTCAAGAAATGAAGTGTTGATCGCGGTCACTGGTCTCCGGTCTGGTCCCTGGTAACTTGTATATATGTCTTAGGCCCTTTTCAGAGGTTAACTTGTTACCTTTTTTCGAGCTTTAGACATTTTACGGGCGACCGGTAACTTTTTACTTCAAATTTGTTTCTGTTTATGCAAAAAAGGCGGCGCCTTGATGAATTTAACAGTAGATTTATCATTTATGTACTCTGTTTTTTCTTGATTTGTATGTTCCAGCTGACATCCTTGTTATTTTTCAATCTTTTGCTAGTGTTCTTTTTTTAAACTGATTCTGTATGATTCTTGATTGCTATGGCGTATGGATTGATCAAGATTATGCACTCGTGTTTGATTTTAGCATGTTTATAATCGACTTATGGTTATGGATAACTCATTTAAAGAAGCATTTGTTCATTCGGATGTAGATTTGATCAACAGGCTTATAAACAATCAATCCATATGTTATACTATAATAACAAGGAGACTTAACAATCTATCCGTATTTGACTTCGAGATCATGATCAAGTCGCCTTAGGTCATGCCAAGCTGCAATGAATCGGTTTTCTTCGTGGTGCTGTCCTCGACAAGGATCATGGATTTGTCCTCTTCTTTTGGACTTGATTGTTCGGGTGTCCGTTGACCTGAAGCCCTATTTATTATTTGCTCAAGCTCTTGAATATCGTCTTTTCGAATGTGCACAATTTTGGGTCTTTCAGACGCTTTGGTGACTCCAAAATCTCTGCAGAAATCAATGTATTGAGACAGAACCTCAGCCTGAACGGATGCCTTCTGCAAGATCGAAAACGCCATTCCAGCTTCGGTCTTTCCAATTGAATATATCCTCACAAGAACTGCAGCAATCCCGTTACAGATCCGACTGTAAATATCAAAGACCTCGAGCATAATGCAATTCATTGCTTCGAGAACCAAAGCATTCATCATCTTCTCTCCTTGCGGTTTGATCTCGAGCAACACATCCAGCAAACCTTGAAGGTTCTGTAACCATGAAAGATGTTGCATCATTGATGATTGTTTCGGCTTTTCTTTGATCCCTTTTCTTAGAGTTCCTTCTTTCCTATCGTCGGAATGTTTGAGCAAGAAAGACGATTTCTTGTTGAGATACGTATAATAAGCGCGAATGAATGCTTCGTGTTGGTTTAAATTAGGTTTTCGGTCTTTAAAATTCGAGAGATCAAAAGGTAAACGGCCGATCTTTTGAACAGCAGGGACTTTGCAAGTAAAGATCCCGTGCAAAAGCATGAGACCTTTCAACGCCACCGTCCAGCTGTGGGTCTTTTCCATTCTGGTGGAAAGGGCTGACAGTACTGGACGAATGTAATGACCAGAAACACGGATCCATGCAAATATCAGTTGAGCGCTTCGGTAATCAACACGAGAGTTGTCATGGCTCGTGGCTTTTATGACAGCAGCCTCAATCTCAGGATTCCGATACGGGGAACAAGGGGTGAAGTTGGCTATTAAAAGACTGCTTGCGTCTTTTAACGCGTTGGAAGCTCTTTTGAGCGTCCACATAACTTTTCTTTCTTGTTCTTTTCAGCACCCGTTGTCCCCGCCACCGACCACCGTTTACCGTTTTCTTTTTCTTGAATCAATTCCCGTGGTGCTTGACGGATTTCCTTTAGATGTTTCTTATACATCTAATGATTGTGTTCCTTGTTTTTCTGTGATTTTATGGTGTACGTTATTTGCGCTCTATTTCTGTATTTAGCAACTCAAAGAGACCTCTAATGGTTTGCCATTTTGACTGGTTTTACTCCGTTTGAAACTTTTATATGTATAGTAATATCCTTAATTAGTAGTCTTTTTCTTTAACAAAATGGCTCCTTTATAAAAGATTGTGTTGTATGTGACATGTTGTCATAACTTATGATTCAGCTTGTTTAATGTAACTGCTTGACTAGTCTAGGGATTTAATTAAACATGTCAAGAGTCGACCTATTTAGTTAAATGAGTTAAACAAGTTAACCTGAACAAAACTTGTTTATTAAACATCTTACAATTTAAAACTTGATCATTTTCATGTCAAGTTCGTCTTATCAAAATTTGCCATCCTAATTAGTATGCAAAAGTATATTTTATGGGTTAAACGACACATTCTTTTTCACATGTCATGTTTGGGTTCATGAATCTAATGTAATTTTCGGCTAATCACTAATAAAATGTCGGAACTCCCATGATCCCATCACCGGCTATCAATGATAACCACCGCCTACCACAGTAAAATTCCGGTATCTTCCCCTTAAAGATCACAACTTTCTTTGTAATCAGTTCAGTTTTTTCAACTGAAAACTTCAGACAATGATTTAACCATTAACCGGGTCATTGGATATCATCAAACTGCATCAAAGATACCAGATTACAACAGCTAAAAATCACCAAACAAACATCATACAAAATTACAAAATGTTCACAAATTCTATTTATATCCACCACACTCTGTTGCTAAACTGTCAGCTGCCTGCTGCTGTTCAAATCATAAGAAAAACTAGTGTACAACCCACCCAACCCCACTTCAAATATTCACATGCTTTCTGCTCCTGTTCTACTGCAATCAACACACACAAGCTTCCTTCCTGCTACAACAAGTGTAGGAAATAATTAAACCAAACTTCTAATGCATAAATACAACTTTGTAGCAATATAGTCTGATTTGACAAATCAACAGATCGATATATTCGTTTCTTGAAATGTTTCGAGTGAAAAGACGCATGTAAATGACCAAATGGATATTGTTTGTTTATGTTTCCACATGTTTGAATACTTTAGCTATTGAAAGATGAAAAGGAAGACCAAAATAGCATCTTTTGTACTAGAAATGCCTTTTATTTTGTCATGTTTTGTCACAGGCTAGAAATAACCAAACAAAGACTCGGTAGAACCGGTGATTAGAAATTATGACAGAGACTGCCACTTGAATGAAAGATTCATTCAAAGTTCTTAGTCTTTTCAAATTTCTTTCAATCACATACATGATCATATCAATCCCATCAATTTTTTAATCTTCTAATACATTAACATGCATAACAGTCAACTAAAGATTTAAGAGGGCGTAAGCACATGTGTAAAAAAAAGATTAAGAGGACACAGAAAAGAACTTGACAAAAAAGATGTTAATAGTTTCAACTATTACTACTAAAAACCTCAACAATTTGCTTTTTGTCCATGTGAAAACAACCCTGTTTCGCTATTCTCATTGTAAGTAGTTTATATTATTGATTTATATATAAGATCCATATTGTCATTGATTTATATAGGTTTTACACAATCCACCAAAGTGTAATTCAAATGCATAAACCTCTTAAAAAAATTAACACACATTGGACAAAAGGAGTTTCAGCTAGACCCAAACCCATACCAAGAATAATTCTGTTTGCCCTTTTAAACCCAACCCACCAGTCTTTTGCATGCTCAAGATTCTAGCCAGTACTCGATGCAATCATCACTGGACGAAAAACATAAAATGTGGAATAAAAAGCATACCGGTTAATGTTCAAAGATTCAGTTCTGAAGGGGAGACCCAGGCTCAGAACCATATACAGATGAAAACGATATTGTATCTTCTTTGGGTATAGCCACAAAGTTAAGTGGGGCGGTGGTTAACCGTCTCATTTCCTTGGAGTACCCATTTTGACGACCCGAATATGAACGGGGAGTCGTTGGACTTGCAACTGAGTTTCTACGAGGTGTAGGGGTCATCGACCCATTTCCATTTCCACGGTAGCCATTACTCGTCATCCTAAAACTGCTGGCTCTCCTCGGGCTGGGCTTTGACCCATAAATGGATTCTCTTTCTGTAAGTAGCAAGTCTTGAAGCTTCTTTTGGTCCTGTGCAAAACAAAATGGACATTAATACTGTTCTTTTGAATGGGTTGAGATTGTTTTTTATCTCAACCGGGCCAAATGCCTAAATATGGGGAATAGCTCAAATGGTTGTCAATGAAAGTTGCCCAAAGTCTATCCTTGTATTTTGTCTTCTAAATTGTTTTATGCAAAAAGTGTAATCATAATGAATGCATCAGTTACTGAGACAAACTAACATGATTACCCGGAATCGCTTTACTCAAAGATGACAAAATAAATTACCCGGAATCGCTTCTTTTCCTCTTCTTTCTGTAGTCTTGTTAGTTTATATTCCTCCAAAATCGTCACCAAACGAACCTATGGAAAATGTTACAAGGAGTCAGCATTTGAGGAAAATAAAGTGAAAAAGGAACAAGAATTTTGGAAACAAAAAGATGCTTAATCTCACCCCGTCATAAAGGAACGACTTCTTTTTATCATTTTCCCACGCAATTGTCTTCGATATTAGATTGTCAACCATTGCTATAATTTGGTAGGTTAATATTATGATTACTAGAGATCATGAAATTTATGATAATATGATATGATAAGCAATGAAGAACATATATACCTGGAATCTTGTTAACAGCAATTCGAGCCCGTTCAGCCCGTTTTAAACTAAGATGGGCTCCCCTTCCAGCACTATACCTGTTTTGATCCTAAAATTTGATAAACAAAAGTCAAAGAATGTCAAAGATGTAGCTTTAAATAAATAAATAAATAAAACACACACACACACATTTATATAATATCATATGGATTGTTGTTCAATGTACATGGGTCAGGGGGTGTTTCGATTTGCTTTGGAAGTAATGTCTCTGATATTTAATATCAAAATCAAATATCAGATGTAACAGAAACAATACCAAGTGTTTTAATGTGCCTTTTCTGTTTAAAGTTGTAATAAACAGAATCAACTGTTGACTTGTCTGAAAAATTCTAAACATTGAACATTAGCAAGTTAAAGAAAAAAAAGGAAAAGAATATTACAAGGTTATAATCTTCAAGCCAATTTTCCTCTTCACAGGCAGAGAGCCATCTTTCTATCCTATCCATAATTTCCTTTCGACTCAAAGCTTCAGCCTTTACTTTACTAATTTGTGCTTCAATGTTCGCCAAAAGTTCACTGGGATCCACCAGACCTACATACACACGTGGCAAAATGGGTGGGTGGCTCATGTGGCTTGCATAACAAGTTATAATATTGGTACGAATCAGGATTGGTTGACACAGAACACTCTTTTTCCCAGTTTTTAATTTCTACAAAGGACTAATGAATTAAATATGATTACGAGATTGTTATAATAGTAAGTAAATTGAATAAGTAACGCCCACTTATGACTTACCAGAATCTATCATTGCATTAGATTTGTCAATAGCAGTGCTGGGATCAGGCTCAATATGAGTCTTAAAACACATTTCTTCCAACTCAGATCTCCTTTTCATAACTAGTTCTTTCATTCGACTTGCTTTCAGTTTACTGAGCCTTTCAACTTCTTGTGAAGCCTGCAAAATTTTTATTATATTATTAGTTAACTAGAAAAGAAACAAAAAAAGAAATTAAAATAAAAAAGAGTCATACCTGTTGAATGATATCCAATGAAAGAGCTGCTGGTTCCACAATTTCTGCCTCTGATAATCTAATAACTGAAGTAATTCGTGAAAAGTAACTCTTTTCTTCTTGTGTAGAATCCATTATTTGCCAGAGTTCAAATAATGATGCAGCAATATCTTTCAACTGCATTTCATTTGGAAAACTCTATTAACATGCAACAGGTAATAACATGTAATTTACGTTTTTCAGGTTTTAGCTTGAGTTTACCTTCTGAAACCGCATTTTTTTCTCTGTTTTCAACTTAAGAATGGCATTTTCTAGGCCTTCCAATGTGCTATCACTAATATTTGTTGCTTGTTCTAAGCTTGTACCGTGCAAGCTTGGATGCACATCACTAATGGTTTTGCCAAAATCCAACCCAAGAACACTACACATCGAGTGCACCTCATTCACATGGGCCAAAACTTTATGAAGCCGTTCTGACTGCAAAATAATATATATCAAGGTTTTATAAAATAGATTGTAGCTTTAAGGTTTTTTTTCTTAACAAAGTTGTTTTTGTTAGCATTTTCTTTCTTATACCTTCTCTTTTTGCAGAGTACGAAGATGAGATTGGTATTCCCCGAGTTTTCTAAGAGACAAGTCTTGTTCTTCCAGATTCAATGAATCTACAAATTGACTAAATCCTGAAATTTCACCATTAATTTTTTCAATCTGACTCTTTATATCTGCAAATTGTTTGATTCTTTCTTCTTTTTTTACTTTCAAATCTTCTACAAGTGGTGTCACCATTGCAAGTTGAGCCTTCAATGATGATGATTTGTTTTCCGTATTTAGCTGCATGATTCAACGAAAAAGTATTAGTTTAAATAAGCTAAACTCAAATAATTATTGTTAACTCTTAAAAGTCAAAGACAGGCTCTAGCTGTTGAACAGAAAGAGGTCAATGATACAAAAACACAACCCAAATTTTGTGGGGATAAAACGGCTTGCGTTACAATCATTATAAATGTTTATGTTTTCCAACTAAAATGATTGTTTTGATGCAAAAAGCAATTCAATTACATTTCTTGCAATAAAGCCTGCAGTTTTTACTTGTTTCCCTAAAGGTTCTACTAATCATAACAATTATGAAGCAGGTTATCTACAACCCACTTTATTTTCAAAGTCAAAGTACATATCTATATGGAAAGAGAAAGAATATTAAAGCTAAGAAGTGGGTGGAAAGTCTAATAAAGGCAGCACAAACATAATTAAGATTAGGTACAGGAAACAATAATGTTGACAATGATAGCTTCATTGATTAAAACCATTTGTTTACCGGAAAATGAGTGTTAAGATCGCCAAGGGTCGCTATGAGGGTGGCGAGTTCTGCTTCTTTGGCGGCAACAGCCTGATGAAGGCGCGCTTTGGCGGTTGCAGCTTCATCAACCTTTCTTCTGTACACTTCCAAACACTCCCTTTCCAATTCCATTAACATTCTGTCTTTCTCTGCTTCATTTTCACCTATGTCCATCCATATTTGCTGCAAGACATGACATAATCCAAAATGGAAATTATCAAATTAGAAAATTGCACATTTTTGTTAACATAATAGTGGAAAGGAATCTTGATTAGAAGAAATTAGTAAAATATCACAAAATTAATAATAAAATTTCTGAAAGCATATATAACTCCACATTCTTAGTACTATAACAAGTTAATGAAATCCAACACAAAAATGATGGAATTTCTGAAATTACATATATCCAATGTCCTTGTCTAAGTTATTTTTGTAGGTTTATAGCAATTGAATTTTCCAAATTCTAATCAAACAAGAAGAGCAGGAAGCATGTGAATGAACAACCAACAGAATAATCTTTAAATTCAAGAAAATTAAAAAGAAAATCATAATAATGTATAAAATAACATTTTATAACTTTGCTTTAATTTCAGGGAACAGAAAATATGCCATCAAATTCATGACTTCTGTTTAAATTTCCAACACCAAATTACCATCAATTCACTGAATTTGAGAAAAATTTCTAATACCCATTTCAAGATTTCCAAATTCAACCTTGAAAAACAACATGAAATAGAAAAATTAAATGAAATTTGAAAATTTACAGAAAATCATCAAGTTTTGAAACCAAACCCATAACAAAGAACCCAAAGAACAAGCAAAAACAAACAAATATGAAGGTAATTCTTCGTTTCAAACTGCAAAATGCGATGAAAACACACAAAACCTCTTGTAAAAGACTCTGTATTTGACAGAAAGTTCACCTGTAGTTCCCGGAGTAAAGTGTTGCAAGTGGTGGCCGTACGACCACTCGAAGGACTCACTGCCAACATTGTTCTTTAACCCACCTTTTTCCCCACTTTCTTCCTCTAAAGAACAGCCTTTTGATTGAAATAAACACACAGAAAGATGTAAAATCTGTAACTAATATGAAACAAAAATTGGTGGGTCTTTTTCCATCTTTCTTGCCTTGTTTCTCTTCACCTACAACAAACCATAAAACCCTTAAAAATTCAACTTCAAACAACAACAAGATCTAAAGCATCCTTCAACAAACTCCACTATCTTTCTTGTTGCTTTTGCTTCAAAATTCGATCTTGAAATGTGAAATCAAGAAACCCCCAAAATAGATCTGTTTGGAAGCTTACTAAAACAGATGAAAAAACCCCAATGTTAGGGATAAGAGCAAAAGAATTAGGTACCAGTGAGGAGGACAAACAAACAAACAAAATGGACCACCAAGAAACCCCTTTTTCAAGAGTGGATTAAGCTACAATGCGCACTAGCCGGATCTGCGCACGTTAATACAAGATTTCTTTACTAAATCCTCTATAACGCTTCGGTAGCAGGGAAAGTATATAAATTTCCATTATTATTAGCTTTTTGTTCATATTATTAATTCAATTTTATAAAACAATGTAATGTGTAAAGAAAAATAAAATCATTGTTTAGGTCTGCAGGGGTGTGAGCTTCTGCAACCATCGCAGTGGTGGCGCGTGGGGTGCACGATAAAGGGGTTAGTGGGAAGTGGGTGTCACCGGCGGTGAAGAGGGTGTGGTGGTGAGTCCAATGTGTAGGGTCTATGGGGACGAAGAGCCAGCAATGAAGTAGCTGTGTTCATGCAGTCTTTTTCATATTTTATAGAAGAAGAATATATTTTTATGGGTTGTTAAATGTTTACATCAAGTTTAATTTTCAGGAGAGTCATCTATTTTGTGTGGTAGAATTAGGGGTGTTCAAAAAATCAGATATCCGAAACTATCCGATATCCGATCTGTATTCAAATCCGAATAAATCGATCCGAATCCTTATTCGGATATTCGGATCGGATCTCATCCGAATCCGAATTCCTTATTCGGATTTCGGATCGGATTTCGGATTTTACAATTTTTTTATTCGGGTTATTCGGATTATTCGGATATCCGAATAATCCGAATAAGACTTCAACTATATTTCTAGCCCAATACTTATTACTCAACTATCTATCATGTTTTCAACTCAATACACAAGAATATTTACACATTTTAGTCATAATCTAAAATTATAATGCAATAATCGACCGTCGTTCTAAATTAGAGATTCTAATCTTCGGGTTCCATACAATTACCTATTATGTTTTAATTTTGAGTTTGCGTACAAGTAAAAAAAATTAGTTTTATATTTTTTATTGTGATTTCTAACTTATAAAATATTAAAAATAAAAAATAGCAAAAAAAAACAAAAAATAAAAATAATTTATTATTTGATTTATTCGGATAAATTCGGATTATTCGGATATATCCGAATCCGATCCGAATTGAATTCGGATAGATTCGGATCGGATAGAAAAATCCTTATTCGGATTGGATCGGATTTCGGATAGGGCCCTGAAATTTTCAAATCCGAATAATCCGATCCGAATAATCCGAATAATCCGAAATCCGATCCGATGAACACCCCTAGGTAGAATTGTGGGAATGTGTCGGGGCGGGGCGTAACGGTAAATGGTGTTTTTGTTTTACCTAAAGTTTATGGGTTCGTGTATTATTTAAGTGTTGTTTACTGGTGTAGTTTAATAGTAGAAGTAAAATAGTGTTTAAGTTGTTTTTAAGATAAACATATGTTTTGTGAGGTGGGTATGGTGGATTTGTTAGAAGGTATTATTTATTGCCTGTAAAATTTTAATTTTGTACTCATTAATGATAATTGTCTGTATGTTAAAAGTAAATTGGTATTTGTAGGATGATTAGAAACATTTATTCTCATATATTTATTGTGTTTTTATATATTTTTTAAATTTCAACAGTTAAGTAGATTGGTCTAATAAAGTTTATAGGTTCGAGTTTTGAGTGTAACAGTTTATTCTATATTACGTAAGTGTTGTTTATTAACGTATTTTAGTGGTAGAAGTAGATTATTGTTTAAGTCTTTGTTCTTAAAAAAATCTATTTTGTGAGGTGGGTATGGTGGATTTGTTAAAAGATATTAGTTTAGTGCTTGTAAAAGTTTAAATTAGTATTTTTTAATAATAATTATATGTATGTTAAAAGTAGGTTGTATTTTAGGATGATTAGACACATTTATTCTTGTATGTATATAGTGTTTTTGCATCCTTTCAATTTTCAACGATTAAGTAAATGATTTTAATAATTTACATAAAAGGTAATTAAAAAAAACTAGTTACATACTAACCGACAAAGATTGTTCACAAAATTTAGTCGCTATTGAGTAGTATAAGGTATAAATATACTTTCTGAAAAGGAGCTTATTTAACTGTTATAAAAAAATTAAATGTAACGTTTTAGTAACGTAATCTTATTTTTTTATTTTATCTGGCTTTCCTCACCGCTCAAAACCACCACACTCAATGTCAGCGATGACTAAAGTTTTTTCCTCTTCTCTCAGTAACCAGTATGCTCAGATCCGCCACTTACAACCCCCATAATTCCTTTTAGATTTGTCGCTCTTTCCAGATCTAGAAAATGTATTGTGTAGCTCCATCTTGTACCTTGTAATTGCTTGCTCGTATATAGTGACGTAGCCCAATCAAATGCCGGTGTTGTTCATACCGACATCCGATTTTCAGTGTGTATACATAGCTAGCTTCATATTTGGTATAGTCTCTTTGTAGATTTGCATATGCAAATTATTTGTATATTACTTAAGAATAACTGGTATACTACTATTTATTGACCCATGACCTTCTAACTTAATTTTGTATCTAGAGATAGATCCTTTTATTGATTAATTCTATTTATTTGATCAAGCTTGACTTTAAGTCAATCACATTTTCACTAATCTGCATTGAGTATAAGGTTAGCAAATCATTAAAAGAATCAAGATTAGTGTTGAATCCCGAGTTAAAGCTAAAGGGTCAACACTATATCACACATGCTATTGGTTTTTTGCTGGATATTTAGAAGACCCAACAAACCGCTGACCAGTTATGGTTTAGGTTAATCTTAATATCACAGACAGACTACTCTATTATAAAGACCATATATCAAACATCAAGCTTACACAATAGGGGCTAGAATGTTGCATGCAGCATTGTGAATACTGAATACTACAATTAAAACGTAAGAAGATGGGTATTTATGTGATCTATCTGTGGTTGAACATATTATAACACAGTTATACACCGTGGGTATGTCTCAAACTTGATACGGTTTCTTATCCTTAAGAAAACTCAAACGATAAATAAGCAACAAAATCTCAAAAAATATACAAGAAAGCTAAAACACAAGGAAATCAGTTTGTTAATAATCTAATATACATATCATGCACATTGTAACCCCAAAGGAATCAAATATTAGTCTGTTATAGGGTATGTTTCCATTGATCGAGGTTTGTCCATCAATCAATATGCAGTGTTTCTATAATTTGTCTGTTTTTAACAACCAAATGTTGACTCTATTAATTAGTTCACATATAGGTTATATAAGAAGTCATATAGTGTGTCCCACATACTTATGTATGCATATTATTATATGAGTCATAGGAGTATTAAAAATCACTATCTTTTGCTATTATTTCAACATTGAACGAAATGCATCTTAAACATCCCAAAAGATCTAAACATAAGTACAAATCATTTTTGCTAGTACAAAATGAGACAATGGTTCACCAAACTTTCCAACCTTTCATTATGATATAGTTAATAAATACCATCTTTCCATCTATATGTGGTTGGGGTTGTAGTGTGTACGTATAAATTGGTCGTGTATAGATCTGACTATTTTTTGGGCTCTTCTATAAAATATTTCAGTCTTTTATTTCAAGATTTGAAATATAAATTGTTAGTCATTTCCTCTAACTGTAGATTGTTTAAGAAAGGTTGGTAACATTTTATTTTTAACGTTACTAGTTGAACTTTTACTTTTAATGTGATTGTTTTGTTTTCTTATTTTACGAAGAAAAAGCAAAAAAAAAAAAAATTTGCTAAAAGCCTAAAACTATAACATTTGTCAAACCAAAATGTTTTGGTTGGTTCCCATTCTTGTTTATCCCTTTTTGGTACACATTTTTTATGTTTGATAGATCTCTCACGTTCTTCTTCTTAATTAAGAGAGTCAAGAAGCTCAACATAGGATGAAAAATAACATCCTTACTATTAGCTATTACAAAATTAGTACACTGATATTAAAAAGAAGATAAATCATTACTAACTTTGTAAATGTTGGTTATAAATATAGAAACATCCTAAGATAAAGTCAAATGTCTCAAAATAACATTGTAAAATCACATTCTTCAAAGTTCTAATGAACATACCATATAAGTAAAAACAAACTCCACGTGGTATCCTTAGTGCAAAAATGCACTTCACATGGCGCACTCTGTATGCACACACATGTTTCCTTGGCTTTACGTCGTTCAAAATTTTTGAGGGTGCAAAACGTCCATGCTGATTTCCATCAAATATAGCCAACTTCTGCTGATTTCTGTCAACTTTCGCTGATTTCTGTCAACTTCCGTTAACTTCCGTCTTTTTTGCTTAAAGGGACATGAGTCTCTTTTGTCACATTTTCCCTGAAAGGGATATATGTGGACTACCTAATGTATCAAGTTTTCGCACTAAAATCGCCATGTGATCGGCTTTCCTGCACTAAAATTACACGTTCATTTCTAAAGTTTGTGTATTTAGAGTTTAATTTTAGAGAGTTTACTTTTCGTATGCTTATTTCAAGGGAAACTTTTGACCTTGTATTAAATCATGCTTCCTCATCATCATGGAATTGACGCATCATATAATTCATATCAGGTTTTCTATCCATATTATTATAATTATATTAAAAATTATTATGTTTTTTTATCTTTTTTTAATTAAATAATAAATTTTTTATATTATTATTATTATTTTATTTTTCTCGTTTACTCAGACACTCACAACTAATTTAAAAAATATATAAACATTTATAAGAGTTAAATAATGATTATTCAAATATACATATAAGCAGTAATATTTTTCTTATTCTTCATTTACAATCATTTACTATTATCCCTAAGAAGGAAAACACACTTATGTAAATATTAAAAACTGACCATGAATGCTCTTATCTGCATGTATGTTGATGCTAAACTACTCATTTTGAAGTTCCATAAATTCTAAAGAAAAATTCTCCCAACAAACGTTATCTTAATTCATGGTAATTAGATGTTGAAATTTTCATCAGTTACACTACTTATTTTAATAAGAAGTATCAACTATCATAATTATAGAAAAGACTTAATAATATATTTAAATTATGACATTAATAAATAACTTTTAAAGTTTTTCAACGACTGGATAATATGGTGGTTTCATGTTGGATAAAATTATTGATGGGTGCATACAATTGTCATCCCAATCATTAGTTCAATAATAGACGTTGTATATAGAATTTGTACTTATTTTATCACATGTAACCATATTTAAGTGGTATATTTTAATTTTTTAAAATTATGTTACATATATGTCGAAGAGTTTAGGCTATATAATAATCTTCTTTTAATTCTTAAGTGTTAAAATGTAATGATCTTATATATTATTAAATGTATGATTATTACTTTTTATTTTAATTTATTATGCAAACATAGTGATCGGTCTAAAACTTAATAGTAAAGTTTCTAATAAACTTTTGTTTGCGTGAAAATTAATTGTTAAGCAAATGATTATGAAGATTAGACGTATTAAAGATAACTAAAACATAATTCACTCCATTTATCACTCTCGTTATCTAAACAATACCTCTCTCTTCCCTCTCCCTCTCTCACATAAACACTCATTTTCTCTGTTCCAAGATTTTAAGGAATTTCGATTAGTTACATACGTTTTTAAGGTTAGCGGTTAGTTTTTGTGTTGAATCTAGTGGTGGAAGGTTATTAATTAGTTTTTAAGCGATGATATCTTATAGTAGTTTAATAGTTTATGTCATATGTTGTACGTAATTGATCGATATTATAAGCTGATATATCATTATTATACTATTAAGTAGTAAGCTTAATGATGATATTGATGATAACATTAAGTTTATTCTTTTACCAATGAATATGACTATTTCATCATGTCGAAAGAGAATTATTGAAATGTGCTTTTGGTGAAAACAGTAATAGTTGCACTTCACTTTTAATGGAATCCAAAAAAGAAGTGGTTCATAAAATCTACCTTTCTAGGACGCAATTATAGAGTTCATATATCAACTCATATGATGTGTGTGGTCCACCATGCATAGTAAGTTGTAAAGCATAACAAGGTTGAAAAGTCATCAACCTAATGATGTGATATACATGTTGAAACTAATTAATAGGCTAAAAGCAATCTGTTAAGAGTTAATTTCATTAAGAAAATACATTTGCATCTGTTAGAATTAGAGTATGTTTGATTCATTTTAAAGATATATCTTAATTATTCATGCAGTTTTATAATGAAAAAGTTTTGAAAACTTGCTTACTGATTCAGATGCTACTTTTTATTCGATCAAACCTCTTAATGTCAATTAGTCCCTTAAAATATGCGTAGAGGTGAGTTTATGCAATAAGTGTTATTTTCATACCAAGCTTATGTAGTTTAGCATGCAACACTTGTAATTTTAATAAATGGTATATGCATCCTATAATCATGTGATGTATATGTAATCACTAGAATAGCTTAGTGGTAAATGTGTGTGTCCCTTATTTTAAAGGTGTTAGGTTCAAGACTTCAAGTCTTACTTAAATCATGAGGTAGATATGTGTGAATTGAAGTAGGATTACATTAGGGCATGTTCAAAAAATATATATAAAAACTCTACATAAAGTCGCAGTTCGTGCATGCATGTATGATCATGCAAATGTACGTACGTAATTATGCAACACATGTTTATAATTACATCCTATTATAATCAGGGTAATATACTTATGCAAGCTATGTATATAATTATATTAGAGATGTTATATTGCCGGTTATTAAGGATTTTGTTAAGTGCTCGTTTTTTAAGAAAATATTATAATAGTATTTTAATTAAATATAATAAAGCTCTTGATTTTATGATATATATTTATATCAAAAACAATGAACTATATAAAAGTTATTATATATCTAAAAATATGAAACTACAAGCAACCCTAAGAAAGTAAAAAAAACAATAATAATAATTAAAACAGTATTTCTCGTTTTTATCCTTTGAATCATTTTTCACGATCTTGACACCACCTAAAAAGGTATGATAAATAGTCATATCAATGTCGTACGCTCTTCATAAAAACAAATTCTCTATTTAAGCGTGTGAAATCAAAATGAAAAAAAAGTCTCCGTTAACGAGACACCCCCTTATACGTGTTGTATAATAGCATATGACACGTATAGGGGCAAAAAAAACATTTTCGCTGACATTCTAGGTGTCAAATCCGTAACTATATGTGACGTATGATGCTATACCCCACGTATGTTTTTTGTTTTTCCAAAATTTTGGCCACATTGAAACCTATAGGTGTGACGTATAGCTTTTTTAGAATCCCCTTTCCCTCTTTTTTAATATAATTTTTAATATATACATTACAAACAAAACAAATATAAACAAAAATAATGTGACAATCATATAAAATTAACAAATATGAAATTATTACAAAATTTCAATTAAAATAAATTGATATAATCGGGGGTTTGTCTAGTACTCTCTATTATCGCGTTATACTATTAGATTCGAAGCCTATATATGACTTCTCATTCTGCTACAGCTACATTTTGGTTAAAAAACCCAAGGATTACTCCATGTAGGCCCCCTAGATAATCTTAATCTAACTTAACGCGAACGAAGTGGTTATTGTTTACATGATCAAACGACACAACGTGATGGTTACAACACTATAGGTGTTAGTCGTACTACCATTCATAGCTATATGTATAGCGTCATAGCCACATATAACTCTTTTGAATGATTGATTTGACAATGCTTGATTTTTTCGTTTGAAGGGGCCATACGTTGCGTATGGCACTATACGACACATGTAGTGTGTTTGAAATCGTTTGATTTGACTTGAAATGCTAAGTACTAAACTCCATTTGTCTCAATAATCAACGTGAAGTACGTCAATCTCTACCTAGTGCATGCTCTAAACTCCATTTGTCTCAATAATCAACTTATTAAAATATATCACTCAAATAATAGATTATGACGATTGTCCCTACACAAAAAATAAGACTATACATTTCCCCGTCACTTTAACATATTTATAAAGAGAGGGACATCTTGATAAGAGTAAATTATACTGATAGTCTTAACAGTTTGTTAAAATTGCATGTTTCATCCCTAGTTTTTAGAAGTTACAAATTTGATCATAAGTATTTAAAAAAATGTTGCATCTTACTTATCTGGCTTAGATGATTGTTACTTTTTTCTTTAAACTAATCATTTTACCCCTTAAATAACAAAAACAAAAATAATACATGATTACTAGATTCTTAAATAAAGTTAACGTTAAAAGAAAAGTAGGTGATTGCCAACGTTAAGGAGTAGACTTTAAGAGTGAGCGATAAGTGAATTTTATGAGTAGGTTTTAGGAGGTGTATATCATCGTTAATTAAAAGAAAAAAAATATTGACACACAAGTAGCAATCATATGTGTAGAAAATTTCACACGTGCAACAATCTTGTTCTTCATTCCAAGTATTTTCTTTGCGGCTCCAAATCTTTCGTCTCAAAATTCGTAAAAGGTAATATTTTTTATACCAACTTCTCTTATGTATGATCATGCAATAAACATGTTATCAATATATAACAATGGTATGATGTGTATGAACCAAATTTCTTCATCTATCGGCAATGGTCCATGACACATCCTCATGTTCCCATTCATGGCATATGCTTGTCAAACTTCAAGTACCATTTTTTAGTTGTTTTTAATTGGCTAACAATATTCATTCCTAGATATGGTTATGTCATGTGTATGTTTTTTTAAGCTAAAAAATCACGTCTTGTCAGGCAATAACTGTATAGTTTCTTAAATGAAAAAGTGTGTAGATTACTTAAAAAATTAAATAACATTTATACGATGGTTTGATGTGGACTTAAAAGCATTATCTTAGTGAACTCTCTGGAAGGTTAATCAACTTTGCAGATTTCATTTTGATTTGTATACGTTCAAATTATTTTATACATCCAAATTCCTTTAATAGTAGTATATTTTTATTATTAAATTATATTTAAAGTTTAATCAGCAATTATGATACATACAAATCAATTCGCTTCAATATAGTCGAAGACTCACGATGTGTGACTTTGAAATATTAGACATGATGATGGAACCTCGTGAATTGTCTTCCACCAATATTTAAAAGATGTTTTTATTATTTGGTCCCTCAATGGACCAATTAGCTAGAATTGACTCTTCCATCACTATTAATAAGTTATAGTATCAGAGGTAAGTTTCTAATAAAAAATCAAATTTTATTAGTTTTGTATAATATGTAAGACTACAGTTATATTATTTTAATGTTTGTAATTAATTATATATTATATTACCAGCGGTGAGTGTAACCGCTGGTAGAAACAATCTGAGCCGTTGGATGATGCTGGAATTAAATCCTGGCCATGTAAACTCGACAGTTTTTACGGTTACAAGGTGGTTTTCTGCAATTGATAGAGGTTACTGGCGGTTTTCACGGCATTGTTGAAGTAGTCACATGGATTGCCCATGTTCCCCGTTTTTAGGGGATAACCACCTGTTGGAGCATTGTTTAACAAGTCACACGGATTGCCCACGTTGCCTATTTTTTAGGGATAAACCACCTGCTCGAGGTCAATATAAGGGCTTTGTCTGTCGCATTTCTCCACTGCCTACGGTACCAACATTCTCACCATCTATAAATCTGTTCAATGTAATTAAACTTCCATATTATGCTCATTTCAGAAATATAATGTTAGCCAGCAGATTAAAAAACAAGATTCAGGAGATCTGGTAATACAACTCATATGTTTTGTTCTTGTATTTCAATTCGTTTACTACCATTCAATCCATGTTTAAGTGATAATGGTGGTAAATTTTATTCTAGAATGGAAAATCGCCACGCAAGGAGGTTGAGAAAGTGGTAAAACACATGATAACATTGCACGTATGATTTATGTGACAATAAAAGTAGTTTGAATGCTTACCTTGAACATGGGTGAACCAAAGAATCACAACACACGGATTGCACACATTTCTCACAAAACCTGATGATAACGCAGGTATAAGGCAATATAAAGGCTATACATGTCGCATTTGTCTCTCTTGCTCTTCCTAATCAATCACATTAGACCTACAAACAATTCTCATGGTAATGACGAAGGATGTTACGAGAACAATATCTAATCCTGCTAAGGTATGAGTACACTTTCATTTTACTCGGCTAATCCAAATGTTGATAAAATGTAATTTATTTTGAATAATTTTTTTTGCAAGGAAGTGGCCATAAAACCACAAAACATGTGAAGGTGGTCACATAGTTATTAAATTATACTGTAAGATAAGTATCATACATATCTAGTATACTAACCTGGGAATGGTTCAACATTATTTGGATTTATTTGGATAGTAGCTTATCATTCTATGATGAATCTAAAACATGATATAGACATGCAGAAGGTTAGAAGTGACCAAGGCATCATGGAGATAAAGCAAATGCAACATATATATAAAACATGAATGCTAAATAAATATGTTGTGTATTATTTGTTAAATGTAGAACAAAATGTTTTTAGTTGTATCAACTATGGTTAAAACTAGGTGATGTTGTTAAGAAGGTAACCAAATATAAAGGTGACAACAATGTTGGGATTCTTTCTTATGTGTCAGATTTTAGTCCATACAAGTCTTATCTTCGAAGATACTATTTTATATACTATTCATCTAAGGCTGCTTTATCTAAACCTAACACTTACCTTACCCTTCTTTAGATTTGAAAAAATGAAAAACAAGCCAAAAGGTGGAGATCTCTCACAAACTAGAATTGGGGACGAAGATGTTGATGTTGATAATATAGATAAAAACCAAGAATCTGGTGAGCAGGAAGATGAGCTAGAAGATATGACAGACTTAGTAGTTACTTTAAGCAAACACAACAACATTCCTTGTGTGACTGTGTTAGATGATTATAAGGATGATTCTGGTGCAGATAATGATACATGATCTTTATCACACAACAAAAAACTTTAAGGTTGCATGAGTTGCAATGCATGGACGTAATATAGATGTGTCACACCAAAGGGTTACTGATGTTTGTTTAGACCTCTTTTGTTTTGGTAAAAAAATGTACATTTGTATGGTCACTTGCTTTATGGGCAGCTATGTTAGCACAAAAGAGTAGTAATGAAAGTTGATTTTTTTACTTTGTCTATTGTTAGCACGACCTATTAATATGATATAAGTAATTAGAGGGACTAACCTTTTCGTTTTTACAACATCAACCTCGTCCTATATGTGCCCCCGGGCCCCAGCTCCATGGTTCCACCAATAAACATACAACATGTGGTGACATGAGTTTTAATAGTTGTGGCTTCACGGCTTCACCAAAGAAGATAAACAAAACATATAAAATTCTTTGATTAATATGGAGGATAGAAGCATGTTAAACTTAAAATTAAAAGTGATTCTCAAAATAATATAAGTTTACAGTCCTTTGCTGGTGTGATCTAAAAAATATAAGACTGATAATGATAATAAAAACTTATACAACACACATTATTATATTCACAAGCCTAAACTATGTTACCTATAGTAAACTTACTACCTTTGCTGCAAGCCTGCAACAATAAATCCATTATTAAGAATCATCAACTTTAAAATTTAATTTTCAGGTAATTTTCATCAACTTCTTTCATGTTTGCTATAAGTTTCAGATTAGAGAAAAAATAGATTAAAATTTGTTTTTAACTTTAAATGTTGTGTAAATTCAAACAGAACCATAATTCCATCTTTAAACACTTGCAAAAAGTAATCTGTAGGAATAGTGTAAGAAAAATCACACAAAATACCATAAATCAATAATCAAAATAATAGGATACTTAAATTTTATATTGAAATCAAGGAGAAACAGACCTTTTCATATTAATGAAAAACAAAAACAAAAGCAATATATTGATACACTTAAGAACATTTAAAATCTAGCACCTCATTCGGATTAATGGTTAAGAGAAAACAGGACGAGCATTCAATAGCTTTTTAACCTACAAACATAAATCCATCACCATTGTTAAAATATTAATCACATAACAGAAAAAAACACTGAAATCCATAAAATGATGAAACCCTAAAACACGCTACGTTGAAAGTATACAACAAAAAAAGGTAAAAAATATATGATAAATGTGTTTGTGCCTTGAGGATAATAAACACACTAAACCATTATCACCATGAATAGACAAATACAAAAAGAGAGTCACTTACTTGTCCACCACGAATCAAGCAAATGTCGTTGCAAAATGCAAAGTGTACTCCTTAGCAGATAGATAACACAAACGCAAAGCATAACAGAATAATGAAAGATGGCATGAAACCCTAAAACGAAGAATCGATCGAACGTACGCACTAAACCACTAAACAACTTCAGTGAACACTGATCGGACATGATAAATCGATGAACGCTTTACGGATCACACCACATAGATAACAACATCTGAAAGAAAATCCGGTAATCAGTCGTGATTTAGCCGGCGATGAAACGGGTATGAAACCCTAGGTAAGACTTAAGAGGGTGAGTTTCGTTCTGTTGTCTAGCATTGGGGCTTACTGGATTCAAAGTAAAAGGTTGACCCGACCCAGTTATATACAGGTGTTAAATAACCCCGGCCCGTATAATTTTCATACCTATAATTACTTATTTTTAATTTTAATACTAAATATTACTTATATGGGGCATTTAAGATTGCTTATTTTGTTAAAAATTTACGTTTCAAAAATAACTAGCTTTAACTTTTCAAATAGCCTTTCAAAAAAAAACTTATTGACTTATTAATTTTTTAGAAGTTAATACTAAATCAAAAATTGATTAAAAAATAAATTTCTCAAACACCCACTATGTACATCCTTAATTTTAATTTTAATATTTATAATTACATGTTTTCAATTTTAACACCTAATCTTAACTTTACTACTCAACACCTTATCTCGTCATTTATTATGTATGTTTATTCTTAATAAACATTTATGCGAAGGGAATTAATTTTTTTTTTATTCGATATATATAATTTGTACAGATAAGCTAAATGAATTATATATCCTTACTCTTTTTTTTTTGAAATTTTAACTCTGGATTATAACAAACGTATATTTTTTAATTATGTTAACTACGTGACTACTTGTACTTTGGTTTTTAACAAAAAATATTTCTTTAAAATGCACTTCAAAATGGTGGTGTTATTATGACGTTGTCATACCCAGTCACCGGACGGGTATAAAACTAGTTAACTATTGAACAAAGATATTGTATAAAGAAGAAGTAATGTATTAGATGAAAAATTTTAAAGGAAGGTGGAAAAACATATTGTGTTTTTTATTTTGTTTGGAGATAAAGATAGATTTATAAGCTGAGGCATATAAAAACTCACATAATGCATAATAAAAGCGAGCAATAACATACTTTAAATGCTTTTTATAAAATAAAGATATAATGAGATTGTCCCTAAGGCCACTGATTATCTGGTATTATTTATATCAATCTGATAAGATTAAATGATAGATATAACCTTGAAATTTTTATAAGGAAAATTAATATATATGTTTGGTTATTTTTTATGTTCTTTTAAGTAATAATTAACAGTCAAATTTAACAAAATTTTCATCATATTGGGTATAGTAAGAGCATTCACAATCCATCCACCATCCCAATTCTTATAATTACATTAAACATCACTAATTTTTCTTTCTTCTTCCAATTAAATAATATATTTTCATACATTTATCATTATATTTTTTCTCTCATCTACTCACAAACACTTTCAAAAAATTTTATGGAGGTTGTACCGTGTTTCCTCAAATATGGGGAAACACGATACAATCCTTATAAATTTTATACCTCTTTCACTCACACTCACTAACAATCATCTCTCATAATATGAGACACATACTCACACATATACGGGGAACGGGTGTGAATGCTCTAAATGAATAAACATTTTGATTCCTCATATAAAAATGTAATTATTATATAACCTTTAGAAAAAGTTAAGAGTTTATTCCAAAAATATAAGCTTTAGCAAGACCCATTTGCCTTTTATAATGCTTCCTTAACAAGATTTTCTAAAAGTCGCTAATTTTTATAAAGGAGATATTTTTATAATAAGTTTATATGATGAACAAATAATTCTACCATCAATTTTACGACAAGTTCGAAAATTTTACCATTCATAAAAAAATTTACTTTTAAAAGTATCATCTACAAAAGGCGATCACTTTTTAAAGTGATTTAGTAATAATTATCGAACCTTTTTAGAAGAAAAAGTTTGGTAATTACTTTTGTATCCATCAAATTTATTTTATCTTTTCCGATAATTTGTAATTATTTGGACGATAAATATAAAAAACATATATTATAAGAAAACTTACGTGGAAAATATAAAAATATAATAATATAAGCTTTGGACAAAAATGAAATATTAAAGTCAGAGAAAAGAAAAGGATAGACTATCTTATATTAATACACCGACACATGTCATTTTCATGACGGCTTTGTTATTGTACTTCTCACCCCATACAAACATAGTGTGAATACAAGATGATATATATATATATATATAGGAATGGGTTCATGTGAGAACCCTAAGAAATTACAAGAACTCTTTAACTCAATTCTAACCATTGATTTAATATAAAATATTCTAGATTCCATTTGAATGATAGAGATGAAAGCAAGGGTAAATGAGTCTTTTTCACACATGTACTTGTCTGTACTTGTGTACTTGTATTTGATAGGTCAAAAACTTACATCATTAGCTTTCAAAATTTTTTTTTTCTTAATTTTATTTTGGATTTTTAAAATACATATGCAAGAACCACACCACCATCACCACAAGTCAAACCTCCCTACCATCACCGGAACATTACCATCGCCAATGCACAACACTACAATTGACCTCCCGATCACTACTAGCACACCACTAGCCCACGACACCCCCTTCTAGTTACGGCTCAACCTCAAAATTATGAATCAACCCTTACACAAGTGCAGGACACCCCTTCGCATGCCACCACACTACCTCCATCTACTTTGTCAACAACTACTTTGAGTATTTCAAGATTTAAAGCGATCAAAGATTGTGGATTTCCAACAGGTAGGGCCATTGTGTGATTTAGATCTGAAAATTTAAAGTTACTTGTTGGAATTGATTGTAGATACTTATGAGTTTGGATTTGGGTGATAGAGGAGCATTTCTTGTAAATAAGTTTTAATTATATGTTTTGAAGTATATATTCATATATCAAAACTTACAGTGGTATGATTTTGATTGATTTCTGTAGTTTAAAGGTTGTAGTTTAGTGTCTTAAATTAAATATTTGTAGATTTATACTTATAGTGGTGCATTTTTATATACTTTTTAGTAATACTATAATATTTATAAAAATTTATGAGAAAAATGTGATGTAATTCACTAAACGTATTATGATTTGTATTTAAATAAACAATGCTCAAACGCCCAAATAGTTGTAATGCGCATAATTTTTACGTTTGGTTACATTGGTTTACAGTGATATAACTAAAACGCCCAAACAGTATTGAAGCTTCCAAACAGTGCTCAAACGCCTAAACAGTTGTAATGCGCCTAATTTTTACGTTGGGTTACATTGGTTTACAGTGATGTAACTAAAATGCCCAAACAATATTTATAAAAATTTATGAGAAAAATATGATGTAATTCACTAAAATTATTATGATTTGCATTTAAATAAACAGTGCTCAAACGCCCAAATAGTTGTAATGCGCATAATTTTTACGTTGGGTTACATTGGTTTACAGTGATGTAACTAAAACGCCCAAACAGTTTTCAAGCTCCCAAACAGTGCTCAAACGCCTAAACAGTTGTAATGTGTCTAATTTTTACGTTGGGTTACATTGGTTTAGAGTGATATAACTAAAACGCCCAAACAGTCTTCAAGCTTCCAAATAGTGCTCAAACGCCTAAATGTTGTAATGTGCCTAATTTTTACGTTGGGTTACATTGGTTTACAGTGATGTAACTAAGTAAATGTGATATTTTTTTAATTTTTTACATTTGGTGTACATTGGTTTAATGTCGTTTGATGTAGTTACATGGTTTAATGTCGTTTGGTTGTTATTTATTGAAATCACGTTGGTGTAGTTACATTGTTTAATGATATATATTTTACATTTGGTTTACATTGGTGTAGTTACATCGTTTTGCTACAGTTTACAGCAGTGTAACACTGTAACATATGGTAAAATGTTGTAACATATATTTTAGATGGTGTATTTTTGTTATTTTAGTGTGATTACAGTGGTGTATTCTTATTATATTTGTGTAACATATGTTTTTAGATGTTTTAAAATAGTTTTTAAGTGTTAGAAATACTAATTATAGTGATGTAGCTATAGACATCCAAACTAAATCACCAAAAAAATATTAAAACTATATGGGAATTAAAGAGAAAAATTATACGAGTTTAATGATATAATTTTTATAAAAAGATAATATAGTATTAAAAAGTTATAAATGTATAAAAAAAATTGGGGTAAAGTTATTTTTATAAAAAATAAAAAAATATGGGAGGAAAGAGAAAGTTAGGTAGTGACACTTGTCACCATCATATTCAACCTGAATTTTCTTGGGGTGAAATGACCAAATTGTCCTTTTCTATTAAAAAAGTCAAATAGACACATGTCATGATCTTATTTTTTGTAAAATAAATCAATGGACTATATTGGGTTAAAGGGTTCTCACAATAAAGTAAGGTTCTCATTAGAACCTTACCCTATATATATATATATATATATATATATATATATATATATATATATATATATATATATATATATATATATATATATATATATATATATATATATATATATATATATAGATATCTATATATATATATAGATATATATATATATATATATATATCTATATATATATATATATCTCTATATATCTATCTATATATATATATTATAGCTTCATTTTATATAATAAAGTATACGATGAGTGCTCAAGAGTAAGGCTATTCACAGCCGAACCGACCCAACCCAACGCAAGCTCGAACTCGCCTCAAATTTAAACTATTTCAGTTGGCTTGACTTGGATTTAAAACCGAGCTGAAAATTTAAACTCGAGCAAGGTTCGTTTTTTAACCAACCCATGTTGGTTTGATTCGTTCTGTCTCGGTTTTAACTTCCTAAACACAATTAAAAATTTTAAATGCAAATTAAAGTCAACATACTACATCAGTCAATATCAAGTTACATAAAATATAAAAACAACTAAAATCAACTTCAACAAAATAAAAATAACTTCATTAGCATTCGAACCAAATGGACCAAACCCGCACTCTACAAACAACTGGTAGTTTGTTTTTAGCATCGAAATTAAAAATATACTTGAATGCTTTATTCTAATGTACAAATATATAGAAACAACACATTAAACGATCTCCAATACAAACATTACAGTTTAAATAATATGACATTATTAGAAATAGCTACCAAAACTATATAATGCTACATAACTCATAACATGTCTATTGTTCTCAAAAGAAAAGTTGCATTTTAAAACACACAATATCATGCTGTTGTTAGCGAATGAGCAAATGTCAAGATATATGTTATATACATCAAAATAATATATACTACAAGTAATATAATTCGAGCCATACCAAACCGAGCTGACAAGCGAGCCAAATCAAGCCAGCTCGATTCGTAACGAACCAAGCCGAGTTTAGCTCGTTTTCATACCGAGGTAACTCAACTCGGTTCGGTTTCAAACCGAATCATCTTGAGCGAGCATTTCTCGAGCATTTTCCGAGCGAGCTTCTAGCGACCTTCGAGCCGCTAGCTATTTGGACAGCCCTACATTTAAGAGTGGTAAAAGGGGCGACCGGGTCTTATTGGGTAATGGGTTAACACAGTTTGTTAGCCAGAAACTAAACCAAGTTTGTTTTGTACTTCTAAAAAAGAACATGGTTTTTCAAAATTGGTGACAAATGACTCGTTTTAGAACCCAATTCAGGCCCAATATGTTTTTGGACAGACGGAGACTGTTTAAGCAGGCCTGGGCCGCTTGACTCAAAAGTCAAGTCTCAACTTTTTGATTAGGTCCAGAAGCCCAGATAACTATTTTTTGTACAATTTTGAGGTTGTATTATTTATTTGAAGCTGTAAAAATGATTTGAATTCTTACTTTCGAATTTGCATTTTGGATGTATATGAAATGTTTTAATTTTTTAAAGTGGAAATAAACATAATTATGAAACTTGGATGTGATAATACATAATTCCAAGATTAATCTTTAAGCGCTTTGAGTCATTGTTCGACCGGTCCACTAGGTGGACAATAAAACGGTCTGTACAATGACCGGTTCGGTAATAAAAACATTTGAAACAATTTAGAAAAAATGGTATACGAATATACAATCAATGTATTTATTTATTATTAGTAACATATATTAGGTATACACAGAATTATGAATTCATGCTTTAAGAAATAAAATATTAGTGATAATAAAATAATATTAATCAGTAATACATTATATTGTGATAATTGATAAAAGGTAAACATATAATACATAGACAATAATTGATTACTTTCTTCAACAAACAACGGGTAAAATCATCTTTAAACAAAAAGGACCATAGAAAATACCATGAAAATAGCCACACATGATAATATTCAATTCCTAGGAAAGTAAATCATACTCCGATGATGTGAATAGGTACAATAACTACATATATTACAAGGATGTTAATATGTTTTGAATGGATATACGGAATACCTCTATTTTGACTCACAAACAATATTCTACAAAATTGATAATACGGAAACCTCTTCATATGCCAGCAAAGTATTGGTTGCCATAAAAATTACGGAAATTCGAAAATGGTTCAAAGATAGAATTAGAAATAGGTTGCCATAACGCGGCTCACCGAGTTCAAGCAGGCTGGTGTAGATGGAGGGCGTCCTCAGGATACAGTGTGTCAAGAATTTCCCAACCAGGCTAAAATAGAAATTTTATAGGGTTATAATGCAAGTAACTATGTTATACGTGACAAACTACTCGGCCATCAAGAAGACACATGCCCACAAGATGGAGGTTGCAGAGCTACGGATGTTGAGATGGATTTGTGGATACACAAGCTAGACTTAATTAAAAAAATGAGGTTTTTGGAGTGAGGCTATGATTGACTAGTATAACAATTAAAATAACAAATGAGAGATTTAGATGGTTTGGGTATGTAAAGAGGAGATAGACAACAATGCTATTTAAAGTGGTACCTTTCTTCTTTAGCGCTAATGGTAGTTTTTTGATTTCTATGTCTCTAGTATTGTTTTGTTTGTTTGCTTTATATCTGTTTGGAGCCGGGATTTTTTCTAGAATCAAGCTCTCTATCTCTTAAAATAAAGGTAAAATTTGTCTACATCTCACTGTTCTTATACCCTACCAATAGCATTAGTATAGGTGAGATTTTACAAACAATCACACCCTTACTTAAATAATGGAACATCTTCGTGATTATTTCGCAATATATACAAAACAATACACTCATTTAGCAATGTTGGTGGCATTTGCCACCAACCACCCCTAAGTTTTGAAATAATTCCTAACTTTCAAACTTTCAACCTGGCTCTTTCTAGTATATATAATATCCGTTTTTATCCCATTTCTTTTTCAATACTTTTATTCAATTCGTTCGTTAACCTTTTTTTTCATAATTTTCTTTTATAATACTCAACCACAATAATGCTATTGCTGCAACGCGACGTAACAAAGTCTACAAACACATCGTATTGAGCATGCCTGATTTTTTCTTGATATATAACTATTAACCTACGTAAATTACAAATCATAGAAACAGTCTCACGATACATATTTCTAATATTTGCCATTTGGTCGATTGGTATGAAATTTCATAAAGCTATATGTTTAATAATTAAATATTAACTTTGATATGTATGATATGAACTTCTGGTCTAATGATATTGGATGATGCTTTGAGTTTGTGAACTCTAAAGTTTTAGGTTTAAACCTGACTTAAGAGCTTTTTTTTCATACCGATGGATTTCCTCTTTAATAGTGTTTTTTGGTTAGGTATGAAGTGTCAAAATTAATATGGACGATTGACATCCCGTCTCAGGAATAACTCACTCAGGTATTAAGGGAAGTTGCAGACCTTGTTATAAAAAAATATATAATATTAAATATTAATTCTTTAACTCACAAGTAGAATATTCTTTCAAAGATCCTCTGACTAATCGTATATGATTTCAGTTTGTCAATATGGACAACAATCTAATAAGACAAGCACTGTATATTTTTTAAATTTATCGACTTATGAAAAATATGGGCGATACGTCATAGGTGGACATTATTAGCCCATAAGGCCATAATATATTATTATTATTATTAGATTAAAAAAGCAACCATATTTTATATAAGAATCTGAAGAGGGCCAAGAAGTTAAGGCACTTTCGCCGTGTGACATGCCAATGATGTGTGGTTAATTGCTATTGATATACATTTAAAAGTTTATAATATTATGTATTTCTGAAATTATTACGTAGGAATTGGGCACGTTCACTGCACCAAAGGAAAAAAAACAATAAACGGTATTTGATCCTTGTCGCATCAAATATTGCTCACCCTTTACGCCATACCAACATCAAATATTCAACCGTTTTCTATGAAAATTGCAAAAAGGTATCAATTTAAATTAAAAATTGCAATGGAGTTACAATGTCACGTCATTAATTTGAAATGCTTGTACAATATTTTATAAACACGTCCGTTTTAATCCTATGTCACAGCCAATTATGACCATAGTTGTCACCGGCATACATATTCTATATTTTCCACCAAAAAGAATCCTTAACTTTTATTGGATAATTTAGTAATAGTTTAAGGTTATCTTTTCACAATACATTTATCCAATCAAACATGATTTGGGGCCACAATATCATAGGAGTATACAAACCCTTCAATAATGTTACAAATTATCTACAATTCGATCTTCCTTTTTCATACAATGCATATACATACACATATATGTGTGTGTATATATATATGGTTTAACAAGCTAATTACAATCACTCTTGATAGGAGTTCTAAGTTTTAATCCGCTTGAAACATAACAAACATGTTTGAGAAACTAGAAGTTCTGGTAACCAACCTGCTAAACTTAGCATCGAGTAGAGAATATGGCCTTCACGGGCCTATGATCTGACAGCTTGGATTCGGTTCTGTCGTATAGAATTTGCTTTATGTCCTCTCCCGTCCATATTATTCTATCACACCTATAATATACGTGTACTTTGTTTATGAAATTTTAAATCACAATAAAAAATAAGTATATGTCATTATATAAACATGATGGGGATTTTACCATGCAGGGGCGCGTTTTGTTTCATAATCCTTGTCAAAATATTCATCCGAATCAGGTAAATACTTATAGGTCGGAGCAAAGTTGATGGCTCCTTCATTCCATGCTCGAAAGTGACCATCCTTGAGCTCCAATCGTAACTTCATTAAACGAGATCATGAGGATGTGAGTACTTTTTACATTTTCCTATAAAATTGTTTATAAAATTTTAGCTACGTACCTGATCATATTCGATCAATGTATTCCAATTCTTCCAATTTACCAGAGATCTTGTCTCCTTGTCGGGCAACGAAATCCGGTAATTCAAGTCTCCGAATAACACTACTTGACTGTTGACGCGGTAGGATAAATGTTAGCGAACCAAAAAAAATATAAGAAATTATTAATGATGAATAAAGAGATACATATATGTTTAAATCTTATAGAAAAACAAATAAAATTTTATTTATAAAAATATAGCATTAGTTATCGTTCTTCATGCTTTTAAAACGATGGAATAGATAATCTAAGAATTTAAATTGATTTAAACATTTGATAGGTTGAATGTAACCGACCAAGTCCCCAAAAAACAGTGTAATATGTTAAAGAAAAGGCGACCACATATGACTTTTACGAAAACTACCTGTAATAAAATAAGTGTTTTTTAAACTTATCCTTAATTATTATCTTAACCAACTTGATAATGTATAGTTATAATATAATAAAATATATTTTATAATTATGTACTAATCATAAATTTTAGAACTATCTTAAGTAATATTTTAAAAAAAATCTAAATTAGAGTTCCCAATCAGGAAGATATTTAAAAGTTGCAAAGTTTTTTTAATATTAACTTGAAACTGACACAATTGGAGCGTAAAGATATTTTGATCAATATTTTGTAGGAAAAGTCGTGCATGCCAACTCAATATTTTAAATTGTAATTTAACTTCTTGTTTAATTAAAAAAAAAGGAACACAAACTGTAAGTAAAGACAAACATGAAATGAAGCACAATATGAAGACGATAATGTTAGCATCTTCATTATTACTGACAAGGATTTATTTATATGTATCGAGTAATTTAATCAAATTTCAATGAAAGTAAATAAATCAAGCATATTCTTATTATAATTATAATAGAAGTATATATTATCCGTCACGTGTCGACTTCTGAAGTTCTGATGATGTTAACTTGTGGTTTTTCCGTCTCCTATAAATGATAAAAAAATATATGTTCAAAAATTATAAAACAATTACCTTTTAGTATTGTATTGATAAAATAAATAAGGGACGTTAATTTTTTGTCATTAGAATATATATATATACACACGCACACACTTATTATCTATGTTAATTTGTTTTTAAAATTAAAAAGATAAAGTAAAAGTAGTTAATCAGATTTTTCAAATAATACTTAATATTTCTAGGTAATCAAAATAATTAAATATAATAACGATATAATAATATAATCTTTTTGTGTTTCTTCATAGGATGAATGTATTTTTTGCAACTTTTCAAGAGTTTTCCGAAACTTTTTTAAAAGGATATATATAAAAACAAGCTAATTTTATAATAAAAAGTAAATAGAAAGACATTAATAAAAACAAAAATTACTTAAAAATAGGTAAGTAATAATAAAACACTGAAATAAAAATGTCCAATCAAATACATGAGTTTTATTTAATAATAGAGAAAAGATTTTTTTAACAAGATGGATTTATCAAACATATATATTACATGAGTTTCTAACATAATTAATTATATATGAAAATAAAAAAATATTGTTATGATCACTATATTATGATACTTATTCATATTCTTAACGGCTTGTAGTTTTCTCTTCTCATAATTACCATAATATAAATGAATACAAAGTTCATTCCTATATGGTTAAACTGATTAAAAGGTAATAAATATATCTTTCATTGCATATCGAGTTTCTACATAGTTTGAAAAAAAGATTTAGTTAACTATATAAATATATAACTTTTAATTTGTTGAAAACATAAAATAAATGTAATATATTGTTGAACTCAAATATGCTATACAATTTTAAATAAACCATTAATGATGACAACAATTTTAGAAGAGAAGGTGTGTTTATGTGTGTGTATATAAATTCATATGTTAATTATATTCTTCGTCCTAAGAACTTTAAGTCACTAACTCCAAATTAATAACAAATATCAAGTCACTAACTCAAAATTAATAACAAATATCAACCTTAATTAGAGAAAAGTTTTTATCTTTACCAAGTGTACATTGGAGAAGGTTATTGTACTGTAGTTATTTCATCCAAGCTAACAAATTTTGTAAGGTGGTTTCTGCTTGTTAGAGAGAAAATGAAGAAAATCCTGCAAAAATTATTCTTTCAACAATCCTTTTTTTCACTATAAATCGTAGTCTTATTTCTTCTTATTCACTCTTACCTCACTAAAATAAGAGGACTTCTACCAATGGACACTGATAGATAGACATATATCTACTCTTACATTAGAATAAGTGGAAGCCGTATCTACTCTTACATTAGAATAAGTGGAAGCCGTATGCAACGGATGATATGTAGGAAAAACATGTGTGTAAATAAATCATTGACGAACTAACGTCTGATTAGCTGTCAGTTCATTATTAAAAATCATGAAAGGAATCATCTAGCTATCAGATTATTGTGGCTGTATTTACGAATTAGTGACGGGTTAATTATTATTCTATTACTACCAGCTGATTAAAACTAATGCTTCTTGAAATCACATGAAAATCATGAACTTATCTTTAACATTTGCCACAAATCACTGACTGATATTTCATTGCAAACTTAAACTCGTTGACAACAACTAAAAGCTTGGAACAATATCCAAAATCTAATATCGTAATTCCTTATGGAATGTAGACGAGCTCTGGTAAAAAAATTAGAATCGAAAGTGTGAGGAACATAAGTTGGTAATTCATAAACTAAAAGAGAAAGTGACCAATTTTTAAAATATCTATTCATTAGATTCATATGTTATAGATATATTGTTACAAATTATTATTACTTAACATCTCAACAAAACCTAAATTTAACTTCATTAAACCCAATTAATTATATAAAGATTTCATGAACTAATTAATTAATTTTCAGCATCCACACGAAGGCAACGAATCATGAATTCGCACCCTTTTAACACCAAGGCTATTAAATTATACATTTAGACCACTAACACCCACACCCGTCACGATCATAACCCAATTAACACCAATAATTGCAATTAGTTAAGATATTACAAAACTAACAGTTATTATTTAATTGACACAAACCTTAAAAACCATTGGTGCGTCTCTTTATTATTTTATTGCCAATGAGAAGAGGTGATAATGAAACTATTTTCTCTATATGTAGGTATAGATCGACGTATACTTCTATTATTTTCAACTTTAATTTGTAACTAAGCGTAAATTAATCATAACACTAGAGTGTCAAACAATAATCAATCCATGACCTCCGATTAGGTATGTCGTACGTATTCTCATTTTTTAGTTATACTTCTTTCGAATATAATCATTTATTTATGTATTTAAGTTTAAGTATGTATATATAGATGTATGTATGTAAGTCTACCTAGATATGCATAAGTACGAATGATATCCATACACATAGTTTTATTTAGCATATTATTTATACATCTTATTTTCATTCATAATCTTTTGTTCCTAACCGTTTGGCACCAAATTTATGCTCATAAAACTATTTGAATGGCCAAAAGAGTTCATGGTGGAGATGATGACACATGCATTATATTATGCATAGTAGTTATATAATTTGCCCACTTGAGTAGAGAGATTAGTATTATAATATGCATACGTCTACTTATTAATTATAATTTATATATTCCTTTAATTAACTTTGTTATTTAGCATTCCAAAACCATTTGGCACCATTTTATTACCAGTAAAAGTCTATTTGAATCCTTCATAGCACCCACAGTTTGAAAATGAAATTAAAAAATATATGTAATATTTGAATGGTTAAATAGATTAAGTTAAAATGTATACGTACTCATGGTCAAGAATCCTTTTGGGCAGATGAATTATAGAATCATTTGTTGTTGGGAAACTTGTACGTGAAAATATCTCAATGACGTTAGAGTTTCTATTCTGCTCATCGCCTTCGCCCCCTCCCGATGCAAGATGAGTACATACGAAGCAGAAGCTTGTGTCGTGTAACAAAAACCGAACCGAAACAGAACCCTACAGTGCACATAAGAAGAAACCTAATTTTAGTAGAGAATAATAAGATAATCTCCTAATTTTACTTGTATAATTTGCAAATAGCAAGTCAAAGTTATTTTTTTGTCTTTTAATATGTGCAAAATAAAATATTGCTAATATGATAAGTTGAAGTGGTGGAATAAACAAAAGCGATATTATTACTTTTAACACATTTATAAAAGAAAGATGGTTACTAAAGTAAAATTTTGATATAGTTGATACCTTATTTCCCAAGCAACCCATGATGCCACAACCTACACATGACACGTTAGTGTTTCGAACAAGTTGATGAAGATCGCTACGAACCCAAACCGATATTAGCAAACCAACCATTCTTTTGCTTACAAGACACCGAAATTCAGTTTTCAGATCGCTACTTTCGGCCTTTGATTTGGTAACCTTGGAGCTCATAGTTCTTGATTTCTTGTTTAGGGTTTTTCTGATCAATGAATTCCATTTCTTTGATACTTTCTTCTTCTTTAATCCAAGAACATTTGAAGCTGTTAGAGGAACCACTTCTTGAAACCTTAAAAACAACATACATATGTGAATCGAATGCATCATTAAATATGCTACATATGTAAAGTTTAAGAAAAGTTTAATTCCTTAAGTAATTAAAGAAAGATTAATTACATACCCAAGAACATATATATCGCAACAAGTATTTTGTGTATCCAACAAATCATCAATTTTCAAGTCTCCTGTGGGGGCTACACCTCCAACATTCCATGTACTAACGAAAATACTTCATTTTGACAAAAAAGAAAAAAAACAAAGATGTTATTTATTCATGAAGAAAAAATACATCTTTTCACTACTAGAAAACTGTTTTTACTACTAGAAAACTGACGTGTTTCTTGCATAAGATATATGCATTAGTTTTCAAGCAGTGTTTGAAGCAATGAAAGAAGGTTAATGTTCATACTTGTAGCTTTGTGTTGTGTTGTTTTTGGGCAAGACAATGACCGGACTTGTGGGGAAATCGGTCACAAAGTTATTACTGCTCAACGTTTTTGTTAATATCTTCGAACTCGATACCAATCGTGGCCACATAACCTTAAACACAACAAATCATTGTTAGGATATATCAAACAATATTGTTCATATTGAGAGAGAGAGAGAGAGATACTTCTTTTGGATGGCAAACAGAAGTAGACAAATGTTGGAAAATGAATGGGAGAGAAAGCTTTATATATATTGCATTCAAGAAAGAGATATGCATACATATATACATACATAGAAAGAGAACAAGTAGGAATTTAAAAACATTAAGATAACGTTAACACTGATTCATTTGTACCAATATTATCGAGTTTGAAGAGAGAGAGAGAGAGAGAGAGAGCAAGTTGGAATATAAAAACTAACATTGATTCATCTGTACCAACTGACGATTTAAGGGTTTGAAGTTATCTAACAGAATAATGCAGATGCATTCTTTAACTAATAGCCTTAACATTTGGGTCTTTAATTTGTTTTTAAGTTTTAAGGTTACATATGTCCATTTGCATATCCTATTGCTTATAATTTGGAACTGGCGGCTAATGTTTTATAACATGTGTTTATTTGGGTCTTTTATCTATTTAATTCAACTAATATACATGTTGGATAAAATATAGGTCTTTTGAAAAAAAGATGTACCGCTAGAAGAAATTAACAATATATAACTATATATTGAATCTACCATATGATCTCATGTCAGGATTATAGGTTTGTGTATGTTGTTACATGTTTTATAGTTTTGTTGTAACTTAGTTTAACTTTTGCTTAATTTAAATTAATCAACATCTTTGGTTTTCATTTTCATAATCAGATAAACTGTATAATACTAATTGCATTCTTCATTTGGATATAATATCTTACCTACCATAGTTATGTATATATACGTTAATTAGGTTTTTGCATGAGTTGTTGAATAAAAACACAAGTTGTTAGAAGCCTAAATTACCACATTAAGAATCCTTTAACATTATTTGAACTATTCATACACCTATATACAAATGACGATGTTTTAGAATCATGTATGATACAACAACAACCTCCTTGACACTAGAAAACATTCAAGTATTCTTGCCGAATATTGGTTTCTTCTTCACGTTATTAATGAAGTTAAACTTGGGCATGATTGAAGTCTTCTTCCTCCTAAAGAAACCCCTAACATCCTGCGTGGCCCTACCCGCGTTGCTATTTCCATCCGACGGACCATCCTTCGCTGGAGGCGTAGAATTACCCGATGTCGGGTTAGGTGACGGTGCATCATGGCTCCCTTTTTGGCTCAACCGTTTAAACAACCCAGCACGAGGCGCCTCGGGCTTTTGTGTTTGGGTGTCTTCGCCCTTTCGTTTCTTCAGCTCCTCTTCTATACTCACTGTTGATTCCTTTGCCAATTCCGCCTTTTGCAACGCCGCGTTCAACGCGTCTTTTCGTGCAGCGTTTTCCGAGTTGAGTTGTGTGAGTTTGTTCAAGCTTTGCATTTCCGACTCCTTGGCCTCGTCTATCCAAGTCGCGGCCTCTTCGACCCGTTTGTTAGCAGCCTCTTCGGCCTCGTGGGCACGTTTACTCATTTCATAATATTCCTGTAACGAGACCGTTACCCCGCCTTTTGAGTCGTCGTTTTTTTGCCCACGAGACGACTCGCTCTCCCGTAGGGCATTAATGGCCCCCAAAGCTATCCTTTCTTGAGCCCGTGCAGCGTCGATCTGCTTCTGAGTCGCTGCGATCCTACTCGATATCGAGTTCACTCCCGTTTTCGCCTCCTCGGCCGCTTCTTTTGCTTTTTCCAACACTGACCGAGCCCCTTCGGCTAATGACCTCGCCTTTTCTGCCTCTTCGGTTGCTTTTCGTAATTTTTTTGGAAGTTCCCCTAGCTTTTCTCGGGCTTCTTTTTCTCGTTTCCGAATGTCATCGAGTTCTATTCGTGTTCGTTTCAACTCCGACTCGAGATTCACGACAGCCCCCGCTCCCAACCCTTTTTGCTTTCGGACATTCGTTAAAACTTGTTTTTCGCTCTCGAGCTTTGCGGTTAACGACGTCGCAGCTGTTTTCAAACACATAATCTCTTCGCTTGTCCTTTCGATTTCACTGTTAACTTCATCAAGATTCTTTTTCGCAACAGCGACACCCGACTGTATATCTTTACGCGTAAACTGCTCATCATCTTCTACTTCAGGCAACTTCCCTTGCATATAAATAGCCAATTCATCTTTCAAATTACGAAGCAACCCGGAAGAAGTTTCAAGTTTTGACCTCATATCTTTTGCTAAAACGATCTGTTGTTTAACCTTCTCTAACTCCTCACCGGCTTGTTTCAATTCGATATCTAAATTAATCGCGTCTTGATCGAGTTCTTTCGCTTCTTGATACCTTTGTTCTTCGGCTTCCAAATGCAAAGCGTGTGTTGATTCAATCGACTCTTTTGTTGTTATGAGTTGAATGGTTAAATCTTCAACTTCTCTTTCAATTTCTTTAGCTGCAGACACTGCTTCTTGTGCTTTCTGTATAGCAGCATCTTTTTCAGATACTAGTATTTGGTAATCTTTACGGGTTTCTTCGAGTTCGTTGGTGGCGGCTACGAGCTCTGAAGCTGCGGCTTGGTGGCGGGCTTTGGCGACTTCGAGTTGGGTTTTCGCGGCTACACTTGACTCTTCAGCGACTCCTTGTTCCATTTCTTGGACTCGTAGGTGCGCGAGTTCTGAATCTTGTTTCGCTTGGCGCTCTTCGGTTTGGGCTCGTTCGAGATTTAGTTTTAGTTCTTGTATGAGTCTTTTGGTGCCGTCTAGTTCTCGTAACGCTTGCTCTTTCGCTTGCTCGGCTAACTCGGCTTTTTGTTTGTACACCGGAATCTCCTGTTGGGCTTTCTCGAGCTCTTGTTCTATGTACTTGCGTCGCTGTTTCATTCAACAAATCCTTAGGTCAATGAACAATTATGGGACGTGATCAAATGTTATTTGTTTGGTGTTAAACATAATTAATTTCGCGTTTTTATATGTTTGTGAATATGTTGCCTAGCATGACCCATTTATTCAACGTTTTAAATATGACAACCTAAAACGTGATTATTTTTGTGTTACGAAATGAAGCATGAAATATTAACAAACCTCACTAGTCTGAGCTCTATGAGCTTTCCAATCAACGATGACGCCGAATTTAGAAACGGCTTCTTTAACAGACTCAAAGGGGGCTGCTGTATCGATATGACCCGCTTTCGGCTCATCCTTTTCAACTTGTTTATTTGAGCCATTTTTGTCTACATTTGGGGAACCAACTTTCGGATCATCTTTTTCGACCTGTTTATTTGGCCCGTTTTTATCTACATTTGGAGAACTGCCAATATTCTCAACCCGTTTATGTTCCGAAGACGAATCTGGACTTAAACTTAAAAACGTATCCTCGCTACCATTTTCAGAGGGCGGTTGATCATCTGGTGGTAAAACAATGGACTGCGGGCGCGTATTTGAAATATTATTCACCCGTACGTTCTCTTCATCCATTCCAAAAAATTAAAGTCTGCCCGGTTTCTGAAATTCATAGAAAGTTACATTTAACATTTTTGAGAGGCCAATATTTCATTGTTAATATTGTACTAGAAAGTTTTATGACTTCATAATTATAATCAAATAATCAATAAACCTAGGCAAGGTGAGCCATTTGGCCTTACTGTATAAACATAACAAAAAGACGTATGATAATGACTTTTGAGTACATTAAATTGTTGTTCAAAAGAAAAACTATAAACAAAACATGAATGTGGCTAACGTATAGAAATCAACATCGTTAAATACCTGGTCGCGAGTCAGAAATAGGCCCGGGCGGGTGATACGATGTCGTGGTTGATCAACGTTCTGTGGTTGGGGAATGAGGCGATAAATGATCGTCTTCGATTTAGATTTTGGCGTTGCAACAGGTGGTGGGAGATGTGGTTTCGTTTCCCCGCCCGTCGCAAATCCAAAACAAAAGGATGGGTTATGAAGGTTTGTTGGTGGTGGCAGTTTTGTTGCCGGTGAAACACGGGGAAAGATTGAGAGCATGGGAATTTGAGGTGGGTTTTAAATTTGGAAAATCATTTGACAATATTTGATTTCATGATACTAATATACGAATTGTACGGAGAAACATCAACTGGGGGAACCCAATATGGTAATCATTATTTACTCTAATAATTATTATTGCAATTCTTACTAAACAACTGCTTTTTTTGGCTTTTGAACAACTTTTATTTCTAATTACCATCTAACATTTCAAGAGTAGATTTTATATTGTTAGAGTATTTATGTATCTATAATTAAAAAGGATTAGAGTTTAAATTATGTTTTTAAGTTACCCATTGATTCAAAGTTAGTTTTCAACCGATCACATTTAGTTAAGTTAAAATTTTGATTTAGTGGATGTAAATTTGGTTATCACAGTCCAGTTGTGTTTGATTGAATAGGTTTGAAGGAATGAAAACAATTAAGGGTATATGTGCTGGGATTTTGCATCCAATCCGAATTTCGTTTTCGCTTTTCATATAGGTTAAAAAAATTTAAGAGGAAAAAAAGATTCAAAACAATGGATTTGGGCCTGAAGATTTGGGCCTTAAGTTGTTAAATTATGATTAACTGATTAACTAATTACTTTTGCCCTAAAATAACGAACTCGTTTTCAATTTTTTCAATTCGTACAGTTCAGTTAGGTTTTTCGGGGATGGGTACAGGCAAAACCAAAATCAAACTGGAAAATTGGTTTCAGAAATACAAAATACCGAAGCAATTGTTTTTGTTTGGGTTTGCTTACTAGTGTTCGGTTATGTCGATTATTTCGGTTTTGGGTCGATTATGGTCCTAAAGGGGCTCTAAGGGTAAATTAGCAAAATGACCGTTAGATCCAAAGATATTAAGAAAATAGCAATTGATGTTCAAGTTTATGAAAAAGGTATTTGACAACACTAGATCTTGCCATGTTAGCAATATTTTTATGGAAAATCTCCCACATTTAAAAAGTAAAAAAAGACAAATTATTAATTATAACTCTGTAAAAATATTTTAATTATTATTTATTTAATAAATAGAAAATAAAATTATAAAAAAAATATGTATCTTTAACAATTCTCTTCATTTTTATGTATTTTATTAAAAGTCTCTCTCTCTCTCTCTATATATATATATACATATTTACAGGAATTTATTTAAAAAATAAAATTATAACATATTTTGTAAATTTGTTTAAAACTTACCGTAATCCATCATTTGGTGTATGTAAAAAAATTTTTAGAAGAGTTTAAATTTGACCATTATAATTTTTTATGATGTTATTAATCAAATTTCTAAAACTAGTGTTCAACTTTTATAATCTTATTTTTTTAAATAATTATTACATTAAACTAAACTTTATTTATTTGTAAAGAAGATTCATATCAAGTGCCGTAAAACTAATGTTGTGAACCACTGTTCATCTCGTTTAAAATCCATAAATAGAAAAATTAATATTTCTATTTATAAATAGAAAAACTAGTAGCTAAAACAAAATTGTTTTTGAAAGGGCGATGTAGATTTGAGACTTTGAGAACTTAGAAGTGTTAAATATTTATGAAAAAAACTCTCTTTCGTGACAAAATTAAAAAAAAAGTATTATATTTTCTTTTTCCAAATGAATGAGTGATGATATTTTAATATTATAAGTCGTTGACACGGTGATAGACGTTACATTTCCACAAAATATATCATTTATATGATTAGTTGGTATGATTAGATTTGAAGTTTTGAACACATGATGCTATCTTATACGGAACAATTTCGTATTTTTTTAATAGTAATTTGATAATCTAATCTTCATCGGGCCTCTAATCCAGAATTAAAAGCAAAACGCGTACTCGTCACCAAACACCCCCAATTTGGTGAATCGCACACGGTTTTCCTCTTCATCATTTCAAATTCAGTAATCATCACTCACATATGTACATACTAGCTTTAGTAAACCCGTGTATTACACGGGTTGAATAAATAAAATATTAATATAATAAAATTATTAATCATAAAATGATATTCTAAAATATAATAACTTAAATTACGTATGAAAAATGATTATAAATAATAAACCAGCGATATCAACTTTTTAAAAAAATACGTTTTTAAAACTTTTTTTAAATAAACATATTGTTTTAAAACAACCCGTATAAAAATGCATTTTTTAAAAATTTCTTATTACAACTCTCAAATTTGATTTTTTTTAATTTGACTTTTTATAACTATCTATTTATTTAGAAATAACCTTAATAAATAGATTTCTTTTTTAATTTATTAAGTATTAAAAAGTGTTAAAATAATATTATTAATAATTAAGCTAATTATTTAATAGGAGAGAGAGGCAGGAAAATTTTAATGAGAATGATTGTGATGCTAACACGTGGCACTCTCATTTACCTTTTTATTAGAGTAGAAAGATATATATTCTGAAAAGAAGAAGAAACAGATCAATCAACAATGGCTACTTTGACGATCCCACCAGTGTTATCTTCGCCTCGTGATGACGCCATGCACTTGTACAAAGCTTTCAAGGGTAATTTTTTATTTAATTTTAACCTTTTCGCTTTTGGTCACTTGAATTAAGTTCATATCTTGCTAAATTATGTGTTTTTATGGCGATTCGTTTCAGGGTTTTTGATTGTGTGGTACAATTTCATGCTTTGTGCTTCAGTTTTGTGCGAATTTCATTGAAGCATGTGAAATTAACATTTGAAATATCTTTCTTTAATCACATGCAGTGAAAATTATAGGGTGATAGATGATTATGTTGGTTTAAGTTCTTAAGTGGATCTGTTAAACATGTTACTTGCAGATTCGTGAAACTTAGGGTTGATGGTTTGGGTATGATTGTCGTTGTTGTTTTTGCTTTAATCCCCAAATCCATGGGTACAGAGAAATGGTTTACAATAATATTTACTTTCTTTTATATAATAAAGTTCATTTATGTATATAAAGACTTTGAATCTGATGACAATAGGATTAATAGGGTTCTGCAGCAGATTCCTGATAAATCTTTTTAAAGTTTTCTTTGATAGGATTGATTCACCAGCACTGGTGTGAATCTTGTCTGGTTAGCGGGTCAAAGGGGTTTCGAGTTGATGAACTTGAACATGACCGTATATTTATTCGTGTCAAAGGCGTAGCCTTAACGCGGAAACACTTAAAATGGTGTAACACGAACATGATGGGTGTAACCTATTTATCTAAACGAGTAAATTGGGTTGAAGGGTTTGGCAGGTTGTAACATGTGAGTTAAACGGGTTGGCCGATTAATTTATGAAATATATATATTTATTTTAGTTTTAAACATGTTAAATGGTCAATGTGTTCGTATGAACTTTTCTTGTTAAGCATGTTAACCCCAAACAACTTGTTAATTAAATGAATTAAACATGACAACTTAGTCACGACTTGTTTATCAAACAGATTAGAAATGAGTCAATGACACCCTAATGTGTTGTATATGTGGCTAGATGGACCTATTGTCTTCTTTAATAGTTTATAATAGTTAACAATATGTGTATTCAGGACTTGGTTGTGACACCTCAGCAGTTATCAACATTCTTGCTCATCGTGATTCATCGCAGCGTGCTCTCATTGAAAATGAATATAAAATCATGTACTCTGAAGATCTCACCAAAAGACTGTCTTCAGAGCTCAGTGGAAATGTCAAGGTACTGTCATTGTATTCCTCTTTGGATTTTCTTATTTATTCAAATATTATGTGTCTAGTTATTAAGATGGAAGTGCAGTTATATCTCACAAGCACCATGTACAAGTGTTTATGCGGCTCTCATAGTACTGTGATCGATTGAAACGATTAATTCTAATGGTTTCAGAAAGCGGTCTTACTTTGGATGCCTGATCCAGCACGAAGGGATGCAATGATATTAAAAGAAGCTTTAACAACCGACATTGATCTAAAAGCAGCTACAGAAGTTATATGTTCTCGGACTCCATCCCAAATACAACATCTTAAGCAGCTGTATCATGCACTTTACGGTGTGTACCTTGAGCACGCCATTCAAACTCAAACGTCTGGTGATCTTGAAAAGGTAAAGAGTTTATATATACAAATAGTTTAATGTTTCATATTTCAGACATTGATTTGTGGCTTTGGTTTTCGTCGTGCAGTTGCTTCTGGCATATTTGAGTACACCTCGAAGTGAAGGGTTGGAGGTTGATAGAACGATGGCGGATCATGATGCTAAAGCTTTGTTTAAAGCAGGGGAGAAGAGACTGGGAACCGATGAGAAGACGTTCAGAATCATTTTCAGTGGAAGAAGTAGAGCTCACATGGCTGCCGTCAGTTCTGCATATCATAGTATGTATGGGAGCACACTGAAGAAGGTGCATTTTTTTAAAATAATTCAAAATAACCAAATTTAGTCAAAATTTTACATAAGTAGTCATGAATTGCATGAAATTATTTGATGTATATAGTTTATGTTTATCAGTTTATGTATCCTCATAAATGCTTTGAAATATAAAAATCTATTTTTTTACTAATTTTGTTCATACACTAAGGTTTTGTCAAGCATCTGTCTTTTTGTTATGAAACCACATTATTGTCGTGTATCTTCTTGTTCTCAAAAATCGTCCATACATCTGAGACATTTCTGATATCAGCGAACATGCATTTCATGGTACATACGTTTTTGATGTAAGTGAACATAAAGTGGATACAGGATATTGGTTTTCAAATTTTATGGAATTTGATCTTACATGCTTACTAACATCTACATGTATTAAAAATGATTACTTGCGTGATTTTCTTCCATATTTTGGCATCTTTCTTGTTGGTTTAACTAGCCAATATTACTATCTTATATTATATGGCGAAACATGAAAACCTATCTCACACCTATTTACTTATTACAGGCTGTAAAAGGGGAAACGTCGGGAAATTTTGAGCACGCCCTTGTTACCATCTTACAATGTGCTGAGAATCCTGCTAAGTATTTCGCTAAGGTATCATTCATACTAATGTTTTAACAAATAATACATCTTAAAATTGTATATATTTCAATTGATTATCAGTTAAAATGTTTAAAAAACTACAAACTACCATTTGCAGGTACTGCGTAAAGCAATGAAAGGTTTGGGAACAGACGATAAAACACTCATAAGAGTAATCGTCACAAGAACAGAGATCGACATGCAATATATCAAGGCAGAGTATCATAAGAAGCATCATAAAAGTCTAAATGATGCTGTTCACTCTGAGACGTCGGGCCACTACCGAGCCTTTCTTCTGTCGCTATTGGGCCCAGATCATCATTAGGAAGCCAGCCCGGATCATCATTAGGAAACGGGTCGTGTTGTAGTTTATGTGTTATCATGTCTATTTAGTGTTAGACCGTTGTGTGAACTGAAAGTCTGTGTGTTCGAATAAATGAGTGATATTACAACTCTAGTTTGTGTGGCTGTTAGAAAGACATAAGGTCAATTTGCTAAAGGTGGAACTTGGCTCATAACTTGGTGTGCATTATATTCAGGCAAAAATATGTTATGTTTATGACAAAATGGCCATGAGTTATGCGTAGCGAAAGAGATATGTTCGCACGTGTATGTTTTCGTATGTATTTCTGTGTATATGTGTACGTTCTTGAAGATATGTTTTGTTTGTATTTTCAACTAATCTAGGGCACGTAACAATAATAATAGCCATTGTTTTTGGTGGTTCATCTCATAAATACAAAAGTGTACTACACCATAAATGTGATTGTTACTAAGAAAGGGAAAGTTTTTTATTGGAAATTTAAATTCAATGCTTATAAGCTATCACCATCACAACTCACAATGGTCTGAAGTTCCTAAAACAAATATGAAACAATTAAATATTAAAATCTTTATATTTATTGGTAAGACAATGTTAAAAGCTTAACTTAAAACATGTATAAGTTAGGTGGTATCATGATGCCAGTGGCTGGCAACACTAAGAATATGATATGAATTCAGGGAAGAATGAAATAATATTTCAATATAAGCATATCAGCATTATTAGTGTGTTTGAAGAAGGAAATTAAAGCTATGAATATGTAGAAAGCATTAACATTTAGGTTGAATATGATTAAAAAAAAGTACACATATTTTGAATATATATAGATTAAGATTTAGTACAAAAGTTTGTGCGACTAGTTTGAAATTATAATGTAGTTTGACACATAAACTTACGTGTCATAGACCGATGAGTTTACGGACTTACTATCTCATCTTTACTTCTGTTTCATAAACTCTCATTCTTCTACAGACTTCCCATCTTCTCTCTCCTCCATGTTTGTAGACTTTCTTCTCCACCTCATCCTTCTCTCTTTTACGTCACAGCTTTTAACAGTCAACGAAACCTCATTACATACTTTCTTAATAGAGAAGATTTCCTTTTTCAAGATAACTACAGATTTAGTTTCTGTTACAATTTGTAATTCTAAAATCTTAACTTAATAATCATCAATGATCATTTTTAACATGACAACTTACTCCCTTTATTTTTACCATGTGTGTAACAGATCTTGAAACAACGATAAGGTTGTCATAACAAGACCTAAAAGTCACAAGTACTAGTGATAAAAACTTTTATTATAAAAATACAGAGTAAGAATACGTACCACCGACCTAGCATTCCGCCCTTCTATACCAAATCGGTATGATGAATAATTGAATAGCAACAAGTCACAACTGGAGAACTCTGAACGATGAAGGTGCCCACTACACAAAAGAACAAAGGCTCAAACAACTGGGCAATTATTTTCAACCACAAGGACTAAACCTGTCAATACCAACATCCATAGAGGCTAAACTTGTAACTTCAGTTTCCTTTTCAATAACGTAAGTAATCTATATAAAAAGCCCCACTACCCCCTCAATTACAAACACATCATTATATCACTAATCCTCTCACATACAATACGCAAACCTTTATAGATACACGATGGCTATGAAGAATATAACTTACGCCACCATTCTTCTGGTGGTTTACACGGTGGTTGCCACCGTTAACGTGGCGGCGGAGCTTCAACGCTTCGATCAATTTCCGACGAAAGCCGATGGGTCTCTCGACATTCTCGTGATTGGTGATTGGGGAAGAAGAGGACTATACAACCAATCCGAGGTCGCTCTTCAGGTAATTCACCAATCAAATCCTCTATATATATGTAAATATCTATTTATGTGTATTCGTATGTGTCAAATAACATGAATAACATGAATAAACGTATTCATGTTATTCGACACAACACGTACCTGAACATAAAAATTAACGAGAAAGATGCGATGATATTAAAATATTTACGTAATTAGTCACTTTCATGGCTTAACTTTAGAACTATCGATATAAAAAAACAAATAAATTGGAATATTATTTATTTAAAAAAAAGTTAGATGTATTCGTGTGTTGGAATGCAATAGTGGAAAAGTTTAGGTACGTGTTGTCAAAGAGTATTTTTCTTCTCTATATCATAAAGGAATATAAAGTTTGTAAGTTATAACACTCAATATTAGAGTAAACTATACGCAACTCAATAACGAGAAAACTTGCCTTAATTTACAACACAAAGAAAACCCAATACATTTATTTTATCCACACTTTTATGTGGAGAAATAGTTTACCGTTAAAGATGTAATATTTTTAATTTGATCGTCAAAGACACCATAATGCAATAAGATGGATGACATGAAGTAGCTTGTTGTTGTTTGATAAAATAAAGTTCAAAGTTAAATGGTGTAGAGATTCATCGACGGATAATAATAATAATATTTTCTTAATAAAACTTTCTTTTCTAGTTAAGGTGTTTGCTTGACTTAATATATTTGCCCTTATTAATTATTAATGACTGTTTAAAAGCTACGTTACTACTTACTTATGGATCTTCAAAAGCTTTAAATGTATAGTTGTTGAATAAATTGTTTTTAAATGGTTAATTACGAATTTGAATATTTAATTGTATTGTATCGTCGCTTTTGAAACAATCGAATATCCAATGTGGGAAAGGATGAAGGATATAAGCATATTCTTGGTAATAATAACAAGCGCAAGGCATCCCCCGGAATATGCTTTTGTTATGCCTTTGTACGCACACAACCCCCAATTATTCGCTTTTGTGTGGCCCTACCAAGATACTTCATGCAAATTTGTCCGACCAATCACACAATTCCAAAGACATAACTCTTTTTTAAGGGTAAATGTACGACCCTGTTTCGAATGATAAGTGTTACTTTAATTGGGTCCATTTATCCGTTTCCCAGCCGAGACCGCACCTCCAACCCCCTCAGAAAGAAACCCATTGCTGAGAAAACCCCATAGCTCAACTCTAAGCATTTTGTTCAGAATGAAATTTAAACACATGACCTTCCATTTATTTACATGTCATAGGTATCTCATTTTAACTAGTTGAGCTAAGGATCATTGGTTTCAAAGACATAACTATTATTACAACTATTATTAGGGGTAATTTTACAAACTAACAAGCAATAAAGTTTTAAAAATGTTATAATTAAATAACTTAAGTTTAAAAAGTGTTCTAATTAAGTCATTCAGTTTTATGTGTTATTTAAGGCAAATTGGATTTTAATAATTCAAACTATTACTGATTGGTTAATAATAATCCATATTATTGATTTGACTGATAATAATCTCAACTTTTATTTTTATTACCAACAACAATCTCAATTGTATAATTATCATACATTTACACTTGATTTGTACTTATTTTAGGCTTGATTTAGTTTGTATGTTTTTTCATTTCGTTCATATTTATTATTGTGAACAAAATCGAGTTGAAATCAAGCATAAATTTTGAGTTACAATTTTTTTATATGAGTTAGTAGTTTGATGATAAGAGTTAAATTTTTTTAAATAATATCAAAGTTTAAATTTTGACATGAGCTGAACTAGTAGTTGGTGTAGTTTAGATATAGAAGTAGATAATTATGCAATCGTTATAAACAAATACAATAAAGTTTAAATTTTAACGCGCACAACGCGTATGAATAATTATGCAACCTATGTACGTAATCGCACAATACATCGACGATTTTTAAAAAAATGTTTAAAAAATTTATATTAATATAAAAATAGTATACTTTAATTAAGGAAATTAAATTCTTGATTTTATGATTTACTTTTTATAAAAATAAGAATAATAAGGCATATAAATCTTTAGCTTAAAAATTTATAAAACTAGATAAAATTTAATAATTCTCGGTGTAGCCTGTGTCACACCCTAACATCTTAACCATTGATGAATTGAGCACTATATATGTATTTAGTTTCTTCATTGAAATCTTTAACTTACTCTAATTACGAGTTATTTTTAAGATGGGAAAAATAGGAGAAAAAATAAACGCGGACTTCATCATATCAACCGGTGACAACTTTTACGAGGATGGATTAATTGACGAACACGATCCTCTATTCGACGAGTCGTTTACTCAAGTATACACCGCAACTAGCTTACAAAAACAATGGTACTCTGGTAAGAAACAAATATTTCACAAACCTAATTAAATAATATCTAGATATTCAATTTTACATTCATATATGTAACTGTTTTTATTTTCTAGTGTTGGGAAATCATGATTACAGGGGCAACGTCTTGGCACAATTGAGCCCTTTCCTTAGACACAAAGATAGCAAATGGCTGTGTCTTAGATCATTTATTGTAAACTCAGGTACTTTAATTTTATTTTTATGCTTAATTAGAGCTAACAATTTCTGACATGACATGAATAAAATCATGTTATGGGCTGGCATATCTAACTTGTTTAAAACGGATTTTGTTTGGGTTGATCTATTTAACTTGTTCGAGCCGCCTACCTATATAAAGTAACAAGTTGATCCACTAACCTGTTTATGACCCGTGTAACCCATTTTCTACAACGCAACAGTTTACTACTTGATTATTATCCCACAATCCACCAACCAGTTTGACACTTATACAGATAACAACATAAATGGATCGTGTTTGGGTTACATGATTTTAAGTGTGTGTGGGTTAGGATTAATTTTTTTTATACAAATAAAAATATGGGTTACGTTCGAACGGGTTAACTCACAACCTGTCAATCAGACACGATTGACACCCTAAATTATTGAATACAATACCATATGTACAATTGTTTATGCATGTACGCAGGGGCAAACCAAGTGTTGTACCATGGCCATTAATTCCGAACTTTTTATTTGTAATCTGTATATTATACTTGTGTTTTATATTTTATCATACGAAGAATATACTCTAATTGTATATACATTGAAAATACCTTATATATACTAGAATTTTTATGAATTCACAATTTTTTTATGTATTACTTCATAGTGAAGGGGGGGGGGGGTGTTATTGCAATATTCAAAAGCTAATAATACTTTGAAGTGTTTATGATTTTTTATGTATTTAGATCTACACAACTATTAGTACCATTATCTAATATTTGTAAATATTGTTTTTATTCAGGAATTGTGGAATTTTTCTTTATTGATACACCACCATTTCAAGATAAATATTTCACGAAAGAAGAGGAAGAAGAGCATAAATATGATTGGAGAGGTGTGCTTCCTAGGGGAGAATATCTATCAACTGTTTTAAAGGTATGAACACTATTTCAATTTTGATCAATCAGAAATTAGAACTATTATTATCATTTTAATTGTTATTATTATTATCATTTTAAAAAAGTATCTTTAGAAGCTAAACGAGACCTCATAAGTCATAACTCAAGAAAACATAAGCAAATGTAACTCCATTAGAAAATATAGGCCCATTTGCGGATCATATTTGGGCCTTTTTGTAAATCGGGTTAGAAGTCCAATGCCGAAAGTAAATTTCATCCATCAACTAACATATTATGGCTTCGTGCCAAAATTTTGAATCAGGTAAGCCCATTAACTCGATTTAAATTTTTGCATAACAAATCAAATCTAAATCTAACTCTACATCTATAACGATTTTGTTTACTTGGCTCTTTTTTATGCAATTTTTTTATTTATTTATAACCTCGCTACAAAATAATTATTCGAATAATAGCTGACTTATAACTAACCAATTAATTAATAACCTAAAAACTTATATTTAACTATGAATGCGATCAATGTATCCATTTCTTTAACTATTTGGCTTTTGTTGTACGTATAGGAAGTTGAAACGGCACTCGAAGAATCAAGTGCCACGTGGAAAATCGTGATTGGCCACCATCCGATTTTCAGTGCCGGTTCTCATGGAAACACCCAAGAGCTTATTGATCAACTTTTACCTATCCTTGAGGTATACATAATCACTCTATTCCATTAATACATATGTATGTACACACATATGTGTATGTATATGTATACATATACGTATATACAAATGTTTATATATTATTTTTAATGCTAACTATTATTAGTGATTTTTTGAAGGCAAAGGAAGTAGATCTTTACATAAATGGGCATGATCACTGCTTACAACACATTAGTAGTGAAAACAGGTAACTACTAAGGAGCATTTTTTCTTTTTTACTCCTCTTAAAGCTGAAAGAAAATACATTTAATGACGATGATATTAACTTTCATGTGCAGTCAACTTCAATTTCTTACGAGCGGAGGTGGGTCAAAGGCATGGCGAGGCGAGGTCAACCAATGGGACCCGAAGGAAATGAAGTTCTATTACGATGGTCAAGGTTTCATGACACTTCGAGTAACCGAAAGTGAAATCAGTGTAGCTTTCTATGATGTGTTTGGTAAGATTATGCATAGTTGGAGTAACTCCAAGCATACATACACGGACTTATAAGATAGTGAAGAATATATTGCTAGAAGGTTACATGATAATTTCTTTAAGTGGTTGTAATGGACCGATGGTGCTATTGTATAACTAATGGACTTAGGTTACAAGTAGAAATAAAAAACGAAAAAGCTTGATTATACTAAAGTTATTATCATCATCATATTGTTTTCCTGCACCATATTCCTTTTATACAACATAATTAACCGGTTTGGGATGGTCTATGAACAAATTACGCTAAAAAAGGCATTTATACAATTTATTATAACAATAAATATATATAATTGCATCACCAAAGGTTTTGTTATGATCTATGAAAACTATTTGTATTATTGACTTAAAGTATACAAACATAGTCCATCTAGTTTAATCGCTAAATGTACTACTACGCATGATATAATTATAAAAACTGTAGTAATAACCAATAGAGAGAACAAGTTAAAGCACAAGCAAGCTTACACAAGCATAATGGATAATTGATAGATGAGTTTTGTTTTTTCAAATCATTTAGACAAAAGTATACAAAGCTATCATGAAAAATGTGATTATACCAATAACCTGTAAAAAAAATTCGATTGAGTGTGAGATGATCAAAGAATCATTAACTTGGATTTTAAAAAAATTATGAAATCTTGAATCAAAAAATTTGACACTCTTTTAGCTTTTGGGGTAATTTGGACTGACCGGACTTATTTGGCATGTTTGTATTTCCAGAAAAAGAGAATTTTACCAACTTAACAATTTAATGATATAACTTAATTAACGTACTAATAAAAGGAACTAATCACAAATGTACAAGAGTTACAACTTTACATAATTTTTTTAATTATTAAAGCTAATAAATGGAAAAATGAGGTGAGAAGAAGTCAATTTCAATATGAACAATATTTCAGGACAAATATATGAATTGGATTAAAGTAGACCTATCAATGTTTATTTAGTTTTTAAATTCGTGAATATTTAAATTTGAAGTATGACTAATAAACAATTATAATAACAGGTCTATTTTTCTAACATAAAACAACTTTCCTAACTTGTGACTAAAGGAAGTTATGCATCGTTTAGTCTAGATTAAGGTTAATTAGACTAGATCGTTATGTGTAACAATTGTTATGTAGCAAATGAAAAGGGAGATACAAGACAAGTTAGATACGAGCGTCCAAAGTAAGCTTCGGGTAAACTCACGCTCAAGACGCTTCCTCGTCAGATATTAGGCATTCATAATTACCAACAATATACAATGACTACATAATATTTAAAGGTTACGTAATATCATTAAAACCATCTATCGATTATTAGTTCTGATGAGTCCAGTCCCCAAGTTTATTAGCAACAACACAATTACATATACATTGTTAGGGCATTGGTGTAGATCCATATTCAGACCAAATGAAAAGGTTTAATGATTCAGGTGTCTGAGTGGTTCAACACTTAATGATTCAAAACTTTTATTGATTCAACACTTAATCATTCAGAAATTATCACACATCGTTTTAGTTTTTAAAAGTATAAAGTAAAAAAATAAACTAAATGAAATCAATAGGGGTGAGTTTGTAACTCATCCCAAACAGAAAAGTTTCATCTGCGCGTATAAATAACACCAAACAGGGGTGATTAAACGAATGAAGAGAAATAGGGCCGACGCTGTAATTATCACCGGAGAGTTGATTCCAGATTTCTCTACAACAATCACCCGAATTGCAACCTTTAATCCGATCTTCGAGCTTCAATTCCGATTTTCCCCATATAATCTCATCGATCAACTGAGAAAAACTGAGCAGATTGATTCCGGAAGTTTCGAACGGACGTTTATTAGGGTTATTGTGAGTTTCTCTCTCGATTGAACTATTTTGTTCGTTTTTTTTCGCAATTTAATCCGATCTTATACGTAAGTTGTTCAAATTTCATGGTTGTATTGAAATTTCGTTGATCTGATGAGAGCTATTAATTGGGAATTTAACATCTTGCATTGCGATATTCGTAAGAAAGTTCATCTACGAACTTTATTTTTTTGCTTTTTAGTTCGATTTGGGGTTTCTCTTTGCAGTTTTGGGATTGCGATTTTGTTAGTGATGCGGGTTTTATTTGCAAGCTGTTAATTTGATTTTGCCTAATTTTAGCACTTTAACCTAGTTTTGATAAATGTATGCCCTAATTTTATGCAGTGTGTAGCGTAAACGCCTCTATCTTGTTTAAGTTAAGGCTGGGAGGCCTTTGAGATTGAGGATATAATAGCACAATGGCAGAATATGATTTGGATGTAAGCAACTTGGGAATTCATCTTTCCTTTTCTATCTCGTATTTGGGGGTTCATCTTTTGGTTTTACATTATTGCTTATGGTTACATTCATGTAGGAGTATGAAGATTATGAAGATGAAGGTGGTGAATACGCGGAGGAGGGTGAAGAATATGAAGAAGAAGAGGAAGAGGATCGGTTGCCTACACAGGAAGAGTTGGATTACCTTGAACTGAGGCAAAAGTTGAAGGAAAGTATTAGAAAGAAGATGAAAAAGGACCCAAGTTCTGACCTTACCAGTTCACGCGGAGAAAAAGAGTAAAATGCCCTATGACAAGTTAGTTCCATCCCTTTTTAACTATTAATCTGGATACACATTTATATCCTTAACTATTGTTTTGTTTTTATAACTTTACAAATTGACAAATCCTTCTCGGTGATAAGTTTGATTGAATTACACATCCCTAGCATACAAGAACTTTATTTTTTTGCATGTTAGTAGTGATGTATACTTCTTATTTCTCATTTTTTTAGGATGTACAGTTTACTCATTAAAAAGAGCATTTAGATTTTTATTGTTTATTTAAAGGTTTAAACGTTAATGCTGTTGTTTTTGTTGGCATCTATCGTGAGTTGTAGACTTTTGAGTCTAATCATGTTAAGTGTTGCAGCTTTGGATCCTTTTTTGGGCCTTCACAACCAGTTATTGCACAAAGAGTGATTCAAGAAAGCAAATCATTGTTGGAGAATCCGCATTTGGCCGAAAGGATTACAAAAGCTAAGAATGTTGTATGTACCATCCCTCCTTTTTCTTCTCAACCTTAAGTGTTTAATTTTATGCAAACAGCTACAAACTTTGAAGCTTTTGCTCTTATATGAAGTGTTCAATTTAGAGAAGAGATGTTAGAACTGTTAGTCCTCGAGATTAAACACATATACTGCTTTGAGGATTAAGTTTTTGATTGTTTCCTACAATGTAAAGTCATTGATCTCTGTGATGAGCATTATATAGTAGTGCAGTATCATCTCATTTAACATAAGTTGAGGTGTAGCATGTATTCCTTCCCATCGTTTATGGTTTTTAAGTGTTACACGTGATAATGACTAGAGAATAACATATTTCAATTCATATATTATAATATTATATAAAGCTTTACAATTATCATTCAGGGAATAACCTGAAATTATTTATAATGCTGGAATCTTTTCAAATATAAGCATGGAATTTTGATCTATAATTGGTTTTATTATCACCTTATATTGTGTGTGAAAATTTATATTTCTTTACTGGCTTCTGTAGCAGAATAATGGCAGTTCTTCAACTCCAGCCGTATCTAGGCCTCGACCCAATGGGCAGCAGCCTCGGAAAATAGACAATTCAGTAAGATTTAGTTTCTTTTTGCTAAGACATTTATTTATTGTTAACCTGCATATTTTCACAATTATCTTTTCCAATTTTTAGGCGAAACCTAAAGCAAAAATTCAGATGCTTAAGAACACTAGGGATTACTCATTTCTATTATCTGATGATGCTGAACTTCCGATTCCTCCAAAGAATCCTCCTAAAAGTGTCCCCACTCCTAAACCTGGTATGTTGCTCTATATATGTTTTATTCTTGCAGAAAATAAAAAAATCATACATACTTATATCAGCTTTTGATATGATGAAGAGATGCATCTTTCACAAAGACAACCGAACAATAGTGGTAGAAAAGCAATTAACGTTCATCGTGAAGAGAGGAAACCCTTACCTACTTCGAGTCAAATGCGACCAAAATCCGGCCAACAAACTCAAAGACCAAGTACTGCCAGTAAGTTGACTTCAACATCAGTAGATTCTAGAAGACAAGTTGGTAGAAATGAAGGAAGTGGGCCAGGTCGGCCTTCAGGACAGAAACCCATACCCTCAAAAATGCCACCAGTGGTCAACAAGCCAAAGGCGATCCCTCCACCAGTTTCTAGAGGTTCCATACCTACTGGGCACAAACCTCAACCCTCAAGACCACTACCACCACCACTTCACAAGAAACCCTTGGAATCCAAAAGGGATGATAGGGAGTCTACCAAGGGAAACATCATCAGAAAGCCTGTTGTCTCTTCTAAGCCTCAGGTAGGCCCATTTGGCCCACACTCTAATAAAACAGAACCCAAATTGACCCATTTATAAACTGAATTGACATTGTTTGACTTGATTGTAATTTGTAAACTGGACAGATAAAGCAACAGTCATCTAGACCACCAGCTAGACCGGTGCCTAGTTCTCAACAACGGGAAAGGTTGCAGAAAAGACCAGCTCGACCATTTGATGATGAGGATGACGATGAAAAAGCCATCAGTATGATCAGAAACATGTTCAGGTGGACATACCTTCTATTATCTGATAACTATTGAGTCTTGGTTCTAGAATAGGTTCTAAGATTAGTTTTCTGATAGGTCTTTCACTTTGACTGTTAGGTGTTCCTTTATTTTCTTGAAACCAAGTATGGATTTCTATTTTCTTTTGTAAACTTACCATGCTGATTGACTGTTTATTTTATGCACAGATATAATCCCAACAGATACCGAGGTGTTAGTGATGATGATGATAGTGACATGGAGGCTGGCTTTGATGACATTATGATGGAGGAGAAACGCAGGTCAGTAATTTAGTATTTATACGTAGAATACTTTTAAAATGAAGAAAGATCAGACTTTTCGGGTCAACCCAATTCAACCTACCACTTTTGACCTGTTACCCCAAATATTCATTTTGTCACATCTATGTTTAAACTACACAGATTCCTACAGATTTGGTATATTTAATTACAATTAGAGGAATTTGCGACAGATTTGTGTTTTACTTCGCCTAATTGAAGTTTAATTTGTGATTTAGCGCGAGGATTGCTGCTAAGGAAGATGAAGAAGAACTCAAGAGAATACAAGAAGAAGAACGGATGGAACGGATGAGAAGGGAAGCTAAGAAACGGAAGCTTAACCAACGATAACACCAGTGTAATGATAGCTAGCTAGGGAACAAGGTCCTTTGCCAGCATTGGTGGACCCAAATTGGTCCTGTGTTTATTCATGAAGACAACCAACCGTTTTAGTGTGTTAACTGTTATCAGATGGGACCTTTTGATTTCTTTCAGCTACCATCAGTTTTGGATTTTGCCAAAACCATAAGTTAGTTGAGATTATGGTGTTTTTATCATAATTTTACAGGATACAATCATAGTTGCTATTCTAGAAACGTTTTGTAACTTTTTTGAGAAAATTGCATAGATGGTTCTGTGGTTTAATCAAATTGCATGTTTGGTTTCTAAATTTTAAAAATTGCAAAGTTAATCTAAACTTTTGTATATTCATTGCACATGTGGTTCTTGGCATTAAATTCATTCAAATTTTATGCATTTTATGGAGTTTAAACTAACTTTTAAATTGAACTTTAGGGACCAAAAATGCATAACTCATATAAAAGTTTGGACTAACTTTGCAATTATTAAAGTTTGAAGACCAAACTTACAATGATTATACAAAGTTTGGACTAACTTTGTAATTTTTAAAGTCAGGGACCAAATGTGCAATCTGGTCAAACCACAAGGACTATTTATGTAATTTTCTCTTTTTTTTTTAACAAAAGACCGTACCCTGGGTGTGGCTGCACCATCCCTGACAACTATAATCACCCCCTCCCTTGCATACGCCACTTCTTGAAAGCATTCGTCCCTAAAGGGAAGAGGTGTACAAAGCGAGTAATTTCTCAAATTGGTTTTGGTTCCAATCTGGTTCGGTTTTGGTCAATGAAAGTAAAAAAGCTGGCTTCGGTTTCAAATTGTATCAAGTGGAAAACCTTTGGTTCTAGTTTTTGGTTTTAATTGGTTTCAAATGAGGGGTGCTCAAACTTGATCTCAAACCGGTAGGTTGATTGGTTTATAAGTTGTATTTAAGCAATCCGCCTGGTTCCTTAATGGGGTTAGTTTCTTGTTACAAACCGGTTCTTATTTCAAAATAAACTTTTTTTCACCCCTCCCAATTAATTAAAATGGATCAAATCACAATGCATTGTTATAAAAACTCAAAAACTTATTTGATTTTATTGTAAATCTTCGTCGAGTCTATAGATTTTAGGTTAACATGTTTGAATTCATGAACTTGAATGCACCTCTCATATTTATTCGTATTGAATGCATAAGCTCTACAACTCTAGCTCTGATATTCTCATATAATTCATATGTAATAAACTGATCAAATATATTGACATGTTTTCATTGTGAAGGGGTCGAACTAGTCGTAAAAGAGTTGACGAGCTTTTATTAAATATATGTCTCTGTTTTTTATTCTAGTTTTAAACAGATAAATAAATTAACATCTTTACCTAAACGAGTAAAACACAAAAAAATGATTAACTCTAAACACAATAAATTAATTTAAATTGGTTAAACATATTCACTTAAAATATCCTATTTATGACGAGAGTTTGGTATTACAACCTAAAGTTAAAAAGTTTTTTCAAGTATAGTTCTATACTATACCAGAGATATAGAATTATAGAACCTTTTAACAAATAAAGCAACGCATGTTAATTTCTAAAGAGTTCATATTATTTTTCTAATTTCTAAAGTGCCCTAATTTCCATCGAAGAGAGCTTCGATCTGCCATTGCAACGCAAGGTTATCTCTCTTTTTGAGTTATTTCTAACGAACGCATGCAATTGTTCTTCTTCTTCTTTGTGTAGCTTGATTCTCCAATGACCATATAATCACAAATAAACAGTTACCGTGTACCCTAATTGAGTTTTTATTGCACAGTTTCGTATTGATTGGAAGTAGAATATCATGTTTTGATAGTATTCATGACCGATTATACTCTGTTCTCAGCTAGCATTTTTGTGTTTATTCTTAGCAATCATTTTTGTGAATCCATTTATGGTAAGATCACCTTGTTATTTGTGCCCTAGCTTTGCCTGAAGTAACTTGTTGGGTACAATAATGGGTTACAAGCATAATTATTAGAATGACAAGAGCAATAAAAGTAAAAAGTTATTGAGAAACTTTGGTTAACCCTTTTGTGTACTGGGATTAAGATTTTATTAATTTGTATAGAGTTAAGACAGTTTCACATTTATTTCCACCTTAGGAATCCCCTTAAAACCTTATCAAATTTTCATGAGAAACCAAATGATCACTTTGCCCTCACTGTCGTTTTGTTTTGAGATGACCATAATGTAACGCTAATATCAGTTGTTCTTTTCAATCTATCAACTTGATAAATTTACAAGATATAAGACATAAAAAGAAGAAAGGGAAAATGGGATTGAATAAAGTCAACCTTTTGTAATCTCTTTAGGTTTACAATGAGTAACATAAAAAATGGAATCTTCAAATCAGCTTGAATCTTAAGTCTAAGAGTTTCTGGAGGAAGTAATTGTTATATAGAATTATGTATAGACCTTTTCCTAGATAAGAAAACAAATTCTCTACAACTCTACATCTTGAAGATTCACCACAAAGCATGTTGATGAAATTTGCCGGTTTAGATCTTAACTAGAAGAATTTGAATCAGCTGACAGATACTATACTGTTAATTAACATAACAGGATCATTGAGATTCAACTCCTTAAGTTTTAATGAGAAAGTGAGAACCTAACTGACAATAAAATAAGCTACTTTCACTCTCAACATTATGTTGTCTCAATATATTCTTCTCATATTCTTCTTTAAGTGAGAAATATTTCCTAGATGCACACTAATTAGTTCAGATAGAAACTAGAGAGAGAAAGCTGTTAAAGCCATTTTCTTTTCTCGTAGTCACATGTTATGCTTAGTCTACAACTCACTAATAAAGATACCATTTTGTTACAATAGGCATGTTTTTGGCTTTTTAAAGCCTTCCAAGAATTCTTAAGAAACACAATTCTAACTTATATCTTTGTTTCTTCCCTACATCATGTGTAGAGCTGATATAGTTTGGTTTTTCTGTTTTAAATAATCTTTGGTAAAAAATTGATAATGCAAATACCGACACATGTGAAACGTTTATTTTTAGGCTTCTAGCACATATGACCGAAATCATTCTAGAAACGGCTTGTGGTTAGCATAGTGTTTCAAATACCCAGATAATCACATGCATGGAAGGTAGAATGGTGTTATTACTCAGTGACATGGACGATTAGAATTTGATTTGCATAAACTTTTTATCCCTTAAAATTTCTCTCACTAGCTGCTATAGATCTGTTTTTAAATATTGCTGCAAATTCAGAATATTTCATGTTGTAAAAGGTGTGTTCTAAAAGTTGAAATCTAACTTGTTGCAGGGTTATACAAAAGATGGTGGCTTTTACATTGCCTCAGAACTCTTCACTTCAACTAAGATCTTCATTGGTGCCTCAGAAAACCCAGCATCTCCACAAGGCCCCACAGTTCACTCCTGTACATGATGTTAACCTACATGCTATGCAGTCAAAGGAAACCAGAGTTTTTCCAAGAATATGTCTCGCCATTTCTGAGAATGAATCTTCAAACACACGAGGTGTCCTGTCCAAAAGTTACAATCCCATAATTGTTATCGACAATTATGACAGCTTCACTTATAACCTTTGCCAGGTTCTCCCCTCTTTACTCATGTAAACTCACTCACTCATAACATTAGGAAGTTTAAAGAGATGAGTACTATGATGGTGAATTGAACATGCTTGTATCTCTTATCATGCATTAGTTGATATTGATTACACACTACATAAAGTATTAGTTGATATTGATTACACACTACATAAAGTATCACTTCTTTCCACTAATGGTTGATTTCTATTACTTCTTACTAATGCGGAATGCCACTTTATAATCAGTATATGGGAGAGCTGGGCTGCAACTTTGAGGTTTACCGGAATGACGAGCTTACCGTTGATGAACTGAAAGAGTAATTATTCTCATACCTTAACTAAATTTAAATCAGTGTTTATTGGTTTGTTAAGTTTTTCTTCTTCTTTTGCCTCTTCCATTATATTTCTAAATGGATATTAGCCAACTGATACCGAGTATATAATATCTTGTTTCATAGGAAAAATCCAAGAGGAATTCTTATATCACCTGGACCTGGTAAGATCATGGCCAATCGTGCTACTAATATTTAACCTTAATTATATCAGTCCGCTGCGTATCATACACTTCTCTTTTCACAGGCGCACCCCAAGATTCAGGGATATCGTTACAAACAGTACTAGAACTTGGACCATATGTACCTTTATTTGGTGTATGCATGGGATTACAGTGCATTGGTGAAGCTTTTGGAGGTGATTTTTGACATTATATCTATGATTTTGTTTCTTGTCATTTAGTACATGTAATGATATTGCTAGTTTTACTTCAGTCACTGACCGGTAATAGCTAAAAATATATAGTTGATAAAAGGAAAAACAAAATTAGGCACCTCTAATTTTCTCAGTTTTTTTTGTCTTCTGAGAACCACAAATAGAGCATATGATGTACTGTGTCACCTAAGTGGTTGCTGTGTGCCTATGCGAATCCACATTGAATGTTCATGTAATTGTAGATTTTTATCGCCCACGGGATTACATATTTTTATCTCCATCAACTTTTTTATTTTTCCTTTTGCTTTTCTTGTGTTCTGCATGAAAAATGACCCGGTCTTCAGTATGATTCTTCATCTGCAAGATACTTTGTGTGATTTTTACTGTTATTTTGTATTTATATTTTATTTTCTGTTTGGTGCTAACAAGTTAAGATACCTTTGTAGGGAAAATTGTGAGGTCTCCTTATGGTGTTATGCATGGAAAAAGTTCATTGGTTTATCATAACGAGGGCCAGTTCCCCAGTTTGTTTGCAGGCATATCAAAGTATGTTCAGTCGGTTCTAAAATTTATCTGGATTGATCTTTTGATTATATTTAAAGTTTTTTAGCCTATAATTAGTCGAAATCATGGAACTTAACTCCACCCCAACCTTCATGTTGATATAGAAAGCAAAAGATGGCTTTGGATAATTTTCGTCAAGTCAACCCGAAACACTTGTTATCCAAAATTCTGATTTTTTAAATGATAAATAAGTCGGTCGAAGATATAATACTATTTCAATACTTATATAATGAGTGATTAACGGTTTTATGTTTAAAAAGCTTGGGACCTTCATTTCTTTCACATTTTAAAACAAATAAATCGAATCAACCATTCACAAGTAAATAAGTTATAATTATGGCTGCAACCGTGCATAATCTTTTTTTTTTCTTTTGCATTTCCTTCGTAGCCCGTTTACTGTTGGTAGATATCATAGCCTTGTGATTGAGAAAGAAAGCTTCCCTAGTGATGCACTTGAAATCACAGCATGGACCGAGGATGGACTCATTATGGCTGCTCGTCACAAGGCTTATCCCCATTTGCAGGTATTGTCCATACAATTTTCATAATCTATGTGCTAAATCTTTCCAATCTGTTAACTATGCAACTGAAACAATAAATTAGTATTGACCGAACATGCTATTAAGGAACTTTTCTTAAAAAACTAGTTATTATTATTAATATTATCATAAAATTGTTACACACTGTGTCATCTTGTCTCACAGGGTGTGCAGTTCCATCCAGAGAGCATTATAACCACAGAAGGAAAAACAATCGTCGCAAACTTCATCAAACTGATCGAAAACAAGGAAGCTGTTTCTGAAAACTAAAATGACATTCATCCCTCTATTCCGTAATCGAGCAAGATCTTTGATAAGGATCGTACAGGTCAGGTCAGCCCAGATGGCCCTGTGGGCAGATCCATTGAGCTTTCAGTCCAGCTTTGACCCATTCATCCTCTGTCAAAACAGTTTCACTTGCAGGCTTAGCGAGAGGAGTTGTGGGCAGGTTAGTAACTGCCCAATTAGTAGTATATTTAGCTGTGTGTTCCTTTTGTTTTTGATGTGGAGTATTTGTTTGATTATCAGTGTTTTGTTTTGGAGACACGCCCCTCTCGAAACGGGCCAACTATTGTACTTGTTTTTCAGTGAATTCAATCTGCAATTTTTGGTACTTAAAATTTAACAACCTTCTTCCGTGCAGCATCTGGTTTCAACATTCTGATCTTCAAAGCACAGTTCAATGCTTTATTTTCACAAAACACATTACCCTAAATTTAACTACTACTGTTCGAATGTAACAAAATTCTTATTCATCCAACACAAAATCAAATCAAATACACATTTCAACTGTTTCAAGATTTCAAGAATCCACATAAAGTTTCAACCTTTTAAACACACAACTCCTCACTTACTCTTCACACTAACTCCATCTTTTCCGGCGATGATAACCGCGGTGGTCATATCCAAAAACAACCCATGCTCCACCACCCCTTCAAACGCCGATATCTCTTTTCCGGCAGCCCACGCATCCTTGATCGGAGTCTTGAAATACAAATCCACAATGTAATTCATATTATCAGTCACATAAGGCTTTCCATCATCACCCAACCTCAACTTCGCATCACAACCTTCTTGTTTAAACAACTCTTGAAGCCTGATGAGATTATACTTCCAACAAAACTGCACAACTTCCACCGGCATTGCTAACCCACTTCCACCTAAACCAGACACAAGCTTCGAGTCATCAACCACCACAACAAACTTATCCGACGCCGCCTCCACCATCTTCTCACGGAGGAGGGCTCCGCCGCGGCCTTTGACCAGATTCAGATCAGGGTCAACTTCATCGGCGCCGTCGATCGCGAGGTCGAGTTTTGGGTGATCGTCGAGGACTGATAAGGGGATTCCGAGGGAGGCGGCTTGTTCTTGGGTCCGTTTTGAAGTGGGTATGCCGACGATGTCTTTGAGTTCGCCGGCGGCGAGGAGTTCGCCGATCTTGGAGACGACGAAGGCGGCGGTGGAGCCGGTGCCGAGGCCGAGGACCATGCCGGACTTGACGTACTCGACGGCCTTATCGGCGGCGAGTTTCTTGAGGTCGTCTTGGGTTAAGGGTTGGACTGGGGATGGGGCGGAGAAGGCTTTGATGGTGAGGTGTCGAGGGGTGGTGGAGGGGAGGCGAGTGGTGGTGATGGTGGTGGTGACGACGGCATTGTGGTGGCGGTGGTGGCGGAGGGTGGAGGAGAACGGTGGTCGGGAGAGGAGAGATAGGGAAGACATGGTGGTAGGTGGGTGTGGTGTTGGGTCACTGAGAAGTGGATTTGTTTATCACTTTATCCGATGATGAATCACAGATCAGTGTGTGGGTTTAAACTTTAAAGGAAGCCTTTTTGAGTTTTTGTCCACTTTGCTTTCAAGAAATCAATTTTCAGTTTGACATCCGAAGTTTGTTTATTTATGATTTTGACCACACTTAGAGTTTAGTTAAGTTTTAGGGAGTTTCTACTGGAGAGTTGAAATTGCTGTTGATCGATTATGAGAGTTTCTACTGATGGTGATGTTGCTGATGTGTTTTTAAGTCTTAAGATTGGTCTTACAATTAGTTTAGATTTGGAAAGTGCATAGATAAAGACCCTAGATGATCGAGCAATGAGTGAACTTCTGAAATTGGTTTGATTTGAGTTTGTTATGTTGAAGATAGGAATGCAACAATTCTTTGTGCCACCAAATGAGATGTACCAAGGTTTATTTCACTGCACAAGTGCTAAGGAACTGTGGGATTGCTTGTATGAGAGAAGGCACACCTGATGTACTTGAAAACCAATGTGAGATATTAGTACAATAGTATGAGATGTTTGCTTACAACTATGGTGAGACCCTTAACATGTTGAAAGGTTTATCTCCCTTATTAGTGAACTTAAAAGTTGTGACCAAAACTTATAGGAACTAAAATACCGTTAAACAAGTTTTTAAGGTCATTACCAAGCCATTGGAAGGTATACCACATGATTAGGAAGTCACCTGATTTCAAGAAGTGGACTCTCTCACAACTCCATGAAGAACTCAAAACCTTTGAGCAAGAAATTAATCAGGACAAGAAAATTGGTCATGGGATTAAGCATGTAGATAAGTACACTTATGGTTGTGGAGCCTTAGTGAACACAATTATCATATTCTGCTCAATAGTTTCCACCAAAACAAGTAGCCTTCATTTTCTTATATCTATACATACTTTGCACATATAACATTTACAAAAGTCAATTGTATGACAACAGATTTACAGTATGTTTGGGAGTAATATTTCTTTTCAGTGAGTATACACATACTGGCATACCTAAAAATGTAAATTTAAGTATCAGGAAAACATAGAGACAGTATTATACTCCGTTAACATCTTGGTAACATCTTTGCAATCACTTTTTTAAGAATTTTATCAGCATTTTTAATCACTGAATGGATGCTTTCTGAAACATGCTGCCATGATTGCAGCATGTTATTCGATTAAAGTTGAAATGACCCTATCTTGTCTAGTAAATAACTACTCTACTGTTATGGAATATGAAATCTACTACACCTTTTTCTATTTCTTGGGTCATCTTCTTTAAGATATCAACATTTATTAACAGAAATCTGCAGTCTCACTGTTTAAATTCACTTGTAATTTAGCTTCTGATAATAGTTTTCTTTTTTAAACATATCTCTATATCCTGCAATTGGCTGATTCCTAATGAAGCATATGGTCTCAAGTCTCAAGCTGTCACTTTGTTCTTGCATGAAACTTTTTCAGGGAAACCTTGTAAAACTGATACTTCAAGCGAAGAATCGATGCTATTGATTCTAAGAAAGTATAAAGAATCAAAGATTTATCCCAAAAAGATGTATATATCAAGTCATATATGATCAAATGCAAGGCTACAATGTTGATGAAAGTTCTTATTTTTAGTTATATCTTTTTTCTTTTCTGAAGATTAGACATGTTGGGCCCTTGTTTAACCAGAAGGGTGTCCTAGAATATATTTCCTTTAGCTGGATTAAGTTCTCTTGATGTAGAAGCTTTTTCAAAAGCATTTACAGCTCTCCCTTGATACCAAACCTATGGTATCAAGCAAACTTTACACAGTTATGTTCTTTTTTTGACTATTTATTCAGAATACCTAAAGAAAATCGTATAATAACTTAAACGAAGTGACCCGAAACACCCACTGATCTCTATCTGCAATGGACTACGCCATTCCCCGAGAGGCCTACTGGAGAATGGGCTCAAGGATAACCGTTTCTGCACACGTGTTTGGTATCTTAGCTAACATCCTTATGCTTATTTGGTTGTTACACTACCGTGAAGGACTTGACCTTGATTCTTCAAATCCATATCGCGTATTCAATGTAAATCAGTTACCCTCATTCATGTTAATCATGCTTTAGCAAACATTCAAGTTTTCCATGAAAATGATCATATATTCATATCCCATTTCGCAGGTTCACCCTTTCCTTATGTTCTTTGGTTTTATCTTTCTCATGGGTGAAGGTAAGCTATTTTTTTTCTTAAATTACATATTTAAACTGAAATGTTATAACAATAATTATGCAAATGTTCACCTGTTATTGGAACAGCAATGATGGCATATAAGACGGTAGCAGCAGAGTGGCAAATCCGGAAGTATGTACACATGTTCTTGAACCTTTCGGCGCTTGTTTTGGGCATTGTAGGGATTCATGCAACATTCAAGTTCCATGATAAGATGAACATACTAGATATGTATAGCTTGCATTCATGGATTGGCATAGGCACTTTCTGCATCTTCATCTTGCAGGTAATTACAAGTTTGATAGCTAAAAATATTATGTCATCATTCCTACGCGTCAAGTTTAACAGAAAACTTTAAGGAATAAACGTGCAAGTTTGTTTATGAAGATATTGTTAGTAAACATCTTCTTGTGATTATGTGCAGTGGTTATTCGGGTTCAGTTTGTTTGTATTTCCGAGAGCATCGGCTGTGACAAGAGCAAGGCTATCACACTGGCATGTGTTGGGAGGACGGACGTTGTTATACATGGCGATATGTGCGGCGCTAACTGGATTGATGCAAAAATTTACATTCATGCAACTTACAAATAACAGAGAAAGTTATTTGATCAACTTTCTTGCTTTGGCAATCCTTTTGTTCGGTATCACAGTTGATCTTTCGGTCTCTCTTGGTCGTTACACTTCACATAATTAAATGGTGTGATCTTTACTTTTCATCGGATTTTCTAAAATGTTTTAAATATTTGTATAATTTGTATGTGTAAGAAGAATTTATTGGTTGGTTTTGTGTTACTAATTGACTGTCATTGTTGCTTAATATTTGCAAACTTTTGAACGACAAAATCTCCTATAAACTCTTGTTTGCCTCCAAAGAGGCTCGAACCCCCGCCTTAGCTGCGGTATACACCATGGGTGCCGCTAGCTTCTTTTGAAAAAACTATGTAACACAAATCATTTCTAGTTTCTTTCTAATTTATTTCACTTTTTTTTATTAAAGACATGAGAACACAATGTAAACGTTTCTACTCTATACAAGCTAGCTAGCACATGTATAAACGTATGCTTTGACTAGTGATAAATATTTATAGAGATACAAGAGAGACTCTCACCATGGGGAACATCATGCCACCCATGATCGTCTTTGGCAGTGGGGTGGTGTCCCTTTTGATTTATATATGTTTCACATATTTGCGATCAATTTGTGATCGTTATTCGGACTGGAATTTTACGACGGTATGATTTTCTTATTTTAAAATTTTATAGTCTTACAAATTCACAACGGTATCCGAATGATACAAATTTTTATTTTAATTACATTTCATATTTTTACGGCCGGTTTGTGACCGAATTTTGTTATTTAATTTAATATTTAATATTTTTTGTTATCTTTACGACCGTTTAACGAGCTAATGTAAACTATCAAACTAGGGTTGTTTTAGTTTTGCCCGCTCATTTTGAGACTGCTCATATTCGGTCTCAAAAAGGTAAGTACCAGTGTTCTAGTATATGAACAAATCCTATATGTCACATTGTTTGTAGCAGAAGGGCAAAGATCAGCCTAAAGCCAAAATTAAAAAATAACAAAAAATCATAAAAAAAAATAGAACCTAACAGTTTGTGTCCGTAGACAATCGTGTTGGATCTAAGACATGATGGCGGTAACAAGAGGCACAACATTTGGGAGCCAAGATTGTGACGACACCATGATGTCATGCGAAAAACAAAGAGAACCTAGCATTATCTACACGACTTAAAGCATTAGCATCTCATTTGATATCCTCATATACATACTCCATCGTAACATTTGAGGATAAAAAAAGTTTTTTTTTATTTCTCTTTTCTCAATTACAGAGCTCCATCAACGTCTTTAAAATAAAAACTTTTAGAGAACCAATAGTAAATCCTAATTATATATACTGATTCATTGTACAATCCCCTCTATTCCCTAATTGTTCTGGACTCTTCTTCCACTTATAATAACTAATATAATTTAGCCTAAAATATCGTTGTTACGAGTACTTTTGACACTTCCCTCAACACTCTATCCTCAGGGCTAATAACTATAGCACTGTGTGCATTCTCCATAATATCATTCTTCTTATTATTTGTAAGAGTCGTCGACAAGTTTGTATCGCCAGTAGCATCCACCAATCCATGATGCACTAGTAGTGATCTCATTTTCACCGCTACTTATATAGATTTGTCTAACAAAAGAACGACAAAAACAAATGAAAGACTCCACCCCCACTTAATTACACCTTCGTTCGTAACATTACATTACTCGTCGGCACAAACTCTTACCACTTTACTACCTATCATTCCATAATACTAAATTAAAGACCATTAACTTGTCTTTAGCACTATATCTAACATATTCCCTACCTCATAAACGTTAATCAACTATAATGTCAAACTATAATGTCATTGCCTTCCTTGTTATATCACTTTGGATTGTAGTATTTGTAAGATCAAATAAAGTTGAGATTCGGTCTACAAGAATCTTGTTCTTCTTCACTACCCGTTAATTTCTTTCTTTTTTTTTTGTCTCTTGATTTTTCTATGAACAATGAAGTTATATGGTTGTCGTCGGTTTCAAATCTATCGATGTTTTCATCTCTTGTTATCGTCTAATACAACTTTTCTACAATAAACACTTCGCATATGCACGTGGCGATGTATATCGAACACAATGCTCACCGGCCAATAAATAATATTGAATAACGTTAGGCGACTATTTCCCATTATTTTTACCGATAAAAACAAGACCACCTTTTGTTTTTGTTTCATCGTATGTGCTCTATATATGACTACATATGTTTTTCAGGACTTCTAGTACTAACACCATTTACACAATAATATATCTCGGGTTCAATCTTCTGTGCTTCAATGGCGAAGGGTGCGCGTGGCTCTAGTTATCAGATATCAGCGACCCCGGTGGCTGTTTTCGCGCATTTGTTAGTCGTATCAATTGCAACCCTTACCCTCGTTTGGCTCCTAAAGTTCCGTGAAGGTTTTGCTTTCGAGTCGCGTATCAAAGCCAAGATTTTCAATGTAAATGATCATAATTAGTTTCATGTGTTTACTGTTTTTGTTATTCGGTTAATATTAATCAAGTGGTTAATTAATTAAATATTGGTTATCTTTTGTAGTTACATCCTCTTCTGATGATTCTTGGGTTCGTTATATTTTCCGGAGAAGGTATGTAACATATGTTAATTCGGAGTTTTTTTTTTTTTTTTTATTATGATTGAAACAATGGATACGCACGCGATAGCTAATCGATAATGGAGTTGATCAATCTGCAGCTATCATCGTGTACAAGGCGATACCTGTGGATCGAAAAGCACAAAAAATTATTCACATGATGTTGCATTTGGTCGCACTTGTCGCGGGGATTATAGGTGTTTATGCAGTTTTCAAGTTCCATAATGAAGTCTATGTCGCAAATATGTACACCCTGCATTCTTGGATCGGATTATCAACCATCTGCTTGTTTGGTTTACAGGTTATTTTATTTTAAATACATATTTCATGCCAGTTATAATGCTTAAAAAAGGTTACGTTGTGTGATCATATATCCATATCCGGAAACGTTACATTTTATTTTTTGATAGGCATGAAAAAAAAGTTCTAACTTCTATTTATGTGAAGTTTTAAAATTTTTGAGTGGGTTAGGTAAATTTTAAAAGTGTTTAGGAGGTTTTTCGAAACATATTTGGAAGCCACCAAATTCGCTCCCAACATAAAAAAAAATGTTTTTTTTTTCTTTCCTAGGAATTCATTTTGCAAATAAGTTTTTTTTCTAATAACTTATAGTATTTATTCTTAAATAAATTTAAATACATAGTTTCAGTAATTTTTTTTGATTAAATATTGTTGAAATTTGAGATGTTTTCATAGGGGTGCAAACGAGCCGAACCGCTCGTGAGCTACTCGAGATCGGATCGATAAAAAGCTCGAAACGAGCCGAGTTAGAGCTTGAAAAAAAAGCTCATTTAATTATCGAGCTTGAGCCCGAGCTTCACGTATCGAGCTCGAGCCGACTTGCGAGCATAACGAGATTTTTATTTATATATTTTTATTTAATTTATTTAATATATTATATAAATAATATCTATTATATAAATTATGATAAAAAAAACAATTAAATTATATGAATAATGTTATATATAAAGTATATAATTATAAATATATATCAAAATTAAATATAAAAATATTAAAAATAATATTTAAATAAATAAACGAGTCGAGCCCGAGCCCAGATCAAGCTTGAAAAAGTATTTGTTGAGCCGAGCTCGAGCTTTAAAATAAAACTTGAAACGAGCCGAGCTCGAGCTCGAGCTCTCCTAAGTCATCACGAGCATAGCTCGAGCCCATACGAGCTCGGGCTAAGGTCGCTCGTTTGCACCCCTATCAGTTTTCATAATAAAATATTGTTTACATTGAGGAGACTAATAAACATTTTATTTTGAAAACAACTTGCCGATAAAGTTCACAGGTAAAAGTTTTAACTGATCAAAACAATTAGGTGGAAATTCAGCGACAAATTTTGTAATCACTAAAGTTTGTCGTAAATAATTTCCATGACAAAAACCATCACAAATTAGCGACGACTTAAATCAGTCAAAGGTCCTTAGCGACTAATTTGTGACCATTTCGACAGTCACAAATGATCATTTTTGTAGTAGCGAACTATGTTAAAACTTTTTACAATATCTGCAAAAACATACAACTTAAAACCTATGTATGGCAAACAGTGGCTGCTGGGATTTTTCACATTCTTGTACCCGCGAGCCGAATCATCAAGAAGAGCTAGCATCGCTCCATGGCATGTTTTCTTCGGCGCAGTCATCTTCTTCATGACAATAGTGACCGCGGAAACCGGATTGTCGCAAAAATTCATATATCTAGGCCTATATCGCACCCAAGAAGCATTGATCATGAACTTTACGGGCTTGTTGATACTCCTTTTTGGTATATGTGTTGGCCTTATCGTCATTCTTCCCAAAAGAAACTAATGTCCTGTGACCACTAACGATATTTGTTTGTATTGGATTCTCTTCATTTGTTGTCATTTTGTTGATTTTAATACGTCAGTAAGACAATAAAACTTGTGAAATGCTACTTTATTTGTTTGTATCGGATTATGTTTATTTAAAGATACCTACATTACAAGTTAATTCTCCAAAAGTGTATGATCTCTTATAGTTTTACAAATCATGTAGAAAATCTATTTATATTTTGAGATACTTAATCATTAAACCAAATCAAATCGACTTTGTTAATTTTGAGTTCTGAAATTATAAAGCTTATGGAGTTAATTAAATCTACAACCAATATACTTAGCCTTATAAGTGGTTAAGATAAGATACTCAAAACATGTAAATATAAAAAATGTTGGGTTCAAATCTCACTCTGAACAAAAATGTTTAGGGTTGAGTTAGGATCGTACATTACGCCGTTCAGAGAAATTTTAAAGTTTACAATTTAAAACCGGATGAGTTGGTATGAAACCGGTTTTGGCCAAACTGGCGTTTTTTGCTATACCGGTTTGGGTTACAAAACTTTTTTTCCACACTTTTATTTAAGTGGGGCGACTAGTGAACTGAAAGAAATGAGTGACAACTGACAACAACCCATTATTGATTAGTAAAGGAAGCGGTAGACCCCCCTTTTGGCGATTCCATTGAGTTCGATCCCGGAGAGCGGTTCACGAGAGGGTTGCTGCGTTGCTACGATCAAACAAAACAAGTGCCGCTGATGCTTAACACATGCCACTCGTGAATACGATATCTGACTTTACCTAACTACAAAGAGAACTTAATTATTAACCTATAAGCTTCAGATGATTAAAATACAGTATGCATTACGTTACAAACGAGATCAATGTTAATATTGGTTTGAAATGGGTTTGCCAAACATTATACCAATTTCTTTGACAAAGTCAGATTTTCTAAAATAATTCAAAGTCAACGACTCATATTGGAATTGCATTTATTAGATAGGTCCAAAACTCCAAATCAGTAGTTTTCACTAGCATGGACCACCATTGAATTTTGTGGTGTCCTTTGAATACATAATTGATTACATTATTGATGTAATATCGATGGGTTTACCCGGGTGACCGGATTTAAAATATTCATTAACTGTTAAGAAAAACAAAATAACGTAAAAAGTAGAATATTGTATAATTAAAATTAATTTTATCTACTCTTGTAAACTAAACAACACTTATGAATGAAGTAGGGTTGGGAGGTACTGGAATTTTAACACTCCCTTCAAGCATTAACACAACTCTCTTCATTGAAGGTCTAAGAGATGGTTCCTCTTGAACACACCAAAGCCCTATTTTCACCATTTCTTCAAGTCTCCTCTTGTCTACATCTTCATCATAATCCACAAGTTTCAACACTTGATCTGCTTCATAACAATCAAAAACCCAATCTTCAAGAATAACTTCACTCTCAGGAAGATTGTTGTCCACATGCCTCCGACAACATAAAATATTAAACAGAACGATTCCAAAGCTGTAAACATCCACTTTAACTGATACTGGTAGCTTCTTGTGCCATTCTGGCGCGATATATCCTCGCGTTCCTCTTAGCAAAGTGGACGTTTTACTTTGATCGTGTTCAAGTAGTTTAGCCAACCCAAAATCTGAAATCTTGGCATTGCCGTGCTCGTCCATAAGGATATTTTGCGGCTTAATGTCACAATGAATTATCGGATTTTCACAACCTTCGTGTAGGTAAAGTATGCCATTAGCTACATCAACCGCCATTCTAACTCTCTCCAACCAGCATGGTTTTCGCATGCGTTCTTTGGGCTCGAATAGTACATCCGCAAGTGATCCTTGAGTCATGTACTCAAAAACTAGTAGCCTTTTGGAACCTTCACAACAATAACCTAGCAACTTCGTTAGGTTACGATGATGTGTTCTCCCGATCACTTTCATTTCGGTTTGAAAGTCTCGTTCCCCTTCTTGTGACAATTCTTCTTTTAGCTTCTTCACCGCCACGGGTCTCATCGAGCCCTCTATAATACCTTTGTAAACTATCCCAAATGTTCCACTACCAAGTTCTTCTTTAAACCCATCTGTGATTTTCTCTAAGGCTGCATAAGAAAATGCCTGAGGCCCTATGCCCTCAAATAATTGAGCACTTAGATTATCAGATATCTTTTTGTATGCCCAAACTTGAGTTCTATACATGATCACTCCACAGATTAGCAAAACCAGTACCGCGAATGAGATGAGTGAAACACCGATAACCATGATCCTGTTTTCTCGCACTTTCTTGACGTGAATCGAATCATTCGATTCATTTCTTTCAAAAGGTGAGCATGCTTTAATCAACACAACAGATGACACACTCTCAGTTACTTCCAAGTATCTTAATGGGAGCCTCTGCAACCTGCATTCTTTCCCGGTGAACAATGCCGCCTCGCAGTTGTAGTCATTTAAGCAAGCCGATGAACACTCTGCTTGTGTTGGTGCTTTTGGTATGACATAAGTGGCATCATCCAATCTAGCATTATATAAGTTTTCCATACGGATTGCGGTTTTTTCTGCATTCGAAATCTTGCAGCTTTCTACTGTGTCATTAGTTCTCTTGCAACCCGAACTCCATCGTTTTTCATCGACAACTTCAAACCCTGGTATACATTGACAGCTTGCAGCATCATTCATGACCAAACAATACCCATTAAGCCCACAAAGACCCCTTGGTGCACACTTGTTTGTCAATGATTCCCATTTAACAGATCCTGTATTGCTCATGTTCCTTAGATCATGATAATACAATCGAAGGATTCCATCCGCATCAAGTTTCAATCGATAGATTGCATCATTTAAAGAGTTTCCTCTTTCTGTCAAATTCTTGATGAAAAAAGTTGAATTTTGCAACAGATACAGGAAACCAGTGGAATCAAGATTCAATGTAACTTTTGGTCCATTATCGAATGTCTTGGAGTCCCAATATGCAGTATCTCGATTAGCAGCCATATTCGGGTATGAAACAAGATTTCCATCCAGTTGCATAATGAGTTGAAACAACCCAACTGTTTGATCCAACTCCGAGACACTCGAAAACAATTTACCGCCTGATACGAGACGTTGACCGGCCAAAAGGGTGTCCGTTGGGAAGTCAAAGCTTTGCCAAAGTACCTTCAACCCTGTGGAATCATAGAGCACAAAGTTGCCATTGTTTTGCATGGTGGCAAAAGAAGCACCACCAGTACGAAATAAGCTGATTTGTCGTCCCTGCGTGTCATCCACCGTGAGCCTTCCGTCCGACGTGAAGCGCAAAGTGGCGTCATCCGACAACGGTAGGGCATCGCGGCTAGCTGTCCAGACGACGACCCGTTTTGAAAATTTGGTGATATATATCCCAACCGCGTAGCCGTGGGTTTGTGGGTAGAAACCGAAGGCGTATAAACCGGATGGTGACGACCATGAGGTGGTGGCACCGGTAGGTGTTAAAGAAGAACCTCTGGTTATATTGGATTGTGCTTTTGTTATGGTAAAAACAATGGAGATGATGGTCACAAAGGTAATAAAGGTCGTCATATGTGAACATGAAAGGGGAGTGATTATTTGTTTATTGTGATACCACTATTATTTGTTCATTTTCTTTATAAGAAAAATAAGCATAAGTAAGTCAAGGTCTACTCTTTTTTTCAATTGCGTGTTTGAAGGGGTGGAAGAACGTAAACCTCATATTGGCAAGTCAAAGTCAAGTTAGAAGTTTGATTTGTTAATTATTTTAACATGTATAAGTTTTTAATTTTAATAAATTTAGGTTTAAATGAAATTTGAATTCCTTAAATTTGTATGATAAATTAGTGCAAGAAAATTTGGATTTAAGAGTTACTAGAAAAGGAAACTAGAAAAGCATAATTTTAAGATTTTATTTAGGATACCAAATCATATATTAGTTTTTAAAATAAATTCATAACTAAATAGTATTCTAGTAATGTTATATACACATGAAAACTTCTATACAGTAACACACTTTTTATCATTTTTTTGTTATGTATATAGAATAAAAATCAAATGAAAGTAAACATTATGAAAAGTGTAACAACAATGTGAACATGCGTAAAATTTTTTTTTTTACACATGTGTAAACTAGAGATCTTATATTTCGGTAAATATTAATCAAATCAGATCGCGCCTAAGCCCGACACGACCACGTCATCTATGTGATGACCAAAGTTAGTCAAAGTATTTTATAGTCTGTAAGCAAGCAAACGGGTTTGGACCCTTTCAACGGGGATAGGGACAAAAAAAAAGTTTGGGGTTCTCATGGACAATTTTGTAAAAATTAACATAATCATAAAAATTTATGAAATGATTTTGTTATCCTTCACTGTGCCAACAAAGGTTGTCATATCCTAACTCAAATTAGTAATACGATACAATTTTTTTATTTTTACCCAGTAAAAAAAACTCCTACATAAGTTCAAACATTAAATAAAGAATTTCATATGCTAATGCTAGTAGCTTCATTTATAGGAATTGTAAGTTTAAGAAGACCAAAAAACTACCAAAAAAACTTCCACCACAAAACACCAAACGATTATACAGTATATGCCTTTCACATCCAAAGAAACCGTAATACAAACAAACAGAGTCGATAAGGAAATTCGACAACAAGGATCAAGCAGAAGCAGACTTCAGGGGACGATAGAGCTTGTGATCTCTTGTGATGGGCCTATGCGAGAATAAATAACCAGATCGCCCCTTGTTGAAAAGTCAAGTATATTAAATGATCGATATGAGAAAGAAGCGCTCAAGCATTCGAAGAAAGCGGCCTTGATACATTGCGTATAACTTTTTTTTAAAACTATACGACACCGGGGAATGAATTAAGGTTGGGAGGTTCTGGTACTTTAATAATCCCTTCAAGCATCAATATCACTGTCTTCATCGTAGGTCGAAGAGATGGTTCCTCTTGAATGCACCAAAGCCCGATTTTCACCATTTCTTCGAGTGCCTTCTTATCTACGTCCTCATCATAATCCACCAGTTTTAGAACTTCATCTTCTTCATAACACGCATACACCCATTCTTCAAGAATAGCTTCGTTGTCGGGAAGACTGCTGTCCACATGCCTCCGACAACATATAATATTAAACAGAACAATTCCAAAACTATAAACATCTACTTTAACCGTTATGCGTAGGCTCTTGTGCCATTCGGGCGCAACATAGCCTCGTGTTCCTCTTATCAAGGTGGATGTTTTAGATTGATCATGATCAAGTAGTTTAGCCAATCCAAAATCTGAAATCTTCGCACATCCATACTCGTCGATAAGAATATTTTGAGGCTTTATGTCACAGTGAATTATCGGATTTTCACATTCTTCGTGTAGGTAAAGGAGGCCATGAGCAACATCAACCGCCATTTGAATTCTTTCATTCCAACATGGTTTTGGCTTGCTTTCTTCGGGATCGAATAGTATATCCGCAAGTGAACCTTGGGTCATGTACTCATAAACCAGTACCCTTGCAGGACCTTCACAGCAATAACCGATCAGCCTTGTTAGGTTACGATGATGTGTTCTCCCGATCACTTTCATTTCGGTTTGAAATTCACGCTCCGCTTCTTGCACCAACGCCTCTTTTAGCTTCTTCACTGCCACCGGTCTCATCGAGCCCTCTATAAAACCTTTGTAAACTATCCCAAATGTTCCTCTACCCACTTGTTCTTTGAAACCATCTGTGATTTTCTCTAAGGCGGCATAAGAAAATGCTTGAGCCCCTATACCTTCCAATAATTGGGTACTTAGATTCTCAGTTATCTTTTTGTATGCCCAAACTTTAGCTCTATACATGATCACTCCGGCTATTAGCAAAACGATTACCGCAAATGAGATTAATGAAACACTAATAACCATGATCGCTTGTCGCACTTTCTTGACTTGTATCAATTGATTAGTCGAATTCGATTCACTTCTTGTAGAAGACGAGTATACTTTAATCAACCCAACATTTGACACACCATCTTTTATCACCATGTATCTTAACGGGAGCCTCTGCAGCCTGCATTCTTCTCCGGTGAACAGTGCCGCCTCGCAGTTGCAATCGTTTAAGCAAGCTGATGAACAATCTTCTTGTGTTTGTGCTTTTGAGACGGCATAAGTTGCTTCTTCCCATTCAACGTTATTCACATTTGTTGTCTGGATTGTGATACTTGTATCCGGAGTCTTGCAGCTTTCTACGGTGTAGTTCCTCTCGCAACCCGAACTCCAATGATTTGAATCGACAACTTCAAACCCCGGTATGCACAAACATCTAGCTGCGTCGTTCACGACTGAACAATATGCATTTATGCCACAAAGACCCCGGCCGACACACTTGTATGTCGTCAATTCCCATACGAGTGATGCATTCTTGCTCGTGTTACTTAGATCATGGGAATACAATCTAAGGATTCCATCCACATCAAATTTCACAAGATAGAGTCTATCTTTTGTAGGGTATCCTCCTTGTGTTAGATTCTTGATGAAAAAGGATGAATTTTGCAACAGATACAGGAAACCAGTGGAATCAAGATTTAGTGTCACGTTAGGTCCGGCCGTATATGTGTCGGTCGCCCAATAAGCATGATCGTCGGTCCCTCTATTCGGGTACCACACCAGGTTCCCATCAATTTGCATTTTGAGCTGGAACAATCCAATGGATTGGTCCGTCTCAGAGACACTTGAAAACAGTGTTTGGTCGGGCAACAGACGTTGCCCGGCCAAAAGGGTCTCTGTAGGGTGGTCAAAGCTTTGCCAAAGCACCGACGACCCTACAGAATCATAGAGCACAAAGTTGCCAGAGTCTTGCATGGAAGCAAAAAAAGCACCATCAGTACCAATTAAACTTATCTGTTGTCCCTGTGTTTCGTCCACCGTGAGCCTTCCGTCTGATGTGAAGCGCAAAGTAGCGTTATTTGAGAACGGAAGGGTGTCGCGGCTAGCCGTCCAGACGACAGTCCTTTCTGGAACTCCGGCGATATAAATCCCGACCGCATAGCCGCTGGTTTGTGGGTAGAAACCGAAGGCGAATAAACCGGATGGCGATAACCATGAGGTGGTTGCACCAGTAGGCTTTAAAAAAGAACCTCTGGTTACATTGGATTGAGATTTTGCTATAGTGAAGGTAAAGAAGATGATGGTCACAAATGCAATCAAGCTAGCCATATGTTTGATTGTAATACAATTATTTGTTCATCTTTATTATAAGAAAATGGAAGCAAATGGAAGTCAATTCTGTGGGCCTGTGGGGAAAGGTTAGAAGAGTCAAGTTAGAATTTTGATTAATCAACTATCTAAAATATATTCAATTTATAAATTAAATAAAAAGAAATTATGAAAGTCTTTAGTTTTGTGTATAATATTAATAGTTTTAAGAAAAAATGGATGTAGAGTTTGGGGGAGGGAGTAGAACAGGATGGCAAGGTAAGTTGTCGATTAGTGAGAACAACGGTATTACGTTTGAACACCGTCATACCGCGGAATATTGGAAAGGCGGGACGTGCTAGACTACTTAAAACAGACAAAAATAAAGGAGATGGAGAGAACGATACAAAGAATCAGGAGCGTGTTGTGATACCTAGCGGAAACACCGTCCCACAATAATATGGTGAGGTGGCAATGGTTAAGCAATGACATAACTTCTTATTGAAAACAAGTTTAGAAATCCGTGTACTTTAAAATATCACTGAAATTACTTATAATTTACTACTTTAAGTAATAAAATAATAAAAATAGTTTTTCCAAACTTCCCTCTTTAGAAAACATTTACTTTAAAAAATTAGTTTTTAATAATCCATTTTTTAAAAAAAAAATTTTTAAGATTTTTATTTTTCAAAAGTTCTTTGTAATAAAAAAAGGTTCATATTCATAACATTTTGGTTTTAAATAAATTATATATTTTAAATAAAAAGAAAATGTTTTAATATATCAAAAAATATGTTTTATAATTTGGAAAGTATATACAGAATCATTATCATTTAATTTATTATTAAATGGTTAAATTTTATTCTAATAGCGACACGTGTACAAATCTTAAGTGAACCCTAGGTGGATGGTGTAGAAAAACATCATGTGACGTGTAGACATTTTGCTTTATTAGTATAAATAAATAAGTGGTATTGTGGTAGTTTGTTGATCAACTCAGAATAGTATCCCTTATCGAAAATAAGTGGTAGTTTGTTGTTCAACTCGGAAAGAATAAATGCTGTAGAATTTTAGTTAAGAGCAAAAAAAGTCTAAAAAATCGTCTGGTAATAAATTGATATATTATTACATGTGAGATGGGTAGGTAGTAAAAAATACACAAGTCCTCTTTTTTGTCAAATACCAGAGTATCACTCCTAGTAAAGACTAATTTTGGCTACAGATTTATACGGGTTTTTAAACATGATGTATAACTCATTTAACTTTTTTGGCACATGTTATCTTCCCTACTCGTGCCATCACCGCATGTCTATCCCTATTTGCTCTTTTTCCCATTTGATTTTGCGACACTAGTTAAATAAAGAAAATGAATAATTGATTGTGTTTAAAATGAAAGTAAAATTTATGTTCAATATTTGCCACCACTCTCCCAATCCTTTATATAATATTTGTTTGTCCTTTGTGTACATTTTAGGAGTTAGATTTCTGATTGAGGGAATTAAGAAGAGAGGTGCGAGCAATGAGTTTGATTATGAATGAAGAGTTGGTCCTCATTGTTTCCGGTTGAGTTTTATTACAGAGAAAAGGCCTAAATTTCGAGTTAAAATTTGTATATCTAACGATTGAGCATGTCGATTATGATTGTAATTGTCATAATGGAATTGAGGCTTTTAAGATCATGTAAGGGTTGAAGTCAAGAATCTTTTGTGACCAAGGAGTGAATAACAAAGAAGAAAGCAAGAGACCAAAAATTAAAGTTAAAAAGTTAGGACTCTTATGGAATTTAAGATCTAGATGTGTACACGAATCAAGATTAACGGAGAGATAGTTGGAATTTTAACATTAAATAGTGTGCTTGTAAAATTTGAAGGGTCAAAAGATAAAATTTGTAAAATTTTTTTGTTTTTAAAATTTTGTTGATTTAGAAGTTACATTTATAAAAGCATCTCTTTTTTAATTTATTGAAAAACAATTTTTAATCTCAAAAAAATTAAATAATATTATTAGTATTTAATGTAATTGTTTAATAGGAGAGAAAAACATGAAAATTAAAATTAGATGGTTTAAAATTATACCAAGTGACATCTTAAAAGTTTCTTTTATTATAATAGATAGATAACTAACGTTTTCTTCGCTTATTGTTATATCCATCAGATTTTTTTATGGTAGCCATTGTTTATATTAGTTGTTAATTATAGTGACCACTTATCTTCTTTCATTTGTTGTTATCTCTACAGATAAAACCATTTGAGTAGTTTGTATTTGATCACACATATGATATTTAGTACTTAGATAACGTACAAAGTGGGATTTTGTAAGAGGTGTAGGAAACAATTTTAACGTTTGATTAAACTAATTCAATGATTGAGATTACACATGACAGTTTCGTAACCAATCTCCCTATTTTAATAAAAAAGTAATTAGGAGGGACACGTGTTAACACTATATTCTTTTCTCACCAGTTTTTTCCGTTTTTCTCTCCTATTTAATAATCACATTAAATACTAATAATATTATTTATTTATTTTTATATTTAAATAATTATTTAATACATTAAAAAAAACATCTTTTCATTAATCTGCATTGAATATAGGTTATGGGCTAAAACAAAGAAATAACCAAAAACGTGAGAAATCGTGTTGACAATGGGCTTGGGCCTGCGAGTAGGCTGCTTGACAAGTGAAAGAAGATAATTTAAAGAAAGGTTAGGAGGATCGCATAGGCCCTAGCCCATAAGGTGTGTTACATAAGGGCTGGGCCTTGTGGTTCGCAATCGCATGAGCAGCAGCCTCTATCTCTATCGTTGTGTTGTTAAGTTTACTTAACGAGAGGGGATACAATCATGTTTAACTTGATTTTTATTTATGTTGATCTAAACTTTGATTGTTTGATTATCTCTTATTGTTTGAATCGATTAGTCTAATTGGTTATTCATCCAATTATTAATCTTTGCATTATTAATCATTGATGGTTGACAATCGTATTATCATAACTAATATTTATTAACGATATAACTAGGTTTTGGCTTTAGTTAGTTTTACTATCTTCAACGCAAGTGGTTAAGTTTTAAGTCTCACCCGTGATAAAAATAAATAAATAAATAAGCGGGGTTTCATATTGGGTTCGGGAGCGTTCTCGCCTAAGGTAGGTTTCTTCCCGAGCCTGGTCTCAGGTTAGAGAAAGATGGAGATGGACTGATGTACGAGTTTTCCTTCGAGGACATGTCAGCCTAATGCCGCAAGGTTCCTTACTCGCGTAATGAAGATGATTGGGTGGGCTGGTGGCCCGTTAGTGATCCGATTAGTTGTTAAAAAAGAGAGTTAGTTTTCACTATCTAATTTACATAACTTGTTATCTAGTTGATTATCATATTTTAATAGACATATCAAACGGATCATGTCTATGTGATTTCTAATTTGCTAGAACCTAGGTGACACAATTTTTTCATGTGCTTGAAACCCGGGTGTGATCATCTTTTAATTTTAATTTTCAAGCAATTGTTTAGTTTAATAAATCTCATTCACATTTATTTACAATCAAGAGACAATAGTTCAGTTTTAGTTAGTAACTTAGTTATATAATCAAACGGATCATGTAACACTAAACATATGTTATTCATGGATACGATACCTGACTTGTCTTAGCTACCTAGCTTATTTAGGTTTTTGCATGATCAAACGACAAGGTCATCATCGTGTTCTTGTGTGTGATATATGTTTCTAAGCCAACATTTGAGTGACACCAACTCTAGAGCAAGTTAAACGCATCTAGATACATGAAGACTATGACCCTGACAAGATTATCTGTAGATGGATGATCCTGAATGACTTCGGATGAAATACTACACTTATACTATTTATTATATAAATTGACTAGAATTTGATATTTGTTTTTAAAAAAAATATGTTACCAGTAGCATTTAGGTATCAAAGATCACTCTAAAGAAGGATCAAAGGGAAGCTCTAACAATATACAATCTTTGTTTACAACATTTCACAAAACTCTCTTAATTAACCTTTACTTCATCTCATGTGACAAAAATAAAACTAAATAAACAACATGTTTAATGACCAAAACATATAATAATAAAAAACCTCCTATGTAATCTCTTATTCTCTTTTACTTAATTAAAAAAGATTTAATCAAGACACCTTGTTAGAAGTGTAACATCTAAACAAGGAGACCCATTCCACACATTAAAGTGTCTTTTAAGTATATCCCTAGCAGTGTCCCTTGTATATGAACTGAGACAATACACTTGAAGCACCATACATAGTTTCTCAACTGTTCCAACCCTCACCATCTCTTGTAGCACCCCATCGGTCCCCGAATATCGCGATATCAACGAAATAATCATCAACGCTCTCTGGTCAACCTTTGGAGAAACCCGCCCGATCCTCTTCGTGATCATGGCTAGTCCGCCCGCGTGTCCAAGAAGTTGAGCCCGCCCATCGGCCGATGAACACAAGTGAAACAAAACCGCCATGATCAACTCGCTTGTTGCCTTCTCGGGTGATTCGAGTTCTAGCTCAATGAGCTCGAAAACAGCCCCTAAATCGATCAACATCGCGCAGTTTCTTGGCCATGTGCAAGTGCTATGCATCACATGCAAAATCTCATTGATTCCATGTTCAAGATTGTTGCTTTTTTGATGTTGGAGAATGAATACAATAGTCTTGAAGAAGTCTAGATTCAATCTCTCAAGAACATGTTGTTTAACGTTGTGTATGATGTCTTTAAGTAAAACCATTGCGTGAAACTTCATGGTGGTATGTTTATCATGATCACAAGCATCAAGATCCAACACCCATGTTAAAGAGCTTATGATTCGGTCATGTTTCGAAACAATCGAGTGTGTTTCATCTTGTGTAACTTTAACAAGATAAAGAACATTGAGGGCTTCTTTCATACCAGTGGTTATATGATTCTGATAACAAGAAACCACTAAGTTAAACAAATGTTTAACAACACCAACTTCTTTTAAGCAAACCCTATTGTTTTCACTCTCGGATGCAAGATTTAGCAAGCTTTTAAGTGATTCAACTTTCTCATGATCTTGTAGCAGTTTAAGGTTGTTAATGAGGTTAATGGCGATTACCTTCGTATGCAAAGATGATTTATTCGACAACGATGGGACTTGATCGGAGATCCGCCATGATTGGATGAGGCGACGGAGGTTGTGGTTTGGTGTGTAATCGGAGTCAATGGGCAGGAGTTGTTTTGTGACCGGACATGTGTTGTTTTGGGCGTGGGATTGCCAACGTTGGATGCTATCGCGATCGTAGGTGATGCCTGTAGCGACGGTCACCGGATCGTTCATGATTTGGAGAGAAATTGGGCAGATGAAGTGGTGTGGTATTTGATCATGATCATGATCATTCATGTTTGTTGAAGAAGAAAAAAAATAAGAGAATGATTGTTAGATTGTTGTGTAGATTTGGTGATGTAAATAGGGATGCTAAGTGATTGGTGCTAATTTGTGTGTGTGGGTCTCTTCTTTAATGTGTTGTCATTGGGCTCAAAGACTTTAATGATGAATTGAATTTTTTGTGTCTTGGAGGGTTATTTAAAGATTAGTGGTTTTAATTAAATAGCATGTCCAAGGTTTTAGGTCTATCTTTTGAAGAGAGTTCGTGAGGTGGATGAGAGGTAATGGAGTAAAGTACAGTGCCGAACCCAAAAAAAAATTTAGTTATAAAAGTCGGGGGCAATTTGATTATTTTAAGAGGGGATACTCGAAATTTTTGCATACACGTAACACTAAAAAAGTTATAATACTATAGACTTAAAATAATTATATATATACTAATTACTAATTTTAGTGTGCATTATAAGTTGTACTATATGCTTTAGTTGGTTGTACCCACATTTTTTTACTTTTTTAATTTTATATTTTAACTCGGTACTTTTACATCTTTACAATTTAGCCTAACATATTTTGATTTTCAACTTTGGTCTCATATCTTTCATATTTTACAAAAAATTTTTCAATTTACGTTTCGGTCTAAATTTTATCAGTTTTCACACCGCAGCGTGCATGTATGATTTAACGTTTTACACTTATTTTTTTCTTTATTTAATGACCACGTTGCATAACGTGGTTATAGATCGACTTACTTAGGGGTGTTGGGAAATTTCTAAATGATTAAATGCTAAATCAATAAGATGTCTGAGCCAATAAAAAGTCTAAACCATTAAAAGCTAATTTATTACTAATAAGAGAAATATAAACTATGATTAAATTTGGGATATGTCACGTAAACCTCGTCATTTTACTTGCTACAACCTATTTTATTATATTATATTAACAAACTTTTTTCTTTTTATACTAAAAGACAAAAAGTTACACGTCCAATTTAATAATTTAACAAAGAGTTTCTTTAAACAGGTTAGAACACAAACACCAATGCATAATATTATACATAGTTTGACTAAAATATGATACTCAAAATTAATATAAGTTTATAACACAAGGCTATGGAAACTATATTTGAATTAAGGAAGTGATTATTATAATGTTAGTGGATGGTTAAAATTGTGTGTTGCCCGTCAAAGATGATGAGTTGGGTGGTCAAAAGGGTTGAAAAATGGGGTCGTAGCCAAACGGAGACTTGGAAAATGGGGACGGCGGTTTTTTATTTCTTTCCACTTTTGTCTTATCTCATAAATGTCCACCAATTCCCACTTAGATTTATTCATACCTCTTTTTTCTTTTTTTTTATAAAATGGAATCCTTACGGAATAAATAGAGAGAAAATTACATAAATGGTTCATGTGGTTTAATCAGATTGTAATTTTGGTATCTACAATTTAAAAATTATAAAATTAGTTTGAATGTTTGTGTATACATTGCATATTATGTCTTTGAAATTAAATAAATTTAGTTTTTATGCATTTTATAAATTTTGTACTAACTTTTAGATTTACTTTTAAGGACCAAAAGTGCAACATACGTAGATTTATGTATTATTAAATGGTTAATTTTTATTATGGTTAATTTTTATTCTAGTAATTACACGTGTCCAAATCCTAGAGTTAGCATATATGGACAGTGTAGACGAATATTATGTGGCTTATAAACATTTAATTTAATTTATATAGATTTATGTTTTTAATTAAAAGACATGTTCTTAATCTATCAAATAATCTGTTTATAATTTGGAAAGTGTATACATAATCATTAACATACTAATGTATCATTAAATGATTAAGTTTCATTAATGTATCATTAAATGATTGAGTTTTCTATAATCTTATTAATTATTAAAGACCAACTATATTATTGTTTTAAGATGCAATTTTACATCTTTTGGTTATATATGATTAACAAAGAAGACATGTGTGAACAAAACTAATCAGAACCAAGTTCAAATACGACCAGTTACATACGGAGATGAGATCATGTTTCTTGGTAGCAACTCAAAGAAGAAGATAGATGATGTCTTCTAGATAGTGATAATAAGAAGTTGAACATAAGATGATGTTGAGTAGACCATGTGCAAGAAAAAACAACCAGTGAGGGTAAACCCTAGATTAGAAGAAGAAGAAGTCACATCATAACTATCTCACTTCATCCACACCAATCCTAGAGACTCCTAGAGTATATGATGGGTGAGAAATATAAGGTTAGATCATTGCATTAAGCCCAGTCCCGTACTAACAAGCCCAATCCAACAACAACTACTCATGGTGACATCAAATATATGCAGCCCAATGATCAAGATGAGCCCAACCATCATTTATGACTTTATCCAAACACCAATGTCCAGCCCAAACGTGAACCCATGCCCAAATAGCTAAGTTCCAGACATTCAACCTTGACGACAAACAACAAACAAACTAAAGTAGAAAATATTTATAAACAATCACAAAGCAGTCATAAATAGTTGTAAATTACCTGAAGATCAAAAGGAGCTTACTTGGGTACGTAATCAGCAAGATTAAAAGTACCTGTTTATTTCATAGAAAATATTCCATACGCGGCGTATAGGATCGAATACACTGAAAACGAGGAAAATTCAGGGGTGCTGTCAGAGAACTATACGCCCCATATAGCCCTATACGACCCCCCCTATACGACACACATATAGGGTTATACAACGCGTATAGCGAATTTCGACACTGACTACGAGGAAAAATTCAGGGGGCTGTCAGAGGGTTATACGACACATATAGCCCTATACGACCCCCCCCCCCCCACGACGCGTATGGGGCTATACGACACGTATAGAAATTTAGGGTGTTGATTTAAAATCATGGGGTGTCTATTTAACTGGTCCCTTAATAATATCACCCATCAAAAGCGATTGAAAATAAAAATATCTTTCTACTCTAATAAAATATTATCTTGAGATGACACGTGACAACACCACAATTATTCTCATCAAAATTTTACCGCATCTCTCTCCTATTAAATAATTACCTTAATTACTAATAATATTATTTAATTTAAATTTAATAAATTAAGAAAGATGTTTATTTATTAATTTTAGTTCTAAATAAATAATTTTTTATAAATTAATAAATTTTTCTAAAGCATAAAACTTTTTTAAAAATATGAATATTTTAAAATTGGCATCTTTAAAAAGTCAATTTTTAAAAACCAAAAATAATTAAATTTGAGAGTAATAATAAGAAAACTTTTAAAATAACATTTTTATACGGTTTGTTTTAAAACAAAATGTTTATTTCTTTTTGGAAAAAAATTAAAAACAAAATTTAAAAAATTTGATATCATTATTTTATTATTTATAGTCATTTCTCATACGTAATTTCAATCATATCATATTTTTAAATATCATTTTATAATTAATAAACTTTACTATATTAATTTTTTATTTATTCAATACGTGTAACACATGGGTTTACTAAAGCTAATAATAATATAAACATGTCGCTTTTACGGTACATCTTGAAGTTTCCATAACAGTAGGTGTATTACTTGATCAACCTAAACATAATTAATTAACGCCAACATCAAACCTTTGAAAGTCTCTCTCTTATTTATCTATGTTAATATAAGTGTCATTACCTAAGGTCGCTCCCCAAGGACCACCTTTAGGTCCGGTATATCGGAACAGCTAGCAAGGGGTTAGCTCTTGGGGTGGTTAACCCAAACTTTTCGGTCATGTCGAGCTCACTTGGTGACATACCATTTGGTAGCTCCCAATCGAACCAATGAACCATGTTGCAAACCACCAAGCCAATGTTCAATAGGCCCAAGTTCATACCAGGACACCCCCTTCTTCCAATGCCGAATTGTATGAGCTTGAAATCATTACTACGAAAGTCGATTTCATTGTCAAGAAACCTCTCGGGAAGAAACTCCTCCCAATTGTCGGACCAAACTGTTGGGTCGCGACCAAACGCCCAATAGTTCACAAGGACTCGTGTTTTCTTAGGTATGATGTAACCGTTGATCGTTATATCCTCCATAGATTGATGAGGAACAAGTAGTGGAGCTATGGGGTATAGCCGAAAAGTTTCCTTAACTACCATGTGTAAATACCTCAACTTTGTCAAATCAGCTTCTTCAACAATCGGTTTATTTCCAACCACAGCTTTCAACTCCTTTTGTAGCTCCTTCATCACTCTAGGATGTTTGATAAGAACAGATAAAACCCATTCAATTGATGTTTTGGCGGTGTCGATGGCACCCACTACCATATCTAATAATATGGCTTTCATGTTAGATCTATTAATGGTATAGGATAGTTCATCATGGGTGTTTGAGTACTCTTGCTTTAGTGATAGCAATATGTCGATGAAGTCCATTTGACCACGGTTAGGGGACTCTGTTGTTTGATTGCGTTTTTCATGTTCGTCGATCAGAATATCAAACATTTCGTCGAGCTCCTTCCTTAATGACTTAAACAGTTTCGTTAAGCCCTATACGTTTGCATCACAAGAAAGTGAGAGGATATATTAGAATCCACAGTAAACTAAAAAAAGACATTAGGGTTGTAAACGATTCGAGTCGAGTCGAGCTCGAGCTTGCTTAGACTCGAGTTCAGCTCATTTTAACTTTAGAAAGCTCAAGCTGATTCGTTTTTAGTTTTATTTCTAAAGCTCAAAAATATTTTTCAACTTGAGCTCGGCTTAGACTCGGCTCGTTTATCATTTAATTACTATTTTTGATGTTTTTATAATTACTTTTATATTTTTTATAATCATATTAATTATATATAAAACAGAATATATATATATATATATATTTTAATTGTTTATACAATATTTTATACATAATAGTATTATATGTATATAGATACATAATATGTAAAATGTATAATAAAAATTGAGAAAATTACATAAATGGTCCTTATGGTTTAACCATATTGCATGTTTGGTCCCCAGCTTTTAAAAATTATAAAGTTAGTCCAAAATTTTATGTATTTATTGCATATTTGGTACCTAACATTAAATTCATATAGTTTTTAAGCATTTTACAAAGTTTGGACTAACATTTAAATTTAACTTTAGGGACCAAAAGTGCAACGCTCATATAAACTTTAAGACTAACTTTACAAAATTTAAAACTCGGGGACCAAACTTGCAATTACTTCATACAATTTCGGACTAACTATGTAATTTTCAAAGTCTGGGGACCAAACATGTAATATGATCAAACCATAGGGATCATTTATCATAAAACAAAAGATCGTTTAGGCTTGCGAACTGGCTCGTGCTCGATATTTGAAACTCGGGCTTGAGCTCGTTTAAGCTCAGCTCGATTTGAGTTTTTTCCGAGCTGAACCCAAGTAGCTTGTGAGTCTGTTGGACTCGTTTACACCCATAATAGACATAACTTTGATAAAAATTCTCAAAATGTTCTTTTGATCAATATTTTATCCCAAAATCTCTCTTTGACCAGGTTATCCCTAGGGGTGCAAACGAGCTGATCTCGAGTAATTCGTGAGTTACTTGAGATCATATCGATAAAAAGCTTGAGACTAGTCGAGCTTCATCAAGCCCAAGCCTGAAAAGAAAGCTCGTTTATTTTTGAGCCCGAGCCCAAGCTTCAAATATCAAGCTCGAGCCGGCTCGCGAGCCTAAATGAGTTTTTTTACTTATATTTTTATTTAATTTATTGAATATAGTTATATAAATAAGTTTTATTACATATAAAATTTTGATAAAAATAATTATATAATATAATACATAAAATATATAGTTTTAAATATATATAAAGTTAAATATAAAAATTTTGAAAAGATAATAACGAAACAATAAACGAGTTGAGCTCGAGCTTTAAAATAAAGCTCGAAACGAGCCAAGCTCAAGCTCAAGCCCTCTAACGCCAAAATGAACCGAGCTCGAGCCTATACGATCTCGGGCTCAACTCTGCTCATTTGCACCCCTAACTTATCCCAAAAAATATCACCTTCCAACAGAGTCGTTTCCGCCCTTAAATAAAGTCGTCTGTACTTTCATTTAAAGGACATGGTTTGTTCACATGTTCAAATATGATCAACTGAACCTATTTAAACTTTGATGGAACCAATTAAAAGTTCGAACAACCCTATTTATGTTTGAACGAATCTATTTAACGTTCAGTCGATCTTATATGAGGTTCGGATATTTTTAAGAATATGTTAGTCAAATAAACATTTTAAGGGACAAAAGGATTCATATAGAAATTTTAAAAAATTCTCTTATAACTTTTAATGTAACAAAATAGTAATTAAGTTTTAAAAATGTTTCAAATAGGCCACTCATGCATATTTAGCCCTAATCGAATCACTAAACTATCAAATTGAGTTATCGTCAAATTTTTTTGTGTCAAGAAGGAAATGATGTTGAAGATGTTGGGACCGGAATTATACAAACATGTTAATTATATTAAAAAAATAAAATTTTATAAATTCCATGTTATAATTCCACATCGGTGTCAATTAAAAGAAAAAAAAGTTCTTAACTAAAAGAAACATGCTAAAAAATATATTAAAACGTTTAGTTTAGAAAAAACAAAAAACTAAATGATAATTGGAACACCTCTTACACTTTAGTTATATAATTGAAACATTTTAAAAAGTTACTCTTTTAAATATAGATAAAGATAGTAAAACAGGTTGCCTTTCGTGTCAAAAACAACTACGGATAGAGTAGGTGGTTTGTGTGGCTCTCAGGCCTAGGTTCCTTCATCTAGATTTATTATGTTTTTATTGTGAAAACGTGCGAATCTTGAAATTTCTCAAATCAGGTGTTTAGTAAAATAGAGAGAGCAAAGATAATTATCAGATTACCTGAATATCAAAAGGAGCTAAAATGGGCACGTAATCAGCAAGATTAAAAGCACCCGTTGCTTCCGTACTCTTATCAATTACATTCTTGAAAACAAACCGATGATCATTCTTTTTCCCGAACAACATCCTACAAACCATCCCTTCGATCACCGAGCTCACGGTTTCATTCAAGTTCACCACTTTACGCGCCTTCGATGCCGCTTTCATCTCCTCGATCATCACCCCGATCTCCTCCCTCCTCATCCCCGCGAAACCGCTAATCTTTGTAGCACTCAATAACTCCACCGTACAAAACTTTCTTACGCTTCGCCAATATGGCCCGTATTTTGAAAAAGCAATCCCTTTGTTGTCGTACGACAAATACTTCGCGGCCTGTATATCAGGCCGCGAAGCAAAGACAATGTCGTGGGTCCCGAGGAAGATCTTTGCAGCCTCGGGTGACGAGACTATCACAAACTGGACCGAGCCGAGCCGGATGGACATGATGGGACCGTACTTTTGGGACAGTTTTTGAAGGGAGCGGTGGGGGAGGGTTCCTAATAAGTGGATGCTTCCGATGATCGGTAACGGGGCGGGGCCGGGTGGTAGCGGTTTGTGGCGGAGATCAGCGGACCGCCAACGCCGGAGAAATATAAATATACTAGTGAGTAGGAGGAGGAGCAGTGTGACTATAAGAGGATACATAGTTAAGTTGTGTGTATGTTAGTTATTGTTAGCGTGATATATATTTATAGTTGCTTCATTGTTTCTTCAGTTGTTGTTATCTCCATCAGATTTATTTGATAGTACACATTATTTACATCACTTGTCCATTCTAGTGACCAGATGTCTTTTTTTCATTTGTTGTTATCTCCACAGATAAAATCATTTGAGTGGTATGTATTTAACCACACCATATAATATTTTAGTGGCGGGTAAATTTTTTTTCCACGATCACGTGCTGATAGTATTGAATATGACTTGCGACTTTTATAAAAGTTTTGAAATTTTTTCGATGGGTTAGGCTATAGATACCATTTCTTTTACTAGGGCTGGCATAACAGGTATACATGTACCTGTTAAGACACAAATACGATAAGACACGAACACAAAACCTGTATGGGTCCTGTACACGACACGATAACTTATCGTGTATCTGTTTCCAAACCTGAACACGAACCTGTTAATACCAGGTATACACGATAAGAACCATTAATAACACATATTTAGGAACCATTTTATTGATACAAAAATCATCCGAAAGATTTAGAGTGGGGGTACCTTAGGAAGTTTTTAGCAAGCAACACTAATAATACAAAAATCAGAATGTGAAGATGTGAAGTTAGGGTTAGGGTTATCACTTATGTATTTTAATGTTATATTATTTATATTTTTTTAAAAAAATATTTGTCAGGTACTAACGGGTACATAACAGGTAAACAGGTAAAATACCTGTTTAGACACGAAATTTAACAGGTATATTCGTGTCTACCTGCTTCGTACACGAAACCTGTTAAGGTCATACCCAATACCTGTTAAGATCGTGTAGGTTCGTGTCGTGTATTCGTGTTCGTGTCTAAAATTGCCAGCCATATCTTTTACTTGTCATACTCTTTCTTTCAAAATAAAGTTTTAAAACTTGTCGTATTTTACTACGAAAAGTTTTTAATAAAAAAAGTTTTTCATTTTCTCTACAAAATTATTCAAAAAGACTCGATATAAAAAATATAATGATATGAAACCATACTTAAAAACTGAATTAAACCAATTCAAAAAGTTTTAAACCAATTTATTTGGTTCGTTTATCCAATTAAACCTATTAAACCATTTGTTATTAAGTTTATATGGATAATCGAACCAAATACGTAAGATTTTGTGTAATAGCTAAGCGATTTGAAAACCGAATTCATTATTTGATTCGTTTTTTTCTGTTACAGATTCGATTTGGTTTTTTGGTTATTTTCTATTTTTGACTTTTTGGAGCATTTGTAATTGCTACAAATAAACAACTAAAGACATAAAACAAATAAACTTAAAAAAATAATAAATAGATAAAACTTAAAAGTTTTTAATTTAACATATTAAGAGGGTGATATGATAATTAAAAAAATAAAAGGGAAAATTAACTAATTTAAAAAGTTAAAAAAGAAAATATAACAAATAAAAATAATTTGAATAAGGGTATGTATAGCATCACCCTTTCTTCGAAAACGTTTAGCTAAGAAGACATGAGAGAGACACGAATCAAATATGGAACATTGCGTATAACTGACGGGGCACTAACCCATCTTATCATTTTCATTGCTCAAATATGGAACATTGCGTTTTAGGCTAACACGTCCCAAAACAAAAGCTTGTACATCAATCTATTATCATCAATATCAAACCTGATATCACTCTCATGAAAACCTCACCTTAAATGAAAAAAACCACTGACTCAACTTAAAACCCTTATTTTAAAAAGTATTGGGTACCAACCATAATCATTTGAGAAAAATTACCCACTTTATATGTCATAAAACTTAATTAAATTCATATGTAAACAAAATAGGTTATTAAAATAAACAATACTAAAAAAATAATAATAAAAGTTGGTGATGATGTAAATGGTGAAAATGAGAAAAAGTACCCACTTTATATGTCATAAAACTTAATTAAATTCATATGTAAACAAAATAGGTTATTAAAATAAACAATACTAAAAAGATAATAATAAAAGTTGGTGATGATGTAAATGGTGAAAATGATTACAGTGTTTGTAACTGTTGTATATGCATTACTAGGGCTGGTATAATGAGACAGACACGACACGATAAGACATGAATAAAATAAATGTTGACACAAATACACCAAGATAAACTAATCATGTTATTTTTCCAAACACGAACACAAACATGTTTAGACACATGTTACACAATGAGATTTGTTAAGAGACATGATAAAAACCACGTAGTTAGTTTTAAATAAATGTTAACAATAGTCTTAAATAATGCACAGTCCTCAACATATTTGAAACAAAAGTCAATAAAAGTATTAATTATACAAATAACATAGCTTAAATAGGTACATCCACCAAGAGAGGCGACAAGGAGAGGCCGGAGACTCAACTAGTGACAATGTAGTAGTCGTATGTGATTGAAACGTTTGGGCAAAAGATAAAGTCACACCCCAAAGACCACCCTTAGGTCCGGTATATCGGAACAGCTAGCAAGGGGTTAGCTCTTGGGGTGGTTAACCCAAACTTTTCGGTCATGTCGAGCTCACTTGGTGACATACCATTTGGTAGCTCCCAATCAAACCAATGAACCATGTTGCAAACCACCAAGCCAATGTTCAATAGGCCCAAGTTCATACCAGGACACCCCCTTCTTCCAATGCCGAATTGTATGAGCTTGAAATCATTACTACGAAAGTCGATTTCATTGTCAAGAAACCTCTCGGGAAGAAACTCCTCCCAATTGTCGGACCAAACTGTTGGGTCGCGACCAAACGCCCAATAGTTCACAAGAACTCGTGTTCTCTTGGGTATGTTATAACCGTTGATCGTGATATCCTCCATAGATTGATGAGGAACAAGTAGTGGAGCTACGGGGTATAACCGAAAAGTTTCCTTAACTACCATGTGTAAGTACCTCAACTTTGTCAAATCAGCTTCTTCAACTATATGTTTGTCTCCAACAATAGTTTTCAACTCCTTTTGTAGCTCCTTCATCACTCTAGGATGCTTGATAAGAACCGATAAAACCCATTCGATCGATGTTTTTGCAGTGTCGATGGCGCCGGCTACCATATCTAGTAATATGGCTTTCATGTTAGATCTATCAATGGTATAGGAAAGTTCATCATGGGTGTTTGAGTACTCTTGTTTTAGTGATAGCAATATGTCGATGAAGTCCATTTGACCACGGTTAGGCGACTCGGTTGTTTGGTTGCGCTTTTCATGTTCGTCGATCAAAATCTCAAACATGTCGTCGAGCTCCTTGCTTAACGACTTAAACCGCCTCGTCAAGCCCTAAACAATTACATCACAAGCAAGTGAGAGATTATGTCACATCTCACGGTAAACTAAAAGTAAACTTAAAACGGACATAACTTTTAATGAGATTACCTGAAGATCAAAAGGAGCTAACACGGGCACGTAATCAGCAAGATTAAAAGTACCCGTTGCTTCCATACTCTTATCGATCACCGTCTTGAAAACGAACCGATGATCATTCTTCTTCCCGAACAACATTCTACAAACCATCCCTTCGATCACCGAACTCACGGTTTCACTCAAGTTCACCACTTTACGAGCCTTCGACGCCTCTTTCATCTCTTCGACCATCAACTCGATCTCCTCCCTCCTCATACCCGCGAAACCACTAATCTTTGTAGCACTCAATAACTCCACCGTACAAAACTTTCGTACACTTCGCCAATACGGCCCGTATTCTGAAAAAGTCATCCCTTTGTTATCATACGATAAATACTTCGCGGCCTGTATATCAGGCCGCGAAGCGAAGATAATGTCATGGGCTCCGAGGAACTGCTTGGCGGCATCCGGGGATGAAACTATGACAAACTGCACCGAGCCGAGGCGGATGGACATGATAGGACCGTAATTTTGGGACAGTTTGTGGAGGGAGCGGTGGGGGAGGTTTCCCAACAAGTGGATACTTCCGATGATCGGTAACGGGGCGGGGCCGGGTGGTAGCGGTTTGTGGCGGAGATGGGCGGACCGCCAACGCCGGAGAAAGATACCGGTGAGTATTAGGAGGAATAGTGCAACTGTAAGAGGATACATAGTTAAGTTGTGTATAACTTAGTTATTGTTGACGCGATATACATTTATAGTAGGTTCATTGAGATTTAAAATTATAACTAACGTTTTCTTCACTTCTTGTTATCTCCATCAAAAAATATATAATGGTAGCCATTGTTTATATCACTTGTCCATTCTAATGACCTCATGTCTTCTTTCATTTGTTGTTATCTTCTCAAATAAATCATTTGATTACATTTCTATTTGACCAATGACCACACCATATAATATTTAGTGCCGGGTCTATAAAATTATTATTTGTCACGATCAATTCTGGGTTCGGTTTAAAGAAAACAAATAAATAATATAAAACTACATGGAACAATATAAACATTTCTTTAGTTAAATCAAAAAACCTATCTTTGGTATACGAATATGACATGTTGAAGCAAGTGGCCATTTTGTATGTTTTGTTGTTCCCATCTTTCTAAAACTACATTGGTAGTTTTTATTGTTCACTCAGTTGACTCGACTGTAAGACATATGATCTTTTGGAAAGGATTAAAACTAACTTTTGTAGTTAAAGCATATTTCAAGATAAAATCTAATGAAAAACGAATAAAAGTATGATTAAAGCATCTAAATTAACTGGGATCAAGCTAGAACTAATTTGGATAAGCGACTGGGTTATCGGTCTAAAAAACATGCCTTGTTTCGGATGTCTGGACCAATCTTGTCAAGACGGAGTTGTAAATGCGCATCTTTTCAAGTACAATAATGTAATATACATATAATTTTACAGACAATGATTTTTTGGTCTAATGGTTAAAGTGAAGGTGAGAAGTTTTGCTTCTCTTGAAAGTCATGGGTTCGATCCTAGCGTGGGTGAATAATTACTAACTTGGTGTTACTAACTTACTAACCACTAACTTGCTGTTAAAAAAACGTATAATTTTACAGTAATGCTCAATAACTTGTTGATTTGTGAACTCATAAACACCTATCATTTGACCACGATTATCTACTAATAGTTTTGATAAGATCGATGTGCTTTTGTTAGATAATGTTGTAGATTTCAAAGTTGTATGTTTATATTAGATGTGTTCTTTTGATGAACGTGATATTCTATCATCCATAACAAGATTCAAATACAAGATCTAACACTCATTGATGTGTTAAAATGACTGTCCCCTTTTACTAATTAGAGGTTGGAGAATATGAAACGAAATTATAAGAGTCCAATAGGCCCAAAGACTGTGAGTTGGGCCGTTTGCAAGTATTCCATAATCCATATTATCAACTTCTCCCAAATTTTCAGTTTGTTACGAGTCTGTCTTAATGGTCATATAATTTATATTTTGTTTTATAGTTTTTATGAACCTAATAGATTGAAGAAAAATATATGTAAGCATATGATTTGATACAACTAGTAGCATAGTCTAGTCGTAAAAATGTTTGATGTTTACTTTTAAGGTGGTAGGTTTAAGTCTCATTTGAATTGTGTGAAGTAGACTTAATTTGAAGTAGACTATGATTATAATAGAGTCGTTAAAAACAATTTTGACAAGGGAAAAATATAATAATAAAAAAAGGGACGCAGAGAGGAAAGCTTCAAAATTTATTTAAATTAATTTAGGTAAATAGATAAAAAAAATTATTTTCTTTTATAACGTTGTTATCTTTTTTTTAAATAATGTATCAAAATAGTGCAGTTAATAAGATGACATGTTTTTATTTTAAATGACATGTTTCATAATTTCAGTAATCATATGTGAAAATAAAACAAACAAAAAAGTGTTCAATAACCAACCAATCTAAGTATTTTTCTTAAGGTTGTGGTGTGTCATCACTAATCTTCCTAACTTCCCACACCAAATTATATATTTGTGAAAACCATAAATCTTACAAGGTCACCACCACAAGCATAATAATAAGGTGTGGGCAATCCCCTCTCATGAATTTTGCCATCACGTTGGACAATTTTATCCAACCCTAGCGTATACAATCAATGTTAACGAGCATGTGTCACGTATATACTTTAGTTTGAACATTACTCGTTGATTTTCACAATATTCAAGTCCATAGATTTGAATAATAGCGAAACAAAATAGGTTAGAAGATTCACGTGAAACTTTTTTAAAAATCTTCACTTATCACACCCGTCTGGAACCATTCTATAGGTGAGCTGACATATCGTTGATGTACGCTTCTACAACAAGGTAAAAGAGTGTTTAAATCTAGCATCCCAATATACCATAAAAAAGGAAATTTGCCTTTTCATATCGTCACAATCCACAAAAAAAACTTTCTGCACATCCAGTTGCAATCCCTAAAAATATCAAAACCATGAAGGCAAGCTTCATCGAAATAATCTTCCAAATGATTTTTGTGAGCAGCCATGAAATTCTTATCTATATATGTTCTTGTATCTTAAATTTCCGTATCCATAAAAAACCATGAGGTATGATTTGATCCATGACCGTCAAGGTATTATTATCCGAGCTCAAAGACACAAAACTGTAATTGATGATGATGAATAGTAATCTTTTGAGAGAAACCTGGTGAGAAAATTATATAAAATTTTGAATAGAACTAGTGTGAAAATTATTTAGTATTATAGATATTTAAAGGAGAATTGATTTGTTTTAAATATTCTAGCTGTTGCAGGTCCAATTTTTACCGTTGTTGAACGGTATACCCATTGAAGCTTAGTTGCCCCCCTCCTCCATTCTCCGAAGCCCAGTGGCAAAGGTTGAACGTTCCTAGAGAGGAGGGAGGAGCCCCCTCCGGCCCCTATTATCCTCCGCCCACACGAAACTGCATACATGAGGTGATGTTCCCACAACTACGCAACCCACCGAATGACAAAGACTTACGCACATACTTAAAGTTTATATTTTATTTTAAGTGACACTTAGACACTAAACTTAGATAGAAAGTAACATTGAAAAGATATATGATGGTGAAGTTAGGAAATATAAAGCTACTCGTTACATCATCAATAACATATTAGATGAGATACAATCTATTAATAATAAAATAAGTATGAAAAGATCAAATGAATCGTATGAGATATATTTTTATCTTAAACCTTTCTATTTTTAGAATAGTTTGTTTTATATATTTCTTCGAGCATCTTAGCATTTTAGAACGGGTTGATATTGAACGTCGAGTTCAATTGTTAAGTTTTTAAACCATTTACCCTGAGAAATAGGTATATTTTACATCATGCAATATAAATGACAATTAGTAGTAACTAGATGTATAACCCGTCGCGCGTTGCGGCTGTCATGCAGGGTGATAAAGTATAAAGCACAATCAACTCGATTTGTTTTTGAATTAAATTTATGACGAAACGTATAATTATATTTATAACTTAAGAAAATCACATTTTTGTGGTGAATAATAAAAAAACATGATTATTTATATATTTATAGTTTCGAAGATTTTTTAATAACAAACTCTTTTCATAAACCGATGTGATAAAGAAACAATAAAAGTATGGTTTTTACTATAAACTTACACATAGATAAAACTGATCAAAATTGAAAACGTCACTTAAATTAAAAAATTAAAACCATTCATAAACAAAGAAAACGTCAATTTAAATACATATGCCATCTAAAAATATATATATATATATATATATATATATATATATATATATATATATATATATATATATATATATATATATATATATATATATATATATATATATAAGAATATTTTATGTGTATTTGTTAATATATATTAGTAAAATCATTTGTTGATAAGAATGGTTTTTACTTCATGCTATAAGGCTAGTTGCTCCTTAAATTTCAAAGCACAAAGTATCATAGTAGGTGAGTATGTTTTTTATATTTTTAAGAAATAGTTGTGAGTGGATTATAGAGAAAAGTTACTATTAAATTTGTATATTTGAGTAATCACTATTCAACCCTTGTAATTTTTTAATATTTTTTAAAGTGGTTATAAGTAAAAGAAAGATAAAAGGTAATGATAAAAGTATAAAAAAAATTAATTGAAAAATAGAGAAAAAATTAGTGTTTTTTTAGTATAATTATAAAGATAAGGAGAAGAAACCTGATGTGAATGCTCTTACGGAGAGAAAAGTTGATAATTAAAAGTATTTAAATAAGGAAAAAGTTCTCTAATACTATAAAGTATTAAAAAAATCACAACCATCTATTTTTTTAATTAATAGTTGAGATCAACTTATAGAAATAAATTTGTTAAAGTGATATTTTAAGAAATAGCCACTTTTGTTAACCTTTTGTAAGTTTCCTCGTTCTTTTAAACGTTCATAACTTTGTTGTACGGCATTATTTTTTTATAAAAATTACACTATAAATACGAATATTTTTTTATCTTTAAAACGAGTACAATATTATTATTTTAAGTTTTTAAGCTAATATCTCGTCATTGTGTATTTTAGAGCAGTTCATTGTGTTTTTTGTTAGTTATTGTGTTTTTTAATATATTGTATTTTTTTAAAATGATGAATTTTAAAAAAGTATAATAATGGAATAAAATTATTGTGTATCTCTAATATGTAAAACATAATGATAAATTAACAACTAATTAATCCAATACATTAAAAACAATGACAAAATTACACATTATCTGGTTATGTTTTTTATCATCATTGTGTAATCTTGAACACTATGAGTTTTGAAAAATACATTAGTGAAAAAAAATCATTGTGTAATTTAAATTATAAAACACAATGATAGATAACAAGTTTATACAATGTATAAAAAATAATGACAATAATAACACATTGTGTTATTTTTAACACTATGAGTTTTGTTAAATAAATTGATGAAAATATATTATTGTACACTTCTAATTGTAAAACAAAATTATAATTAACAAGTTTATATAATCTATAGAAACAATGACAATAATAAAACAAAATGATTTAAAACGTAAAATATAATATTGAATACATATAATAAATGATGTAAAATATATGACACAATTAACATATATGACAAAATGAGCTGTTATATTTGACACAATTAACAATGTGATCTTCTCTTTAAAAAATTAAAAGAACACGTGTTAAGCTCACAATTATTCTTAGAATTTTTAAATTAAATATAATTTTTATTATAACCCTATTTTTTAATAAATAACTCTTCATATGAAGCGTATCATGTAAATAAAAAAACCAGTTTGAATTGCTAAAAAAAGTTAGAAAAATTTTACATCATTACATCTAGAAACTATATATTATTAAAGGTTTTTATAATGCCCATGGTTAAAATATGTGAGTTAGAAACTATATAAAGAAAAGCAAATTTATACATAAGTGATTGGGATTTATACATAAGATAGCAACATACTATGTTAGTTCATTAAATTGACACCCAACCACCAAGATTATCTAAAACAGTAACAAATTTTATTTTCTTTAATAAATATAACAACATTTTACCAGGTTATTTGGTGCCATTCACTTTTGTCTTTTTTGGTTATTTGTCATCCAATAAAATATTGACACTTTGGTTTCTTGATTTTAATCGCAATATTAGTTAATTTTCTTCTTCAATCCTTTAAGGAAGAAACTAGAGATGGTCCATTGTCATGTAGTATGAGTAGGTTGGTCACATGGCACAATCAATTAGATAAAAGAAAATTTATTTTGTCGAATCTTGTGGTATATCAAAATATTCGTTTTCATGGCCATCGCTATATATATTGACCAATATGATAAAAAAGATGTCATTTCATGATATAATAAGAAAAAAAGTATCAATATATCCTCCAAATTTTCAATGTATCCGTCTAAAACATAAAATTAAAGGCATCTTCTTTATCTTGTAATTTATAATGTAAAAGAGAAAAAATGTTACCCACGTGACAAATTGATTGAGGTGAGAGCAAGTAAAAATAAATAAAAGGTACATCTAACACTGTCTTTAAAATGAATATTTTCCTATATAAAGAATTTAGTTGTTTATATGTATGTCCCTTGATTTATGACATACTTGTAAGTTTGATCCCTTGTGAAGTTTTAAATATTTTGTTTTCTTCTCCCTCTCCACCAAAAAAGTGTATATTTCTTCAAAACATAAGTTTTTAATGCAATTAGTATTATGCTTTTTAAGTATATTTTAGAGAAATATATAATTTTACAAGTTAAAAAAAAAGATATGCAAATGCCTCTTGTTTTAATTATTTTTCTTATAATCATAAGAATCAATTATTGAAAACGCACGGCCCCCATGACACTCCACAAAATAATAAAATTACATAAAATGCAACTTGTGATGCGCAAGTGATCTTCAAAAGAATAAAAGACTAAAAAACCATTGGATTTAAACTTAAGACCTATACTAATTGATCAGATGTGGTTGAATATAAAATTAGTTATTGGCTCAATCAAAATGTGTGCTTTAGATTATAAGTGATAGTTATTGGATTTTCATATTAGTATTAAAGGTTAATACAAACGAATTTATTTCCAAAACCCATTTTGTATACTTGTTTGATGTGTTATCGGTTTTCTTTTTCTTTCTTTGTGTTTTTTAACGTGATGTTTTTTTTCTATAATAACTAAAATATATGTTAGAAAAGCAATGAATTGCGAATGAAATTGGAGATTTTGGTACATGATTTCGATATTCTATAAAATGCTACTCAATTTAGAGATCGTGTAACCCGTAGTTTTTTGAACTTTTTTTCATTAAATTATTTTATTTAAGAGCTAAAATCTTTGAATTGATAACCACTTATAGCTATGTTTGTATTATATTATATATGATATAAACATGTTAAATGACTAAAAGTTATTTCGACTTTTGATTTTGTAGTAATTTCTTACTTTTAAAATAGAAAAGAAAAATGCATTTTTTGTTTTTTTATAAATTTAAAAGCTATGGTTGCTATCAAACTTATTATTTGATCCTATATAGTATAAATAAAATAACGAAGACACGATGATACAACCGTAAAAAACCAACTTTCAACCAACAATATTGTCGTGGAAGACTTATATTCAACATTGTACTATGACTTTTAATCTTTTATGCCCACAATAATTGGATGCAATTTTCCATTGGCCTACACCATTTTGTGCAAATTGTCAACTCCAAGATTCTACCATCAAAGAAAAATTTAAAAAAAAAACAAAGAGAAAGCAATATTTTCGGTTGAAATATTGGAAGTTTGACTTTCAAAAATCATTATTTAACATATGCTTTAGCACTTGTGAGATGTTTCCACATAAAGTAAAATGAAGGGGATAATATTATGGTGCGAAATGCTTAAAGCCATTTCATTATTATGTTTGAACTTTACATAAGATGATGGTGTTTCAAAGAGACCATGTTTGAGTGACCACCGTTTTTTAAAGACAAATAGGTTATGTTCATATGGTGTTTACATATTACGGTTTTAACTTTTGCCATGATAAATCTAGTAATATGATATTCGAGACGAACCACCGTAAAAAGATAGGTATGAGACTGTTTCAATATATAATACCTTTGGGCGGTTTTATGTTTTAAATAAAACAAGGTTTCTAGACCATTTAAATTTGTTAAAAAAACAAAACTAATAATACTAATAATAACTATTGTTTTTGAAATTAAAAATGACCAAAAGAGGCCTTGTATATTGATGTTGGGCCAGGAGGCTCTTTAAATGCATTATTTAGCACTATTTTCTCTTAATTATGTGTAACTAGGTGTAGGTTTTGTAGAGGCTTTCAGCTTTCTTTGACATCTCTTTCTTGCCTTATCAGCATTTGGCTTTATTTTATTTAACGCTCGTTTTACGCAGAGCCTGAATAGTTTTGTGATTTGATTTACGTAACCTTATTAGTGTATGATCACAAATCTTTTTATAAATTCTTAGAATTTACATTTCTTTCTTCTTATTTGCCAATATCTTAAACAACATTCGTTTTCATAATAAAACGATGAATTTCTTTTTCTGACGTCATTAAAACATACAGTACAATTTATTACAACGAGTTTTCACCCACGACCAACCAAAAATCAGTGATACTATTGTACCGAATGCCAATTTTGCAAAGTGAGGTATTGTGTGACCATGTGAATGCGGATGGAGGAAAGTAAGAAGAGGGACATGTAAGTGATGATGATTGTGAATGTAATGAACAGAAAAATGCATTAAATCTTCTTTGTTTTGGTTGATGGGAAATGAAAGTGATGGGGTAGTGCCTGAACACACATTTTGAGTGGGGGTGGGGGTCAGGGGACACACTTTGGTATCCATTTGATTGATGGTCTTGTGCTACATGACAAAAATCAAAGGTTGAAACAAAAACACAAAAACAAAAGCAATTTCAAAATGGTCCCAATGAATGCAATCTTATGATCATTTCAACAATACATATATCCATACATGGCCCAAATTAAACACACGCCCGTTTCTTAATTCAATGTATATATGAGCTTCACCAAATTTATTTAATACATATAAGTTTATGGTGTTTGTTTATATGCTTTTGGAGAAAACGACCCAAATGTTAAATATGAGACTTGCTAGATGAATTGTAGTCAAACTCTTCATTTCTATAATTTCTAGAACGAATATATCACAACTTACGTCTGGCGAATTTAAACTGTTAACTATATAGTTGTGTTAACCACCAGGATATGTGTTTAAGAACTACCAAACACCTGATATTTTATGTTGGTTGTGAGTTTGTCAACAACTCTAGCGTGTCATGAAATGGATATGCATATATGGTCATATATGGTTGATATTATGATCGCGTTTGTATTCGGAAAGGGTACAAGGTACACTACAAAAACGACGTATTCATTTGTGCCCACACACACTAACACTTTTTGATATTCAAGTTGTCTTTACGTTCTCAAAGGTCATATGCAAATCCTCTCTAATTTAAAAAAATATATATGAGAACAACATAATTTTAGAGGACTAAAAGTTGGTTTGTTTGTTTGTTGTTTTACATGTAACTAATGATTTTGTATTGTAATCACACATAGTTCGTCTGTCTAGTCAGGGTGCAAAGTATTATTATCATCCGTCGTCGTGATGTTTAGTGGACAAAGCCTTCGTTTGCTACTCCTTTATTTGGCAATTATAACAATCTTGATATGTTACATTTCAAATCTATGGAGACTATCACAACATTAAGTATCTAAAAGGTTATTATATTGTCTGGTCTAAAGCAAGTTGATAATCCCAAAGTGATTATGGTCCAACTGGCATGGTTTGTTTGATAGCACCCGATGTAGTAATGGCTTGAGTGTCCGGGATTAGTTGTTAATTTCATCAGGTTTTCTAATGTTATCCTGTCCATTATTGTGCGGTCGTCGAAGCTAACTGCTCATCTAATGTTGTCTTTATCGATTTGTTTGATGATGTCTAGACTAGCTATTGCTCGGAAATCCAAAGGTGTCATACTTCGGGTCTATCTGAACTAGCGCGGATAAGTGTTAGGTATGAATATAAGGATGGAGAAAACACAAATAAATGTGGTGATGCTCGCTTTATATTCGCTCCATAATAATGCTATTTTATTTATTGTGGCATTATTTTCTCTTATCATCTGCTTATTTGAAATAATAATTTTGATAAAAACAAAATCAATACACTTAAATAAATAAAATAGATTTTAACATCAGTGATTAGCCCTAAGGGATATTAGTGTTAATATTTGCCTTATATATCAAGCGGATGAAAGATGTTTCATTAACTTTGATTTGATTAAGCCGATTAGTTTATATATCTTAGATGGAAATTCATGCATAGGATTCTAATCGGCCATGTTAGAATAGATCTGCCTAAAGTATATCATGTTCATGTATATGTTTTTTTCTTTAATTTCTTTAATACATATATTGAATAAAATTATGTTTAAAATATGATTTTCTACAATGATTGCATGTTACATATTATATAGCTATGACATTTAATATTTCAAGTGCTAAATTTCTAAGTCAACACGTCCCGTGAACAGTTTGGTATACCATATAAACTTCCAGCTTTAAGAAAAAAATATGTCAACAACCTTTCATACTAATCATAACCAAATAAACACTTATAAAAATAATATGATTTCACATGCTTGGAATTGACCTTGATACAAGAACGATGGTCGGGCCGAGAACCGGCTACCTATTCAGTCTAGATGATTTTTTTTTGAACCATTATCATTTGAAACTGCTGGTTATGGATTTGATTAGTGGTTACGAATTTCAAAAATAATATTTTATTTTATCTTTTTTAAATCTCATAATGATTCATTACTATTCTTGACTATTTGTTATATTTGTTCAAGTTTAATATATAGTTAACATTGTAATTTATAAATACGGAGCAAAATATAGAAGTAAACTACATTTATATTATATTTTAAATTATATATGATATCATATGATTTTTGAACTCAATTCGAATAATGTACATGTATAAAACCAATAACTCAGATGACCAGTCCAGTTATATTCTTCTTTTCTTTTTGTAGAAAGACATAATGATTTAACATTCTACACCAATATCTAAACCTATGTGTAAACATCATTAATCAAGAAACATAATCAAATACCAATGTATGCAGAGCTCCCAAACACAGACTCATGAGCGTACAGGGTTCACATGTCTTCTTGTGGTCTTGTCTCCTTTTTAACTAATCTTTTTAGTATAGTTTTTAGCTTCTTTCTTTTAGCACCCAACATGTTTCATTATGAACATGTGTTTGAAATTATAATACTTAGAGAATATTGTTTCTAAAACAGTTGATTTACATAAAACGTCACACAAAGCAGGAGAAGGGTATAAATTATAGGATATTGATGGGGATAGTACCCTTAATTGAAGATACAATGTGAATAAATAATAAAAAGTTAAAAAGAAGCAAACAAGAAGTAGACGTAACATGATCGGAAAAAAAAAAGATTAAGTTGAAGCACCATTCTTGACATGTTTTTTATAAAACAGACTCAACACATCTCACAAACTCAACCCATACTCATGTATGTCTTGAAAAGTAAATAGACGTTGTTGTAGTGCTATTATAAACGAGCCTAAACACGAAAGTTCGAATTAAACCCTAAACACAACAGTCATGAAGGCTAGGGTTAGATAATAATAATAGTTATTGAAGTATCTCAATAAGTTTGAGATTATTTATATATATCTTAACTAAAATTTAATATTATAAATCTAGAGCACTATCACGATTAATGTGATATATCATGTCATATTTACTCGAAATATTATTATCGTTATTTTAAATTTTTTAACTATAATGTTTTTACAACATCTGACTTCATTTATCCTTACACTAGAAAGAATCTAAATTCACTATACTTTTTACTTCTATAAGAGTAAAAAACATATAACTATATTAGAACACTCAGAGCAGATAAGCAGATTTAGTATATGTTTCATTTCTTAATTTTTTAAGAAACATTTTAAAGAACCCACCAAAAAATGTCTTCTCTATGTCTTATATAAATGTCTTATAGTAAAAAACATAAATGACTTCATTTATCCCCAAACAACTTTTCCTCCCCTGCTTCTACTTCATTGATTGATCTCCTCAAAATAGTTATTTATTAATTTGAATAAATCATTTTCCGTGGTTGTAAACACTAGCTTTTTATTAACAATATATTTATCCACTTGCTCAAAGTTAAGGAAGGTGTCATGCTCATCAATACACAAACAAAACCACAGGTAATCTTACAAATTAGAGCATTCTTTTCCTGTGATGATTACAATAAATATGCAAGAAAATGATTACAATTATATATGGTCATATAAATCCAAACTTTTGGTTAATGTGTTTGGGTTTAAAATCTTGATCTCAAAGTAGGTGTTTAGTTTACATTTTGTGTTTTGTGCAACTTGTCGACAAGCTTCAATAGAGGTCGCATCATGGGATGATTCAAGCTTTATTAAGTTCCTCTTATTTGATCATTTCAAGCTTCTATCTTACTACTTTTCCATTTTTAGTACCCATGTTGACTGACTTCATTCTCTAATATTTATTCGAGATCAATTTTATAATAGAATTAACAAGACAAAATAGTTGATAGTTAAAATTATAAATGGAGAAAAAGAAAAAATATATAAAGATACAAATAAAGAATGAGATGTGAATTTTTTTAATGTGATATAAATATAATATATAATAATTTTACTTAAGTTATAAGAATATAAAAACAATTGCATGTATACTCTCACAGAATTATAAGTATTAGCGTGGAGAGAGTGTACATGCCATGCCACAAACACAAGTTGTCAGGTCAAATCATCTCACACTATATCACACAAGTCACAACCACATTTATAGGCGACACTAATACCACACCATGCCACAAACAAAATATTTTTTTGTAAAAAAAAAGCAATAATCTATATTGAAAAGTTACAATATAAATAACTTTAAAATAAAAACAATTTAAAAATAAAAACGATTAAAAAAACATTTTAAAATAAAAATTAAAATTAAAACATTAATAATAAAAATAACTTAAAGTAATAAACTAATATTCGACATTTGAAACCATGATATCCACATTTCTGCAGCATGTTTCACTATATCAAATCTAACCTTAAAATGTGAGTTCTCGTCACACAACTCTAAAATTGTAATTTCGTCTCAACTAAATTCATCGATGGGTCTCGAAGGTGCATCGGAGAAATAGCGTTGTTGTTGCTTTTTTATCCATCTTGTGGAGTATAATGCATGCGTGCAATTGATTCTCATTTTTTCTATATCCATCGCCTTTGCCGGTTGTGCAAGTATTTGCCATTTCGTTTTTAAAACAACAAAAGCTCGTTTCACATAGTTTCTTGCGGACTCTTGCACTTTTCTTTTTTTTTTCCTTGTATTTAATATGATAAGAATACGATTTCACAAAAGTTGACCAAGAATGATATATACCATCGACGAGGTAGTAACCATGTTTATATTGATGCTCGCCGTAACATGAAACAGACAACTGGGAGCGGTTCCATTCAATTCAACACTGAAGAGTTGAGATTGATGGAGTACATTGATGTTATTGTTAGAACCAGCTACACCAAAATACACATGCCAAAACTATTTTTGTGTGTGTCGAGCGAATTACGTGTTGCAAGTTGACGAATTGTCGATGTATATGTTTGTATTGACGTGAAACTTTCTTTTACCTCCTATCAAACCCTTCTTGAACTCATTCAATGATTACGTATGTCTTCAACAATCCATAAAAATATATCTCGAGACAACCAAAACCTATCAACGTATATGCCATTTACCGGCCGTCACCCTTATCATTATTTTTATGACTAACATAAATGTAAATAAACGACAACTGTAAGTTATAAATATTACTTTTGAAAAAACTAAATAAACATACCAAACTCAGATTATCTCTTACGCTTTCTAAGTTTTTTAGATTTACAATTTTACATTAGTCAATTTCATTAATTATATGTAATTCCATATTTGCCCCTCAGATAATTAAACCTGAAACAATCACCTTTAAAAGTCACGGAAATTGTTTGGGTATTTTGGTAATATACTAATATTCGATAACGAGATCTCTTTCTTGTCCCCACGTCATAATCATAAAGATATGGGAAAGCGATGTTTGATATTCTCAACTTCCCTATTATTTTAATTATAAAATAGAGGGCAATTTGGGTATGTATATACCGTTCAAATATTCCGTGATTCGGTTGAAAATAAATACACACACCTATATTTTTTATTTACTTTTACATCGCCTTTTAAAATAACAAACTTTGTTAAATGAGTCTAGATACATTCAATGAAAATCTTTTATATCAAATCTAATATTTTAAAAACAAAGAATACCTTTCTTGGTGAATCTTTGTATAGTTATCAATCTTGTTTTGTGTTGCAACATGCGTGTTCTTATTTTTCTCTTTGATAATTCATGTTTTTAATTTTTATTTTTGGAAAATTTTTGTGTTGAATTACTTATTCGATTGTTATAGTAGTTACTTTATAGGATAGAGAAAACACACCCACCATTTAACTTAAATATGTTTACACGAGATTAAACTAATGGCATTTTGGTTGTTGGGTAACATTGATACGTCGAGGTCAAGTGTTTTATATTATACATATACAACGATTACTAATATAATAATAAGTCTATGATTATGCTAGGGATTCGTATCACGCAAAGTGTTTCATTTCCATGCTCAATCAAGCTAAAACATGACTTAGATATTAGGTTTAATCAACTTAAACAGAATGAAAGAAGTGGTGTAATACTGTAATGTTAAAATGAATTGTATCACTCAATGTGATGAGTCGTTATTGGTTTTTGTTCTTTGGTCAGTTATAATTGTCTAGTTACTTGCTAGATATTTATGATTTTGATTTAATAAAATCTCTTGCCGTTAAAAAAAAGATACTAAGGTCCTTCATATGATGTTAAAGCGTTTAAATTATATATATATTTTTACTTTTAAAGTTTCTAAACCATATGTCTTTTGTGTGATCTATAATTTTACATGAGAAACCATTTTTTTATCAAATTAAGAATCACATTTCAACTATACAAAGACTAGACTTAAATATTGTTCCATATACAACTCATTTATTTGGTTAAAGATCACTTCAACATATATCTCCTTCAAGTACAATAAAGATAACCATGTGGAGTTTTATTACTTCAATTAAGTTGAAGATTTTACTAGATACGAATTCGGTTAATACATTTAATCCTCTCAAAACGGCTATATGTAGAACATATGATTTTCTAAATGCAGCTGCAATAGCTATATTAACAAAAGGGATGATTTTGTTAGAGAGAAAGTTCGTTCATTGTAACAAAAATGATAATAACAAGTATTCTTTTTAACATTTTCTAAATGCAGCTGCAAACACTGTTCGTTGAACACTCAACTTTCATTACAATTCCTTTGTTTCATTTAAGTTTATTTTTAATTTCGGGACGAAATTCTTTTAAGTTGGGGAGACTGTGACATTTCATATTTTCGTTAAATTAAAAGTAAACTTTGTTAAGTTTTAAGGGCCTCTTATGTAAATCTTGAAACTTTGGGGTTTACTTAATAATCAATTTGGTGATTAACAAAGTAAAATAATAACGATAATAACATTATAAGTGTTATAATGTTTGCTTATTATTTTAATATTTAAGGTGTTAACAATCTTAAATAAAATAATAACTATTATTATTATTATTATTATAATGATATTAATAATAATAATAATAATACTAATAATGATACTAATGTTACTAACTAAAATACTAGTCATAACACTAATAATAATATTAACTTATAAAGTTATCAATCTTTGAAAAATGTTAAAACTTAAAGTTAATTAAGTTCAGGGGTTGTTTTGGTCATTTTAAAAACTTTAAATAGGATATTAGGACATGAAATAATAAGAACTAAAATTGCAGGGACCAATTGTGTAACAATTAGAAACCCATATTCTCTTCTCCCCTTAACCCGCAAATCCGGCAGCCGGCCCGGATGTCCTCCGGCCGAGCTCCGGCGAGGGCAAAACGCCCAACAAACGGTCGTTTCGACCGAATTAAGTCAAATGTTTCGAATGTGGACATGAAACGAACACGTAACCGAGGTTAATTCGAGTGAAATGATGGATTCATTAAGAAACAACATGAAACCGAAAGCCATTAAGCGATTTCACCTAAAAGACTGTTAAATTGAGCCGTTGATCGATGAGAAACGTTCGTGTAGTCATTACAGAACTAAATGTGTTGTTTAATCTGAGTTTAACAACCAATTAATCGTTCAATCATAACCGAAACAATCGTATCAAATGCAAGACCCATCCGATACCTTAATGTACAAATTGAACTTGTTTAACAGAGGGGAACGTTTCCATTCGACCCCTTTCTACTCTCTGTACACCCAATTCCTTGAACGATCCACCGTAGTATCGAAATCAATCCCGTTGTTCATCGCAAGGTTAACCGGAGTCAAACCGAGGCTAAGATCTTCAATTCGGATGAAATCAAGTAAGTCTAATACACCATTGTGCTCGATTTCAGGTAGGGATCAAAAGCCCTATGGTTACTCCGATTGATAACAATGAATCGATCTTCAATTTGGGGTTGGATTAAACTAGGGTTTATATGGATTTGGGGGAATTCTGTTTGGTTTACTTTATAAATTATAGATATGGAATTCTATCAGGCATAGGCGCCCAGCCTAATTGGTAAACACACCCACTGTCCACCCTGAGGTCCCGGGTTCGAACCCAGGGACCTCCTTTTGTTTTGTTTTATTATTTTTAAGTCTTTTAATTACATATAAAATTACAGAAAATTTATAATTAATATAAAAATTATTTCTGATAATTAATATAAAGATTTTAGACACTAAAATATTTTCTGAAATTTTTCTAATTTAAATATATATATATATATATATATATATAAATATATATAAATCTTTTAGTTATTCCTTATAAAATGGATTTAAAATGATTGTTCATATTAATAAATTTTCATTGATCCAAACGTTACTTCTAAAATCATGATTTGTTTGTTTTTAAAAAAAAGTGTATTTATTTAAATTTTTATATTTAAACTTATTAGTTGTTACAAAAGGTTTTCTTTTAAATTAACTAAACACTTATTTATATTAGATTGGACTTAAAAATATTTATGAACACTTAATTCTTTAAAGAATTAAATTCATAATTGTAGTAATTATATATAATTACTTAAAATATTTAAGAATATTATTATAAAACACATTTTAGCTAATTAATATTGTGTTATTAATCAAAATGCTATTTTATTCTTAGATAATTAAAAGACTTAATTATATATTGAATCTCCTCATCATTATATTTAATTTCATTTTGAAAATACTTAAATACATATATAATTCTTCTAATGGGTTTAAAGTGAGAATAAGTATTCTATAAATTTAGTTACTTGTCAAAATTCCTTAAAACTAACAAAAACCCTAATCATTAGTAGAACGTTAAACTTATTATTAACTTTAATCTTTACCTTGTAATATATATGTTAGGTGCTTGTAATGGATACTTTGGATTTATCTTTTGGATCTTACTTTAATCTTTTACATCATCTTGTAATGCCTATATCCATGTGAGTATTTCATACCCCTTTTTCTTATTTTCACACTTTGGGGTGAAACATGTTAACGTATATACTTGTAAACATCTTTGAGACTTGTAAACCTATGGCAATTCGTCTTGTAAAGTTGTGGTTAGTTGAACTTTTGTGGTTACCATGTTATGGCGTTATATGTACAATCATTAACTATTGCTAGCCCAGCGAAGTCATAGATCTATGGGTAAGACAAGCCTGCTTGGTTGATCCAAGTACACTTAGCTGATCGTATATACTTTTAACGTTTGAGACTTGTAAAACTATTGTCAAGGTTTGATTGTTGCATTGTTCATAACATCCCTAATCACTTTATTCACTAACTTATGACTTGAATTGCCATCTTTTATATACTTATGTATTGAAACTATGGAATGCTCACCAACATTTTTATGTTGACCCCTTTTATTTTTAACATGTTTCAGGAATACCTCAAGTGTGTGATCTACTCTTTGAAGCTTGCACATCTAGGAATGGACCTAGATAAATAAATAAAATAAGAATCATTTGTACATTCTATGTTTTGCTTTTATTCTTTATGAGACTTATGTATGTAATGTGACAATTGAAAATTATGTTTAAATTATATTTGGATTATTAATAGCGTTATGTGGCTGTGAACGATCTTAACTCTCACTCCTCGACGTTTCCGCCGTCAAGGTTGGGGTGTGACACACTCATTCGCACACATGACTCAATCGCATACAAACACTCAGTCGCACGACATGCCTAGTCGCACAACTCAGTCGCGCAATCCACTCAGACGCATGATTCAGTCGCACGACCCACTCAGTCGTAAGGCTCAATCGCATGGTTGACCCAGTCGCCTGATCTGCAGAATCGCGACTGTGGTCGGGATGAGCAGCCCCCGAGCTGCTCTAAACACGGGTTTTACACCACAAGGACCTCAGAAACACTCAACAAACATACACAAACATGAAACACAAGCAAGAAGACCTCACACGCACCCATACGACCTTGTGTGTTCGGGTTGAACCCGAACACCCGAAACCCTAGTTTTGGAAAGCCGTGAAAAGGCTAGAAAATGGACAACCAAAGACGACTACCTGCTAGAAATGAGTAGTCTAAGCTGTAGACGGTATCTAGACGAAGAAAACAAGACCTCTCGGGTTGGATTTGGTGCAAGAATGGTGATTTTGTGTGTGTAGAGGATGAAGGTGAAGAAGATGGTGAAGAATGAAGATTAGGGCTGGTAAGAGGGGTATTTATACCCAGCCCAAGTTTACAAAATTACAAGTTTAGTCCCTGCACTTAACCCCCGAGCTTTCCCAAATTTGGTTCGGTTGAAAAACGACTTTATTAGATGTTTTATTATAATTGTAAAAGTATATTTAATGTTGTTATGACTTAAGAAATGGTTATGTTAAAAATATTTAATATATATATAAAAATGATATATTTGACAGTTTCTAAAATGAGGGTTTTAAATAGTTTTTAAGATTAGCATAGGATCATAACGTATACACACACAACGATAATAATGCACACATGATATCCACATAAAGAGTCAAATAAAGATGAGGAATGACCGATCAAAGAATAGATAACGGACAAACACGTTAATTGACGGACCTTAAGGTGACGGATGTCACAACCATCATCGTGGTTGCACCTCCGCCGGAAACCCCCACCGACATCCCAATTAGATCTCCATTAGAAACCACCTTCACCACCATCATCGTGGCATGTGTCGATCATAGAAAAGACTAGAGAGATCAAAATTACATCATTTATGCCACATCAACTCTCGAATTTGACTTCTACTTGAACCACATGATTGAAATGTTTTCAACTTCATCCAATACACCTAGATGGTTTGAACTTATTGTGTTTTTGATGTTAGTTTGTGTGTTAGTGCTTTTGTATGGATTGATTCTTTATATGCAAAGGGAATTAAAATTAAGATTCTAAACTCAAGGTGCTACATTGAGTGATTGAGATACTAGGGATTGTTGTTTACATTACTCGAAGAAACTAAGTATTTTATAATTATAGCTTAATAATGTTTTTTTTTTTGCTTACGATCTTTATTGGTGGGTGACCAATCCAATATTTGGTGAATTCTACTTCACAATGATAGGAAGAGACGACATAAACTTTTTTTTAATAATATATGAAAAATACTACAACATGTGCAAACTCAAAAGTACCATCCTCCTCTTTGCTAAAGGTTAATTAGGACTACATTGCACATGCATATCATGCAACGAATGTTGTGTTATTCTTTGTAGATCTTGGTTTTCGATAATCTTGTTAAGTTGCTCACTATTGCATATGCATGTTCACTTTATTTGTTAAAGTTATTTTCATTTTCATTATTTTGTTTCTTGTTTGGTAGAGATTTGTAAACTTTAATTTGAAGATTTTATTTTTGCTGTACTTTTTTGAAGTTTTGTAAATGTCACCTCTCGAACGTTTAGGAACAAATTGTAAGCTCATATATTTATTTGGGCACAGAAAACCAATGTTTTCATAATTGAATCAGACATGGAACCAACGATTTTACTCGACCAGTTTGACTGGTTTTAAAAAACCTAAAGTTCTAAATAACTAACATAAGGAGTATGTAATACTCCATATCTTTTGTGAACTTGCAAAATTATAAAATATAAAAACCTAAAGTTCAAAATAACTAACATATGGAGTATGTAATACTGAATTAGTTAGGAAATTAGATTTTGAAGGGAAAAACATTAAAAAAATTGAAATTCAGTCCGACCACTAGTCTGGTTTAGCCGATTCAGCGATCCGACTGGTAACTAGCCGATTCAAATCAAAACGATCCAAATAAAGATAACTAGACCGTTTTCAAGACCGGTTCACGTTTAACCGGTTAGGTTCAGTTCTAAAATCATGAGAGGAAACCCAAAATTTGTTAACTCACGATATCAACATTATATTTAGAAGTTTGTATGAGCATAAGATTATTCTTGATAACATTCTTTTGATCAACTCTAGCTAAAATTTTATTTCACATGGGGCGGTGCTACAAACTAAAGATTATTGTTTCTTGGATCTTATGTTATAATTTTATTGACTAGACATGTGAGTATATATTGAAGCAGAGTCACGATGCTATTTTTCTACTTAATTATTTGAATATCGTTACGTGGTCTAGTATATTACTTGACATCTGTTTATTTGATTAATTTAGGCGATGTAGAGCTACAAATGAAGAAAAGATGTTTAAACACCTAATGTTTCTTGCTATAATTTAGACTAAGGGCATGGATATGTAGACATCTCAGAATTATAAAATCAACGCCCTAAATTTCTATACGTGTCGTATATCCGCATACGCGTCGTATAGGAAGGTCGTATAGCCCTATACGGGGCGTATAACCCCTCTGACAGCCCCCTGATTTTTTTCTCGTAGTCAGTGTCGAAATAAGCTATACGCGTCGTATAGTCCCATGTGTGTCGTATAGGGTTATATGGGGCGTATAGCCATCTGACAGCCCCCACTGAATTTTCCTCGTTTTCAGTGTTTTCGACCCTACACGCCACGTATGGACCCATACGCGACGTATAGGGGGCGTCGATTTATTCAAGCGGATATCTCTATATTAGGACCCATCAACTATAACTTTTTCGTATTAAATATTAAAGTACAAGATTAAGTTAACATATAGCCAACAACAAGGGAATGTTATATCATTCTAAAATTGTGTGGTAATATGAAAAAGAGAGTGGAAATTAGGGAGATAAACATTATCATTTTATGATTAAAATGATAATTTAAAGGATTTACCAAGAAAAGTAACATATTTCAATCAATAAATATCCTTGACTAATATAATTAAACTAGTTTGATAGACCCATTATAAAACAAGTGTACTTTTCAAACTAATTTTTTTAATAAAACTTATTTTAAAAAAGTTAAAATTTTATGTGTATATAAACACTTGTAAACAGATTATTGTTTATACATTTCAAGAAACCTTTTAAATACACAAACATAAATTAATTTCGTGAATAGTTTAACATATTTATGAAAATAGACGTAGAAGTAATAAAAAACGTATAATAATAATAATAAGAAGAAGATATAAAATAAGAAGATTTTGATTGTTTTTTGGGTGTTTTTATTGAATGGAGATGGTGAGGGGGACAACAGCGTATCTTGAAAAATCCTGAAAATTCGATTCAGTCGCTTTATAAAGCCAAACATATCCTTCTTTATATTATTATTATTATTATTATTTATTATTATCATTATTATTATTATTATTATTATTTTCCTATTTCCTATTCCCCCTCCATTATTAAACAACTCAAGTCCTGTTTTATGCCCTGTTAAACACACTTGTAGCCAAATTACACCTTGTCTTTGGTGTCTTTGCTTTGATTTCTGTCGAAAATCTTCTAATCTATCTTCGATTTCACATGCTTTCTTTATCTTTATTATTAATTCAACAAGATTACAGAGAAGAACAGTGAATGTGCTGCTGGTGTTTGTCTTCTTCCTTCACGCATGTTTTAGGGTTTCAACACCCACCATTTTTAAATTCGATTCAAACCCACAAAGTTCCGTTGGAATCTGGGCTTCTCGTGCATCTTTTTAGGGCTGCAAACACACCCATGCTTGTCCCTTGAGATGAATTCAGTAAATCTTTTAAAATACCCTTTTTGTGCTTCTCTTCTCTCTCTCCCTCTCTGCAGTTTCTTGTCTTTGATCATTATTCTTTAGTGGGTTGTGTGTTTTCTTGACTAAAATCACACAAAACAATGCTGCAATTATGTGATTTCAGGAAAAACTTTATATTTTGCTGGTAAAGTTATCTGTCAAGTGTCTATAACTAGCCACTGGCTGTCCTTTGAGGCAAAAGTCTACAAATCCTCACACTTTTGGCACTAATTTCACACCCCCACTGTTGTACATCAGTGACATGAAGTTTGGAAGAGAAGAACATCAACAACAAGCTTGAAGAACAACAACTCAAGAACAACAACAACAATGGGTTTGAAGATGCAGGGGGGTCATCATCACTTGGTGGCAGTGAGTTTAAACGAGCAACAGTTGGGGACCAAAAGAAAGTACACATCATATATTCCAAGAACAAATCAAGGCAAATACTTGGTGCTGTGGATAATTGTCTTTGGGTTTGCAGCAATTCATGTTTATAGATGTATAGATGCAGGACATCAAGAGAGAATTCAAGAGGGGTTAGTGAGTATGTGTGATCAAAGGGCTAGAATGTTACAAGATCAGTTCAGTGTTTGTGTTAATCATGTTCATGCTCTTGCTGTTTTGGTTTCTACTTTCCATTATTACAAGAATCCTTCAGTAATTGATCAGGTTTGAACTTTTTTTTTAATAATTTTTTGGTGTTCTTGTGAGATTTTGTAGTTTCTTGATTCAATTTCTTCCATATCAATGATAATCTTTGTTTTTTTTGTTTAATTTATTATAATAATAATCTTTTGTCTTTTGGGTATTTTTTCTCTTTATCTAATTATGGTAGGGCAAGAAGCATATTTGGGGAAAATTCAAGAAACTATCACTTGATAATAATCTAAATTGAGAAAAAGAATTTATTCAAAGAAATGCAACAATTGAGGTGCATTGTTACAGATCTAACACATCTAATTGTATCATTGATTTTGAAGTTGAATGTGGTTATCAATTGTTTTTTGCAACTTCTTTAGAATTGATATCAAATCTGAAAGTTGGAAATTGTATTGTTTGACCTCAAATGTCGAAAGTCAAATTGGAAAACTAGTTCTTGATTGTTCATTGATGAAATTCATATAATGCAGGATACATTTGCAGAGTATACTGCAAGAACTGCATTTGAGAGACCATTATTAAGCGGTGTAGCCTATGCACAAAGGGTTTTGAATTCCGAAAGAGAAGACTTTGAAAGTCAACATGGTGGGACTATAAGAACAATGGCCAACAAAGAGCCATCCCCTCACCGTGATGAATATGCACCCGTGATTTTCGCTCAAGAAACTGTTTCTTACCTCAATTTGCTAGATATGATGTCAGGCGAGGTGAAATTCGTTAACTTTATCGATTATAATTTGTTAATATAATCAGGGTATTCGGGTATTTCATTGAAAACAAGAATTTGAAAGTGTCTTGAATTTGATCACAGGAGGACCGAGAGAATATCTTGAGGGCTCGGTCAACCGGAAAGGCGGTGCTCACAAGCCCTTTTAAGCTATTGGGCTCTCATCATCTCGGAGTCGTTTTAACCATTCCTGTTTACAAATCGAAGCTACCCCCGAATGCATCTGTTCGCGATCGTATTGAAGCTACTGCAGGGTACACCCCTAAATTCATTTCAATAAGCCCTAGCTTGTTTCCTATGTATAATTATGCAATATCACATCATTACTTTCGATACGCCTGTTTGCTGAATAGTATCATTTATGTGCTGCTAATTTGATGATTATGAAAACAGATATCTTGGTGGAGCATTTGATGTCGAGTCCCTTGTTGAAAACCTGCTCGGTCAGCTTGCTGGAAACCAGGAGATCATAGTAAAAGTGTATGATGTCACCAACACGTCGGATCCTCTGATAATGTATGGCCGCCAGACTCAAGAAGGTGATCAGACCCGTGTACATGTGAGCAGGCTTGACTTCGGTGATCCGTTTAGGAAGCACCAGATGACGTGTAGGTATCTGCATAAGGCGCCCATCTCATGGACCGCGATCACCACTGCATTTTTGGGCTACGTGATCGTGTTCTTAGCTGGTTACATGTTCTATACGGGTGCCATTCATATTGTTCAAGTTGAAGATGATTTTGACACGATGCAGAAGTTAAAAGTCCGAGCAGAAGCTGCTGATGTTGCTAAATCTCAGGTTAATTCCCCTAAACTTTTGAATCATTAATGACGTTATAAACTATAAAGCAAAAGCATATTAGTTAATCTGTTTTGTGTTTTGAATGCCAGTTTCTTGCTACTGTTTCACATGAAATCAGAACTCCCATGAATGGCATCCTCGGTATCATTCTCGCCCTTAGCATTTCAATCTTTATGGTCTGTTTTATATACGTTAGCGTGGTGGATATAATAAACGTGCAATTGGGATTGTAGGGATGCTTGCATTGCTTCTAGATACGGATTTAAGTTCAACACAAAGAGATTATGCTCAAACCGCCCAGGCTTGTGGACGGGCTTTGATTACTTTGATTAATGAAGTGCTTGATCGGGCTAAGATCGAAGCTGGGAAGTTGGAATTAGAGGCTGTTCCGTTTGATCTACGGTCCATATTAGATGATGTACTCTCATTATTTTCTGAAAAGTCTCGAAACAAAGGCATAGAGGTAAAAATATAACATACTGTTTTTCGTTTTCTTGACTTGTTTTTCTTTTTTATTGATCTGTTTTTGTTATCGTTTTCTTGAAATCAAAGTTGGCGGTTCTTGTATCGGATAAAGTTCCCCAAATTGTGATGGGTGATCCGGGACGATTCAGACAAGTGATAACGAATCTTGTGGGAAACTCGGTTAAAGTGAGCAAAATTTATGATCTTGAGTTGAGTTATATTGTAATGTTTCAAGATTCTTATAAAGATTTGATCTTTTTGACAGTTTACTGAACAAGGGCATATATTTGTTCAAGTCCATCTAGCTGAACATTCAAAAGCTGTACAAGATGCAAAACTTGAGACTTGTATGAATGGAAGATCCAACGGCCCCCAATCGAAAACGTTAAGTGGTCGTGAAGCTGCAGATGACCGAAATAGTTGGGACAAATTTAAGCATTTAATAGCAGACGAAGAGTTCCCGTTTCAAGTGTTAACATCTGACGGGAGCTCTCAGAGTGTTAATCTTATGGTCTCGGTTGAAGACACAGGAATTGGGATCCCGTTACACGCTCAAGAACTCATTTTCATGCCTTTTATGCAAGCCGATAGTTCAACTTCAAGACATTATGGTGGAACAGGAATCGGGTTGAGTATTAGCAAGTGTCTGGTTGAGTTAATGGGTGGTCAGATTAGCTTCATTAGCCGACCGCAGATCGGTAGCACGTTTTCTTTCACGGCTAAGTTTTTACGGTGCGAGAAGAACACAGTAACAGACCCGAAAAGGTCTCTTTACGATGAATTACCGACTTCTTTTAAAGGGTTGAAAGCAACGGTTGTTGATACAAAACCCGTTAGAGCTGCAGTCACAAGATACCATTTAAAACGATTAGGCGTTTTAGTGGAGGTCGTAAATAGCATAAAAACAGCAGTTTCGAGTTCTTGTTCTTGTTCGGGTCAACCCGATATGATTCTAGTTGAGAAAGACGTGTGGTTATCGGGTGATGATTTGAACAACGTAAAGGTTTTCGGGCACGCGTTAAAATCCCCTAAAATGATCCTTCTTGCTACGAATGTAACCAGTGGTGAATTCGATAAAGCAAAAGCAGCGGGTTTCTCTGATACATTGATCATGAAACCGTTAAGAGCAAGTATGGTTGCAGCTTGTCTTCAACAGGTGTTGGGAACCGGAAAGGTGGAGCAAGGTAAAGTTATGGCAAATGGGTCGGTTTATCTTCGGGGTTTGCTTTGCGGGAAGAAGATATTGGTGGTTGATGACAATCGAGTGAACCGTAGGGTTGCAGCCGGTGCACTAAAGAAGTTCGGGGCTGAGGTCGAGTGTGCGGAGAGCGGGAAAGCGGCTCTAGATTTGCTTCAAATTCCACATGGGTTTGATGCTTGCTTTATGGATATTCAAATGCCTGAAATGGATGGGTACACATCATTATACTTCATTACATTTCATAGCTATTATCACACACCATGATATACTAATATTATGACTTTCTTTCAGATTTGAGGCCACACGCCGTATTCGGAAGATGGAAAGAAACGTAAACGACCAACTAACCAATGGCTCGATGGACGGATGTTGTGACCATCGAACCACCGAGTGGCATTTACCGATCCTTGCCATGACTGCGGATGTGATCCAAGCCACATTTGAAGAGTGCCAAAAAAGCGGAATGGATGGTTACGTGTCGAAACCGTTTCAGGAAGAAAATCTTTATCAAGAGGTCGCGAAGTTCTTTGAGTCCAAACCCGCCACAAATTCATAAGACACGACCCGAAAAGAACTGCCAGCAAGTTTTGCATATCTTGTGCTGGTGTGGCGCATATTTTACGTGCATTTGATGGTATTGGTGTTTTCGGTTTCTGAGATCTCGTGAAACCGGTGGTATAGTGTTGGGCAACCCGTTGTTACCCTAACTGACTTTGGATCTAACTTGATTTGCTTCTAGACGGGTTGACCCGTGGCGTGTTTGTATAGATGGTTTATGGAAGGGCGAAAGTTGTATGTTGTGACCGATTGTGTTGTATTGTGTCGCTAATATGGTGTCGGTATAGGTATTGAGATCTGCCGGAATCACACGTTAAATGTTGTATGATTGGCTTTGAGCAACATACTTGCATTTTTGGTTCATTTTAGTTGTAACGAAACCAAATGACTTTTTTGTTGTGTAGTCAAATGACCAAACAAACACGTGCACTTGTTCAACGGAACAAAACAATACAACGTCATTCTTTTTGCATAAAACTCTAAAAAAAATCATAAATCAAAACAACTTTTATTGTTTTTGTAATTCAATGTTTTCATGTCTGAATTCAATGTTAAATGTTTTTTTATCTTTAAATAATAAATCAAAAAAACTTTTACTTACAGGTTTCATCTTTGAATCCAATTTTACTTTTACTTTAACCTTCTTTAAGGTTATCTACCAGTTATGTTTTTTTCATAATGTTCCCATTTCATATGAAAAGATTAGTAGACTTGTATGTGGGTAAATTAGATAACGATACAGATAACTTTTGATCCATATGAAATTACTTTGGGGCTGTTTGAAATTCAAGTCTCGGTCAGAAGGGTCTGACCGCGTAAGTGGCTGTTCCAAAACTGACCGGGTAAGGAGAAAAATATGCACGGTCAGTGGTGTCGGACTGGATCAAACGCAAAAGAGTGAGAATCAAACACGCTAACCGGTCAAAATGTCTGACGGGGTCAGAGAGTCAGACATCTTGACCATGTCAGAAGCAAATCAAACAGTCTTTTTCTCTATAATTTTTGGTTTTATTTTATTTTGTTTTCAACTATAACCTTTATGTATAATGGATTTCACTTCATTAATTCAAACGATTTTAGTTTTATTCTATCAACTTTAGATATAAAATTAATTTTACCTGTAACAATTAGATTAGTAATAACTCATTTGTATATAATGTTATTTTCTCTTGTTAAAATATGTTTTTATAAGATGTACAATTGTTTATGAAGAATGTACAACATACTAAGCTAGGCAGAAATGTACTTAAAGTGGGGGCACTGTTGGAGTGTTTCAGTTCGTGCAGAGAGGTCTGATTACTGTGTGGACTGCCTCATCTTTGACCAATTCAGTTTGGGTGAAAATTTATTATTAACCTTTTCTAGCTGCTACAATTGTAATGATATAGCAGTTTGACTCTTTCTCGATATCGACTTGTGTTTAAAGTTATTTAACTTTTGTTAGATCTCCAACTGATTTATGTAAAATGATAGTGTTTCACAACTAAATGCATATAGATTAAATTTCAGAGCACTCGGAGTAGTCCTGACTCACGGGTTTTTCCCGTTTTTCTTGAAAAGCTAGGGTGTGGTGTTTCCGGGTCAAAAACCACGGACACCCATTGATTTCTTCTTTGTTCAAACGGAAAAACGGTGAAAATTCACCGGTCCAAGGTCTTTTTCCTTTCACTGGATCCGAGGGGATGGTATTCCTAATTTTTACCTGGATGCCACCTCATATCGCGAGTGATTTCCCCGGACTCCACTCCGTCTTCCCTCATAGAGTGAATTTCTGTAATAATTTTAAAAGACGAGTAGAGTGTGGTAAAAAGAAATTTTTTTACTTTTATTATAGAAGATTAGTAACAGCATATTATTAAATTGTTATATATGCATACATATAAAGAGAGATTATGCTAAGAATTTCGTAGTGATTCGAAGACGGGGATTTCACTTCTCATCTCACACTAAGTTTATTGACAAACTATTTAGATCATGTGTTATAAAAAAAGTTATTGGATTTTAATAATCTTAACTTTTATTTATTGGCCGGTATTAATCCCAACTCAACAAATATTTACAGTCACTCCTAACTTTGAATTTATTTTTCTCCAATTGTTCCTTACTAACCGAGAGTTAACCCTCGTTAGTTTTTTTGATTAAACGGGGCCAACTTTGAGCCATTTTTCAACTCCAGCACCGCCTAGTCTCAATTAGATCCGTTTTTCATTGTCTAGCCTCCATCATCACCTGAAATCTACCTCTAACGAATTCGGTGATTCAAATCAGGAGGTGGAGATTGACGGGTTTTTAGGTGCGAAAGTTTCAAATTTGACGGATCTGATTATAGTTTTCAACTTTCTGTTTAGTGTTTTGGCCACAAAAACAGTCCACGTCATCAAAAAACTAAAGGGGTTAACTCTCGGTTAGTAAGAGATTGTTGGAGGAAAATAAACTTTAAGTTGAGAATATCTGTAAATATTTACTGAGTTGGGATTAATCCCGGCCAATAAATAAAACACTTGCGCTTTGACTTGTTAGTCATCTTTTTGAGCCTGCACGCCGAATCTAGTGACATTCATTTCTGAGATCCACAAGCGTTAAAAAAATAAAAAAGAACGCACACCAGTTAATAACAACTGCACATGTCGCCTTAAATTCGCACGCTGACTAGACATGACGTTCATCTTTTTGAGTTTGCACGCCGACTCTACTGACATTCAAACTAGTCTACTGAATATTCAATTTGGACTTACACATGAACTTACTACACATGTCACCTTAAATTTCTCAAAATAAATGAGTATCATAACCTTTCAAAACATAGGACATGATAACGTGCCTATAAAACCAAAGTGTCATTAATCTTATAACGATGGACTACTTGTAAGAGTTAAACACGCTTTAAATACCGCCTAAGTTTAAATCTGGTTAGAAGTAACTTAGGATACGTCACAATGATGTATTGGTGTTCAAATTTTTTTATTATTTATTTATTTTGAAACTTTAAGCAACTTTTTAACAAAGTCTAAATAATAATTAAATGACAATCAACAAGCCTTGTTTATAATCTACACAAAAAAATTAAAATCTTATATAATATTATATGTCATAAAACTATAGGCCATTTAAAAATCTTTCATAAATATATATTTTCCGACTCTAAGACATAAGTCCTAACTTTCAAAAGATGTCCCAATCATAATTTTCCACAAGTAAGAAATTATCAATCGACCGGTACTTATTGCTTGGACCACTTGACTAACTTTTAAAAACTCGATTAAATCTTTTTTTGAAAGATCAACAATAATTTTTAAGCCGGTTCATCCGGGTAAACCTATTGGCGAAAGGCCACCCACGTCCGCGAACACAGACAGTGCTGGTGACCCGGCTCGCCCACCACCCAAAGACCCACTGTGGTAAAACCATTGGTCCACTTGGAGCATATTGCACCAAGCGAGATTTCAACTAATAACCTACACTTTGGAAAGTCATAGAGTACCTTCTACTAAACCAGTTGATCTATGACTCATTGGCAATTAAACTCGATTAAATCATTTTCCATTGTTAACTTAGTATAATAAAATCTCTACGTCTATATCTTTTACCAACTAAACTAAAAGATAACTTCAAATAAAAAGTAATGGTTTTTTTTGTTTAAGTTTTCTTTTATTACTTCAAAATGTTGTTTAAGATATTAAAACTTTATATAGTTTGGTGCAAAGGTGTATAAATCGGGTTGAAAATCAGTTTTCAAAAACTCAAAACCATATTTTTTAGAAACTGGTTTGGGTTTAAACCGGTTTGATTGAGAGAAATATTAGTTTTAAATCAGGTTCAATCGGGTTAAAACCGTGTTGGTTCAAGTTTTACTGAGTAGAAACCGGTTGCACCAAACAGGGGTTAAGAACTTATCTTAAACGTACAGGTCCCGTCGGGCTGAAATCGATTTGGAGTTAAACCGGTTTCACAACCAATTTAGTCGGATCGGGTTTCCGGTTACGGTTATGAAACCGCTTTTTTCCATCTCTAGTTTGGTGAACCTCAAACGGTGATAATCTAAATGATCAGAGCCCAATAAGGTGACTAAAAATAGTGGGCCTATACGGCTATACATTCGGCATTCCTTCTTAATGGCTATGTATTATTGCACAAACAACTTTCGAATTGTTGTTACTTGTTACTTTAATAATTTTCTTAACGTACTCTCTTACTTACAAAAGATACTTTATCACCAATGATTAATGAAATATTGAAAGAAGAGTCCATAAGAAAAAAAACACAATTTAAAATATATATACATATAGGAAAAGTTTAGAATACAATGTGCTCTTTTTATGCGAAGCGTGCGAAGTGCGGGGTGCAATTATCACAGAAGAAAACTAATAATCACGCAAGAAAAATTACACTTGCGTGATATTATCACGCAAAGATGAAATTATCAAACAAGAATATATTTCTGTTTGATAAATTCACATTTGCATGATAATTACATATCTGTGTGATGATTTCTACACATGCGTTATAATTACACATGTAATGTATCTTCTTGCTTAATTATTTCATACACTTCGCATGTAAAATTCAATTTGTATAGTAACCATCCCCTACACGTATAATTGAGGCATTTTATTATACTTTACTTATGGACTTTACTCGTATTAAAAGACTAAAAGCAAATAAAATATGAAAAAGTCGAATAAATGTTAGAAAATACATCGGTCATCGTATTAAAAGGCTAAAATCAATTTGTTTCATTATTCACTCATTACGTTTAACCTAAAAGTTTTTCTTCACTATCATCGGTCGTCGTTGATACGGAGACACCAGAGATGCATTCTCTTAAAGGAGAGTGACCCAAGTACAAAGGTTCCCCAGACTAAACAACACTAAAACTTCCTGAAGGCCAAGTCATTGAATAAAGAATTCGCTTAAGGCAAAATGATACGAAATAAAAAAAATCCAAATGTATGTAACTTAAAAACAACTTTTAATACGATTTCCAATTGTTTGAAACGTTGAATAGAATTTAAAATGAATTCCAATTGTTTTTGAGGTTTTAACCTATGTATTCATCTTTTTGATGTATAATTAGTACACCCTATTTATTTTCATCATCTCTATCTTTCTCTATACATACATATAGATACATAGAGAGAGATAGAGACAATAGGATGTCTAAATAACAAAAAAAGATGTTTGTATAACACAAATCGTTACTGAAACATGTTTTAGCCTTATAGGTTTATCTAGGAATATAGCTTTACCAAAAAGGTGATATTAAAACTGTTATAAAGTTGTTCAAAATATTTCAAGTTTTCAACTACACTCATCCAGTTGATATATAATTACCGTAATATTTCTTTTTTCTTTTTAAAAAATATTGTTCTAAGAAATTCACATGAAATGTTCAAGTTATATCCAATAACTTGGTATTGGTACCTGGTACGGTATATACATATATTTTGAAATCAATAAACTTTTTTCTAGCAACAACTAATTCAATTATTTTTCAACATAAGAAATAAAAACATGTCTATGAGATTATGTGTTATACTTATGTGAGGGAGTGAGTGTGGTTAATGTGTGGTTAATATAGCAGGGTTGTTGGGTGTAGAATACCGCCCAATGTGAACGTGAGAAAGCTCATGGCCCTTGAGATGTGAGCGTGGTTATAGACGTTACCTCTTATACATTATCACGCCTCCACATGATTAGACTTACTTCACGCATGAGACGTGGTCGTGATGTATTACACATAGCCTGAGTGTCAAACCCAACTAACTCCGTGCTTATTTTTTCCTGCAAACACATTTGATCACATAGCAATCATAGTACAATGATAGTTCTTGAAATAAATCTTTCACTCAATTTGTCATTTTGGTCGTGTTTCGTTTCACATGTGTAGAGAAGTGGATTTTTTTTGTCAATCAGAGCATTTAATATATGTTGCCAATTGTCTATTGTCTATGTATTATAACAAACTACACACAAAAATATGGCGTAGATTTGTATATAAGGAAGAAATTTAGGTGGTGAAAATGTAAAACAGCAAACAATCAAGCAAACGCTTATTTTTTGTAATTTAATTACACAAATAGTAACGATGGTTTGAGCAAAGCAACAAATAAAGGTTTAAACTTGATAGCAAGTATTTAACTATTTATGAGGTAGTTTAGGAATAGTATAAGCTGTTGATAAAAAAAAGTTATAGTAATTTTATTTTTAGATAGTTGTTATGGCAAACGAATCACACTTCCACCCAAAGAAAGAAGCCTGATGATACGATCCAACCTTTTAAAAAGGAAACTCACAATTGCATAACATCCTAATTCATCTCCAAGTATATTATCTCAGACGAAACTTGAACTTACGATCTCATATTTAAGAAGTCACGAGACAACCAATAGACGATAAATTGAATAGTTCGTGATAGTTATTTAATATATACTAATTACCAACTCAAGTTTGCATATAGTGTTGTATTCTTAGCATTAAAAGTTGTACATATATTTTGTTTCTTTCTTTTAACTTTTTATTTTAACCCAATACTTTTACATACTTTACAACTTAATCCTTATAATTTTTAACTTTCAACTTTGACCCTATATACATTTAGTTTTTACAAATTTTAAGTTTTACATTTCGGTTTAAATTTTGAGAGTTAACACATTGGTAACATATGCGTGTGATCAACGTTGTTACACCTATTTTTATCCGTTTAACGCCACCGTCGCAACGTGTAGTCCTAGATCGACAAAGTTATTGTTTTTAATGTTTTACGTTACTACATTACTTTCCATTCGATTTTTTTATTTTTTTTAATACGAGTTTTTTCGATATTAGTGGTCACGGATAATATTATAACCTTAGTGCTATTTGTCATAATTTTATTTCCCGCTGTAACGCGGGGACATAATACTAGTTTCATTATAATTTAAAAAAAAAACTTAAAGAAAATGAAAAACCTAATTGAGATTATGCGTTTTTTAATGCGCGTTACATGCGCGTGAGAAAGCGCGGAGGAAAACTGAAATCACGCGCAAAATGCGGACACACTAAAACACACGTATTCCGCCAAACCTGCTTACATGCCCGATAAAAAGGTCTCCAAATATATTATTAGTTTTAAAATTTTAAAATATATAAATATTCTATTGAACTTTTAATTACAAATAATTTGTATGATTTATTTTGAAAGTTATATTCAGTGGTTTTCTGGTTTTGGAGTTCAGTATTTACCGTTTGAAATATAAATCTATTCAATTGTTTCTTGTGCCAACGCATTAAGATTTTGCAAGAGAAACTCTTTTCCGTTTTTACTACATTTTTAATGAAGAACTTTTTTTTACTTAAATATGGTTTTATTGCTTGAGATTTGACAAAATAGTTATTTTACTTCAAAAGATCAAGAATATAAATTTAACGCATAAAAGTTTACTAGTTTTAATTATAGTCTATAAAATTAATAAATTGTTTCATTTTCAGTTCAATAATATGAAACTTTGGATTAAAATGAAATAAGCCATAAAGTTTTTGGACTGAAATTTTAGATAAAAATTTAGAGAAAAATTTGTTATTAGTGACAACCCTCAAAAAGTATAATTGAATTTGACTATTTTTTAAGACTCTTAATTTATTTTTAAATCAATTTAATCTGTGTATTATAAGATTTAAACTCTTAACTTTCAATAGAATAAACAAATTCTACATCTAAAAATACCATTAGGCCAAATACCATTTTACAAGTTATAGCCTTGCTCTAAACTAAATTGTGTCTAGATCACCCACTTACACTTGTGTACATTTAAAACTCATTATAACAATATAACTAACATAGAACAATAAGTTTATCATGAGTCATGAGACATGAACAAACAGTACTCTAGTCAACACCGACCCCTTCAAAGTTCAAACACCTCTCCGTTGACCACTCCTTCCTCAAACTACTTCTAATCTACCCTTTCAAACTTCAATTTTCAAGCTCCCTAATTGGTCAACATTCAACTTTCCACATCCCCATTTCTCTTCTATAATATATTCATTCTTTTTTTTATTTCTTTTACACTTATCTAATCTCATACCTTCTTTTCAATCATTTTCATCATCAACCCACCAACTTTTCAAACTTCAACATCCGCGTTTTCACCTTTCTATATATAACTTATTATAAACATACAACAACACAACTTCGCCTCCTCATTATTCTTTCATCCCAATAATTTCTCTCAAAAAAACTACAAAACGTTACAAAAGTTTGAAGTTTGTTCAACTCTTTGTAGATAATTAACAACATAGTAATATGATTTCAGCGTATAGGAACCGAAGAGCGGCACGAAATGCTAACAACAAGATCAAGAAACTGATGGATGTTGAGGTAGAGGTGACGGTACCCGAGCTTTTTCGATGCCCGATATCGCTAGAATTGATGAAAGATCCGGTGACGTTATCGACCGGAATAACCTACGATAGGGAAAATGTGGAGAGGTGGATATATGATGATGGAAAGGACACTTGTCCTGTGACCGGTGTGGTTCTAACGAGCCTTGAGCCCGTCCCGAACCACACGATCAGAAGGATGATTCAAGATTGGTGCGTTGAGAACAAGTCGTATGGGTTCGACCGCATTCCAACGCCTCGAGCCCCGCCTAGCTCGTCTCAAGTGTTGCATATTTTATCGAAGATTGTCGCGATGAGGGCTAAGGGGAATGTGGAAGGTGTTAGGGAGATGGTGGTGAAGATTAAAAATTTAGCTAAAGAAAGTGAGAGGACTAAAAAGTGCATTGTGTCAAATGGGTCAGCTAAAGTGCTGACTGACACATTTGAGGCGTTTTCTGAAAATCAAGAAAACGCCTCGGTTCTGGAAGAAGTATTGTCAGGTTTAACCCTGATTCTTCCGTTTGACCAACAGGCCAAGTCTGGTCTCGGGTCAAACCAATCTTTACGTGCCGTAGTAAAGATTTTAAAGCTCGGAACCTTATCGGGCCGAAGAAACGCCGTGTTGGTACTTAAAGAACTCCTCTCAACCGAACAACCCAAACTCGAACAATTCGCGAATATCGAAGGCGGCATCGAAGCATTAGCAAAACTCATCAATGAGCCAATTGACCCAACAACAACAAACGCTACATTACTAACCATCTACCATTTGGTCACTCCATCAACATCTTTTAACCAAAAGGAAACCCTAATAAAAAAGCTTCTCGAAACCGGTTTAACCGAAAAGCTTATAGAAATGCTCGTAGACTGCTCGAAAAGCGTATGCGAGAAGGCGTTAGGCGTACTCGAGGGTCTTTGCAGCATTGACGAAGGGCTCGCAAGAGCCTACGCCAATGTGTTAACCGTCCCGGTGCTGGTGAAGAAACTGTTGCGTGTTTCGGATATCGCGACAGAGTTTTCGGTGTCGAATCTTTGGAGATTGAGTAGATATGCCAAGAGTGTTGGAGATGATGAAGGTGTAGCCATTGAAGCACTTCAAGTAGGTGGTTTTCAGAAGCTTTTGTTGCTGTTGCAAGTTGGTTCTTCATTGAAAACAAAGGAGAAAGCTTGTGAGTTGTTGAAGGAGTGGAATTTGCATAGAGGGAGAGTTGAGTGTATTGAGTCTATGGATTTTAAGAATCTTAATAGACCATTTTGAATAGTTTTAGGCTTTTAGGAATGTTAGTTATTTGTAAATTTAACAAAAAAAAATTAGTAGGAAAACATTCTTTTGCATATAAGAATATATAGTATAGGGATTGACAATTGATTGTATTGGTAGTTTCCTTTTGTTATATTGGCCTTGTGGATGAATTTGATATTTTTATTTGATTATAGTGATTTAAAGTGTAAATTAGGTTGTTAATAACTAATTTTATTTGTTTAACTATTGAAGTTTAATGAAAAATGAGTATTATTGAATTCATTAACCAATTTGTTTCAACCCTACCCTAATAATCTACATGAGGCAATGCTTCTCACAGGGTCGAGCTCGTATGTTTCAAAAAAATTATATACTATCAGGCAGAAAAAATAACACTACTAACATAAAAAAAAACCCTGGCCCTCATTAAGCTTTGCCCCTGATCGCATTACGTTATAACTTTGGTCCGACTCCCAATCAATGTTAAGTTGTGGCCTAGCCACCATGCGTCCCTAAGAGGGCTCGAACCGAAGTCTCTATTAGATAATCAAAGTTGCCTACTGTTAGGCCACCTTGAGGTGATTATTGATGTTAACTGATATCAAGAATTGCAAAGTTATACATACTTCATTCAACGCTTGGAGCTTTTTATTTTGGCTCGTAAGATCATATACTCTACTACAATACACGTATTGTTAAAACAAGTGAGCTTATGTTAATGAGTCTAAAAACATTACAATAATTCTTTCTATACAAACATGTCATATTAAATCCATTAAAGTATAATGAAACTTTTTCCCAAATGTTGTTTTCACTTACAAAAAAGTTGATACCATTCTAATCGAAGGTTGTCCTATATAACTTTAGTCCTATTGTACAACAGAAAGATATACAATAATTCACACCAGAAAGATATACATAAGAATTATTGGCAAATGGTAGGAACGAACTCCAATACCTAGAGGTCATTGGTCAAATGTATCAATGTTTGTAGTAATGACAATTATTATTACATTACATAATATTAAATTTACAAGTGAAATGAATAGTTGGTTTATTATGGTATTATTTTAACCATAAAGTTTTTTTGTTTCTTTTTTTTTAACATTTTTATCAGGTTTATAAGAAAAAAGTTTCAGGAGAGACGGGGTTTGTGAGGGTTCCGTCGGATGTAAGCGATTGCCTCTGGTTTAACGGTGTGGCACACGAGTGTTTGCAGCCACTAACAGTTGTTTTGACGGGGTATATGAGTGTTTGCAGCCACAAATACCCTCCGTTTCTGAGCCTCCTAATATGAAAATATATTGTTATAAAACTCCGTCGCGAAGCGCGGAAGATACTAACTAGTTTCATAACCAAAAAAAGTTAAATGTTTAAGTCTAACGATTTGAATTTGGAGTACATCTATGAAGTTTGTGAGTTTACGGTAAACAAGAAAAAGAGAAAAGAAGATACAATCAACAAACACAAATATAGAACTTTTGTTAAGATTTCGATTCCTAAAACAAAACTAAAATATCTTTGATATAAAAAGAATATCGAATCTCTAGATTGTATATTACGTGAATAACTCCGATGTTATTCTTTCTTTCACTAATATTATCAGTGTTTTAACTCTATTTTAAGAAAAGACTAAATTATTTTTTAATTATCCTATCCTGTAAAATAATGCAAAAAACATGCTTAAAATGTTTATTAAGTATTTAAATGTCATCATTTTCTTCCGTATATATCGAACGCATTCACACAATTAGTCATGTTCACACTAAAATTAAGCTATGGTTTTTGTCCCATTCTTCTGATTCACGATATTTCCAGCTCACACGTTTAATAAGTGTATCCAGTAAAATATTATAAAATCTAGATTCAAATCCAGTTATTGCATTATTTTGACCCATAAATGACAATAAACTATGAAACAAACAAGTCAACAACTGATTAGGCAATGAGAAGGGATTATCGGATCTGCCTAATTATCCAGTCTTATATTAGTAATTACTATATGATTTTTAAATTGGTGTTTATCTGTAAGGTTGTTAGGTGAAAGTTTTTGGTTGATTATTATTATTATTTTGTTGACCTTTTAAGTTCTATCAAGAAACGTTGAGATTTCTTGAAGTTTTTAGCTTAATCATTGAGTTTCTAAGTCATTTGGATATTAATTTCGCCTTCCATTTGAGCTGCATTGATTCTACATTTATTCTCACCAAATCAAGTACTTTATCAACTGATTCACTATGCTTATCACCTTCCAAACATATTGATTCGATATTCACCATCCGTTGCGGTTTGTTTGTTTGACTTTTTAAACTCACATGACCTTCACTAAGGAATTTCCAATCGCCTATGGCAGCCAGAACACCTTTCGTAACCACCATAGATTCGTCATTAAAACCCGAACATACCTTACAAAATTCAACGAAAACATTGTCAATGTGGGGCTAGCCCATATGGTATACAAGATATGATTTAATTTGGTGTAACGTATAGTAACTATGAAAGAATAGATGTAAACATAAACAATTTGGGCCAGCCCAATACTCACAAGAAACTGTCCACCAATACTTGGATACATAAGCTCAAACAATATTTAGGGCCCAAGTGCTTTCATTCAATTTTTAGGCCTAATCTTGAATTCTTGCGACAAAAAGGAACATACTTCTGGACACTATTTGTCAACCAAAGGCCTTTGTGATGGGCCTAGCAATATCTGGACTTTATTGGCCCAAATTCGAAAACCCATTAAGAAAATTGGGCAGATTTGTAACTTGAATAACCCGATAGAATACAATGGCTGAAATCAAAAAACCCAAACACCCAGCCAGCTTGAAGATAGTAGAAACTAGAAAGTTCAGTTTTCAAATAAAACCCCCTTAGATGTATGCTGTGCAAGATTATATATACTATATATATCTTAGCAACCTTAAAATTAAACATGAACAAATCAAATAAATAAAATAATATGATAACTATTATTAACAGACTCGGTAATTAAGAAAATAGATATTATTCATATCTCCGGATATTCTTCAATTGGAGTTCATTAGATCTTATTCTAGAATGTGTTCAGCTCTTGGATCAATACCCACGTTGTTCTATGTACGTCTAAAAATTGCTAAATGGTTAAGATCTCTTGTCTGAATGCCAAACAACCCCTAAAATAATAACTTAACAAGCTATCTCCTAAAATCTGATATTACCTAGAAGGATCCAAGAGTATTCAGAAAACCTTCAAGCATCTTTTTTTTTAACGGCAAATGTACGATCCTGCTTCGTAGGATAAGTGTTATCTTAATGGGGCCCACATATCCGTTTCCCAGCCGGGTCCGCACCCCCAACCCCCTCTGGAGGAAACCTATTGCTGAGAAAACCCTCTGGCTCAACTTTAAGCATTTTGCTCAGAGTAAGAAAACCCATGACCTCCCCTTTATTTACATGTTTTGAGTAACTCACCTTAACCGATTGGGCTAAGGATCATTCGTCTTTAAGCATCTTTCTTATAAGTTGATTTGATAATTGAGCAAATGAATATCAATCAAGAAGACAAATCTACATGGAGCACGTTGACTTCTTTCATGTCAAAAGAAAATAATTTTATTTTCATTATTTTATAGAACAGATACCGTTTTGTTCCTTGTAAGATTAAAACCTTATAGCTTTATAACAACACACCTTATCACTTAAACTGTGTCCTCTAGAATGAAAAAACTATCATGTATATATACCGCATAGACCTTATAAACTCTATATGGTATAAAGCACGCACCAACGCAATGTTTTGAGAAGTTTGTTTTAATTAGAGGGGCAAGGATATGGAGAAATAGAACCTTTAGGTCATTGTGATTTTCTCCTAAAAGTTTGGTGATGACGATTCCGTTGTTTATCGAAGTAACATGTAATACAAATCACATATCAACTAGAGACCAGAGAGATGTTGAGTTAATAAATAATTATTTATCATTAAAATGTTTTAAAAGATGCATCATGTGAAACCACTTGAAACGGTCCCTAAAATCAATGCTTTTGCGACCGGATCGGACCGGCCGGGCCGACCGGTTTGACCGGGGATCGGCCCCCTAGCCGGTCCGGTTCACTATGATTCGGTTTTAGGTGGTTGAACCGGCTGGTTCGTCCCAAACCCGGTGGTCGGACCGGGAAACCGGACCGGTTTTTGGGTTTATTATTATTATTATTATTATTATTTTATTTTAATTGGTAAAAACAAGGTGTTGAACCATAAATTAGTGTGTTGGATATACAAATATAGTTAAGTTTTATATATACCTATAAAATACATATATAAATTACTTATATTTAATTATATATATAAATATAGTTAAATCCGGTCCAACCGGTCCGACCACCAAACCAGTAAGACGAACGGTTCGACGTCCGATCCGGTTCTGAAAACATTGTCTAAAATACGGTTTACCGACTTTACACTCACCGGTCAATAATATATAACAAGTTCCATCTTAAATAAGCTTAGGTCAAGTTTAATGTAATGCACCATTTATTATTCAAAAATAATATTATTTTCCCTCACACACTGTATATTTCTCATCATGTATAGTATAAACTTTTTCTTTTGACACATCCTCAAATCAATCTCTAGACAACATTGTTGGTAATTGCAAGTTTCAAAAGATTCACAAATAATAACTGAATTCAATATATGTCTACATGATCCAAATACATATATATAGGTTTATACAAATAACTGTCATTAACTAATAGTAACCGCTAATCTAACGGTAACTAACTAATCTACATTAACTACTAACGGTACTAACTATAATCTAACTTATTCCTTCCAATACCACCCCTTAAGTTAGATTGGTTCTACTCCAATTCGTTGCTTAAGATCCCTGAAACGTCCAACCTGCAAAGCTTTTGTAAATATATCTGCTTCTTGATCTTTAGTTGAGCAGAAGTCAATCTTGACCTCATTGTTAGCCATCAGCTCTCGTATAAAGTGATACTTTATCCGTATATGCTTGCTCCTTCCATGGTAAACTGGGTTGGTTGAGAGTGCAATGGCTGACTTGTTGTCACAATTAATCTGAACTGGCAAAGGATTTGGTTGATTCAATTGATCCAAAATGTTTACTAACCATAATGCTTGACATCCTGCAACAGATAAAGCCATATATTCGGCTTCAGTAGAGGATAGTGCTACCACGTTTTGTTTCTTCGATTGCCAAGAAATTGGACTGCTTCCAAGTTTAAATATATATCCGCCTGTGCTTCTTCCATCATCTATGCAGCCTCCAAAGTCGCTATCACTATACCCAACAAGCTTGAAATGACTGTTCTTCCGATAGACTAAACCATGATTCATTGTCCCTTTAATGTATCTTAGTATCCTTTTGCCTAACTCCCAATGAGAAATCTTAGGTTCTTCCATATATCGACTTATTACACTTACTGAAAACATCAAATCTGGTCTTGTTGCACATAAATACATTAAACTCCCAACAAGACTTCTAAATGAACTTTGGTCTGTGTCACTATTATCCTGATCCTTTGTTGTTTTGACCCCAAACTCCATAGGTGTAGAAACTTCAGAAGCTTCCTCCATATTGAAACGTCTAAGCAAATCCTTTGCATACTTTCTTTGAGAAATGGAAATCATATGGTCATGCTGTTGTATTTCCATTCCTAGAAAATAGTGCATTAAGCCTAAGTCAGTCATCTCAAATTCCTTCTTCATAGATCCTTTAAAGACTTCAATGATCTCCTCATTGTTGCTAGTTATGATCAAGTCGTCTACATAAACACAAACAATCAATATGTTTGATGAGTCTGACTTGACATACAAGGTGTGTTCAGATTTGCATCTAGTGAAACCATTTCCTCCAAAATACCCATCTATTCGACTATACCAAGCCCTGGGAGCCTGCTTGAGTCCATAGAGGGCTTTGTGCAATTTATAAACTTTGTGTTCCTGTCCTTTAATGATATACCCTTGTGGCTGTTCAACATACACTTCTTCTTCCAGAATACCATTTAAAAAGGCTGATTTTACGTCCATTTGATGTAGCTTCCAACCCTTTTGTGCAGCAATGGCCAAAACTAATCTGATTGTTTCTAATCTGATTACAGGAGCAAAGACTTCCTTGTAATCTATTCCATATTTTTGTTTGTATCCTTTAACGACTAGCCTTGCCTTGTACTTGTCTACTTCCCCCTTTTCATTATACTTTGTCTTGTAAACCCATTTTACACCAATAGCCTTATGTTTTGATGGTAAATCAACTAAATTCCAAGTGTTGTTGCGTTGAATTGAATCAATCTCTTTGTCCATAGCACTCCTCCAATGTTCCAACTGTGTTGCCTCCTGATAGGTGAGTGGGTCAGCATCAGCAAACAAGGCAAAGTCTGCATGATCTATGTTTACATGTGGAGCCTCGGCCAAAATGTCTGTCATGCTGCGCAGCTTTAATGGTGTAGTTGGTGGTGTTTCAACAGTTGTCTCCTCATGGTTATGTATAGACCCTTTGGGAGATTCATTCACTGGTGTTGATGAGTTAGTGCCTTCTTGACTTGTTCTTAAATTTTCATTTACATCAAGAAGGATGGGGGATGTGATTTCAACATGTAAATCGTTCCAACCTTTTTCTTCATCAAACACTACATCCCTACTTATGATGATTTTATTTGAAGCAGGGTTGTATAATTTGTAAGCCTTGGATTGTTCACTATAACCAACAAGCATTACTCTTTCAGATTTGTCATCTAACTTTGATCTTCTTTGCTGAGGTATATGTGCATAGGCTATGCAACCAAATATTCTCAAATGGGCTAAGGTTGGCTTGGATCCACTCCAAGCCTCTTGCGGTGTGATATCTTCTAGTCCTTTGGTAGGTGTTCTATTTATTATATAACATGCACATGCCACCCCTTCAGCCCAAAACTTCTCTGGTACTTTTCTATTCTTTAACATACACCTAGTCATCTCCATAATCGTTCTATTCTTTCTTTCTGCTACCCCATTTTGCTGAGGGCTATACCCAGCAGTCAATTGGTGATGAATTCCTTCATTACTCAAATAAGTGATGAAGGTATTGCTTAAGTATTCCCCTCCCCTATCTGACCTGATGCATTTTATCTTGTATCCACTTTGTTTCTCAACTAAAGTCTTGAATTTTTTAAACATTTCAAATGTGTCTGATTTCTCTTTGATAAAGTAGACCCATAACTTCCTAGTGTAGTCATCAATGAAAGTAAGTACATACCTGTTCCCAGCAATAGAAGGTGTCTTCATAGGCCCACAAAGATCTGTATGAACGAGTTCCAAAGCCTTGTTGGCGCGCCATGATCCAGAAGTGGGAAAACTGGTTCTAGTATGTTTTCCTAGCATACAACTTTCACATATACTATCGAGTTGATTATCAAAGGTTGGTATCCCTCGAACCATTCCTGTTCTTTTCATATGCCTCATAGAATCAACATTTAAGTGTCCTAATCTTTGGTGCCAGATGGTGGTTTGATTCGTCGTATGTTTGAGCAAAAAGGTTGTTTTCTTGAAACTTAAAAGAGAACATTCTATTTGTGCTTACATGTGTCTTAATCAGCCCCCTTCCATCGATGCCTTTGATCTCACAAGTTCCATTCTTAAAAATAACTTCAAAACCTTTTTGGACCAACTGTCCTACACTTATGAGATTATGCCTTAGATCTGGTATGTAGTACACATCATGAATAACCTTGATTCCCGACTTTGTCATAACTTGTATATCTCCTATTCCATTAACTTTGAGTGCTTTATCATCCCCGGTTTTCACTTCTCTTTTGAAACTTTCATTCAGATTTATGAACAAATCTTTTTCCCCTGTCATGTGATTGCTGCAACCGCTATCTATAAACCATTTTGGAGTACTACGTGTTTCTTGCGTAGTGAAAACCATAAACATGGTTTCATCTTCTTCGTCTTTGTCTTCTTGGACAACAAAAGTTGAACCCTTCTTTTGATCTGCAATTCTTTTGCGGCATACGCGCGATATATGTCCTTGTTTCTTACAATAATAGCATTGTATTGGATTGTTTATTCTTTCTCTCCTGTTGTAATTTGTGGTTGAGTCCGAAGCATCAGTTTTTGACATTGTCTGCAATTGTAATGCTTGATCATTTCCCATGGATGGTGTAGCCATGTCAAACTGTCGCAATCTTAATTCATGAGATTGCAAAGTTGCAAGTAGAGATTCCATGGAGAGTGTGGTAAGATCTTTAGATTCTTCAATTGCAACCACAACATATTCGAATTTTCGAGTAAGGCTTCTCAGAATTTTTTCAACTATCCTTCTATCTTCAATGTTTTCACCGTTAATCCTTAATTGATTCACCAAAACTGTGATCCGATTGTGGTATTCTTCAATGGTTTCAGAATCCAACATTCTTATATTATCAAATTCACAACGTAGCGTTTGAAGTCTGACTGTCTTAATTCTATCTTCCCCTCGATAGGATCTGAAGAGAAAATCCCACGCCTCCTTTGAAGACTTTGATGCAGAAATTCTTTCAAGTATTGGTTCTTCGACGAATTGATAGATATACAGCAAAGCCTTCTTATCATTTTTACGGTTTTCCTTTAATTCATTCGTTTGAATGATGTTGAGTTGTGCGTTATCCCTTGGTTCCACGAAACCTTCTTCAACCATCGACCATAGATCTTGCGATTCGAAGAGTACTTTCATTTGGATACTCCAGAGATTGTAGTTTTTTCCATTTAATTTTGGTATCGCGGGTTGTAGGAGCATTTTGTTCTGGAAAGACATTGATCTATACTTTTGGATGTTTCGAATGATGAATGATGAATGATGTTTGAATGTTTTGTTTTCTTCTTTGTGTTTTTGATTGTGATCTTCCTTGCTCTGATACCAATTTGTTGGTAATTGCAAGTTTCAAAAGATTCACAAATAATAACTGAATTCAATATATGTCTACATGATCCAAATACATATATATAGGTTTATACAAATAACTGTCATTAACTAATAGTAACCGCTAATCTAACGGTAACTAACTAATCTACATTAACTACTAACGGTACTAACTATAATCTAACTTATTCCTTCCAATAAACATTGATACAATAAACAAATTGAATCATTCAATTCTCAAACAAAAACCTATATAACAGTTGCAGAATTTGATGCAGCAAAACCACAGTATGCATCATCCAACTGATAAAACGGGTTCATCACATAAGGATTATACACTTGAATCTTCAAATCATCATCACTCTGCTCATTCAAATCATCCAATGATCCACCATTACTGTCATCTTGATAGTAGAAATAGTTATTAGAAACCAAAAGTGGTGCAAGAATCACAGAAGCCTCCAACAACACTTCCCAACTCACAATATTATTATTGTTGTTATTATCAATTTGGATTAACGAGTGTTCTTCTTTCTTCTCATGGCTTTTCGAATAACCACTGTCTTCAAACTGTACCCAATTGTTGAATCTCACAAGGGGCTTCATATCATCTTCCATTGAGCTTGATGAAGATTCAATGGTGGAAGCCATTGGAGACCCTGTGGAAGATGAACAAGATTGATCTGTTAACTGCCACATACCGTCGAGAAAAGTCTCTAGAGCTTGAATTTGGATCTCGGGGATTCGATCAACGAAAGGGTATTCGTAGATCCCACAAAGCGCGACGGATTTGCACCAATCGTAGAATTCGGAGAGATGATCAGCTTGAACTGCAGCTTTCTTGTACACACCAAATGCCATCATGCAGCTTCTGTATGGTAGTTGTATCAGATGATCCAAAACTGCTACTATTTCGCTACGGAAGTTGCTGTAGCAAAAGAAGCTGTCGCGAACGATGTATTTTAGTGCACATTGTATGAGAAAGCTTCTTGCAGCCGCTCCTCGCGGCTTGCATTCGATTACTCGATCGATTAGGGTTTGAAGTTGTGGTAGGATCACGAGTTTGTCGCTAATTCGCTTCATTTTGTCGGGAAAGGTTTGGGCTAAGGTTTCTTCCTCTTCGTCGTCGTGTTCTTCGTCTTCACTTTGGTCATCTTGATCTTCGTATTCGTCTACGCAATCGATTGTGAGACAGTCTAATGCTTCATTGAGGAGGTTAGCATAACATGAAATGAAATGTGTGTAATCATGTGAGTTAGCCGAGGAAGTGTCGTAAAAGGTACATGGATTTAGCGACAGGTGACCGTTGGAACGAGTCCACAGAAGCTCGGTTCTAAACGGGCTGTTATACGGCAACGCACGAAGCAAACGGTGTAGAAGTATCAAGCACTTCAAAGCAACCCTCCAGCATTTCGTCTTGCTAAACCGCCGCGAAAAACAAGTCGCGAAAGCGCGATAAGCCTCCGGCGAAACCGCAAATATTTTCAACAGTTGGAGGACATACCGGTCACGGAGCGGTATGTCCTCAGGAGATGTAGCCTTTACTAGTATCAAATCAATGTCACAAAAACCTCCAACCGTCGCGATTTTCGCGTAACTCACTATCGCAGTTTCTTTAACCGAAGTGTACGCTCGTTGAAACCGCCTATGCATTTTTTTTTTATTTTCGCGTATTCGGGTACTTTGTTATGGTGTGGTGAACGCGAAAAACATTAAAATGTGGAATGTATATAAGATGTTAAGGTTGGTGGCATCAGACCGTTGTTTACGATGAAGATCTAACTGGCTTAATTAACGTTGTTTACGATGACAGTTGGAGAGAATGGACAAAACTCTTGAAATTGTCACATGATTGACCGATACAAGTGGAATTAATGTGTCCAAATGTGTCGTGTACAATGTAATGTAGTGAAATGTTTGTATGTGTGCAGGCCATGATGAGTAATCAATTTGATGAGTTTAATAATGGTGCAGGCCATGGTGTTTAAAGTAAACAAATAGTTGGAGACAGTGATTGTGTTGTTAGTATGTAGTGGTTACTTTGTTTGAAATTTATTTTTATATTCAATTTAATGTCAAACATATGATTCGTATAGATAATTTATTTATTTTGTAAATTGGATTGCATATATTGATGTGTGCTTGTTTTTGAGTATAACTGGGCTGATGAACAGATGCGGTTTGGGCTTAATGCCGATGAGGCTTTTTCATCTTCATCATATACCGGCTCATGCTATAATAAGGAGAGTTTCGAGAGAGACATATAATTCTTCTTCATCTTATCTAGGGTTTAATCGAAGTGGTTATCTACTCAAAATCTAATTATTCTGCATCTAGATTAGATAATAGTCACAAATAGATCATGCTTATTCGTTACCGTCTGTTCATCTCTTGAGTCTTCGTTGATTCAGTGTTTTCTGTTAGTTTCATATTATTTTTGTAGTTTATATTCAAAGAGATTGAGTGTTGATTGTTCTTGTTTCTTAAAGCTTATTTCAGAAATAACTGGCATTTTATTAACTTCTTGTAGGGATATAATTCATAATTTTTAACTAGAACAACAATATAAATGAAAAACATGTATTATTAATTATAACTTAAATAAACATATGCGAAGAACAAGAAGAGGTTATGCTAAGGTGTGTGTTGGGCATGGTTCTTTCATATTGAATTTCGAGTCTCTCAATACAACTTATTTGTTATCAATGATACAATAGTAAAAGTAGATTATATTATTGAAATTGACCATTAAATATGGAATTTATCTTCATGTACATTTCGAGATTGTTGTGTGTTTTGCTGAGGCTTGAGAGTTCACAACCGAAGCTATGTTGAAAATCTTAGAGTATATTACAACCAAGATAACACCGATTATCTACTTAAACCAAAAGAATAAATTGTTCACTATAATGTTAGTAAGGTCAAAACACACTTTGTGGGAGAAATTGGATTAGGAACCCATCTGATAGAAGCTACAACCCTAACTTATGGCAATCAATGTGGGTTGGTTTGAGACTAGTTCGGACCTGGACTGATTCTAAAACCGATTAAACTAAAATATACAAGTTACTTTAAATTTATTTAAAAGATAAGAACTATTTATTTTTATGATTTTAGAAACAAGATAGCATAAATTCAATTAACTTCAGTACACATAGATTTGAAATGACATATTTTTAAAAGATTAAATAAAAATACATGCACAAAATAGAAAATAAGGTAATATATAACATGACATTCAATCTTTATTAAGTTTTAAAAGTTTAAAAACAAAAAAATATAAATCACTACAAAAAAACTTTATTTTAAAAATTACTACGCTAATAGTATATACTATTTTCAGTTTATTCGAGTGGGCTAATATTGATGATGAGTCGGTATTTGTTTTTCTACTAGGACTAATGTTGATGATGCAAATCAATAATTATAAGGATGAACTTTTAGTTGTGATATTTTCCTTGTATACTTGTTCTTCAACTTTTATTTTATTCCCTGTCACGTCCAAGTGATTATTTAGATGAAGATGATACATCTTTACAATTGTCCAAAGGAGTATTGGTCTTTATGTCTAAAAGGCACTCTCATTAAAAGAAAATACAGATTCTAATTCTAAAGATTTCATAAACACACATAAACAAGCTAGCAATTAGTGGGTGGTGCGTTCATTGATGCCCATAAGTTATGGTTCAGTCCATTTGCATCAAATTTTATTTTAAATTGTTCAATCCTTGTATTACCAAACTTTTATGGAGTATTATGGGTTGCTTCCATTGGTGTAGCTTCCTTCTATTACAGTTTATACCCAAAATTACTGCACATTAACCAAGTTTTCCTACATATTTTGAAAAGTTTTACTGCTAATTTGGAGAGAAAAAACACTAGTAAAAACTAAAACATAAATTTTCTCCGGAACTGAAAAAATAAACCTCAATCGACGTGAGATACACCTTCAAAACTGAAACTTTCAGAAATCGGATGATAAATATCGCATCGGCTCATACACAACGTCTATCAACATTAAAGATCGCTGGTAATCAGTATTTCGATGCGTAAACCATGAACAAAAAGCTCCTAATAATAAAAAAAAATCAACGTCATTAGTTTAAAAAACAAATGTGCCAGGAGACAGGTAACATCGATGCAATTGCATACACATCGAGCTGTTTAATACTGGACATATTAAATACTCAATCTATGCTCCGGAAACTTGAATTTCCCTCACTTAATTTGAGAGAGTTCACCATAATGAAGCAACAAAAGTGATTATTGTTCAAAAACTAGGGCTTATTTAAGCATGATGTTTCAAAACCAGAGTTAAAACAGTCCACAAGTGAATATTTGCAGACGTTTGAATCAAATCGGATGAAATCCGATGGTTTTGGAGTTTGATTTATGCTTTCGTTGACACGTCCGCCGGGAGCCGACGAACGTAACGCCTATCAAAAGCAACAGAGAATGCGTGTAGAGACAAACATGTAGAAATAAAGGAGATCTGATAAACTGAAACACTCACCGTGAAGTATTAGTGAAAGATCAACGACGACGGCGATCGTTAATGGTTTGAATCAAGTTCGGGTATTTGTAGAGGCGCAGGGGATGGTAAACCCTAATTTGTGGTAAAAGTCGGTGATGTTGCAAAGGCCCAATTGACCCAGAAAAAGAGGCATAAATAGTTTTTTTTCTTTTTTTTTTTAACGGTGAATGTACGACACTGATTTGAAGTATATGTGTTATCTTAATTGGGATCATCTATTCGTTTTCCAGCCGAGACCGCACCTCCAACCCCATCAAGATGAAACTCATATCTGAGAAAACTCACTGGCTCAATTCTAAGCATTTTGCTCATAGTTAGACTTAACCTATAACATTTTCTTATTTACATGTCATAAGTATTTCATCTTAACCAGTTGGACTAAACATTATAAATGCATATATAGTGTCTTGGTAAAAAAATTTAACGAAAAATATACGGTACAATTCAAATGATATGAATTATCTTAAGCAAATTCATCTATTTGTGTTTTAGTTGGGACCGCATCTCAACCCTCTCAGTTAAAAACCCATAAATTAAAAACCCTCTGGCTCAATACAAAACATTTTTTCTCTGAATAAAACTAGAATTTAAAAACTCCTATTTTTATTGTCTTGGTTATCTAATTGCTCAAAAGTTTCTTTTGTGGCTCAAAAAAGTTATTTTGTTAGGTTCTGTGTTCATCGATACAAAGTATAAAAATACTTTATTTTAGGTTTTTAATTATGCATCTAAGAAATTATATATGAGTTATGTAATGAAAATGGTAACATAGATTAACTTTATGTCTTTATTGTTTAGCTTTAATTTTAGTTATTTGATCTAACAAGATAAATAATACATTAGCACTACTTATGTTAAATCCTTAACATTCCATAGGGTTGTTGGCTCAGGTAGGTTCTCGGTTAAGGTAGATTATATTGTTAGAATTCAAAGGTAAAAAAATCTTGATGTAAATTGAGCCGAATAATAATGAAGTATCGTGGATTAAAAGATTTAATATCATTTACTCGGGCTATATAATAAAAAGTTAAGGTTAACCGAGCCAACAAACGAGTCACCTTGGGTTGGGTTGGGTTGGGCTTAGTGGCGGAGGATAGTGTCGGTAGTGTTAAATTTTAGTCCGCTAGTGTAAATTTTTGGCCCGATAGTGTAAATTTTTATATAAGTATCGAGTTCGCCCCCCCCCCCCCCCTAAAATAATAAATTTCGCTCCCCCCCTACGGCAATGTTCAAGCTCCGCCACTGGTTGGGCTCCATAAATTGAGTTGACCTGATTCTCTTATAAACTGATTTAAATCAAGTTTGCTTTATACGTAGTTGTTGGCACAGATCGGTTAAGATTTTAAACCGCATAGTAAACTTGAGGTCAAGCTCAGGGCAAATCATCATATCAGTCTAGCTGAAGCTTGGATCGGCTCAAGTTTTTAACTCGGTCATGTTTGGTTCACTCAATTTGGGGTTTGGTTTGGGATTTGGGCTCTTTACGGGCTTGCTTTGGCTCAATATTTTTAGTAGGAATAAAGTGTCTTGACGGCAAAATAATGATAGTCTTATGCTTAAAAAATTAAAATGTATTTTACTCGGGCTATTAAATGTTTACAAACAAGCTAGCGCGCGAGACACTCTTGGCTCGAGCTTGGCTCCTTTATGAAACAAGCTTGCTCGAATCGTTTACAAACTGAGCCATTCAACCAAGCTTTTTTCTAACAAACTTTTAGACACAAGCTATTTAAACGGTCCTAATTTTACATGATTCGATGAATTCTCTATCTTGATTTACAATATTCATATAATCTATTATATAACATGAACTATGTAGGGATATATAATATAGTTATGAAAGAGACAAATTTCATTAGAAAAAATAAACCACTTTTTTAGAACAATTAGAGTTTTACCAAGTCGGAGAGAAAAAAGAGAGTGTGTAAATGGTCTAAAGAGAGGACAAAGACCAATCCAAAAGATTGTAATTTACATGGCAATAGGTGTGTAAAATATGTGGATGATACAATTCAATACCAAAGATATTGGTGTGATATTATTTTAATGAAATTTATTTAAAAATATTTCTTTTCTTTCTTATTTCATTTAAAATGTCCCTTAATATTTCTTCTCTAAATGTCTCATCCAAACAAAGCGTTGAAGCCTTCTTAGACAAAGGGGTGGGCGCCTGTATAGTGGGCCACTTAAAATCATACATGTGTCCCTTTATGATGTCGAGCGTCTCCAGAGCGTGGTCGGACGCCTCCACAGAACAAGTGTATGATTTCAAGTGGCTAAGCGTTCGAGCCTTGTCTAAGGAGGCGCCGTTGCCTGTACTAGGAGGGGCATTTTAAGAAGAAAATCTTTTGGTGATATTTTAAAAGAATTGTAGGTGAAAAAGGAAGAATTTTCCATGTTCTAATTCTAAGCTGTGATGTTGTCTTTTTTTATTGTTGCATGTAATTGGAATCTTTTTTCCAACATATTTGGGCTAATGTCTTATAGACTTGGAGCGAAATCATCAAGGCCATTGGACTTGCACAAGAGCTGGGCTTACATAAGCCCAATGTGTTGTTGATCCGAGTCTTTTTCTTGTGTTTATTATTGTTCTTAGTTTCATTTGTATTTGTCTGAGTTTATTCAAGATGAAATGTTTGGATTAGATATTAATAAGATTAGAATTTACAATTTTTGACAAGGTGGATTTAATGAATATATTTTACGACATCTTCCCCGTTCATGTGAGTTTCAAGTGTTATTGAATACAAGTTGTTATTTGCATGTATTTACCATTATAAATTTTAAATGTATATGTTAACGTATAATACTCTCGTCCTAACGTTCAATATTCACCGGTAATGTGTACGTGTTATGGTACCACCACATGTTGCTATTCATTCTTAGATTCTATTTCTATAGCAAGTTCAAAATCAAACACCTTTGGGAGCAAGTCATGACCAACGAAATCAGATCTTTTAATTCTAATTTTCATATATAATATTTTGTAATATTTAAAGTAATAAATAAATTAATTAAATCATCCTTCTTATCCCCCAAACCCAACCTATTGGCTCAAAAGTTCACTCTTGCTCTTCGCATCACAATCACCACACACGAACTCTATAGGTTCGGGATCATCATCCTCTATACCGCTACACTTCGTATGCTTCCACACGTGGCATTCGTCGCACGCCACCATCCTCTCTCCATCGTCATCACGAGCCCCACAAACACACTCCACCCTCGACTCCCCCGCATACCCATCACCCCCTTCGTACCTCAACACCGTACCCAAGTCTAGCTCACACCCTCTAACCCACACTTGTGCGCCCGCCTCAACAGCGCGCGATAGCACCACGTCGTCTTGTATCCCCTTTAGCCCCCCAATTTGCCTCACTACAAACTTGTTCATCACGCAATATGTGTCCCTTAGTGCCCTTTGAGCCACTTCCTTTAGATTGCCAATTGTCATCCACGGTGTCACCAATACCACCTCGCCAGGTGGCAGTGGGCGAGTCAACTCGGTATCCAACTCATCAAAACTCGGTAGAACTCGGCATGTTAGCATCATTAACTCATCATTTCTAACCCCAAACTCCCATTCTTTCACGAAGTATTTACTGTTTAAAACGATTCTACATGCTTGACTCACTGAGTTCCACCAGGGATAACCCAAAAGAACATTTCTATACACAAACAACATATCTCCATAAACATCTTCCTCTCCTTCATGACCGAATTCGTCACTTTTTCGGTCGCGAATCTCGAATTCCATCAAACGGGTTAGCGGGTTTTTTGTGCGCGACACGATGTGATTCCCGATGACCAAGTTATCGATCGATTTCAACACGAAATCGATCAAACCCGTGTCCCCAACATACTTGCTAGCCATATTTCTCAAATCCTTACGCGACATCGCTCCATTTGTTTCTGTACTCAAAATCTTATGCTCTTTTAGAATATTTGCAATCACTTTCGCAGTCTTTTCGAGCCTCTGCTTCGGCCACCTCGGCTCCAGTTTCCACAACGATGACACGGGTTTTATGTTCACAGGATCATACGCCGCCTCACGAATCTCAAACTCGACCAATTTGGTTAACGAGTTAACCACCCGACGAATAATGTAGTTCTCAAAACTCAACACATTGATCGACTTTAGAACGAAATCAATCAACCCCGTATCCCCGACAAACTGTCGAGCATTTTCCCTCAGTTCATGCCTCGACATCGCATCGTTCTTTTGTTTCAGCAGCGTCGCGATCACTTCAAGCGAGTATTCGACTCTTCGTTGTGACCATCTGCAGTCTGCATCCATTAAAGAAGTCAAGAATTGATCCAAACACATTGAATTTTGACTTTCTTCATCAAATGTATGATGTTCATGCTTAGATACTTTCCTTGATGGTGGTACAACTTGCTGTTCAATCTCTTTGTTTTGCTTGAATTCAATCAGACATTGCAGAAGCTCGCTTAACGAATTTAATTGGGTATCACTTAATTCTTCATATTTACAGATGATTTGTTGAAGTTTCTTTCGATCGCGAGTGCTTTTGAAGCTATCGATGATCTTATCGAGGGTTAATTCTGATAGAAAACGTACGGATCCCCTGTATTTCTCCTCTGTAACACCAAAACTCCCATTGGCGAATTTGTATCCCCAATTTCCATACCATGAACTCTTGAATGCGACTCCATGAATCAACCTTAACTCCATTGATCTCTCTAACTTAACATCAGCAACTGACACCTTTCTGCACAACGTAAATTCATACCAAATGTAAAATCAAATTCAATGGTGTTCATAATTGAAAGCAGAAATTGAGATGAAATCATGAAAACATACCTTGTTTTAAGGGAATTGCAAATGCTATCCCAGAAATTCATAACATCAGTCTCCGTGAGAGAAATTGAAGACCCCAAATCCAATTTATTGATGGAAATCAGATGACCAAACCCATTGCAGTGAATTAACCCATGTAAGACATACGAATCATCAAGCTCCAAATTGCACTTCTGATCATAATCCTTCACCGATCGCTTATCACCATACGACGGGATCACAAACCGGTATCTCCTCTTACAAACAAAATGATGACCCCATCCTTCAAACCCAATTCACAAACCACAATTCAATCACAATTCACAAACTAACAGACAACAACACAACAAGATCAAGCAGATACAGTGAGTGCATAATGAATGAACAAACTAACCGACGAATTTGCAGTGAGAGCAAATGGGCTAAGAGAATGCTCATTGATACGTTCTTCAACGGTGTAAAGAGGGAAAACAGCACCATTCGATTCACACAACAAGAGAGTAGACCACACATTCTGCTGATCAATCTGCTCACCAAACTCTTCAACAAACGACCGAACGTTGTCACGAAACGGACCCGAATGATCACCAACAGATTTCGCAAAGGTGTTGAACTCAAAGATTCGTTGTTTTCTCTTTCTGTTGGTGTTATTGTTGATGCAAGCTTCAAGTGTCGCCATTGAAGAAGAGAGTGAGAGGTTTGAGGAAGATGAAGTAGCGAAAATGGAGGAATTTGGGGGGTGTGGGGTTTAACTGTCAAATGACGATGTTGGGCATTTGAGCGGGAGAATGTGGGAGAGGTTGTAGGGGTAGGATGGTAATTTTGGGGGTGTAACGAAATATTATTATGTGGGTTTTTGTGTGTGTAAAGTGTTAACAGACTTTGTTGTGATAGGCCACGAGTACGTGTGTTGGTGTGGGTCCCTTATTGTAGTTTAAGTTTGCACCCCTGGAGTTTTGATTTGTTTCGTTTTTGTCTCGTTGTTTAGGGGCTGTTTGATAATTTTTGAATGATTAAATGTTGAACCATAAGAGGTCTGAATCATAAGAGGTTGAACCATTAAGAGCTAGTACATCGTTTAACTATTGAATGCAAATGTCTGACCAATTCAGATAAGAGGTCTTAATCATTCACCATTAAACCTCTTAATCATTCAACAATAGTATAATGCTTAACCATTCAGAGGCAAAGTATCTGAACCATTTAGACATTTTCTCACAAAACAAACATTCTTATCATTAATGTTGATTATCTAGACTCTAAACCTTAAGAGGCTACGAAACAACCCCTTACTGTTTTGGTGGTTTGAAATGAGATTAGATTGGAGAAGTAGATTAATATGTTATGGTAACTTAGTACTTTTATATTTTCAAGATGCTTAAAATGGAAACTTATAAACTTTTTGTAATTTTGTTCATATTTTTATGATACTTTTGAAAGGTTGTACCACGTAAAAACTCTTATTGTAGATTTTATCATGGGACTTTCATATATATATATATATATATATATATATATATATATATATATATATATATATATATATATATAATATATATAATTGTTTTTTAACATAAATTACGTATTTTCTCAAGTCATAAAATCGATTACATAATTTTCATTTCTAATACGTATATTATATATTATTTATTTCATTAAAATTAACCTATCAAAAGACTATTTTATCTTATTTTTACTAAGAGATTTTTACTTATTGATGTTTTGTTATTATATTGTTAAAACTTTACAATTGTGTTTTGTATTTGGATATATCACCCAAGTTTACCTCATTTTGCAACATTTAAATCGAAGGAGTTAAAATTTGTTCGATGGTAATTAGAGAGATACGGAGGTAAGGAGAAGAACCACAAACAACGACGGAGCCAATGTTTTTTCCACTGCGGTTAGTTATTTTCGGGGCACGGTTGCTGGTTGTCTCTTAACTCAACTTTGAATTTTTGGTTTCATGTCATTCGTGTATACAATAAGATAACAATAACTTGTCGTTGCAAGTATTACAAGAATCTTAATCACTTAACTTAACTAAATTCGACTATCATTTTGTTACTTTTCATTTTGTAATCAAATGCAACATGTATAATTAATCCTTTCTAAGAAAGTAATAACATCTGGGAGGTTAGACGATGAACATTAATATACATTACATTTAAAAATATAAATACTATGACCCTACACCCTTTATACTAAATCTATCCATGACAACAAATTGAATCGATTCATAAATTTATGTTGTGAACTACGGAGTACATAATAATTGTTGAATAGAAACTACTTATCTCTTGCACAAATTTGATTTCACAGTTTACTTGATGCATCGTTTTTGTTTATACAACACGTGTATTTGATAATCAAACATAATAAAAAGAAAGTATCATTAACACTAATAATTTCATTAAGTTGTGTTCGGATTAACCAATATGATACATCACTACTGTGGTTTTCTCATGAACCCGCACTAAATATACAAATCTTACTCAAAAACGGAAACTCTTCAGCCCTACAAATCGGACAATTGTTCTTCTTCTGCAACCACTTCTCAATGCACTCTTTATGATACTCATGTTTGCATTCGAGTGCGACGCAAATCTCACCCTTTCGAAACTCCTGCTGGCAAATCACACAAACCACTTCTTCCTCATTCTCATTATCATCTCCACCAACCGTGAACGAATGTTCCCCAATCGTTTCCTCTGCACGACGAGACTCATAGTTCATTATATAACTTGTGATCATCACACACGTTTCATGATCCAACGCATCAGATCCATCAACGGATATAGGTACACCGGCTAGTGATCCCTCATTCGTCTTGAGTTCCATCAAACGAGTAGTATACGCAGGCCCACCATCATCCAACAACATGGTTTCGATGTCTTCATAGCACTCGATCATTGCTACATCAATCGGAGAGGAGTTGATGATCAGTAGGTTGTCCACACATTCACCTGGTTGCGCGTTCACCATGACGATTTGTCGCGAATCGGGCAATATAATCACGTACGAAGACACTGATATAGCCATAACTATAACCTTTCGTCTCTCTTGAAGGAGAAATTGATCGTATTAAGCGATAAACCACTTATTTATAGGTGAAATGTACTAGTAACGCAAGATCAAATATTTGGTATATATATCTGTATGCACAATTGTGATTATCTTCCCCTAGATTTTAGCGATTAACTTATCTATAAAGTAATTTTATCTCAACCCGATATATAAATTACATGAATTATGAATGAACCCACCCTATCTATCTTCATATGTAGATAGAGAGAGAAATTTAAAAACGAGTTATATCATTTAAAACACTTTCTAACCTATTATTGATTTATTATTAAGTTTTTTTTTTTTGAAAACGTTATTAAAAATATGAATGTCGTTAGAAAATTTAATGTTTTATAATATTTTAAAAATTATTTTAGTATACTATCTTATATTGTATATTAGTGTCACTTGAGTCCATTCAAAAATACTTTTGTATACGAGTGAAATATTTAGTTAATTAGTAGTGTATATAAACCTTCTATTACTTCTTATATAATTACAAACTGTTAGTTACAATTTTGTTTTCTACTTTTGCAATTAACTACAAAATTTATTTTGATTTTGCAATTGACCAAAAACTTTCTTTTGATTTTTAACTTTGTGATTGACCGTAGCTTTTAGAAGTTGACCATAACTAGTTTATATAAATACACTACACGAACTTGACCCTATCACAATGACAGATACACCAATGACAGTTTCGTCAGTATTGTTAGGTTTATCGTGGTTTTCGTTATAGGAGGTATTTAGAAGAGAATGATAAAATGCTCCTAAATCGACTAAAATGCTCTTCACATGAGGGCATGTGGGGGCTGATAACGTCTAAAACGGATGGCACTAAGAGGCTAACGTAAATGCTAAGATCCGGAAAGTATAGAGAGACCAAAGCACAAGGAAAATTGTTGTGACTAACATTTAAGACCAAACAACATGTCCACATGCATGGACTAAAACGAAATTTACTGTAATCTAAACTATAGACCGTAAGAATATACATAATAGTTTAAGAAGTTTTTATTTCTTAACAAATTTACTTATTTGGGTCATTCTAAATTATACTTCTCAAATTTAGGGGTCTATTGCCACCAGCATAAAACCTACGGGTGGTATATATAACTTTCAATTCACCTAAGGTTGATTTACGTGATATCGATACTGATATAATATGGAAACCAAATCTAGTTCATCACATATATTTATAGAAAATATCAAATAACTTGCTTAATATCGATTAGTAATCATAACTTCTAATTTTAATAAAGATAACTAAAATATTTAATAAATCATATATAATCTTTAAAATATATCACGAACATGCCCTCTCATGCTAGGCATGAGTTTTCATTCAAGGTCTAGCCTGAAATAAATTACAAACAACAGTTAAGATATAAAAACTTTGATATTGATTTTTGTACAATTTTAATTACAAACAATAGAGAAAATGTTTACGCCCATCATTTCTCTCTCAGATCCTACACATAGCCGTATTATGCGTGAAACATATTTGTATGTTTGTTTGTTTATAAGATCTTTTGTGTCTATCAGATCTTTTATTTTATTATTGATCTATGTTCTTTTTGATCGGTGACTTATTATATCTTATTCTAGTTTTAAAATTCAGGATCTATATCTCATTTTAATACGTTACAAATTCTAAATTTCAGGAATGCTACTTGATTTGAGTTTGTTTTTGTTTTTAAAATTGAGATTGGTGTCTAATGTTTAAAAGAAAAATAAATAATATCTAATTAGTTTCTTTATACAATACATCCTCATGATAGAACAAAAGGAGAAGAGAGAAAACAAGTTGTCACACAAGAACAATCAAGGAATAGAGCCGACGGCCAACGGGTATCAAATGGCAAAAGCGTCTAAGAGAGGCAGAAATGACGAGAATTGAAGAACGCAAGAAACGTAAAACTTTGATACTATTCAAAGACTAATAAATCTATTTTATAAGAATTCAATAACAATAATTACTAACAAAACTTAATCTAATTATAACTCTTAATTATATTAAAGATAATTACAAGACCTAACAAACACTTATCTAATAATAACTAACATATTATATTTAATATTAGAGTTAATTACGCAAATGGTCCCTGTGGTTTATTGAAAAAAACATGTTTGGGTACTTAGCGTTTTTTGTAACAAGTATGGGTATTGTGTTTTCAATTTGTAACGAGTTAAGGTATTAACACTAATAGACGTTAATTTTTCAGTTAAATCTAAGGGCATTTCTGTCTTTTCAGTTTACAAGGACTACTAATGTAACTCAAGGGAGTGTTTGTGTCATTTAACATATATAAAGGAGTGTTTATGTAATTTACTATATATACACACAGTGTATGTATGTTTATCTCCTTCACAGGTAATGATTTCACCCCCTGCCGGTCACCATCGCCGGCCGCCACCCCAGACCACCACCGCGTGGCCACCACCTCAAGCCACCACCGTGCGGCCCACTCTGTCAGCCACCATCGCGCGGCCCACTATGTCAGCCAACCATCGCGCGCCCCCACTGTCAGCAACCATCGCGCAACCCCCATTATCGGTCACCACCCCATCACAACATCTTCACCGACCACGGTCACTCATCCGTCGTCGTCGCCCATAACAAAAACCCCCAACCCACCTAATGTCGTATCCCTCCCACTCTCATTTCAGACCATCACCACCACTAAATCCACTACCCCGCCCACCATTTCAACCCTGTGGGGACTAATGTCGCCACCACCACCTTGGTGGCTTGGTCAATACCAGCATCATCATAGAGATGAGCAATCCGAAGACACCACCACAACAGTCGATCCCCCCACCCTAATTGGGGATTCTTGATTTTAGGGTTTATCGGCAACAACAGTGGTTCATTGGGGAGGAAGTGGCAGTGGATGGTGCAATGGTGATGATAATACGATGATGATGGTGGTGGTGATAGTCGGATGATGGTGGTGTTATGGTTCTGTTATTTCATTTTAAGGGCTGAAGAAAATGGTGGTGGTGAGGACGATGTGATGGGGTGGGAGCCAACTATAGGAGCTGGTGGGGGTGCTAGCTCGCGGTGGGAGCTTGCGGGGATGGTGGACGATGGTGGAGGCCGGCGATGGTGGTGGCAGCGGTGGAGGCCCGCGGTGGTGCTGTTGAAATAACTAGTTTCAAAACCCAAGAAGAGTATGTGTGTCTGTGCATATATATTATATATATAGTATATATATATATTGTATTAATACTCTATATAGAGAGATATATATATCTATCTCTATATATATATCCGATATAGTGTATCTATCTCTCCCTATATCTCTCTCTCTCTCCTCTATATATACCTCTCTATCTATCTCTCTCTCTCTCTTTCTCTCTCTCCTCTCTCGATTATCTCTCTCTCTGAGATCTCTCTCTCACTCTACTCTCATCTCTCTCTCTCTGTCTCTCTCTCGTCTATCTCTCTATCTCTCTCTATATCCCCTATATCTATCTCTATCTCTATCTATCTATATATATATATAGGGGAGGATTCAAATGAGAACCACCTTTTTTGTGAGAACTCTAGAACCAATCTCAGCCACTCATTTTTTATCACATGCAAATCACATGCCATTTCCCCCTTTTTTAAAACGTTCATAACTTTTTTTCACGACTCATTTTTTCAAAAAATTCACCAAAAAATTCAGTATTTTTTTTCTCTTTCAACGCCTACCATATTGATATACTTTCTAAAAAAATCATACATCCGTTGTTTACATATGTGTAAATATCGTTATACACATGTGTAGTACTGGATTTACACATGTGTAAATCCGATATACACATGTGTAAAACGAATTTCGTTAAAAAAACGGGATTTTTTTTTATTTTTTTAAATTTTTTTATTTTTTTATGAAAGAGGGAAGTAGGGGAACACTTTTGTGTTTTTATTTTTTTTATTTTTTTGTTATTTTTTGATTTATAAAATTTTTAAATATGTTTTGTTAATTATAATTTTGCCATTGAGAACTAGTGGTTGAGATTGGTTCCTAGAGTTCTCACAAAAAAACTAGTTCTCATTTGATCCCTCCTATATATATATATATTATATATATATATATATATATAATATAATATATATATATATAGGGTAGGGTTTATCTTGAGAACCACACTTTATAGTGAGAACTCTAGAAACCAATATCAACCACACATTTTAGTCACATGCAAGTCACATGCTACTTTCACCTTTTTTTTTAAAACGTTCATAACTTTTTTTCATGATATTATTTTTTCATAAAAATTTCACCATTAATTTCATTATTTTTTTCTTTCTAACGCCTACCATATTGATATATTTTTTAAAAAAATTCGTCTACCCGTTATTTACACATGTGTAAATTAGTCATTACATATGTGTAAATTCTGTTTTACACATGTGTAATTCCAAGAATTACATATGTGTAAAATGGCGTTCGTAAAAAAAACGAGATTTTTTTTTATTTTTTATAATTTTTTTTTTATTTTTTTTTATGGTAGAGGGAAACGAGAGAAACAACTCTGTGTTTTTACTTTTTTTATTATTTATTATTTTATTTTATGATTTTTTGATTATGTTGTTGTTAATTACAATTTTGCCATTGAAAACTAGTGGTTCACATTGGTTCCTAGAGTTCTCACAAAAAAAGGAGTTCTCATTTAATCCCTCCCTATATAATATATAATATATATATATATATAGATATAATAATATATAGATATATAGATATAGAGATAGTATAGAGATATAGATATATATATATCTCTATATATATATATCTATATATCTATATCTATATATAGATATATATTATATATATATATATGTATATATAATTACATAAACAGACCCTTATATGTACTGAATAGCATAAACATTCCCTATAAAGTAAAAAAACAAAAATACCCTTATATTTAACAGAAAAATTAACGTCTGTTAACATTAATACCTTAACTCGTTACAAATTGAAAACGCAGTACCCCAACCTGTTACAAAAAACTCTTAGTACCCAAACCTGTTATTTTTACTAAACCACAAGGACTATTTGCGTAATTAACTCTAATATTTATCATAATAAAATAATTCTACATCAATACTACATATATATAGTATTATGATATAACATTCATATAATATGATGTAGTGCATATATGTAATTTGATATATTACATATATGTAATATAGAAATATTATACTTAAATCAAAGATAAAATAATTTTTGATTTAATGATGCAATTTTAAAAAAATTATAATGAAAGTTATTAAAAGCACCTTACATTAGTTATATGATATTATCATCACTCACGATATCTTATATTTCTATAATTATGTAGGGTAGAAAATCACATCCAAATAAATTAAGGACTACTATTAGATTTATACTAAGTTCAAAACGTAATTCCAATAATTTTTTAAACTATAAAAATAGATAATCTTGCACATAAAAACCACCAAATTCAAGTTAAGGTTTAAACTTCTTCTTCTTCAAGTCGTATGGCTACTTCGTACTGGGTTGTATACCAACATCATCGCAGGATTTTCTTCATCATAAATCCACGACAAGGTAACCACGTCGATGAAGTAATCGTGGTGAATCGATGTAGAACCACAAACGAGTGCACAATAACACACTACGCGTACTATGAAGGCATTAGATCCGCGATGTTTAACGATGGGTTAGCTTTCGTAACTATTCAGATTGAATTCACGAACGGGTCAGTGCCCATTGTCACATTCGTGGATCAAAACGATCGGTTGTTGGATGATGAGCAATCTAATCAAGTATCTATGGAGATCGCACGATATATATTCTGGCATGAGTCTCTTCGCGCTACGAATGACATCTTGGAGGCACACATGTTTGATCATTTGATTAAGGTTAGTGGAGTTAGTGAAGAGAAAGAAGAGATTTGTGTGATTTGTTATGAAGATTATAAAGTGGGTGATGTGATTGGAACATTGGAATGTGAACATGCGTATCATGAAGCATGCATCAAGAGATGGTTGGTGGAGAAGAACATATGTCCAATTTGCAGGGCTGCTGTTTTGTCATCATAGGTTAATTTTGAGGCCAAATCTTAGATTGAAATTTGTTCAATTACTTCGTGATTTTGTATGATTGCATCATCGGTATGTGTTTATACTTGATATATAACACGACTTGATTATGCAATGTTTTGTGTCAATCGTTAGGTCATTCAATGGTTCTTTTCGTTATAATTCGATTTATTTACAAACTTGGATCGGACGATTATGGATCTCTTTTGTGATTTGTTATAGACTGAAACCATTACAAAGTATGAAACTTATCATATACTGGTTTTATTTTGGTGCGGGTCCAATTGTGAAGGAGTAAGCTATGTTGTATTTGGAGGTTTGAGATCGTTTGTCCAAGAGAGCTTCACTAAAATGGCTATAACTTGAGCTAGAAGGCTCCGTTGTGGCTTAAAAACGTCTTATTCTTTAAGTATTTTAACTTTTTATGTTATTTTTAGTTTTTGTTGGACTTTATTTATAATTTAATTTTTGGCCCATTTATGTTTTGAGGCCTATTCGAATTTTAGCTTGCATTTTATATTCCTGTAAACATTGGGAGATGATCAATTTTCGAAGTTTATGAAAATCATTTATCTCCCTATTACAAGTGTGTGTTAGTGTGTGAAATTCCTGATCATCAGTATTCGTTATGAATCAACGATAGTTAAAAGAATTGTTTCTGATATTCTTTGTGAATCAACATGTTCAATTATAATCTTATTTCCGGTCTACATCATATTTACAGCAGAGAGGGTTTATAGATCAAATAGACTCTTTCACGTAATATGTTAGTCTTTTGGGGATAAGTTATCTTGTTTGGCCCATAACAATGGTATCTAAGTAAGCTCGGAGTGATGGTCTGGTGGAACTAGTCAAGACCAATGTGGTCGTGACCAACGAGGATGTTGGCTCTTGAGAAGAGTCAAACGTAACAAATAATGATTTTATATATCAAATGAGTTCTTTCAGTTATTATGTTAGTCTTAATGAGTTATTCAATTTGGTCCGTGACATACTCTCTTTTGATTTTTTCTTGTGTATAATACCAAATAAAATAACAAAATAATTTATATGTAACCATTTATAGCTCTTGTTAAATATCCAAATCGGTACCAAATCTAAGCTGACAAAACTCAGTGACCTAATGTGAACTTTTGCGCGCTTATGAAGCTGATGTTGGAGATCGAATCTCTACTGGGTTTACGAAGGCGTTTTGAGCCAAAAATCCGATTGTGCACCTCTAGCACTCGAATAAGAGTATGTGTTGCCGCCGCCGGTTATATATACATGTCTCCTTTATATAATTGTCATAAGCTAGGACATTAACTCTTATTTTTTAAAACATAATTGTATATACGTGTAATTCTATTCCATTTTTATTATCTATTATAGTTATTGTTATTTGATATATTAAATAATTATCTTTAAGTTTGTTTATTAGTTATTCTATTTCTATGTTTAGTTTAAATATTAGGATAGTATTGACTGATACCATATCTTTATCTCATTATCTTTAGATTCGGTTATACATATCTATATTTTTAAATAGGTGAATTACAATTAAATTTATATAAAAAACCTAGAAATTCTTTTAATTGTAACATGATAATGGTACATGACATAATCTGATCATATGGAACTGATTGAACACCTACTAAAGAGTTGATGAAACAATGGGATGATGACAACTATTTTAACATAAAATCACCCCCTACACCTAAAGTGGAGTTCAATGAAGATGCATAATAATCAATGAACAACACATGAACAACGTATCAACATGACATACAAGATGCAAGTAAAGTAATTAAGAGATTACTAGTATTATTATCCTACATGATCTTCATTTTTCATATTCGCCATTCGATCTGCAGATCGTTTCTTGAGCCCATCTAGTTGCATTTCCCACACCTTCCTCGAAAAGTTCCCTTTGTGTTCATCACAATGGCAACCTGAACCACATGACCCGAATGATTCAACCAAGATCAATTCCTTATCATACATTCTTCGTGAATATGGATCCGAAAGAACTTCATACGCCTTTTGTAGCTCCACGAATTTCTTCGTGCATTCCTCTCTTGTGGAGGATGGACACACATCAGGATGCAGTTGCAGAGCTTTGGCACGATACGCCTTCTTCAACTCTTCGAAACTTACGTTTCGCGATTCTAGTGAAAGAACTTGGTACAAATTCTTGTGTTGCATGGGTGACTCTTTGATCCTGCATGATATGCTTTTGTTCTTGATGGTGTTATTAATGTTTGTTTGTTTTTGAAACATGAAATCTCCTTTTTGTAACATAGTATTCATCTTTAGAGAACCCATATATGTGTTTGTATGTTTGAGAGAAAGAGAGAGAGAATGGTGAAGTTTTTGATGAAGATAACAAATAATTAAAGAGGTGAGTGTTCCTTATAAAGGAGATTAAACTTTGGACATGAGGTTAATAATGGTGGAGCCCTATATGTTGAATATTAAAGGGGGAATCAAATAGTGTGTAATTTATTTTTTTCATTTGGTTATTTATTTAATATTGATCAAGTTAAGTTGTGTATACTTATTTACATTAGAACCTAACAGAATTTTTAATGGTACACACGAGCGCCAGCAGCGCAAAGACGATGAACCACGTCCGTGTCACCATTACTTTTTGACTCCCTCCTAAACACACTTTAAAATTACGAACAATCCCTAATTTTTCTCTCTTTCCCTTTCATAAAACCGCCAAACTTCGCCCACAGATGGTCCATAGAGACGGACCACTACGTGGCCTCCCTCTCTTTTTCATGTATGCAACCTTCTTTAATTTCTCTCCCTTCCACCATATATCTTCCGTGAGTTGTGGCCCCAAAAACCTCCAACTGCGGACGCACTTCTATTACCAGCCGGACAACCCAAAACACCTTGGGTTGAGTTAGCTTCATTTTAACAATTGTTATGTCTAACTTTTTTAAGTATCACAAGTCAAAAATAATTTAAAAATGTATTTAAATAACTAAAACAATCTACCTTTTTTATAATTGAATAGTTGATCTAGAAGGTGATACATAATCATTTTACACCATTTTTAAGTCTCTTAAGTGCTCCTTTTTAGTTTGGTATTTTCCCATATGAAATCTTATAAATAAAAATATAATCAAAAGCTTGACCAGTTGTCAAATAAATTAGTTGAAATTACTAGTTAAATTGCGGTAAATGGTCGTTAATTTTGTTGTCTAATCTTCGTCCATTGAATATTAAACTGGCGATTAGTGGTCGTCTTTTCTGCTACGTACATACTTGGAAACTCGTTATTTTGTCATTATATGTGTCAATAATATTGCGAAAAACCACCACACGTAAGCATGTGGGTTTTGTAGTCGCCAGAAATTATTATTTATTTGGTCATTTGCCACTTGAAATTAAAAAAATCATCCATACGGCCTAAAAACTTGAACCAGAAGGCAACCATTTTATGTGAAAAAGACAAATTCGTTGGTGTTATAATAATATTCATGTGTTGAAAATCCGTGAGAACTGAAACGAGGTTGTCATTTTTAATCCTTTGAAAAAGTCCGTGTGATAGGAGTTTGTCGGATTTGCTGTATTTTTGTCGTTAAAAGATGGGACCCAAGTTATATTCTTCTTTAGAAAATGGAAATCAATGGGCTATATGAATTCTACTATTATTCCATTTGTATAAGATTTTTGGTTTATTTTATTGTTATATATGTATGTTGTCTATGTTAATGTCTTATAATACTTGTTCAAGAATATATGAATAATTAAGTTTCTTATGTTACCACTCATAAAAATACTATCATAAATCTCAAAATTAAGAAAACTATTAATAATACCTTATTTTGTTAAACTAATAATTTTAAGTTACATTTTTTAAAGGAAATCCTAATAATCAATTCCTGATGTGCTAACTACAACAATTCATCACTTATTTTTTTTGAATGAGGGGAAATTATTCATTTTTGCTTCTAGACGTACTCGTTATTAAAAAGGGGCATTGATTTCGTGTTGTAAAATGGGACTTTGTTGTTGATAGGGTTGAAACTCTTCTAGGGTTTATGATAAAATTTAAAATAAACACTAACTATTATGTTCTACTTCTACATGATAATTGGGTTTTATTAGATGTTTTTACGTTGATCAAGTTCAACGATATGACTCACATCCACACTCCTTTATACTCTTTTAACAACATGTGTATTTTTGTCATTTTAGGATCATGATTGAGCTTGCTACTAGTAAGTACCTATCCATTTTCTCCTATTTTTGAAGTAAAGAGTTAAAATTTTTTATTTAATATGTAGAACTATAGATATACTTTTATCTTTTAAACCCAAAATTAAAATTATTTATAGTTTTTTAAACGGTAAACTTAAAATATGTCTTATTACCTAGATAGCTACATTAACCATGGTTAATCCCTTCATGCCTACTAACACAATAGTTACATGATCATGCTACAAAAAGTTACTAAAAACATCGTCAACCTTGAGTACATGTGATCAAATGTGACCATTGTGTTAAACGACGTGATTATTTAGTTTTGCATATTTGAATTAAACTTTTATCTATATATTTGGCCTTTCGGTTGTTTATAAGCTTCTTCAATTACTTCATATATATGTCCTTTTGGGTGTATATTTTTGTCCTCACGCACATGTTGGTACGCAATCTTGAGGATTGACTTCTTTCAAAACTATAAGATACGATGAAACATAAAATATCATATAACCTTGTATCTTTCTATAGTTCTATAAGCTTTGAATTGTTGAATATGTCCACTATAATATTTAATCATGAATGTTTATTATGGCAGGAAACTTTCATATAGCTTTTGTCTTATTAGAACATATCATATTGGTTTTTGGAGATCAAAGAAGCTTCGTAATAATGAACGTACAAGACAATATATGTTATCATCATGAAAAACAAACTACTTAATGTTGTCCTATTATAAAAATTCAATCTTCATAGTCTCAAGTTGATTCAAGATCTTTTTTTTAGTCTAACGAGTTATAAATTAATTCAAGTGGTAAATTTTAAAGTAGGAACAATGATTAATAACTGTTGATTCAGGTCCAGTCAAGCAACAACACTTTATTATTTATTTTCTTTATTTATTAATAATTATATGTAAATTTCATTATTATTGAGATGACAATTATACTTTCACTAGAATTATTCATTATAGAGTTGACATTTCAAATCACGTTTAAACTTTTTATTCTATACATGTTTATCATTTTGACAAAGTGCTTTTTGTGTCATCTCATTTTGAGTTGTCAATCTACGAAACAACTAGTTAACATGATATGGCTCGACTTACAAGGTTAAATGGTTTGTATTTGAGATAAAAGGAGTTCGGTTCATAAATGGGACAACACGTTAATTAGTGATATGAATAAAAATGCTTCATATATTACACTAACTATAATAAGAAGGGAAAATCTGCCAGGAAAAAAACAAGAGGAAGAGAAGGAAGCAGATTCCGACAACTGGTGAACATTGCATATCTGTGAAAGATTGATGATATTTGGAGTCAATTTGTTTTAATCGGATGTTTATCATGGTGTTAATTACCTTCCACAGCTAAGGTCCTGTTTGATTCGTCTGACCACACGTCTGACCACTGACTGGCTGTCAGTGCGTTTGTTGCAGCTGACCGGGACATCTGACCCGGAAAAATGGTCTGACCGAGTCCTCTATTTTAACATATCTGACCGATTCCTATTCTCCACAATCGGCCACAATCGGCCCCCAGTCGGCTGCTGCCTCCCATCCGGCACACTCCCCCCAGTCGGCTGCTGCCTCCCATCCGGCGCACTCCCCCCCAGTCGGCTCCCAAATCGCTGCCCCAAACCGCCGCCCCCCCCCCCCTCGCCGGCTGCTGCCTCCCATCTGGCGCACTCCCCCCAGTCGGCTCCCAATTCGCTGCCCCAAACCGCCGCCCCCCCCCCCCCCCCCCCACCGGTTTCCTCCTGCCGCCTTTCCTCCCGCCGCCTTCTACCCAAGTTTCAGTCAGCAGAGTCAGTCAGATACATAATCAAACAGCCAAGTTTCAGTCAGATGTAAACTCAGTCAGAACTTCTGACTGGGTCAACTCATACTAGGTCAGCACAATCAAACAGCCCTTAAGACCACTGTACCAATTTGCAAGAAATATTCTACCTAATTGATTATAAACTAAGAAACAAGAGGGATTCTTGGGGTTTTTATTTTTTTTAGTTCTTTTAAAGGGGGAGGGGGATGGCATGAGAATTTGTCATTTTAAAATTTTAAAATTTTAAAGTTAACGAGAGTAAAACTGTAATTTCAAACTTAAAAAGACTAGATCGACCTTAGTATCATAAGACCATTCATGCATGTAATTAGATTTGAAATCAATATCATTTATATGTATCAACGTTGTTTACATATATTTATTTTAATGAAAAAAGTTAAAAGTTTCTACAAAGTTTTATTAAGCAATTTTCAGTAAAATTATTTGTTAAACCACTCAAACTTCTAAAGGATTTTGTTGGTAATATATCATCTATATACGATTTATTAAGCTAAGTAAATGTTACTTTTACTTACGTACCATATATTCTTTCAAATTGTTCTATTTAGTATCATTGTTAGTATAATATTAATGTTTTTATTTGCATATACCAAAATTTAAAAGTTAATATATAAATTTGATTTTCTTTATTAGTACAAGGTTTATAAGGTTTATTTATCTTGAATTGCCGCCACTATCCTAGCTCGTGTTGTTGTTTCTCTTGTTGTCATTGCTATGACCTTATACATGTCACTGTCGTTTGCCCAATCGAGTTTTCTTACACTTTACGTCTATGTTTTTTTAGACAATGGTTTTCTCATTTTACTAACTTATTTATTGTTTTCTTCAATCTAACGGCCGGTTTCCTCTACTCCGATTGCGAGAGAGTATTTGACAACGTATTTTAATTAGTTAGAGTTAAATGTAATAATCTTTATCTTAACTTAAAGGTATGAGCTAATTACGTTTTCTTTGTATTTATCTTAATTATTTTTCTATCAAAAATTAATAATAATACGTAATACATTATGGGTTTTCATTATTTTAAAGCGCTAAACAGGTTCATTCATAATACACGGACTCAAGCGAGCTTTAGAAATAAGTTGAATATTTATAAACGTTTTATTGACATATATTCTAAGAAAAAAAAATCACTAAGCAATATGATTTTGTGAAAGTAATAACACGCTCATGTTTATAATGCAAGTTCAATACTAATATAACTTGAAAGTAAACACCGTTACATTTATTGCAAATAAAATCATCATCGATAATAGCGAGGATGACATCACAAATAATCACCATACATCTAAAAACAAATTCAAAGAATTAGCATAACAATGAATAAAACAATGATTGAAACATCATAAAACCTCAAACGTTACACAAAACAAATGTTCTTTCTCTTGGGACGAATAGCGGATCGTTGCTTGAGTCCATCGAGTTGCATTTCCCACACCGTCCTCGAAAAATTCACGTTTTGTTGATCAGAAACATAGCCTCCAACCAAGCTCAAATCATACATTCTGCGCGACTGTGGATCAGAGAGAACTTCATACGCCTCACGTAACTCCACAAACCGCTTCGTGCATTCCTCCTTCTTTGAGGATGGAGACACATCGGGGTGTAGTTCACGAGCCTTGGCGCGATACGCTTTCTTGAGTTCATGAAAACTAACATTTTGGGATTCTACAGAAAGAACTTGGTACAAGTTCTTTTTGTTATGCATTTGTACTTCTTTGGCTCTACAACATATAGTTGTGGTCTTGATGCCATTGATGTTTGTGTTTTCTTTCTTGAGCATCAAGTCACCTTTCTGCAACATAATGTTCATTGTTAGAGACATGTTGATTGTGGTTTTTTTGTGTGTTTTTGAGAGGAAGAAGATGAAGTTATTTTATAAGGAAAAGAAAGACGAGTGATCGAGCATTGTTATCATCATATTAAACAGTTGTGAATCAGCAGCATTCAGCACACGCTTTTGAATGTAAAATTGTCAGCTTGTGATCTTCATGCGGAAGTTTCCATTGGGTGTATTTTTTTTTCATAGAATTACATGTTTGAATTAGTCTTTGAATAATATAATGTTGTAAAGCTCAAGTTGTTTATAGAGTGAAAGTTTCTCTCACGCACGTACACACTTCTCTCACTCTCTTATTTATTTATAATATTAATTCTCATATAATCTAAATAATAAAACAAACACTTCTTTTGAACAATTGTGGTTTTCTTATTGATGTTTTGTTTCATTCCTATTTTCAATTCTATTTACAAAAGGAACACGCTTAAAATGTGTTTTTGGGTATTTTGTGGTCCTTTAAAACATATGATGGTCAAGTTTTATCACACTTCTTTTGTGGAGGGAAGTTTCTTAAAACATATGTACATTTTCCAATTTTGTATATCTCTATATGGTAATGGTGTGTTTGTTAATTGTTATAAAAGATAGAAAATTTGATTTTTTTATTTTAATTTGTAGCTTTTATCAGCTGGTCACCTTGCGCGTTTTACCTACTTGCTTTTACTAATTCGAAGGATTCGCTTCGACGAGCGACTGAAGCGAAAATGACCTTTGAAAGTGGCTCTCCTTCCTTGCTTCTTATTCCGTAATGAGATTTTTTTTAACAATCGTTCATAGATCCCTAGCTTGGCTAGTAACTTAGTCGATTCTTGTGAGAACATAAGAGAAGAAATTTTAAGCAAATTTTCTTTTAAGTGGATTTAAATAAATAGCAAATTGGATCTTATTATTTTATAAATACAAATCATGAATCATTGACCAATAATAAATTATACCGATAACGTGACCAATGACACTCACTACTTTCATCGTTTTAACAAGAGCAATCCTACTAGCACAATAGTCATAAAATTACATTCATTTTACACAATATCCATATTCTTTGGTTGAAATGGGCTAAAAAGCAGTGAAAACTTAAACAATGGGTTTGGTATCGGCCCAAACATATATACCCTTTTTGTTCCCTTCATGTCGATCTCGTTATTCGCACCTTTATTTCGACCATCCAACCGACTTCTTCAGCAAGACTTTGTTTCCGTCAACGTCTTCACCCCTAGGGTTTCAATTTCATTATTAATCACAACACCTTTGTGCATAATATCACACAAAGAGTAAATCAATCACTACACACAAAGCTGATAATCGAATTGCAGAATTGAACCCTCGATCAATCGATCATGGTGAAGAAATCGACGGAAGCCAGTGGATCATCGGTTGCGCCCTTTTTGTTGAAATGTTACGAGATGGTGGATGATCCTGCGACTGATGGTTTAATCTCATGGAGTCCGACGAATGACAGTTTTATTGTGTGGAATGAAGCTGAGTTTACTTCGGAATTGCTTCCGAAGTACTTTAAGCATAGTAATTACTCTAGCTTTCAACGGCAACTCAATATCTATGTGAGATTCTGTTGTTTTATCCCTTTTTCTAATTTCATGTTGTTTAATTCGTTAAGTAGTCGAAACGCTGTTTGAACTTTGAATCGATAGTGGTTGGTGGGACTTTTTGGTACTGGTAGGCTCCATCTGATTAGGTTTTTCAGTTTTGTTATGTGTTTAATTTATTATCTGTTTTTGTGTTGTTGATCAGTATTCTAACAGATTTGATATCCTTACTTAATTTTTGTGTTTTTTGGCTTAATTTTCTGTGGATGATTGTTACCTCAGTTTAGGTGCATAATTTTATCCTGAATTCTGTCATTTAACATTGGGTTCTCTGTTTATTGTGGTTTAAGCAACGAGAAGTGTGATTAACCAGAATGCTAGTGTAATTGAGTGATTTTTGTTTCATGTTTTTTGGGATAAGATTTGATAGACATTTAGGTTTTAATATTCGATGGAATTTTCTATCTAAGGCAACCATGATTGATACTTTGCTTGTGATTGATATTTCTTGGCTTTTTGCTTTCTTTCTCATAATATTGTTTTTCGCTGTGGAATTACCATTTTTGATCAAGGAACCGTGTTAGTGTTGCTGCTAAAAGAAGCTATGCAAGATAGTACCTTTACTATTTTGAATCCCACCAAATCACCATTCTTACAACCTAATGGTATCCCGTCTGGTTTTCATAATAAGATGTTGAAAGTGTATGGTTTAGGTCATGTGTTCATTATCTTAGTTTAAAAATATTTGGTCTCCATATAATTAATAGTTAGTTGACTTGCATTACACTTCATAGACATCAGAGAATCCAATTTTTTTTCTTTTTTTTGTTTTTGTTTTTGCAAAGTGGGTGATTTTAGGGTGAAGTAGGGGATGTAAAGAAATTAAATTTTAAGTCGAGGATGATTCATGAAAAACCTATAGTTGTTTTTTAACGTTGTAATTCTTCTATTACATCAAACGCTTGCCCTCACATCTTACACATTCCTATGCCAATGACTGATTAAGAATATACATGGTCCTCTATGAGTGTGTTCATGAATGGCGTAACTTAAGTAAATGAGTTCTATAAATTCTCAGTGCTGATATCTAAATGGCATATTGTATCAGGGATTCCGGAAAACCGATACAGATAGATGGGAGTTTGCAAATGATGGTTTTATCAAAGGCCAAAAACATTTATTGAAGACTATCAACAGAAAGAAGGCGATGGTCGTCACTGCTCAACAAAGAGTTGCTCATCAGAAATCAACTGAGCCTGAGCTCAATGACCTAAACCAGCATGAAACAAGCCGCTATGCCAGCTTATGGAAAGAAGTAGAAAGACTTAATAATGACAAAAATATGTTAATGCAGGAGCTCGTGAAACAGAGACAGCATCAAGAAACTTCAAAAACTAAAATGTTGGTCCTTCGTGAACAACTAAAAGGTATGGAAAAAAACCAACACCAAATGCTGTCATTTATAGTCATGGCTATGCAGAGCCCGGGTTTTATTGCTCAGATATCTCCCCCAGTTCAAAGTAAAACTAAAACTAGATTCAAGCATGTTCTCCCTCATGAGGGTGCGATTGTGAAATATCAGCCACCAATCGAACAACCAGCTTTGATTTCCGAAGATGCACTTGATATGGATGATATTTTTATGGATTACATTCCTGGGCCGACATTTGATGAGAGCAGAGATTCAACTGAATTTATCGACCCGTTAATTTTACATGATCTGCCTGATGGGGATAATATGTTGGATCAGCTTCTTTCTAGTCCTATAGAGAAAGGTCGAACTGCAATAGACCGGGATGATGATGAGGAACACAGGTTCAGTTTTTTGACCGAAGAATTTGAGAAATCGGTGATTGTGTCACCCAGGAGGGGAACTTCACCGTACACTGAGATATGATTGCTTGTTTGGCTTCTCATACGGTACTATCATCATAATATTCTTATCAACGTTACTATTTTGTTGTTAATTCAGTTTACAAAAATCATTTGTCATCAAGTTTCTAGATTATTAGAATACATCTTTTAGTTACTATTATTGTCAAAATTGTAATGATTTATACTGATCATGAAAATTTGCTATAATGACTTTGAGTCTCGAGCTTGCTCGGGCTATGAATGTATATTAAGAAAGCATGTTGTATGCGCTATGTTAGTTTTGTTCTAATTATTTTCACTTTTTGGATCCAATCTTCAATTGTGCATCAGTAATGTTTCTATGGGTACAAAATGGGTATAACCCTAGGGACCAAACAATGGGAATGCATATATATTAGATCTCATAGATGTCACGAGTATAAGTTCGAGCTAAGCTCGAGCAAGTACACTCATTTTGTGTTTTTATATGTGGAATTTAGCTCGCGAGTCGTGAGTAATTATCAAGTTTGAGTCTCGTTTGGGTTCTACTTTTTCATACATATAGTTACTTATGTATCAATATAATTTTAGTTTTACGTATATCATAATGCATATTCAGTAAATTATTAAATAGATGAATAGTATATGTTCTGGTGAGTCTAGTCAAGTTTGTTTTTGTAGGTTTGGTAATATGTTCATCTACTCATTACATTATTATTTTCTTTCCACATGTATAATTATTTATGTATGTATATACTTCTAGTTTAAAATATAACATAATACATATTCTTTGATTATTGTTATCATAATCATATATATTATAGATATCGTATCAACTAATTTTGTTTCAAAAATGATATAAACAATATATTTGTCTAGAATAGTGAGTCTAGTCTGGTTTGGTATACAAAAGTTCTCTAGTTTGCAGGTTTCTTTGTCTGGACGGTGTATTTTATATAATATGTCATTAATTTGATTTATAATTTTGGTTTAAATTTAAACGAGCTAACGAGCGAGCCTATGAACGAGCCAGCTAACGAGCGAGCGACGAGCTGAGCTAGCCTTGGCTTGGCCTCGGCTCGTTTACAAATCGAGCCGAACCGGCTCAGCTTGTTTATCAACGAGCCGATTTCGAGCGAGCTTTTCAAACTATTTTCGAACAAGCCCCCGAGCCGCGAGCTTTTTGAACAACCCTAACCATCTATGACCCACCCGAACCCGTATGAACCTAGAAATTGGTATGTTATTTTTTACCATCATCCAATTCCGTCCCGAAAACGAGTTTAATACTTCTTCATATAAATGGAATTGTGATTATATAACTGAAGTTCTGGAAATCAGGAAATGAAAATCAAAGATATCATGATAAAGAGAACTATATATATAAACGTGTGCATTACAAGATATTAATAAACTTTTACAACGATTAAACAAATGAAAAATTAAAAAGAATAAACGCTTCTGTATATATATTTACAAAACTGAACATTTGGTGCTACATTAAAATGGACACTTGAGTCCTTGACCTTTGTAGGTACATAAAACTTATATAACCAAACGCAAAATTCATTCACTTCTTACACTTTTACCAACTTCAATTCAACATATGTTCAATAACGAAAACTTTACAAGAAGGCATATTTTACCTTTACTCATATGAAGTTTAGCCCCAGTGACCAACCAATGTCCAGGAGTGTCCCTAGGTCCCTTACATATTTGAGTCATATCGACAAACTTCAATAGCTTCGGCGTCGGTACCTCGACGGGTGGCCCGTTAGGAAAAACACCCGAGTCGACCACGACATCAGAAGCTGTTAACTCTTTCTCAGAATATCCAGACAATGTTGTACTTATTGCTGACATAAACCCCGACTTCTGCGATTGGTTGACGGGGCCTACAGTCCAAGACGATCGGTCAATGCATGAATTCGAAACCTTAGAATATAATAACCGGAGATGCAAAATGTTCTTCGAGTCATGCCTTTTGACATGAAGTTGAGCTCCTGTAACAATAAAGGAGGCTTCTTTTCCTGGGACTTCCCAATCGGGATCGTATTTAACCGGGGCGGTGCAAACATGGGAAAATTTCTTCCATTGAACCGGTTCGAAAAAGCTTGGATCAGCGGTTTCTGATCCACGCCAATTTATAGCTTCACTTATTTTATCTTGGAATAAAACTGGTGTCTCTGCTAAATGTTGCAAGTGTATAGCTAGCCTGATGTACAAACACATGATTTCTTATAAGAATTTGTATGGTTATAAAGATTATATGTATTTAGATATATGCTCAAAAGTAATTAGTTAATTACCTGTTGCATTTCATACCCTCGAGATAGAGTCGCATTCCTGTTACAGGCCTCTTTGATATCGCGACCTATGTAAAAAAGAAAAAAGAAAACCGCGGGTTAAACTAACAATTGTAACATTCTTGCTAGTGGCATTCACTATCCGACACGTGTTTAAAAAAACCTGAAATTCGAACAATATATAAATTCGAATTGAGTTACTGATTTCGTAGTTTTAACCCAAACCGAACGAAAAATCCAAATTTAAATCATACATAACTCAAATTCACTTTACAAAAAGTCCAAAATTAAGGGGAAAAAAACCCTAATAATTCTTGCTTATTAGGTTCTCAGTGTATTTAGAATCTACATGAATCAGATAATATGTTATTCATATTCTTGATGCAAGGGTATTAGAGCATTCACAGCCCATTCATTATAATTTGTGAGTGAGAGTTCTTAAATTATATGGAATAGTTTAAGTGGTCGTGAGTGGAGGAGAGAGAAAATATTACTGTTCATTTGTAAATTTAAGGATTTACTGTTCAACCCTTATAAATTTTTTAATATTTTTAAAAGTGGTTGTGAATGAAGGAGAGAAAAGATAATGAAAAAGGTTTAAAAACATATTATTTAATTGAAATGAGAGGGAAGAAATAATAATTTTTAGTGTAATTATAAGAATGAAAATAAATAATGAAATGTTATTGCTATTACCTGTGTGGTGTTAACATAGAGCTTGGGCCCCATCAAATTAAAATTCAAGGCTGGGGTTCTGATGGCCCTATTTGTAGTCGGGCCCAATGAGAGCTCATTATGAACCGGGGCCCATATTTTATGGGCCTGAAAGTCCAAAAAATATTCCAAATCTTCAATCGGAGGCTTATCTGCACATCAACAATAATCATAAATCATCACAACAATTATTCATTTACTAATTTAACGAAAAAATGGAAATACTAATTCGTACATCGAAGGTAGAGATTAATGGCATGCGATAAGAAACCCTTGCCGGGGATCCCAGGAAGAAGAGACGTGATCGGGATGAAGTCGAAACTAACGGCATCGGGCATTGACGGCACCGTTAATAACCATTCACAATGTGTAGTTGAAGTGAGATCTCCACCTCTTTTTGAACACATTACAGTTAAACCCTGCACCATACATGCAAGTATTAGTTATAAGTTACACAGCGTGTACAAAACGAACTATTCTTTTACTTTTTATTAAAAAAATGGTTAAAAGTTATATTTAATATGGTGATATCGAAATAGTACACACATTAGTATTTTAAAATGAATTTACACATTATAACACATAAAGGGCAAACGCGGGGGTGTCATGTTATATTAGGCATGATGTAAACATTTTTATCTTTCATCTCGCAACCGTTATCTACACGACACATGAAAGAAACATTATTGTTGCTTCAAGGTCTGTCCCGCATATTAATATTATGTAACGCGTAGTATTGATAACATTAAAAAAAACCATAAATTGGTCATTTTATGGGTATATGTGACCAAGTCAAGAACATGCATGCGTTTACATATACTCAAGGAAGATGTCGTGTGAATAAAGAAATGTGAACTGATGTTTTATATAACTTGATGCACACGGCAGCGCGTCTTTTATGATTTTAATACATTCAACTAAATACTAGATTAAAGAAATTCAAAGTCAAAATATTAGAGTAGAATTTTTACTCTTGAAAACTCAAAATTAGTTATGCTTTGAACCTGAAGTTTATATTATTCGAATAATTAACTAAAGATGTCATATTCTTATAGTTAGACCCGTTAAGCTATCACCTGTAATGTTGTTAAAATGAATGTTAAAAAAACAATTCTAATTTTGACCTTTAGTTAAAAGGTCATATTAGTTATGCTTTGAACCCCTAAAATTTATATTATTCGGATAATTAACTAAAGGTGTCATTTTCTTACGGTTAGACCCGTAAACTTGTAACGTTGTTAAAATGAATTTAAATAAAAACAAATTCAATTTTGACCTTTAGTTAAGAGGTTATGGTTACTAGTTGTGTATTTTTTCTTATCCTAATTGTTTCATGAGATTTATTTGTATAAAAAAACATTATACACAAGTCGTTATATAGCTGTCGGGTAAGGACTCAAATGTGAATGATTTTTAAACATTCTTTAGGTTTGAAGATGTGTACACCATTTAATTTAAACCAATGATTGATGTGATCTTAGATTGGTTAATTAGGACCACATAGACTCAACAAAAACCGCGCATGCAAACCACGATATACGCGAGCATGTACATAAAAGTCATGAGAAACGTACATCCTTGGATGTGGAAGATGAGAAACCGTTGAAGAGCATTGGTTCTGGGTCAAAAATTGTATTGAACGCTAAAGGCGTCTGCAATAACATTAATAAAAACTATTAGTTCAAATAGTTAACATAAACTCTATATTAATATAATCATATATTAATAACTTTGTTTTTATTATAAAGACAAGAAATAAAAATCATAACTAACCTTGTTCTTGTGTTCCTTGTTTTTTAGTTGATGTGGTGTGAAAGTGCAAGAGCCATTGAACACTTGATCTCCAAGGTCTTCTAAGTGTTTTTTAAGTTGTGAAGGCTCTAAATTAGAGGTTTTGCTTTGCTTCAATAATATTACATCTTGCCCCCCTATGCCTATCCCAACTATTATATGAGTACCATATTTCTCTATGAATCTGCCACAAAAAATAGTCACAAATAAATAAATAACAATAATGGGATAATTGCCAAAAGTAAATTATCAAATGTGTCAAACATCAACATTATTTGAAGCAAATCACTAATGTGTCATCATTGATTTGATCTATGTGGCCTTTGATGTCTACACCTAACCAACTACTCATATGCCACATCTTTTCTAGTCATGGTTGTTTATTACATTTAATAATACTCATTTGGTTTGAGAAAATCTTAGTTAAACTTATAAAATATGAATGAAGTTATACTTTGATTATATGCAAAATCTAATCAAAAAGAAAGTATAGCAAAAAGACACCTAAGGCTACTTGAAAGTTAAAGATTATTGCCGTATATATTCGAAATCTTTTAAGATATGATATTGATCATTAAGAAAGTTGAGATATATTAGCATGTACAATTGTACAAACTTAATAAAATCTTCGAAATGTTTAAACTGTCAAAAAATTAATTGTTGCATGAAGCATTAAGAAACTAATACGATTATAAAAACAAAATTAAAGGCATCCTCTAATTAAAAATTAAATTCAATATGATCACGCAAAATCAGCCGTTGATATTGTTGTAATGACCAGTCAAATAATGAGAAAGCTTTAACCTAGCCATAAGCCATCGTTGACATTAATTTGGAATCATTAAAAGTCTCCAAGGGATACTATCCTTAATTAAAAAAATATTTCTTCCATTAAAATAAACAGCAATTAATATGCTTATAAGTAAGCATGATGTAATTATAGTAAAATATTATTATTTATGAACCATAATCTATTTCATAAATAATATGCAAACATCTTGACTTGGTCATTTCCAACTGGTATGTTTGATCATTTGTCATAGGTCAAAATCTACCATGTTTGTACCATCACAAATTCAATACACCCCCACCAACCTGATCATGCCATGTTATACAGATTTGACTTTATAACATATGATCTTCAAATGATTTAATTTCCAAACTTATAAAGATTGTATTTTTAATTATAAAGATTGTATTTTAATTATAAAGATTGTATTTTTAGTTATAAAGATTGTATTTTTAATTATAAAGATTGTATTTTTAGTTATAAAGATTGTTTGTTTACACTTAATAATCAAAGATTTGATGGTGAAAGTGATGATAATTCTTCATACCTTGCAAGTGCAGGAGGATCCCACGTCGAAGGAACCGCGTTTCGGACCTCGTCCGAAAGAACCAATGGGTACCGATCAAGATGAACATTAAACAACATAATGAAGTAACCATCCAACCCTAAGTACTTTGTGTTAGCAGCATCACTAGCCCATGAGCTACTTTGGAACCCGAACATCGCGTTAAAGAACCCGTTGGGGATCTTACCGGGTCCGGAGCATTTCTTGTTAAAGAACTCGGACATCTAATCAAAACATTAAACGTGACAACAAAATGAGCATAAAAAGCCTTGTTATATTAATATAAGTTATAAACAAACACAAACAAACTATTGTTTCCTTTTACAAACTCAAAACTCACAACTTACATGATTGAAGTCAAGAATATCGGATTGAAACCGAACCCGATCGCCTTTATCACATTTAATATCAGGTGACACGCCTTTAAACGACCCGAATCCAGGCACACGAAGCTCGTTCTCGTCCTCGTTTAACACAACCAAACGGTCTTTGCCTTTGCAATACTTTAACCGGAAATCCGACGTTAGATCGAAGCCTTTTCCGAGGCTGTTGATGGCGTTTCGAACGAGTTTTTCGCTCATTTTTATTTATAAAAGCACCTGTAACGGGGTCTGTAAAGCTATACAAAAAAAAGTGTAATATGAGAGAGGGGAGAATGGAAATGTAATATGGAAAATGTGGGGATTTAATATGTGGGTGTGAAGGGTGATGACAGAAATAGAGAATTAAGGTGGTGGTGTCCTGGAAGTTTCATATTTGGTTTGGTTTTGTTGTTCCTTACGAAGAATCTCTTTGTGACTGATAACTTATTTGTATTTATCGAAAGGCCGACCTAAAGTGGTAATAAAAATAATATTATTACTTACTTTATTTACATTTTTAAAATTAAAACGTTTGTTATGGATTGAGTTATTTTTAGGCTATTACTTTTTCTGATGAAGTTTCTGAACATCACTATGTAAATTAGTAGTTAGTTTGGTGTCTCCGTGTTGCATCGGATAACACAACACCTATGTTGCTGATTTGAAGAATATAGATAGGGTGATTCAGATCAGTTTTGAGATAAAACTGTAGAGAACCGGAAATACAATTAAAAGTTTTATGTTTTTTTAGAAGGTTTTCAATATACAAACTATATACTTTTTATATCTTTTTAATGCATATATTTGTAAAGTGGTTTTTAATAATTATCTATATTACCAAATATATCATTTAAATTAAATAAGAAAACAAATCGGATTATAATAATTATATAAGAACTAATACGTCATTCTTATTAAATAACAAAATTATGCCATAAACATCATAATTTTTAAATACTATCCGTTATATGTTTTAAATATAAATGAAATGTCAATTTTGTTTTTTTATCTCTAATGCGTTATATAGTAGTATAAATTATTATTTTTAAGTGCATTCTACTATGATCTTATTTATCATAACAATTTATGAGTTATGAATATATGTTCATGTTATATCATGAATAACATTATGTAAAAAACATTATTATGATGGTAATTATATATATTCTAATTACTAACTTGAATGTACATATTTTTATGTATAAGATACAACTATATAATTTTTTATTTTATACCTAATATTTTTACACCTTTTACAATTTAATCCTACAAAATTCCACTTTCAACTTTGTTACTCTATATTTTTCATCTCTAACAAAATTTTCATTTACGTTTCGTTCTAAATTTTGAGAGTTACACTTCATAACGTGCACGTGTGGTTTAACGTTAGTACGTCTATTTCTTCCTGTTTAGCGGCCCCGTCGCTACGTGCCGGTGGTCCTAATTCGACTTATTTATTTTGTTTTTAATGTTTTATGTTTCACGTGCAAAGTTTAATATTTTTATGTCTATTCTTCCGTTCGGTTTTATTTTTTTCGTTTTTAATTTCTTTTTTAATAAGAATTTTTTCTGATGTTGCTGACCGCTAACGGTGGTGTAGATATTGGTGCTACTTGGCATGATTTTACGCCCCCAACCCCAACGCGATGGGCTTAGTACTAGTTCTAGTCTAAGAGACATTGATTATCCCAAACAAATGTCGATAAAAATGACCGTAAGTTTTGACCAATGATACTTAGGCCAACTGGTTAAAATAAGGTACCTATGACATCTAAATAAAGGGAAAGTCATGAGTTCAAGTCTCAATCTGAGCAAAATGCTCAGAATTGAGCCAGAGGGTTTTCTCAGCCATGAGTTTCCTCCTGAGGGGGTTGGGAGTGCGGTCCCGACTGGGAAACGGATAGGTGAGCCCGATTAAAATAACACCTATCATCCGAAACATGTTTGTACATTTGCAGTTCAAAAAAAATTACCGTAAGTTTTGATAATCTTATGTTCGTCATATTCTAGAAGGAAAACATACTTGATTAGGTCCAGCCCTCTAAATAGTAGCACATAAAATCTATATGTTGAAAAGTCACATTCCGGTAAAAAAGTAAAACCACTAATAAATAAGATTATCATTGCACCTATAGATGATCGAACGATAAAATGATTTAATGATCTAACCTTATATTCCTTTTAGGAACCATTCTCGTCACCTTCAAATATTCAAAACACATTATCACAAAGAAATTTAATTGCTAGGCTTATGCGTTTATTCTAATACTTTGAACATAAGAGCTAAGATGGTCTCGTAGGGGCGTGAAACATCGCTTCCAAAAGGGTGTGGTGGGGTGTGAAAGGGGTTGGCGCAGACGATTCAACAAGTGTGAAGGAGGCTTTTGGGATCGTTAAAAAATTACCCTGTTCGATAAAAATGACCATTCGGTTTTTTTTTTCTTGGAAAAATGTTTTTTTTTTCAAATTTCGCTCTTATAAATACTAATATTTTCTATAACTTTTACTAATACTCAGCTTGTTTTTTACTATCTTATAGAATTTCAACCATGAATCCAAACAACCCGCGTATATTTTTTAGGTGGAACCAATCATTTTGGTAAGTTTATAAAATATATCCGGTCCACCTCCAAACACTCCAGATAATCCGTTTAGTAATATATTTTTGTTTCATATTTTTGGTTTTCTATGTATTCAATTTAGTACTATTATTTCTAATTAAGTTTATTTGTATTTAGGTAACGATCTATACCGACCTTGACGTGATCTCGTGTTATTTCTTAATCACTCGCAACCAACCTGGACAAGTAATTTATAAACACAACCAGGACCACAAACACCATCGGAATCAACACCAATAGGTAACAATCGTTGAAAGAAATTTAAATGGATTCATGGTGATTGTGTTTGGAAAAAGAATATGTATTTTATTGGAGAGGATTGTATATTTTTTTGGTAAATATATGTTGTTTAAATCATGTATCTAGAGTGTTTAAAGAGGGGTAAAAAAAACTTTTTTTTATTTTACATACCCAATGATACTTATGGTTTAGAAAATCTTGTCCCCAACGGTCAAAAGAGAGCTTAATGTAACATGGACCATTACGCGTCTATCACACCGAGGGGAGGTGTCCCGTATGATAGGAGGCGATGTTATCTGTTCACGCCTTTACTACGAGCTGTCTGAAAACATTATAAACTGTAGGACAAATTGTTACAAAAAGTTTGTACCTACGATCATAGGATGGTTATATCATCATACTAGCTTTAGTAAATTTATATATTACATAATTAAATAAATAAACTATTAAATATAATAAAAAATTATTAATTATAAAAAACATTAACATAAAAATATTATTGAAATTATGTCTACGTTGTTGTCTAAATTTTGCGAGTTAACATGTCGTAATGTATATGTGTGGTTTAACGAATTTACGCTTACCCTATACTTTTTATATTTTACAAAGATTTTGGTTTACGTTTCGGTCTAAAGTTTGCGAGTTAACACGTCGTAATATATATGTGTGGTTCAACGAATTTACACTTACCCCCCTCCCCATTTAATGGCCCAATCGCAAGGCACTAGTCCGAGGTCGACTTACTAATTGTTTTATATGTTTTATGTTTCGGCTTCGTGGTTTAAAGTTTTTACGTCTACTTTTCGTTTGTTATATTTCTATATACAGACGGTAGTATGCTAGGCGCTACTTGGCATAGTTTTACGTCCCCCGCTGCAACGCGGGGGGCTTAATACTAGTTGTAGATTAGTTGCAATCTATTTCAAGTAGTGGTTTTGAGAATAACGTATAAAGATGTGTGTACACATATTTAATTACCTTATTAACCTATTCTAATTTTGTCTCTTTTAAGTGTGTATCCAAATTCATTTATATTATATTAAGTTACTCCCCGTGTAATACACGAATTAAATAAATAAAATATTAAATAATTATTAATAAATATTTATGCATTATAAAATCATGCTTGAAAATAAAATATGATTATAGTTACGTATAAATAACTAATTTAAGTAAATAAACAATAATGTATTTTTCTTAAACTTTTGTTTTATAATTAATTGTGATTTTTAAACATATTGTTTTAAGAAAAATGATTTTCTTTAAAGATTCATTGTATTCTATATTTTATAAAATTTTTGTTTTTAAAAAGTGTGTTTTTAATAAAAATAGAGTTTTAATTTATCAAATTATATATTTTTTAAGTTGAAAATGGTATGAGTAATATTATTAGTATTCAATATTATTATTAATAATATAAAGAAATGAGAAAGTAAGTATAATGAGGTTTGCAATTGTTTCACGCTTATTTTAGTTTTTTTATAGATAGATAGATAGGCTAAAACCTCATTAAATAAACGGATTAAATTTTAATATAAAATATATATGTAAAATAAACAAGAATAGATACAGTATAATATTTTAATATAAAATATAATTAAAATTGTATATACGTAATAGTTTAAGAAATAAAACAATTATAACATTTTTAACTCTCTTATCTAAATAGTTTTATTTTTAAACATCCGTTTTATGATTTTTTATAAAAAAATATTTTTTTATAAAAAATTTGTTTTTAGAAAAATCTGATTTGTAATTATTCTGGTTGTTTTAATAAGGCTATTTTATAATATTTCACCTATTTATAATTTTTTTTAAAAATAAAACGATTTAAAATATTATGTTTAGAAAATATTTAGTGTTTTACAAAATTTCATATTATATAAAAATTTAGTTTTTTGTTATTTAGGTATTAATTAAAAGATGTGATTTCTAATTTCCTTCATGAAATCTATTTAAAAAAAGATAGTTTGATTTTAAAAAAATTTAGATAAGAGAGAGAAACATAACAATTAATAAAATTTATTTTAATAAGAGAGATAAATTTGTATAAATATTTAAATTACTATAATACTATTTTAGAGAGAAAATTTATGTGTTGACGTTTAGAAAAAAGACAAGTAGCAAAAAAGTAGGTTAAGAGAAGGACAAATGTCCAAAAAACTTATTTTATTAGATGTTATAGATAGATTATAGATTCCTTTTAAAATATTTTTATTCCAATAAAAAAGTAATTATAGGAGACACGTGGTAATACTAAATTTCTTCTCATTGATTTTTTCTTGTTTCTATCTCTATTAATAATTACATTAATTATTAATAATATTATTTAACATTTTAGATTAAAATACTTTTTAATAAATTAAGAAATAGATCTTTTTATTAATTTTAATTAAAAAAATTTTTATAAAATAAGAAAGTTTGTCTAAACATCAAACTTTTATAAAAACACAAAATTTTTAAAATTGGTTTTCCTAAAAATTATCATTTTTGATAAGCAAAAAATAATTAAAGTTGAGTATTATAATAAGAAAGTTTTTAAAAATGATATTTTTTTAAAACGTTTGTTTTGAAACAAAATATTTTATATATAATAAGAAAAATTTTAATCATATCTTATCTTAAAATATTATTTTACTTTATTTAATATTTTATTTATTTAACACGTATGATATATAAGTTTACTAAAACTAGTTATTTGGTAATTTTTTTAACTTCGCTTCATAAAAAAATAAAACTAGTTTTGGTTTTCTGAATATGTTAAGGTTACATTCCTCATCCAATTTGTTGTTTGTGATATATGTTCGGGCAATTTATAAAGAAAGTATTTTGATACTTAGGGTGATCGATCCTAAGAATATATACTTGGATGGCTTGTTTAATATCACACCTTTTTTATTTTTTTAAACTGAGACATGCATTTTGTGTAATATTTTTTAAACGAAACACGTGCCATAAACTATAGTCGGAAACGACTACCTTTTTGTTCTATATAAATAATCTTAACTAATGATAAATTAAAATATTGTTTTTTAACATTCATTTTTTAAAGAAACAACTTAATATATTTAACGATAGAAATGTTAGCTCATTAAATACAGTTATCTTAATGAAAACTGACAGATTAAAACTTAAATAAATTATAATAATAAAAATAAATCCCGTGATTGATTTTAGACAATGTTGATGTAATAATTATCTTTGTTATGCAGAAAGATAGTAAACCCTGTCCATTAAAAATTATATAAACAACCTTAAATTCCAATAAACCAAACACATTACACACACAAAGTCCAACTCATCTTGTTTTTGATTTTTTAAACCTCTAACATCATATCGATTTTGACAAAGTACAATTCGAATAAAAAAAAGACCTTGAAAATTTTGTTGAGGACTTTGACGAGTTCCCTAATGGACCATCAAATGCTTGAAACTAGTTTCCTTTTAGCTGTCTAGTGCGACATGATCTTTCGTATTATTACGTCTATCTTCTGTAATAAGATTAATAGAAATCTAGCTACTCCTTAAAGTTTTATTAGTTTTCTTTTAATTATACTTTATTTTAGTATTTTCAATATTCCTTCACTTATAAAAAGAGGGATGCTATTTGCTGCTTAAACTGCAATTGCAAACTCTATTGGTGCAGTTGATCAAGGTATGCAACGAGTAGAAGTCATCATTAAAGGTCTTGGTCTTAGAAGAGACGCAACATTTCAAGTTATTCCGAAAGTGGTATACTATTAATTTTCGTATGGGAAGTAACCCCTATGCCACATAATGGTTATAGACCCCCAAAAAAATTGTGTGTAGCAATAAAATTGAATTTATTATAATAGCATGACAAAAAAAAGAGAAATAAATTATTCAATTATTAGATAAAATAATATTATCATGGTTTGAGTGAAAATAATAGTATTTGCTAGGACAATACAACGGGCGTGTGTTGAATCAGTAGTAGAAAGTAAGCTCTATTGTATGTGTATTTTATTATGTCTCTGTTTATCAAAGGTCAAGTAGACATAATAGGCATTGCGATACGAAGAGCTATGCTAAAAGAAATCGAAGGAACATGTATGACACACGTAACATTTGAGAAATATAATATGAATATTCTACCATATTGGGTGTTTAAAAATCAATACTAGAAAATTTAATGAATTTGAAAGGAATTGCATTGTGAAGTAATCTTTACAGAACTTGTGAGACGTCTATTTGTGTCAGGGACCTAGATATGTAACTACTCAAGATATTATCTTTTCACCTTATGTAAAAATCGTCAATAATACTAGGCATGTTGCTAGTCCGACGAAACCCATTGATTTTTACAAATCGAGAATAACAGAGGGTGTCTTATAAAAACATCAAATACTTTGAAGATGGGATATTGTATTCATCCTAGTTTGAATTTTTGGCATAATGGTAATTTCCTCAAATCTTATACAATTTTTTTTGTTTATTGATCTAAATTTATATTTCTAATCCTAAAAAGGTTACTATTGACCCCCCTTAAATTACTTACAAATACAGTTTATATTTTATACTTATTTACTATATACCGTTGTGACATGTGTAATTTTATCTATGTTTTAGTGTAAACTTCATACACAATAAAGTTGTATAATATAATATACAAGTCATACAAGCACGGGCATACAAGGTCTTAAAGCTTATTAAACGATATGATTTTTTTATTTTTCTTCCTACAACTTTTAGATTACAATGTTTCATAAAAACTAAATTGTTTACTTATTGTTATCAACATTTTGGTTTCCCGCTGTGATATATTTATTTTTATTAACATTTTGACGTGAATCTTTTAACATTTTGACGTGAATCTTTTAACGGATTTGGGCCATATACTATATGTTTACATTTTTTTATTTCTAGATACAATTTTGTTTTTCTTTATTACTTTTGATATATAATGTTTTATGAAATTTCGAATATAACGTTGCAACGTGACCGCACCGTCGTTGACATCCTTATTTAGCCAATTAGTGTTTTATAGCCATTTTCACTCCTAAATCACCTAATCAACTTTCACCCGTAAAGATTTAAATCCATAACATTAAGGGAGGGGATGCAATCACCAACATCGCTAAGTCATAAACTAATGCATTCCATTAGTTATATACATATACAACGTGTAATTTTAAACGAATTCATAACTTCAAAATATTTATTTAATAGCAACTCATATAGCAATTTAATCTACTTTTAATTGTTTTATACTAAGATACTTTTAAAATTTGAACCTCTAGAGAGCTCACCGTCCATTAGCTTAAATAATAGAACTTCAATATTTTTATTTCACTAAATTACCCTCAAATATTGACTTGGGTCTATAAAGAGTCCTCCCTAGCCGGGGCATTTTGACCTATCTTAGATATCTATCATAACAAACATACTCATAATCATCATTAGGTTTCTTAATAAATTTGCTAGAATTCTTTTTATAGAACAAAAAACCAAATGCGCTGATGTATATATTTATCTTTATCATTCGGTTCCATTAAATTATTAATATCAAGTTCAATGAATATCATTCTATTGTGAGGTATAAACTTGTTAAATATATTTGCTCGAATGTGTAATCATAAAAATTAAAATTATATCATTCTTTAGATATAACTTTTTACCTACATATATTTACTTATCTTACTTTTTATATTGTTCACTTCACTAACGAGTAACATAGATTTGTATTTGATCATCTAAGTTAAATATTCCTAGAAAGTTACTTGTATTGTTCCACCCAAGCTTCGGGTGATGACAACACTCTTTAGAAATGAATCAAGTTGCGATTAGCTATTTCTGGATTTCGATGTTTTACATATTTCAAACCGGTGAATATGTCAGGTTCCAATGTTCAATGGCGGAGCATCATAGGGGCCAGGGGCCGCCATCCTCTATTTTTTTCGTCAGTAGTGTTAAATTTTAGTCCGATAATGTAAATTTTTAGTTCAATAGTGTAACTTTTATATAAATATCGAGTTAGCCTCCTTAAAATATTAATTTCGCCCACTCCCTTTATGGAAGAGTTTAAGCTCCGCCACTGCCGATGTTTGATAGAACAAGATCATGATGCCATCATTCTAGCATGTGTAAGTGGGGCCGATGATGAATTCTTCACACAGTGGTGTGCATGGCCTATTCATAATAATTAATATGAATGCATTCACATGGTGTACACATTGTGCTTATATGGTGTGAACGAAGTGAAAGCCAAAACAAAATAATTAAACACTGATAACGTATTTGTTTGGTTCAAATAATTGACCCTTGATGTTGACCTACCTGTTTTTAACCTAAACGTACACTTGATATGTTATTGGACTTTGAATCTTTCAAACGTCGTGGGTCTGGTCTCATGACTCCTTTTCGTCACCATGATAAATCTTTCAAGTGAAGTTGGAGTTCACTTTAAGAATATATATATAGAGGGATGTATTGCGGGTTGTGAGCGCTCCAGTTGTGAACATCGAAAGATAACAAAAGCATGTCACAACGACGTATTTAAACACAAAAAAAGTTGTGTTATTATGAAAATGAACGTTAAAAGTGCAAGACCAAACTTAAAAATACATTTAAAAAATTAATTAATTAAAATATTTACATAGAAAAATATAAAAAGAAAAAGAGAAAGGCAAATGAAGGAAAAAAAAAAGAGAGGAAATAAAAGGGTTGGATAGAACCCATAACCGTACCGACCTCGGACTTACCATTGTGTTAGTAAAGTAAAAAAGTAGCAATAAAAGTACTTTATAATTTATAAAAACTTAATATTTGAAAGCATAGAAACTTAAAAGATTATAAAGTTAGAAATTGTGGTTATTTTAAAAAAAGGTTACATTTACTAAGTGGAGAAGGAGTCGTCTAAACTTTTCTATTTTCTTTGTATGACATATCAGTGACAAATTAAATTATTCTCATTTTTCTTGTTCCCAAGATTTTCTTTTCTTGAAGGGTGTTGTCTCGTTTTTTTTCTTAATGTTCCTAACAGTCTAACATGTCATATCATCTTACCAAATTAATTTATTTTTACAATTTATAAAATAAAACTAATTGTTAAGAAATATGTAACTAAAATGAAGTTTCATTAATTAAATATAATACAAGATATAATAAAAAAATTAAAATTAAAATTAAAAAATAATACAAAACAATCTTGAAAATTGTTGGGGTATTGTTTAATGTTTTGTGAAACAATATGTAACTGAAAGTATCCTTATTGGTTGTAGTAGGATGGTAGGTTGTATTGGGACGTCATTTGAAATAGCAAACAATATCACGGGGTGTCGAATGTGTTCATTTGTTGAGATGGTGGTTGTGACGATTGTTAGGTTTTTTTGGCATGCTTTTGAAATCGGTTTGATTTTCAGGCGGAGCGAGATGATGATTTAATTTTTATAAAACAATTGAGTGTAGAGAGTATATAGTTTGAATCTTATTTTCGTGTCAGGTTTGGGCCGTGTTTTTGTGTCATGTCATAAATTTACACCAATAATTTGGGCTATGGGATCATTGGTGTGCAAGGAACAAAACAAAAATAATTAAAAACCATGTGAAGCTGGTAGAGGGAAGGTTCGAACCTCCGGTTTTAATAAGTGTTATCCTTTTACATTTAGGGGCTGTTTGGTAACTTTTTAATAGTCATTAAAAGGTTAATTTTTAATGGGTCATAACCTCTTAATGGTTAAGAGGTAACCTTAATACTAAATGGTTAAAAGGTGCCATAAAAATGTTAACTCTTAACCATTTAGCATTAAAATCACATTTTAACCATTATGAGACTATGAACAATTAAAATATAGCCTTTTAATGACCACTACAAAGCTATCAAACAGCCCCTTAGTATTTTCGTTCAATTAAGTATTATACGATTTAGACATTTGACTCCGACTACTACTTGCATTTGAATGCATCATTTCTTATTGACTCATGTATAGTTGATGTTCTATCATATTTTGCTAGATAAACATACTTGTAATGTTCCACCATTCTCATAGCTTGGCATCTGATTGAAATAACAACCACAGAACTTGCAATGTGTTTTGTTCACTTTGTTTGAAATTTCACACAAATCAAAATATTGTCGATTAGTTTCGTTTTTCATTGTAGGAATAACTTTCGCAACCATGAAAATTGTAAATGAACCACACTGATTGTAAACTTCAGGACAGGATTGGGTTCTACTAAACCGGTTTGTGCTCCCAGATCCGGTCCGGTTTCCAAACTAGTATACTTGTGCATCTCTAGGTAAACAGTATTGTTCGTACCAACTAATGACCACTCATTTTAATTTTAATACATATAAAACTAGGATATTACCTCGTGTGTTACACGTGTTGAATAAAAAAGTTACTAAATATTTATTAATGAAGAGTTAGCAACTATAAAACGTTATTTTGATATAATATATAATTAGAATTACGTATTAGTAAGTATTTTGATTAGTTGATAAAACATTTTTATTATTTCTAAAACGTTCGTTTTAAAAAAATATATTGCGTTGTAAAAAAATCATTTTTTTTATTATTTCATTCTTTAAAAACACCGGGTTTTACAAAAAATCATTTTTATATAAAACTTTTATTTTATAAAAAATGATTTTAAAATAATTTCATAATTATAAAAGTTTCGTTGTTTTAGAAAAAAAATCATAGTTTTAGAAAACTTTGTTTTTGAAAAAGTGTATTTTTTAATCAAAATACTTAGTTTTTATTTAATGAAAAAATGCCTTTTAAAAATGACTGATTCAAGAAGAACTTAGATTTATAATATAGACAGAGAAAAAGAAAGATTTGAAAATTAGTTATTTGATTTTTAAAATGAAATAAATAATTTAGAAGGAAAAATAAATGAGAAAACGACTATGAGGATGGCATGTTTCAAAAAGTGTAAATGATTATTTGAATAGTTTGAAAAATAATCATTACCAATATTAGATTATGTTTCTGTATTAACAGTTTTTTTTTCTCAACTTATGTATTTCATCTGTAATATATGAGCATGCCCAACAGCATAATATTACATATTCTGTTCTTACATATAATTCAGGCGACACACATATAAGAAACAAAAGAAGATATTTCAAACCAAGGCAATATTTACAGCAAACCTATGTACATATAGATTAAACCAAGTCCAAAGTTACATCTAATTCAAACAGTAACCAACAATGACAAAATATTTACAATAAATCCATACTAAAGCAACACAATCCAGCAAGAAACGAAATAAAACAGTTAACCGTAGCAAACAAAATATATACATAGATTAGACCGAATACTAAGGTACCTCAGTGATTACTAAAAAAAGTACTCATACCAGATTTAATGCCATGCTGAACTGCTGATTTAGTGAATCATAATCGACATGCCTTCTGGTGCTCGCTTTGTGCTTCTTGATTTCAATAAGTTTGTCATGAACACACCACGGAAAACTCAGAAAATGCTGACGTGTCATATCCTCGTTGTAACGGCCCCAGTAATCTGGATGATATGTGACATGGTACCATGCTGATGCTTTTGCATACACATTATCATCTCCAGTATCCGTATCTCCTCTGCCATTTTTGAACCAATTTCTAGCTTCCTTCCTTAAGGACTTCACAGCTAAACTGACCGCTTCAGCATCATTCCTACGGTCAAAGGATCTTGACATTTTCATAATACTCCCAGTTAAAAGTTCGGCTTCAGTCTTGATCCCATAATAATCCATATGGTTACCCAATTTATAATCATATTCGGTTTTAAAATCAAAAGCTTCATCAACATAATACTCAAAGCCGAGTACTTCCATGTCAGCATCATAAGTCATTCTAGCCACCTCTTTTGTGAAGGGAGTGACTGGGCTGTCTTGTGGGGCGATATGCTTTACATCCCGAAAGAGTTTCCCGATCACGTTTTGGGATTCATATGTTGTTTTGTCAGGTTTTTCCATGAAGTCAGGATACTCTTTGGGCCGGAGATTTGCAGGTATTTCTGCTGGAACACCAGTTTTTGGAAAGTCGACAGCAATGGAGAAGAGCTTTGCAAGCTCTACACAAGGTTGAGCCATTGCTTTTATAGGTTCCCGGTCGGCAAAGACTGTGTGGGCATTTGCAATTATTCCTAAACTGTCGTTAACTATGTAGTTTGTGAAATACTCCTCCACTTCCTGAATTAGATAAAATAAAACAAGATTAAAAAACAAGCATCTATTCCTAGGGATGCAGATTCCAAACATGATAAGGAAACGAAAACTATCAGGTTCGGGGTTGTAATAAACAAAACATGTTTTCAACCCAAACTAATAAACATATTGTGTTTGAGTTGTACTAAAATTTCTGAAAATTAGAATTCAAAAAACAAAAAATATATATCTATAAGTTCAACCCGCCCACCCATTTACGATCCCTTTAACCTGTTTAAAACATTATTACAACTCGTATATAACCCGCCAACCCATTTTGAATTGCCAACTCATTTGGGTGTTCAGATAAACAGATTACATGGGCCATGATCAGGTTACATGGTTTTAAGTATGTCGAGTTAAGGTTGACATATTTGCACAAACACAATTAAGTCATGTTTAGATAAACAAATTACATGGGCCATGTCGAGTTAAGGTGTCTTTGCACAAATATATATAGGTCATGTTTAGGTTCATGAACTTCAACCCTCCAACTCATTAGCCCATCAACAGACATGACTGCCACCCCATCCAAAAGGGCAGGACGGGTAACAGATCAAAATGAGTAATTTGTTGTAAACAAATATTGTGTCAGATACAATTTATGGGTTTATGCATAAAAAAACTCTATGAGAGACATTTGGCCAGTATGACACGTTTTCTTTTAACTATTTTTTTCTTTTTACTCGCATTAGGGACAATACATAACCCGAATCAACCTGTTCATAAATATGTGACATATTTACTAATGCATCTATACCTCAATAGTAACATCATGATCGAGTTGCATAGATGGAGCTGGGGTATAATCCATCGGTTCAATTTGCTGAGGTGGAATTAGATCAGGGTCCCAACAGACAAAGTAAATATCTCCATCCAAATCACTTCCTGAGCATTCGTTTGGATGCGGCCTATAGTGCAAGAAATACGTATGTTAGAAAATACCAAGCTAAGCATAATCATACAAACTCACTATAGTGTATTCCATATCAAAGTGAACAAAAAAAGAAATCAGCTATATATCTTACCTTTTTCCTTTCTGTGGAAAAACAACACAATCGACCATATGGTGTAATGCTGGTACATTAACAGCCTTCAAGACCCGTACATCACCAGGATGCAAACACGGGTTTTTAGCAACCACCACATTCCCCTTAACAATCCGGGACTTACGCGAGCCGCTTCCATTATAATCATCACCCAATTGCCTTCTTCCTGCACTCGAATACTGAACAAAAACTTCACCATATTCAAGTGTCCGGGTTTCATCCAAGCATCCCATCATTGATCTCCCTTTAGGAACATAAATCCTCGTTTTAGTTCTCAACTCTAGCAACTTTGTTGCACGAAAAACTTGCAGCATCATTGAGAGAAATGGTTCAGCATCCGGCTTATATCCACATGAAAGCATTTCCTTCATAATGTTGGTGTTTTCTCCTGGTGACATCAAATCTAATGCCTCTTCTGCCTTCATTGGGTCCTTTAAAATGGCATCTAGTAAGCAAACTGCTTCTTTTTGCTTCTTTTCAAAAATGAGATCTTTTACCCCGAGGGTAGAAAGAAGCGTGATGAGTTGGCGGTTCATATAGCACGGCTGATATTTGCTAGTTGCAAGGATATCCAACTTTGTGTTGTCAGAATCAAATTTGCACATGCTTTTCCTCAACGATAATTTCATCGATGAGGTCGGGTCCAAAGCAACAACGCCTTTGTAACCACCGTATCGAACTTGAAAAGCAGATGGAATGAAATCATAGCCACATTTACGTGAAACCTTTTTAGCAAACTCAGCAGATATTGTCCCAATTCCATCAGAAAAAACATATTTAGTACCAGCTCTTACAATTTCTATATCAGGAATTTCTTCAACTTCATCCCGTGGAACACTTAAACTTTCTTTTGATGAGCCAAAAGATTGACCAAGTCTAGCAGCATATTTTGCAACATTTTTAATGCTACTAAAATCACCCATCCAATTTCTTATATCAGCAGCGTTTATTCTTCCGGTTGATGCAAACATCCATGCGGAATTATCCCGTAACTGACTTGATGAGAAAGCAAGAAATTCAAATTTTTTATTCCCAATTACTATTCCATCCCTAAGAACTGATAAAATTCTCTTATAAATTCCAGTTTTGCTTTCTCCATTTCGACCTGCTTTTGGGGATAAATCTGTTGAGTAGAGTTTCTCCAATTCTTCATCAAGAAACGAAACACGAATGAAATTATCTATATGATCGGCATAGTGGCGTAGAACCCGATTGGACACATTGACCTCTGGCCCACAGAAGTACACTTTTGATGGTGTTATTTGAACTCTCCTCACGTATACAAGACCACTATCCAATGAGATAGCAGGCGACCTTAACCTTTTGTTTTTTATATATTCTTCTGTTATCAACCTAACCGGATCATAACAGCAAACTTTTAAAAAATAGAGTTTCTCCAGAACATATTCAATTGATTGAATGTCATGTCTCTGAGGATCCAACAACGCAAAGAAATTAGCATCAAGGACAGGTCCCGGGATGCAACCATGTTGAACCAGGGCACAGATCTTAAAAACTATATTAAATGGCAGATAATAACCTCGGGTGGGACCCACAATCGGGACTAGATTCAAGTTTTGAGAAAAACTATGACCAGTCACCAACTTGAATGGGTGCTTACTTTCTTGACAATATGGAAAATAGCGACCAAGCTCTGGGGTTTCAACATCATGTGGAAGTTCTATACATAGATGAGAAGATTGTCCAATGGCAGAACATGAAGTAAAGTCGGTTGCCCGAACCCACTGATCATCAGGAAGTTCCTTGTAAAAGCTGTATGGGTTTTCTTCAACTTTCTGAAAAATTCGAGGAGCACCATAGAGCTGCAAAATAAAAGATGCTTTGATTTAGTTTTGAAAAACAGAATTCAAAATGAACTTTGCATTTAGATGTGTATTTATCCTATAATCTCATTGATAATGAAAATAGTCCAACCTATATAATATGAAACATGAAAATGGGCCCTAAACTCTAAGGGATACAAAACTGATGGTTCTGTATGTATCTCTCACAAATTAGTAGTTTAGTTAGAACGAATCAACATCTATTTACTGATTGTCTTAAGTGTACATAATCTGACTAATTAATAATCATTATTTTCATATACTCTTCAAGAAAACTTTAAAGTAGCCTTTCTTAGTAAAGGACAGATAATATAGAAAGACATTATGATCGAGATCGATAAATAAGACAACTCACATAATTCACTTAAATACAAAAAACCTTGCAGCAACGCCAAGACATAACATTCTCAAGTCCAAGTAGATAGCAGTTCAATCAATCAAACTAACCTGAATAACAAGAAACCTTGCAGCAAGGCCACGTGGGCAATGTAGCTGAACCTGCCAAATATTATCATACGAGAGTTGCATCTTGTAACTCATGTTAACCCATGAAACACTAAAGTATAACTTTCTTAGTCCAAATCCAAATTTCACTGATGCATTTTGCATTTCACAGAGCACTGACAAACACTCTTTGGACACCTGGCAACCAAAATGAAGAGTTACACCGTCCATTTCAAATGCAAATTGCCTAGGCTTCTGTACTAGATCAACATCCTTTTCCCAAGCCTTCAAATAAGATGAACAATACCATAACCGCCTACCATTAGCCAGTTGTAATATTTTTTCTACGCTAGCTTTAGATGTAAATTGGACTTTGGCATAAGCTCTTGCCCCAGCATTTTTTTGTCTAACCTCTAAAGCCTCAATACTCCCTACACCAGTATATCTCTCCAGAGTCGTCTTAATTACATCTGCAGGTAGTAAAGCAGGGAATCCAGATACATCAACTGTCTTACTCTTACCCATCCAATAGAGTTGTTCTCAACTGCAAATTCACATTATGCAACATATAATCAGCAACAATAAAATCGCCTATTACATGAAGAAAGATAAATGCTAAGCAATGTTTAAGTAAAAATGTTTACATGCCTATCAATTTCCAATAAAGTCACTAAGATTATATGAATAGAGGTGAAGAAAATTCAATTTATTAAACTTAATGGTCATGTAATAGAATATGGTTTTACAAATAATACATCTGACCACTAATGTATTTATCCTGTGAAGATAAAACTAACATCACTGCAAACCAACAACAGATAAAACAACTTGTTTTCATAGGAACCTAACAGTAGATAAAGTCACAAAATCTTTTACCTTCCTCATTTACCTATTTTCCCAAATTTGCATATAAATCCCAAGCAGATATTTGCTAAAAACTTTAAGCAATTCTCAAAAACTAAAAATAAAAGTGGTTTGTTTTCCTAGGTACCTTACTGCTATATTAAACTTGCCATTTCCCTCATTTAGCTATTTCCACATTTGCATAAAAGTATATATACACATTTTGATAAAAACTTTGATGGTCATTTGCCACACACCATCCCCAATAAGGGGTTTTAGCTCCATTATTCACGTTCTTCACCATTCGGGGTACCCCATTTTTGGCCTACCCGACCCGTTCCAACACAAGAAAGCCAAGAAAGGCCTCGGGTGGGCCCCTTTGCTTTTTTAGAATATTATATATGTATATAGAGAGAGATAATTGCCTATTTGCTTTGAATTAAAAAAAAAAGGATGTAGCAATGTTATTTAGATGTTTTAGGTGAACTTATTGGGTAGGTCTTTTGGTGTTTTTAAAAATTTAGTGTTTTTGGGTGTTTTTGTGTCTCCATATTGTGGTTGCTCTCACAAAGAATTGATCAGGTACAAGAAAATCATTACAATGAAAAATATATCTCCTAATAGGTTCAAAGAAGACATCACAGAGAGGGAAAGGTAGTAGAGACAGAAAAGGAGTGAGTGAACGATAAAACCCATGCCATTTATCTACAATAAAGTGCAGATGAACATGAAAACACTTTTTTATACATAAACTCACCTAGGTTAACGATCCAAGTATAAATCAGGCATAAAATCACAGATTTCACTGATCAAAAGTTCTCACACAGTAATCAAACGACTCCGACGTTGATCGCACACTTCATCAACTAAATTTCGCTCTCAAATCGCTAAATACGCATCATCGCAGCAAATAACAAGAAGAAACACAACAAATTCCATGTAATTTTGTGAACTTACCCTAGTTTCAGTGATATTAGCAAATGCGTTACAATCAGACGGAAAGATGAACGATAGCATGAAGCTTGTGCAACATAAATTAGGTTTGGATATTATTATGCAATGTGTGAAAGATAAAGATTTACCAGATAACGGAGATGATTGAGATGAATCGATGATGATGATGATGATGAACACTGAAGAGCTTGTGCTTTGTTTATGGGGACTTTTATCGTCAATTGTAAGTCAAGCCGTCACTAGATTCCAAAGTGCTATGTGAAAATAAAGTATCTCAATAACGGGGGACCATGCAATCGTACGAACTATTATTTATAACCAATGTTTTCAGAATCGGATCGGACGTCGAACCGGACGCCTTACTGGTTTGGTGGTCGGACCGGTTGGACCGGATTTAATTATATTTTAATTATATTTATATATGTAATTAAATATTTGTTGGAAATAACTAATAAGGGTGTGAAAAGGAGTCTCTCTAACACCCTTGTCCCACATTGGTGTGACAAATGAACCATTATGTGTTTATATGTGATAACAAGGTGAAAGGTATTGAATGTCTTTATGATACCTTTTACATCATGACCTACTCGCGCGCAGGGGGGGTGCAAAAACGGGTTTCTGGCTGGAAAATTTGGGTCGCCCACGCACGACATGCGGACACGAATGCCGTTCGAAATAAACCGGGTCCGCGTGAAGCCCTTTTTTTGCTCTTAATTTATGGTTTAACACCTCGTTTTTACCCATTAAAACAAAAAAAAAAAAAAAATAAAATAAAAAAGGAAATCCGGCCAGAACCGGTCCGGTTCTCCCGGTATCAAACATCCTAACTGGCCAAAATGTCTGACCAGGTCAGTGGGTCAGATATTTTGACCGTGTCAGAAGCAAATCAAACAGCCTATAAATCGTGTTGGGTTAGTGAGTTTACAGATTTCGGGTTGACGGGTTTAATTGTTTAACCCGAATATGACTTGTGAGATTATTATTGTCGTGTATTATACACTTAAGATCGTGTTGTGTTTGAGTGAGCTCGTTGATGCGTATTTACGAGTACAAGCAATACCTACTTATTTTAATAACAAGTTAAATAACCAATTACCCCGACTCAAATGAGACGATTTTGTAACCGGTGTTCATTTAAATTTAATTTTTTTTCTTTTGAGAATGAGTAACTAAAAATTAGTAGTTATTAGGAAAATAAAAAACAAAAATAGTGTTTTTGAAATTTTATTATTTTTCAATATTCCCTTCTAAAATTAAACTAGAATATTTTTTGAACTCTTTTTATGTTAACATGATAACCCATTTATTTAACGAATCGTGTTTAACTTAACAGAAATTTACGTATGACCCTTTAATCATCTTTTTTGAAAAATTACCCTATAATCATCTTAATAGTCATCTTTTTGAAAGTAGATCCAAAGCTTAATGGAGAAGGCTAAACACTATAATTGGTGATTTGGTGGCTCGGGTAGTAGCCAATAATATTTAGCCGTACTGTTTAATAGGACAAATTGTTAAGAAAAATAACATAACATATTATAATTAAGAATATTTAAATTAGACCAATGATATTTAGCTCCAAAGTAGATTTAAATCCCTTGTCTTGCGTCGGGAGCGTAAATAATGTCAAATAGAACTAATATCACACCACCGCCAACGATCACCAACACTGAAGTTACAGCATGTTAATGTGAAGAAATTAGATCGCAACGTAAAACATAGAAAAGTACAACTAATTTGACATACAAACCGCGTGTTGCGATAAATATATCAAACGGAAAAAATAGAAGTATAAACGGTAAACTACACACACATGGTGCGCCGAGTTAGCTCACAAAATTTAGAACGAAACATAAAACGAACGTAAAAATGTTGAACCACACGTGCGTACTGCGGCGTGTTAACTTGCAAAATTTAGAACGAAACGTAAAATGAAAATTTTCAAAAGATCAAAAGTATAGGAGATAAAAGTTAAAAATAAAATATTTATGAGGCTAAATTGCAAAAAGGATGAAAAGTTTTGGGTTAAAAGTAAAAAATAAAATTTTTATGAGATCTCATCGAATTAGATGAAAAGCTTTGAGCTAAAAATAAAGTATCTTAAGATTATATTAAAATAAAGTGAGGTCTTGGTTCAAGTTTTAACTGTGAAAAAAAAAACGTTTCAGGTTGGGTTAGGGGTTTATCTTTCACTTATGATGAGCTTCTTTTCGATAGTGGTATCGGACTGTATACTCGAGTAATGGAGATGATCAGGTTATTCAGTGTCGTTCAAAGAAAAATTAATTAGATTTCTTTGTTTAGCTTTTATTTAATACAAATAAAGGTATATTAGCTATGAATTGAAATGAGCGTCTAGTCATGCAGCTCAACAAATTTAGGAGCTAGGTGAGATAAAAATCTAAAAATCTTTTGAATGGATAGTTTTAATACAGGCCGGTCAAATAAAAATGATAAAAAAGTAAGTCTTTGTTAAGATATGCACATAATCATCATGGACAGCTTTTCTATGATTCTTAAACGTGTCGCGCAAACACTTATTGACGTGTCATTTTACATGATAGAACTTTCTTTAAGACCTAGTATTAGTGTCTTCATCCATCACGACCACCATATCCGTTAGGTTCGCACATGGTATGACCTCCTGACTTTGTTGACCAGATGTGTTTTCATCATGTTTGCTAGCTAAAGAAGGTTATATATGGCCTTAAGTAACCGCTAGAGCCTGGTTCTTGAAGTCATCTGCTTCTTTCATTTTCTGACTGCTTGTGAATTTTCTTAGTGTCACTAACATCTCATTATTTGTGTATTTAAGAGATTCAATTACTTATATCAACGTCTATGATGATATTTGTGTTTATATATTGTAGAGATAAGTTAGAGCTTGTTAATCTCTACGTCTATGCTTTTCTCACTACTTAGTTAATCTGTATCTTTATCTTTTGTTGTAATATTTGAACATATAAAGAGATCTTTGTGATTTCAATATAGAGAAAAACAATTTTCAACGTTATCGTTTTCGTTCTCTACCTTCAAATCTATCAAATCTCGTGGCTCGTTTTACGGAGAATGGCGCTTTGATATACTCTTCTAACTTGTGTGTTCTGCCTTTACCTCAAATGTACTTACAGCGGTAATCCATAACATAACATGCAACATTATGTTACACAGTATGTTCAAATGTTCATACAATGCAACTCACGTTTGATAAATACGAATTTATGGATAAACTTATAGTAACATACTTTTTAGTCTTTTATATAACAATAGAAATAAGGCACATTTGTTCAATGGTTTTGTGTTTTCTTGATAGTAGTATTATTTGTCCTATTTCTCTGGTTCATAGCTGCATGCATTGTTTACAGAATCTATGTTCTAGTTGGGGCTCTCAGGAACATGTAACTTTAGAAGTTGTATGTTGTGCATTAAGGGTTGGACATAAAAACTAATTTTATAGATAAATTTGCAGGTTCAATAGAAACTGTTTTGGGCCTTCGGGGAGATATACGAAGTGAGAAGATAAAGGAGCAAATTCATACAATATAAACTCATATGAATAAATAAATAATTCATTAAAATAATAACCTATTCTATAGATCATCTATTTTACTATAAAAATAAACTATTTTATATATTATTATATTAATATTTTAAAATACACTAGACAACTTTTTTGAGAAGTAGTCACACCTATTAAAACTATACATATTTTTTCGTTTTATACCGAATAAAGTTGATGTAACACTTTGCTTAAAGGTGTGAAGTATGAAGAAATTGAAATCCAAATCAAAATAATAGAACATGGATAACGTATTGGTGGGGTTCAATTAACTGACCAAATCATGCATTTGATAAATCATTAGAATTAGAATTTTTCAAGAGTCTTGGGTACGGATATGTCTCATGCTTTCAGTTTTACATTGACAACACTAAAACAGTCCAGAATTACATCCTGTATTCGACTTTGACGAACTCAATTGACATAAATGATCGTTTGTTTATTGGGCTTTATTAAAATGGTTATAACTTGTGCTATAAGTTTCCGTTTCGGATTTGCGACCAGTCAAAACGATCGTTTGATCGAGGAGCACTGCCGTAGGCGGTTTGAGTCATCGTTCCGGCCCAAAAAACGGCTTAATTTATGAGTTTTTTTTGTCTTATTTCTAGTTTTTGTTTGACTATATTTATGGCCCGGTTTTTGGTCCGTTTATGTTTTGAGGTCTATTCGACTTTTGGCTTGTTTTCTATACTCATGTAATCATTGGCAGATGATTAGTTTGAAGTTTATTAAAAATCAATTGTTTCTCTATCACAATGTGTGTTAGTGTGTGATTATCCCGATGATGAGTATTCTGTAACAATCAACGATAGTTAGAATAATTATTCTTGGTATTCTTTATGAATCATCATGTTCAATTAGTTATCTTGTGCTTCCGCCTACATCAGAAGAATACCAATAAAGACTTCAAACAATAATCATAAGTGACTCAATGATAATATGTCCATTGAAACTTCAAGCAACGAAATACAAAGTGTGACGAATAAATACAATTGCGGGGTTGAAAGGGGTCATGTCAATCGAGTCGGTTTGTATTTGGTTGACTGAAAAAAACTTTTTGCCCCAACTTTTTAATATATTACTATTTAAAAAAAACAATAAGGTCGGTGGCTTTTCCCACCATTCAAAGCGCCCCTCAAGCTTTTTTGACTTAGCACTTTTCACCGCTAAGTTTTTTATATATAAAACTTTAAGAAACATCACTTTGAGTTTCTAAATATTTGGGTTTACCCGTTGTACATTTTTACTTAAAAAAACTAATTTCTTACGTTATTTTTTTGTACGTTCGGTGTAAATCTGAATTCGTTCATGTTTTCACGTAAACTTTGTTCGGACACGAGTTGAGTCATAATAAAATGTTTGTTTGAAAACGAATGAGATCAAGTATAATATATTTTCCTTTGATGATATAAATTCGATTAACTCTATGTTTCAACGTAAATTTAGTTTGAAAACGAGTTGGGTCAATTACAATTTATATTTGTATCACGTCGCATACCACTGCAACGCGCAAAAATATTTTGTTAAATAAGCCAACAACCTTCAAAACTCTTGCATCACATGGATGCAATGCAAACACGAGTTTTTAAAAATTGGGCTTAATGTATGGGCCTGTGAGCCTAGGAAGGCTTGACCTGTTAGCCTTGATCCGACCCACATCTCTTGAGGAGAAACCACTTGATGTGGAGGGTCTTCTCTCTCTTTTATCTAGCAACACCTCTACCTACTTCTATACTTTCATATACATCGTTCGCATATCACATGTTCATATATACACTAATGCCAAACCTAGTGACTTGACCATCAAGGGTGGGCCCTAAAGCTACGGCCTCAGGACCCCTTCTAATCGTTTATCTACATGTTAATACCGTGGAATCTGAATGGACAATGTTGTCGGTAATCATTAGAAGTGTTTTCAATTCTAGAAAACAATTTAACGCTTTTTAGAGTCTATGACGACATGATCATCACTCAATGGGCGTCTTTCTGCACCCGAAAACTACAAATACGCTTTGCCATATTCAAGTGTTTGAGGTTATACGACACATCCCATCACCAAGCTTCCTTTAGAAACATGATCCTCGTATTTAGTTATCAATTAGGCTTGTGGCGTCATTAAAAGAGATAGATTATTATTGGGTTGATCGAGTACAAATTTGTAGATTTCAGATGCCCTATGCAACAAGTAAAAACAGGCCATTTAAAATATTGATTCACATATGGCAGGGCAAGAACGCAAAGATATAATGCTAAATCGTCGTAAACAAATCAATGGGTGCACGTGATTCAGTGTTATCAATAGTCATTCGGGTTCCTATTACCGGGTACAAATCTAAATAAAATAGCATTTTTGACAATTAAGTTTATTTTGGTTAATGGGGTTAATCAGACACTCTCTAGAATATGTTATTGATTTAATGTTTATTATCTTATTGGGATAGTCTAGAACATGTAGCTGCTGATTAATTTTGTAATATTTAAAAAAAATGTTAATACACACCCGATTATTTATTTATTTATTTTACCTCAAAAGTTTCATGTATGGGCTCTGAACAAATGTAAGGCCTCTTGGGCCTAGTCTTAATGGGCTTCAATAACATGGCATTTAATGAGTCTACACTCTACTACTGCTTCTCAGATATATAATTCTAGACTAGTTATTCCTAAACAAATAGGGTTAATACTATATTGACCTACCAGCAATTGTTCAACATAATGTAAGATTTCTATGATAAAAGAAATATATATAGGGTTAAATTCACTCAACTTAATTTATTAAACTGTCACTAAAGGTAATTTAATTTTTTTACTTACTTTCACCATTCAAGTTTATAAAATGGACCCGTTAAATAGACACACCATGATTTTAAATCAACACCTCAAAATTTCTATACGTGTCGTATTGGGGGGGGGGGTTGTATATGGCTATATGTGTCATATAGCCCTCTGACAGCCCCTTGAATTTTTCCTCGTAGTCAGTGTCGAAATTCGCTATACGCATCGTATAGGCCTATATGTGTCGTATAGGGGGTCGTATAGCTCTCTGACAACCCCCTTAAATTTTCCTCGTTTTCAGTGTATTCGACCCTATACGCCGCGTATGGAGTATGGATCCATACGCCACGTATAAAGGGGTGTCGATTTATCTGGGTGGGTGTCTCTATATTAAGACCCTTATAAAATGGTCAATCTTGATGACATAATTTCTTGATTCAATAATCAAACAAAGTAGCATGCACAAAGTGTTCATTTCTACAAAGTACAAATGTATTACATATAGTGAGTTTATTATATGTTCAGTATTATACACACGCTTAGTTACGTAGCTACATGTGTATGCTACCCGATTTTTAGTTTTTTATTTTTTTTAATTTTTTACTTTAAAAAATATATATAATAATTTTCAATAGTAATTTTCTTATTTTCTTATCCCCCAACAATTTCTATAGATAGCCAGCTAACAATTTTGTTTTTCTTTTGCTGTTGTGATTTGTTTATTTTTATCAATGATTTAATGTGAATATTTTTTCTATGGTTTAATCCTTTCTTCCACATCAATGCCACAACGTGTGGCTTTACGTCGACATTCTGTTTTTTTTATTAACGGCACATTTTACATATATCAACCATCAATGTAAAATTTTTAATAGTTTAGATTTTTCAACCATAGCATCACAACGCATGGTATTACGTCGACATTCTGGTTTTCTATCAACAACCAGTCGTTTACCACTCTAGCAATTGTTTAAAATCACCACATATAATCACCTCATAAGCAAACCGCGTTAGGTGATAAAAAGCTTAAACGAATTCCGTTATTTTAACATAAAAAGTAACAATTGTTAGGTCACAAGTGGCAAATAAGGAATAAGTGGAGATTCGAAACCCGCAATATCTTCTCTCACAAAGCAATGTGAAAGGCCATGATCTTTCAAATTATCTAAGATTTTGAAAGCTGTAGTCCAATATCATATATATTATTCCTATAGATGATACATTGAAGGATTTAAAGACAAGTATATAGTGGATATATTATTAGTGGCATTAGGGAACAAATGGATAAGTTTGGACCCCGAAGAGCAATAGAGTCAATAACATAGCTAGTGAGGATTTACCACTTGGCTCGTGCATGGGGTCCTTTAATAATAAACCGCGGGTAATGCAGGATGGATGGATGTGTATCGTGTTAAAGTACACGCTTTTTTGTTGAATGGAGGGAACGCGTTGACAGGTAAAGAGTTTATTGAAGGAAAAAAAGAACATGTGAAAAAGGTTTCAAAATAATTGTTTCAAGAATTAGCTAGACCGACCAGATGAGCTAAAACGGTTTTTAACAGGATAAGCGTTTGTTGAGAGAAAAGACTGGGTATGACACATATATATGTTAGTATTCATATAATTAGATCGATCCTGTTTTAACTTTATGTGACTTGATCCGAACCGGTTTTAAACGAATCAGTTTGACGTATGCGCCTCAAGAATGAGAAACTCAATGTGAACGTTCTAATGTGAATGCTGATAATTAGTGATTGTTGTGCAGTGCTCCTAGTGGAGATTTTAATATTACTGTACCGACTGGTTTCAATTTATTTGTTTAGTGGCCATGCATGTGATCTAGTATGTTCATAAGATACTTTATCATCCTGTAGATTGTATTTTTATGTACACCCTCCTTTTGGGGTTAGACGCGTTTAATATGTATTTCAACGTTAAAAAAGAACTAAATAATACGAACCTATTATACATACATACCTATCGTAATCGTAAATAACTATATATTTGTATAAACGAATTTAATTTCGATTCTTTCAATGGATATACGAGAAGTTTGTATCAGTTATAAAAATACATAAGAAAACTAGTTAAAAAATTGGTAAATTTTAAGTAAAAGAAAGTGATTAGAAGTTGTGTTAGAAGAATCAATAAGAAAACTAGTTATAAAAACTGCAAAAAATTGAAGTAAAAGAATGTAAAAGTTGTAATTTCCATTGTTCAGTCTATAAACCCTAATTAAAAAAAATAGATGGATTCCTAACAAATTTAATAGCCTTAGTTAGGTTAAATACCAATGATTTTTATCTCAAATGGTTAATATGAGGTACCCTAAGATTTCATTAAAAATAAAGTGAGGTATTGGGTTTAATTTTCACACGTGATTAAAAATAAAGGGTTTCAGGTTAGGTCAGTAGGTTTTCTTTCACTTATGATGAGTTTTCTTCAGATGGTAGTCTCGGGTTGCGTACTCGAGTAATAAAGATGATTTGATAAACCAATAGCCCGTTAGTGATCTAGTTAGCTGATAAAAAAAAGATTAGGTTGAATTTAGTAATAACATTCGAATGTATTAATTCAAATAATACACCATGAGTTTGATATATGTAATTAGAAAATAGATTACAAACAAAAGTTGTAACTATAATAATGGACACATGCTACAATAATATTATTATATCACTCACAATTGTAGTTAAACGGTAGAAAAAATTCGCGAGACGGTCTCTACCAACTACCAATAGTGACTGATTTCTAAGAAGTGAACACTTCGATATTCGTATTCAAACATAAAGGAGGTGAACCCTTCTTTTTCATCTAGAAATGATTAATCATCTGAGCGTCATCTTAACTATGTTAAGGCAAGATCACATGTAACTATTATATGGCTTTAAAAATACACTATCAATGCATCCAAATTCAAGAACGAAAGTGATTAGTTTGTATGATAGTGTTTGTTGTCTATAGTTTTTCACTTGATTTATGATAAATGACTAAATGTAATTTTGTGTTAGAAGGATTTTAAAATTTATGAATGTGTTTAAAACTACAAGAACTTCTGGCAATCACACATTCATTTAATGTTTTATAAAGAAATGTATAGAATTTTAATTTTATTCGTTATTAAAGAAATTTAAAATAATAAATGAGTAAATAAATTTTATTTTTATATGTGTCCTGCGCATGTGTAATTTATGTGTAAGTTATAGTAGCTATACATGTGTATACAAAAAGATAAAATATTAAGAACATATTTGAAATATTACTATGATACTTTTGTATGTACATAAACATAAGTGTGTATAGAAACTAGAAAGTATAAAACTAAAAAAAAACTATGACCTATTAATTGGTATGAGTTCTTACATTATATATAAGTTTTTAATGTGATCCCACCCATGTTATTATCTATTAAATTTTAAGGGGATGAGTTAGTGACTAAGTACGTCCCTTGAAGAGTAAACTCAGTAAAGTCTATTAGGTTTGTTTGGTATGAACTATAAAGTAATATATGTAATCGATGAGAGAATATAATTAAAGAAAGATAGGAGTGGATAAGAAAAAACAATATTACATTCTATTTTCATGTTTGATTATGCTGTAAAAATAAATGAATCAGTTCTTTTACGTTATATATACACAAAAGACAAATAAATAAAATACAAATGACAAAGATACCACTGATTCAAAATATAAAAAAAAAAAAACTTATGTTAAGAAAATGGTAATAGTGGTGGTGGTGGATGTGGCTGTAATTTTACAATATCAACATACTATGATTAACTTATTATGGTGTTAAATTATAACATATGAATCAATTCCTATGAATTAACAAAGGCCATACTATTATGCATGGTTTATATCTAGATATTTTCGGCTATGTGACTAGGTGAGGTCTAATCGATTAAGTTTATATTTTTAAAATTTACAAGCTAAATTTTGATTGGGGTCCTTCCTAAAAAGGCGTTCACATTTTGACGCATGAAAATAGTATTTTATATTTTTACATAAAGTGGAAAGTTACATCTTAAATGTCTACATGTTTATATCTATCATAATTATAGAGATGTATTATTTGCTAACTAATTTTTGAAAGCAGTTAAAACCAATTATAATTATTATTTTTTTCGTTAAAATAATATCATTATATGTGTATATATAATATTATGGTCTTTTTATGTGTATACATGTAAATTTGCATGTTAAAAAAAGTTAACACATGTGTAACTCTAACTATATTATGTAAACATGTGATGTCTGTAGTTACAAATTACACATGTGTTGATTTTTTATAAATTGAAATTTACAAATATACATAAATTATTATAATATTTTTCCAACGATGAAAACAATGATTTTTATTGATTTTAACTTATTATTAAAAATTAACTTTATAAGGAGTGGTTTTCTCAGGGTTTGCTTCCATTTATACCTTTTTTATACCTATACGTACATATAAACAAAAAATATATTTTTATCTTTTTTTAATTAGCTACCAAAATAAGCTCAGCGACATGCCTCTTTATAGCACATGTATGATTGCGTTAGACATAATACGTAAATAAATACTCTATATATAAATTGTTAAGTCCGTCTTTTTGTTGTTTCTATATTATTATTAAATACATTACATAAATTAATTGTAGTTATTTAGTTATTTAAATTTGAGTAGAGTTATAATAAAAATTGTATTTGATCTAAAAATGTTAAAAATAATAAAATTGATTATGGGCTGAAATGTGTCATTTAATTGTTTTTATAAGGATGGAGCATATTTTGGTCATTATGTTAAATACATCAGATCATTGTATTTAACATATATGTTATTATTCATCATTTGTCATATGTATTCATAATTATATTTTACGTTTTATATTATTTCATAATAGTTTTGTCATTGTTTTTTACATTTCATATTAATTTGTTGTTATTTTTATCATTGTATTTTACAATAAAAAGTACATAATGATGTTATTTCACTAATGTGTTTCTCAAAACTCGTCATTTTATAAAAACATAAATGTGTTTATGAAAACACAATGACGAGTAGAAAAAACACAATAAGACATTTATTATTATGTTTTACGTTATATATATGACCAATATTTTATATTATATTATTGTATTTAATTGTTAGACAAATTAGTATTGTGTTTACATAGTAGAAGTACACAAGAATATTATTTCACATTTAAGTTTTTTAGAATTCATCATTATCAAAAATAACAAAATGATGTTTAGGAAAACAAAACAAATTGAAAGATAAAATGTACTGTGGCAAATACAAAATGATAAACAAACATCAAATAAGCTAAAAATGTAAATCTTTTTGTATATAACGATGTTGCATTTGTTTTAAATAAAAAAATGTTTTTTTTTGGTGTAATTTAAATAAATAATGTCATGTATAAAGGTCATGAGCGTTTAATAATAGTAGGCCACTTGAAAAAAAATCAACAAAAATGACTCTGTGTAAAATACTTTTCTAACAAATTATTTTTTATAAATTGATCTTAACCATTAATTAATAAGATTTATAATTAAGACTGCGTTTTACAATTTTTAGATTAGAAACTCTTTTAGTTGAACTCTTATTTTTTAAATCATACATTAAAATTTAAATGTTTATTGTTTTATTTTAAATTTGATAATCTACTTTATTAATTTTGTTACATTTTATTTATGTACATTTGGTTTAACTTTTTATTTTATTTTATATTATCAGTTACTAAGATGAAATAAACACTTTGATCTTGTTTGTGATTTGAACCTTTTTTTGTTATTTCTTAATTTTCAGTATTATCTATTTAATATTTTATTTATTTATCCGTTTTGTACATGGATATAGGATTTATAATCTTCACATATAAACAAATATCATTACGCATACTCTCTTTATATACGTACACACATACATTTTATGTGTACGTGTACGTACTAATCCCAGACTACCATATTGGTTATTTTTGAGCTCATGATCGACAAAGACGAAAATATCACCAAATTGAAAACATGGAATTGTTTAAGATTAAGACGGTAAAGATGATTTTCTTGCTTCAAAATTCTTTCACTAAACCTTTTATACTTTTACTGTTTTACATGTTTATAAATATTATCAACCTAGTGTTTGTCAGTGAAAATAACTTAACAAGAATGTACATATTTACCTTAACCTGTTATAAAGTCATTTTAAAATATATATTTGTCATAGCAATATGCAGAGATAGTTATATACATATATGTGTGAACACACAACAATATACCATGCCATACATATACGCGTTACGTGTGTATATATATCCACAAAGATATATCATGCCTTCTTGTCAAAGTAAGCAATAAGCATTGTTACACACACAAACACACTCTCTACAAACATATATACACACATATCTATATCTCTTTCTATATCTCCAACTATCAATATTAATGGGTGTTAAAGCTGAAGATTTCTCAGTGAAGGTGATAAGCACCGAAACAGTTGCACCTAACCAACCATGGCATGACCACTGGCTACCCTTTACGAACCTTGACTTGCTGGTGCCACCCTTTGATGTTGGCTCTTTCTTTTGCTACAAAAAGTCCGATGGTTCGGTGGATGTCACCACCATGGTTCATGCCCTCAAGGCTTCTTTAGCTCAAGCACTCACCTTGTTCTACCCGCTCGCCGGAGAGATTGTCCGCAACGCCTCCGGTGAGCCCGAGATTCATTGCAGTAATAAAGGTGTGGACTTTGTTGAAGCTGTTGCTGATGTGAAGCTAAGGGAACTTAACTTTCATAATCCTGATGTGAGTATTGAAGGAAAGTTGATGCCCAAGAGAAACCGTGGGGTGCTTGCTATTCAGGTTAATTAATATTATTAACTATTTGAATTCGTTTGTTAGCATGTGTTTATTTAATCTAAGTGTGACCAAAACAGACAAAAGTGACGAATATATTTAAAATAATAAGTTGTTACCTCTTAAATTAGTCAAAACACGATAAAGTGAGGTTCAATTTGAGAAGCGTGATACGAGTAAATTTTACTGGCGAAAAAACACCCAAGGTCGTGAACACAAACAACGCTAATGACCTGGTCTGCCCATCATTTCATGGGAAAACCCATCACCAAAGATCCACTGTGATAAAATCCCAGCCCAAGTGAGATTTGAAACCATGATTTATTATAAAAAGTCATGAAATGCATCTTTTCAAACCAATTGATCTAAAGGTACTTAAAATGTAGTGATATTGAGGAAAAAGTTAGAATAAAGTTTTTGCAATAGTTTAATTTTATTATGACTTCATCTTGACAATAATATTATGGTAGGTCACGATGTTGAAATGTGGTGGAATGGTGATAGCGACCATTTTTGATCATCGAGTCGCGGATGGCTACTCAGCTAACATGTTCGTCTCATCATGGGCAGATATAACGCGATCCCAACCACCATCTTTCTTACCCTCTTTTCGTCGCTCAGCCCTCAACGCTAGGCGCCCAACCGTTTACACACCTTCAACAACCAACATGTTTCTTCCCCTTTCAATTCTCCCATCCATTCAAGTTGATTCAAAATGTATATCAAATCAAGATCAAGATCAAGACTTGCTTATAAGTCGAATTTACTACATCGATGGTGACCAACTTAAGAGACTACAATCGTTAGCTAGTGAGAACGGATGCCAAAGGTCGAAGTTGGTGTCGTTTACCTCATTCTTGTGGAAGATTACAGGTATTTTCATGGAGGATTCGGGTAATGTTGGTAAGATATGCAATATCGCGGTTGCGGTTGATGGAAGGAGGAGGTTATGTGAGGGAGAAGGGGTCGAGAAAGAAGATGTAATGACTTCACACTTTGGTAATGTTTTATCTATCCCGTTTGGAAGAAGCCAATCAAAGGTATAAACTTCAAAATCATGTCCCCTAAGGAACTTTTGTTGTTTTCTCCATATGCATACCTCTTAAAATCTACTTTTAAAATCAATGTGTTGTTTATTTTATGTGACTTGAAATCATACAATAGAAAAACACCGCATGCTGCTAAACCAAGAGACCGGATAAATAATCCTTTTAGTTAGTTTTGAACTTGATTTCCGGATTATTCATACAAACAACAACTTCAAAGGTTTAAAAAAAGTAAACAAAAAAGTGAAAGTTGTTAACTATTTGTGGCAGCGATCGACTTCACTTTGTCTATGAATTCTTTTATAAGTTATCCTTGAACAAGAACTTTATTTTCCTCTATATGTGGTATATAATTTTTTTAAAAATTAAATACATGGTTTTATTTTATTTTATATACTTTTTATATAAGTTTTATTAAAATCAATTTGTATTCAAAATAAGTACTTTTTGATATTATACGACTTAAAATACTTCATATTTTGGATCCAACTTAATTTTCAATAAAACTTAGAGTTAAGTTCGGTTTTACTCCCTGAGGTTTGACAAAAATAACCATTTTCCTTCAAAATATTAAAAACATCAATATACCTCCGAAAATTTTAAGTTGTTTCATTTTCAGTCCAAAAGTTTCATAAATTGTTTTAACTTGATCCAATAGAAGGAAAATTTTAAACTGAAATTAAAACAACCTATAAAACTTTTGAAGATGAATTGATGTTTTGAATCTTTTGGAGGAAAATTGTTACTTTTGTCAAACCTTAAGGAACAAAATTCAAATTAACTCTAAAACTTATATCAATTTGCATGAAAAATAAAATAAAATTATATGTTCTTCAACGTCTTTTAAATTATTAGTTATTACATATCATTAAAGAAAAAGAAAGGTACATGTCAAATAAAAATTTTAAAAAAGAAAATAAAAGAAATTAAAAATCCACTAAGTGAAGTAGCTATATTGAAATAGCACTTTCCCTTTTATCATCTAAAATCATTACCCACTAACCTAGAAATTAAGTTACAAATAAAAAGACTCATTTGTTATCATGGTTATAAAAACCCCCAACTTAAAAAAAAACAATCTCAATGATTCTGAAATATGTAATATATAGGATTTGAAGGACATACCATTGAGTTCGGTGGCAAATGAGGTTCACAAATTCTTGAAAAGTGCTGCTACCAAGGAACACTTCATGGAGTTGATAGATTGGGTTGAGGATCAAAGACCAAAGCCGTTGATATCTCGGCCATTCGCGGGCACCGAGAAGGCGGTCTCGATCATGGTGTCATCGGGTCAACGGTTTTCGATCATGGACAAGATGGATTTCGGGTGGGGGAAACTCGTGTTCGGATCATGTTATGTTCCGGTGGCAAGAAGAGACTGTTATGTGATGACAATGGGAAGTCCTATTAAAGAAGATGATTGGATTGTCTATATGCATTTGCCTATGAAGCATTTGAACTACATGGAGACACATGCGAGTCACTTGTTTAAGCCCTTGACTAATGACTACCTTAAACTTTAATATTGATTTAAACTCATATATAAATTAAGACTTTTAAATATAGTGAATATTGTTTAATTAAGACTTATATTCGAACTTTTTCGATGTAGTTATTTTATTTCTTGTTGTTAAAAGCATATATAAATGATAGTGGTAATTATTTTTGCGTCTACTCATGCTCTTATCATAACCTCTAACCCCCTGGTTATTCACAAGGGTTAATTTGTCGCCTTGTATTACCAATATGTTGATCTTTAGCATCAAAAACTAGAAAAGTTTTGATTACATGTGTAATTATCCGCACCTCTTAACTTGTATTAATACGTTGTCTAATTTGTCATTTAGTTTTTTAAGTGAATCCAACTACTTACAACAACCCGATCACACTAAAATCACCAACAACCACCAGATATCATGGACTTGAAGCTCCTATTGATCATCTCTTAACGATCATACATACACATACTCAATATCTGCACTACGGTTAATTGCTTCTAACATATGAGTATGCAACATCTTACAAAATACCTTGAACTCATGTTTAAGATCCTTAAAAGTATATTAACATTTATAAATTTAATAAATTTCTATTAGCAAAATAAACCCATAAATTAGTTTAGATCTAACAATGAACCATGAATATCATGGATTTTAATAATCAACCACGAGCGCAATATTTTATGGATAAAAAAACTCATGCATGATTAATTACATTAAACAACTCTAAATCCGACATAAAACAACCCTTGATTAATAACTACGAAGAAAAAGTAGTAAGTAGAGTACTGCATTTTTGACGAAGTAAAGGACACATGCATGCATTTGGGAAAAAAATACAACACGTACCTGTAATTAAACACATAAAACATACAAGAGATGACGCGCAGAAGAAGATGTTCATTATTATTTATAATAAATTAATAATTAAAATTAGTAATATACGTTATGACATAGGAGTGACACGAATCGCAATTTTGATTAGTGACACTTGTAACATTTAATTTCGTTTTCAAAAGACTTCTAAAAAAATATCATGAAGAGTATTAGAAGTGAGATTCCCCGTAACAACGGAAGTAAAAATAGAATTGGCACTTATCAAATTTTAAATATATTTTTAGTATTAATTACTAATAATAATAATAGTGATAATAATAGTAGTATTAATACTAGTAGTAATTAGAGGTGTACAAAAAACCGGTTTGGGAAATGAAACCGAAAAAACGGAACCAGTTTGAAAAAAAAATCGGTTTGAGCCAAACCGGTTTCCAACCAACGCGAACCAACGGTTTGTATACGGGCTTGAAGATCGGCACCAAAAACCAGATTGTAAACCGGTTTCAAATTAAAAAAAAATTGTTAAACCGGTTTAAAAAAAACCGATCCAAACCGGTTTGAAACCAAACTGGTTTAAAAAAAAATTTGGTTCGTACATATTAAAAAAACCGGTTTGTTTAAAAACCGAACCGGTTTGACAGAAAAAAAAACGATATGTACACCTCTAGTATTAACAGGAGAGGAAGTATATAATCAATCATAACTAATATTGAAAACTTGAGAGAGGTATACATTGTCAAGTCATCTCTAATGGAAGTTTAACGACTAGTAACATTAATAAAGTTTATATCAACATTTTTACATTTTGTAATCTTGGAACAATTTTTTAAAATTATAGTAAAATAATTTTTTAACGACCAACGAATAATATAAGTCGGATTATCCTAGTAAGTCCAATGTGATATATGGTAGTATATATATCTAGGATGAAATCATGCAAATTCGGATTTGACAAGAGATGTGATTAGTTTATTAAATGCATGGTGCTGATATTAAATCACGATATTTTTAATTTAATCGCTATATGTTGTTTGCGGGATCAAACATATTAAAAATACAAAATTAAACACATGTGTTTTGTTTTGTTGTATTAAGTTAATATGGATTATCACATGGTTGTAAGAATTGATATAAATATTAATTCAGTAAGACTGTAATGATTTTAAAACTTGTTTTTCTTAATATAATAAACGTTTAATTCCTTAACATTTAATTTAAAAGATAAGTTATTAACAAGGATTTAACTATTTTTATACCATTTATTAATTCGTTTTTATCGTTTTCCATTTTAAATTATTTTTTAATTATTTGTTAGTGTACAAATATCGAAATTATAATTAACATTTTGTTTTGTTTTCTTTATTTGTATATTATTATAACACAATAAATATTAAAAATGGTTATAAAAATAATGTAAGTGGTATTTTAAAAATAGAATCATTTTTATAAGGAAAGATGATTTTTTTTAAATTAACGTTTTTAATATACATATATGGATTGCATATGCCACTCGAACAATACACGTTTATTAGGGAGGAGGGAGTGATTCCTGCAAACGTACCCAAAGTCTACTCTTTGCTACCTAAAGAGAGGGACGGTGTTCGTACCCTCTCAAGCCGCTCTAGCTCGAAATTGGAACTTGCTTTTAATTTCACAAACTTTCTTTCAAATCGGCTTCAACGACCTATGTTAACTATTTTTCTTGGTATCACAAAGGAGTGAGTGGTGTTCTTGCCATTCCTAACTCCAGGCAGAACCTGCTCTTACTCCGAATAACTCCCTCCCGCAGTCCCGCGCCTTAACCTTTTTCGGTTTTTGAATTTGAGATCCTAGATGCCGGAATGCACAAAAAGAAAGCCCAACTAGATTCTTGATGTGAATCAACAAATAAAATAACCATCTTTAGAAAGTGATATAACATTACAAATTTTCATGCTTTTTAATGAATACAATACATTTATATTCTGAGAAAATATATTAAATATAAATATGATAAGCCACTAAATTTAAATATGAAGAAAAATAACTTACAAAAGTATGAAACAAACTAAACTTAAATTTAGATAACTAAGAAATATCCTAACATTTTCTACTTTGATATTAAAAAGAAAACGTTAATATCAGCACGAAGCCATGAACCATGCTTCAATTTTATTCTATGCTATTCTTTTTTACCAAACACACCTAGCTTATATAACTAGATTACACATACATTTTCTAACTGTATCTCCATCTCTCTAATGGCCATTAAAGTGAAGGTCATAAAGACCGAAGTGGTTGCACCAAAACAACCATGGTCCGACCACCGGCTACCCCTTACGAACCTAGACATGGTGGTGCCACCCATTGAGTTAGGTTGTTTCTTCTGTTACAAGAAACCCCATCTTCAAATGGATGTCACCACCATGGTTGATGCACTCAAGACCTCTTTATCTCAAGTACTCACCTTGTTCTACCCGCTCGCCGGAGAGATCGTGCCCAACGCCGCGGGTGAGCCCGAGATTCATTGCGACTACAAAGGTGTCGACTTTACAGAAGCTGTCGCTGATGTCGAGCTCTGGGAGCTCGACTTTTATAATCATGATGAGAACATAGGAGGGAAACTAATACCTGAAAAGAACCATAGGGTTCTTGCTGTTCAGGTTAACTTTTTTTTTTTTTTTTCATTTAACAGCAACATCTAGATTATCTAAGATAAAAGTGAACTGTAAAAATTTACAGGTTACAATGCTAAAATGTGGTGGAATGGTGATAGGGTGCATGTTTGACCATCGAGTAGTCGATGGCTATTCGATCTATATGTTCACCACTTCATGGGCCAATATGACTCGATCACAACCACCATCTTTCTTCCCTAATTTTGATCATTTAGCCCTTACTCCTCGGCTCTCGAGGCGCTACACGCCTTATGTAGCCAACATGTTCGTTCCCATATCTACACTCCCATCGCCTCAGAGCGATTACAACAATGAATCAGACCTCGATCAAAACTTGCTTATAAATCGAATCTACTATATGGAGGGTGACCAAATCAAGAAACTTCAGTTATTGGCTAGTGAAAATGGAAATATGAGGTCTAAGATGGAGTCGTTTGCTTCGTTTTTATGGAAGATTACGGCTTCGTTCTTGGAGGATTCGGGCCATCGTGGTTATACGTGCAACATCGCGATCCCGGTTGATGGGAGGAGAAGGTTAAGTGAAGGGGAAGGAGTTGAGAAAGAAAGACTTATGGCTGCACGTTGTGGTAACGTTTTTTCTATGCCTTTCAAAGGGATCCGAGCAAAGGTAAAGAAACAAGAGTTCAACAGTGTTTTACCACACTTTTTTTTAACTAACTAGCTATTAGTATATCTGTTTTTTCATTTATTTTTTTTGTTTTTTTAGATAGTTTAGTGTGCGCACTACATGATTAAAACGAGATTTCTTGTATTTCTAGACACTTCGCTACTTTCCGACGGAACTCTAACAAGTTTGCTGGCTTGTGTGAAATTTTTTGGTTTGACGAACTTACTTGGAAAAGGACAAGTGAAACTTTGCAAAGTTGAGCTCGCTCCTATGACTAGCGAACACAATGAGAGTAATAATTACTCACACTTTGTAGAGTCTCGTCTGTCCTTGACCAATTTCGCTTCTCACATCAGTAAATTTGTGAAGTTCACTCACCCAAGTCACATATGTAGCAAACTACTTTGAAGTACAAGAAGTTTTTAAATACCTCTATAACTACCAGTCTCGTTCCTAAACCACCTAAAAATCCGTAAAATTTCTATTTTTATAACGAAGTTGGTTATTTAAGATGTTTACCTAGAAATATGTTTTAACATTCCTTTTTTTATTTTAGACCTTTCTAATTTCTTACTGCTAGACACCGATCGTGAACATAGAAACAGTGAACATCGTCAAACATAGTCAATTTGGTCGGAAAGTATTATTGGTGGCAAAGTGGCCTATTTAATTTTTGAGATTTGAGAACCAATAAAAAAACTAATTTAGTCTTCATCACTAAATTATTGTTATTATTATAGTAATGAGTAATCTTAACTAACTTTTCTAGATTAAACAAATTTAGGACGTATAAACAATTGAACACGTTAACAATTTTTAAACCCCTTAGTTCTTTTTTGGTTTAACTTATTGTCAAGTGTACATTAAACAATAATTTGGGAAACATTCATTATTCATACATACAGGATGTGATGAACTTGCCTTTGGCTTCGGTCGCGAACGAGGTTCACGAACTGTTCGAAAGTGCATCCACCAAGGAACACTTCCAACAGTTGATAGACTGGGTGGAGGATCAGAGGCCGAAGCCGCTGATATCGCGTCCGTTTACAGAGAAGGAGAACGCGTACGCGCTCATGGTGTCATCGGGGCTAAGGTTTTCGCTACTGGGTGACATGGATTTCGGGTGGGGTAAACCGGTGTTGATATCGTGTCATGTTCCGAGGACTAGGATGGACTGTCATGTGATGCCGATGGTGAGTCAGATCAACGAGGATGATTGGATTGTGTACATGCATTTGCCGAAGAAACAGTTGGAGTACATGGAGGCACGTGCGAGTCACGTGTTTAAACCGTTAACTGCTGGTTACTTTCAACGAGCTTTAAACCCTCGTATTTCTCGGATATGAAGATTTTAATAAGTCACACTTTTGTATTGGGTTGCATATACATAAAATTATGGTGAAAAGTGGAAAATAAATCCGTTCAATATATTTTTGTTTCTATTTTGTAAGTAATTAAAAATATTTATGGAATTAAAAAAAAATCTATTTTAAAAAACATCTTATAAAGCTTATAGAAATCATCTAAAATAGAATTTTAAAAATAATGGTACGAGAATATGAGTGAGAACAACAAAGTTTCAAAAGAAGTCAATGTTTAGTAAATACTTGTTGGATATCACGATTCGTCCCTAAAAATCAATCTTTTGTGTTACATTAAGTTTTTAATACATTTTCGGGGGTGTCTGTAGAGTGGTCAATTCCACAGGACCCTCAACCTTGGATTACTCTTACTTGTATAACAATACAAATAATATGAGAAATGTTACGTAACAAAGTGTTTTTTTCGTACGAATCGTACAAAGTTATCACGCAAGAATGAACATTAAGGGTGGAATTATAACGCAAGTGTAAGAATTAATCACGCAGATATGGAATTATCACGCAAAAGTGGAATTATTATGCAAGAAGGTATTCTTGCGTGATAATTCCATCTTTGCGTGGTAATTCCACGCGAATGTAATTAGTCTTGCGCAATTATTATTTTGTTCTTGCATGATTATTATTGTTCTTGCGTGATAATTCCGCCCTAAAACTTCTAACGATTCGCACGAAAAAAAACTTTATATAGTAACCGCCCCCAAATAATAAAATTAAAATTCTAGTCTAATAACATGACCCAATAGGCCAATATAATGTATGGGGGATAGAGATGAAAAAAATAGGTTTGGGATTCCAAACCAGTTTGTAACCCGACCATGTAAAGGCAAAAAATCGGTTTCGCCTTGACAGGTTGGGAAACGACGCAAACCGGTTGAGATAGCTTCAAGATTTTCTTCAAGAAAACCGGTTTAGCACCCGAACCGGTTTACCTGTTTTGACCGGAATTGACCAATCGGTTTGGTTTCAAACCGGTAAAAAAAGTTTTTGTTCACTTGAGAGGCCTAGGGAACTGGGCCTGACCCTGAGTTATATCTATCTGAATCCGACGTAAAAGTTGCAAAAACTTACTGGATAGCCCAAAGGCCCATACCAATACAATGAATGGGAGGCCTCTGGGCAATTTAACCATATTTAATTTGTAGGTCCAGTTAACCATTAAACATCCAAAAAACCTAAATCATTAGTTTCCCATAAGAATCCACTAAATTAATAATAATAATAAACGTATTTCATTCTACACTTTTTTAAGTACATTGGTTGTTTTTTTGAAGAAAGATGCAATCTCTTAAAAGATGGTGCCACTAAGTAGTGAAACACACCCTAAGATTTTGAAATTTTTGATATTAAAATCTTTCATTCTTATTAGAAAATCATTATGTCTTTATAAAATAATTCCATAGACATTTATGTTGACAATTGTACAAAATAATACACCAGAATTAAATACTAGACAAATCAGCTTTGGGTATTTTTTTCTTTTTAAAGTTATGCGTCCATAAAAGATGCACTCTCGTCTCATAATTAATGGTACTCAAAGCAAATTCATGTATCTGATTTTAAACCACATAACTCATGACTTATGTAGCTACGTTCATGTAAGGTCTTATGTGTATGAATTTTTTTATTTATTTATAATATTACTAGGTATGGATGTATAACAATTATAATTACTTTTGAAATTTTCTTTTTCATTTTCTAGTTATGGTTTGGTGTGAGAAAACTTTTTTTTTTATTTTCTAGTTATGGTTTGGTGTGAGAAAACTTTTTTTTATTTTCCAGTTATGGTTTGGTGTGAGAAAAATATAACACCGTTTTACATAGAATTTATTTCCTGTTTTATTTTCTATCATTTATTACATATAACTCGGTTCTATATCAAATTTACATTATAACAAAGAACCATTTATTCAAAACAATAACCCATCTTATATAGTAAAAAGTGTTAAAAAAAATAAAGTGATGTTTAAAATTAAAAAGAAAAAAAATTAAAGAAATTGAAAAGCTTAATGATCACATAACCGGAGATCATTTCTCCGATATTGTTTCGATAACCACGCAACCACCGCCGTCGTTCACCGTCACTTCCCCTACGGCGGCGCCACCGCTTCCTCCACCCCCTTCGCTTTATCCGGTGGCCTTTGGTGAATCAAAGGTAGAAGTTCTTGATCAAGAAGTTAGATTACACTAGAAATTTATTTGTGCTTGAATCTTGATTCGTATTATTTGTTATATATAACTTCTGTAACTAAATCATAGACAAGTAATATATCACAGTGGTTTAAGTTAAATTGTTCGTCTTGATACGCGATTATTGCAGGTGTTGTGTATGATGGTTAGCACATATCAGGCTGCTTAGGGTGCTGGTGCTGCAGCTATTGAAGAGCTTGAACTGCAGACTGGTGAGGTTTTGAATATTGTTATATCTTTTAGTCAAATTAGTTTATATATATATGGTCTATAGCATGTATGTTTAGTTTATTTTCTGTTTCTTTAACGTTGTGTTTCCAAGTTCATTTAAGGATAGAAATGAAAAAAATGAATGGAAAGTGAAAAGTAATTGTGTTGATAAGTGTTTTTAAGGAGGAAAAACGAAAGAAAACAAAAAAAATTTGTGTTCTTGAGTTTTTTAAATGAAGGATATGGAAAGAAGAGAAAATTTTCAATAATTTTCCCTTCTAATTTTCCTCCCAAAATGGAAAGAAAGGGAAAGAGAAAAAACGAAACACATAAAATTTTTATTTTCTTTTCATTTCGTTCGAACTCTGAAACACGAAAAGTTAAATTGCTTTTTAAATTGTTTTTTCTTTCTCTTCATTCCTTTTCTCTACTCAATTTCCTTTCTTTTAATTTTTTTTCTCTCGCTAATTTCCTTTCATTTCTTTTTTTTTCTTTCGTTTATTAAACTCGGGAACGCAAGTGTAGGTGCTTGAAGGGAAACGACCAACTTGTAGGATCTTTATACAACAGGCTTTCCTTGTCTATTTATTATTAATTTGTCACTGGATTAAGGTGGTAATAAGGATTAGTTAAACTGTTCACTGAATTCGTTTGGTACCTCAAATGCAGTATGCTTTTAATCTATGCTCACATAATGCAACAGTTCTTCCAAATGGATATAATAAGAAAGAAACGAAATAAGTTAAAGAGACAAGGAAAATCTGGGTATATGTAATTGTTATACTCACATACACATACATAATTTGATTTTTTTAAGTACACACAGAATGATATGATAAAGATGTCAAAGAGAGACCACATGTATACGAGTTCCTGTTACGAGGGCACATGATGAGAGTGTGAACCTGCAATTTGCAAGCTAATAATAGAGTGTTATTTAGTTTTAGGGGCTGTTTGGCAACTTATAAATGATTAAGTGCTAAACCAATAAGATGTCTGAACTATTAAATGTTGAACCATTAAGAGGTCTGAACCATTAAGAGCTAGTATATCATTTAACTATTCAAATGCAAATGTCTGACCAATTCAGATAAGAGATCTTAACCATTCAACACTAGTATAATGCTTAACCATTCAGAGGCAAATGTCTGAACCATTCAGACATTAGCTCGCGAAACAAACAGTCTGAACCATTAAATACTAAACCATTCAGACATCTGAACCATTAAGAGGTTGATTAAGAGGCCGCTAAACAACCCCTAAATATATTACTTTCGCAATTGATGGAAAGTTTCGGTGCAAAATCAGCGTTGACTGCGAAGTTAGTGGCAAGTAAAAGTCCACTAATAACTACAAGTATGTGTGTGGCCATTAAGTCCTTAAAGACTTTATGAGCGGTGACTCTTAATCTTGTGCACTCAAGTCTAAACCCAACTACTTTTTAATTTAGAAAAAAAAACCTTTTTTTGGTAAATTTTATTCTTGTAATGCAAAAAAGATCTTATGATATGCATATATACTTCCTGCTAGCGAGACTCAACTTTATCATACTCCAAAATGGGAACTAGTTTTCTTCTCATTATTACATTTCTCTTCTTCCAAACATATAGCGCAAGCGTCATCACAACTTCTTCCAAAGTTACGTGTCAAGAAAGGGAGAGAGAATCCCTTCTTCTATTCAAACAAAGCCTCATAGACGAATATAATCTTCTCTCAACATGGAACGGAGTAGAATGTTGTGAATGGCATGGAGTTGGGTGTGACACTCGAAGTGGTCATGTTGTCAAACTTGATCTTCGAAGTGCAACGTCTTTAGAAACAGGTATATATAAATGGCTCGAAGGTGGGTTGGGTCCTTCATTACAAATTCTGAAGCATTTGCGTTACTTGGACTTGAGCAATAACGGTTTCTCAGGTAACATTCCTGAATTCTTAGGGTCGTTTGAACATTTAGAATACCTTAATATGTCAGGCACATATTTTGGTGGCGTAGTTCCTCATCATCTAGGAAATCTCTCCAGGTTACAATATCTTGATCTTAGGAAAGTTTTTGTCACAAATGATCATGGTATCTTAAGTTTTGGTGGAGAGCCTATATTGGATGATTTGGGATGGGTGTCTTCGCTATCGTCATTAAGGTACTTAGATTTATCAGGGATAATAATTGGTAAACATATTGATTGGTTCCACCCTGTTAACATGCTTCATTCTTTGCTTACAGTGAACCTAGCATGGTGTGATATCAATATCCCTTCCACTAAATTCGCCAATTTCACATCTCTTACTTCACTCGACCTCTCTATGAATGGCATCAATTCCACCTTTCCTCTTTGGTTATCAAATCTTACAAGCCTCATGCACGTAAGCTTTTATAGTAACCAATTCCATGGTAAAATTCCAGATTTTCTTGGAACGTTTAGCACTCTTGCTTCCATTGACCTCTCGTATAATGACTTTGATGCTTCGGTGCTTGATGTTTTATGTAATTTGAGTAGTCTCGCTCATCTCGACCTTTCCGCAAACAAGTTTTCAGGTCATGTTCCCGCAAGCCTTGGATTACTCCTTATGCTAGAAGACCTCTATCTTGGTTATAATCAATTTAGTGGGAACATTCCCATGAGTCTTTGGCAACTTTCAAAGCTCAAGAATCTAGATGTTTCCTATAATTCATTGGTAGGGGTTCTTTCCGAAAATCACTTCACCAACCTAAAGTATCTAAATTCTTTGATGTTGTCATCGAATTCGTTCACATTGAATTTTAACTCTCAATGGATTCCTCCCTTTCAATTGTGGATATTTACGGCAAGTTCCTGCAACATCGGACCCAACTTCCCGAATTGGCTTCAAACACAGACTAGTCTTAAGACATTACATCTTTCTAACTCAAGTATTAGAGATACAATACCAGAGTGGTTTCAGAAAATCTCATCTCATATTCTTGATTTAGATTTATCCAATAACAAGATCGGCGGCAAACTACCACAGTTTCATGACTATAGTGGTAACGAGGTAGGGGACCGGACCTTGAAGATGAATTCGAACAAGTTTGAGGGATTACTAACTTCATTTCCATCAAATGTGTACTTTTTGGATCTCTCAGATAACTTATTGTCAGGACCAATTCCTCAAACAAATGGGACAATGAATCCAAGTCTGCAAGTTGTTAATCTTTCAAAAAACCGCTTCACGGGAAGCATTCCTGTACACTTATGTAAGGTTCCTAACATCCGAATTTTGGACTTATCACAAAATAAGTTTTCTGGAAGGCTTCCTGGGTGCTTAGGGAATTTGGTTAGTTTGCAAGCGTTGGATCTTGCAAATAATAGCATGCGCGGTGTTCTTCCAAGCTCATTGGGTTTTCTAAAAGAACTAATATCATTGCACTTGCACAACAACAAATTTGAGGGTTATATCCCGGTGTCTTTTCAAAACTTGACAAAACTGGTTACCATGGATTTAGGGAACAATTTGTTCATGGGTAACATCCCTTTCTGGCTTGGTGAAAAGCTATTTAACCTTAAAATTTTGAATCTCCATTCGAATAATTTTACATGCGAGATTCCCTTACAACTTTGTCAACTTAAAGCTCTTCAATATCTAAACTTGGCACATAATAACATATTTGGGACGATCCCTCGTTGCCTTGGGAATTTAAGTGGTATGATCACCGATCGAGTTAACATAGGAAGCACCGTTGCATACTATGAAGAAAATATTTTGGCTTACTTGAAGGGTATACAGTTGGAGTACACGAAGACAATACGGTTTCTCACATCCTTGGACCTCTCAAGCAACAACATTACAGGAGAAATTCCAAATGCTTTGATGAACCTTATGGGGTTAAAGAGCTTGAATCTTTCAAGAAACCAACTCAAAGGACAAATACCAATGATGATTGGAAATCTAAGTCAGATGGAATCCTTAGATTTGTCGATGAACATGTTGTCTGGTCGGATTCCTCAAAGCTTGACTAGCTTAAACTTCCTAAGCTACTTGAACTTGTCGTATAATAACTTATCTGGTGCAATCCCGATAGGAAATCAACTCCAGACTCTTGCAGACCCCTTTATCTATGAAGGGAACGACGGACTATGTGGACCACCCGTATCAAGGAGTTGCAAAAGAAACAATTCGTCCTATAATCATGTTGGTGAAGATGAAGGTCAAGATGATGACGAAGCGTTGTGGTTTTATAGTGGCATGGGATCGGGTTTCGTCGCAGGATTCTCAGGACTAGTAGGTAGCTTGTACTTCATGAGGACTTGGAGGTTGTCTTACTTCAAGATTCTTGAAAATGCATTCGATTGGCTAAGTGTATCAATTCTAATAAATCTTGCACGGCTAAGTAGGAAGTTCTTCTAATGATCAGGTACATTATTAGATTACACATGCTTGCCGAAAATGAGATGATAAGAAAATATATTCCTTTACTACATTTATGTTATTCACACAACATTTTCATTTGTACACAAATTTATGCACTCATGACTCTGTTTTTTAAATTCTAATATTTGTAGATACTAGTAACAATACTCTTCTTCGGTGGACATCATGCTCAGGGACGATGAAGCTACACCATGATTTTAAAGATACTAGGATATTTGTGTTTCATAAATGAAGTGTGATGTTAATTCTATTTTTCAAGAACCATGTTTATTATAGAACTTTGTGTTTTGTGGCAAAAAGTATGTTATGTAATGTGTAAACCTGTTTATTCTATCATTTTGATAAGATTATCAAAACTTTTAGGTTTATACACTTGTGTATTGATAAGACAATATACACTATTTCTTAAAGTATATTTCCCCTGGATAAACCATATAGCCAAGAGTAACCATAGATCAAAATAGAAGCGCTTACCTCACCCATAAGTAAATATTTCATGGTACATTTATTAGACCCGATGTCTTTCTTTGTATATCCAGATTATAGGTAGAGTCATAAACTGAAACATTTTAAAGCTATAAAGATAATTATCAAATCGTTAGCACCACATAAAAACATTCATCCTATAGTACGTAGCTGTTAATACGAATAACAAAAACTTTGTTATAGTCATTTCTGTACATTCAACGTACTCTAGAAATAGAGGAATACATAGAATTGAACATAATAAAACAATAAAATGACAATTTTTCGTTGAAGTTGTTCGTTTGAAAATTTCCCGAAAAGCTAAACTGCCATCAACTTTTTTTACCAGCAATCCAAACTTTCTACTCTAAACATACATACTTTACTCTTAAAATTATAACACATGCCCTCTACAGGTTTTGAATTCACAACCACTTGATTGGTGAGTACATTTCTTTACCATCAAAATATACTTTTGAGAATTCATCTAGCATCTGATTTACAAAAATATTCTCAACTGACCGGATCAAACTATAAAAACCTTTGGCTATTGATTGGAAAGTTTATGAAGCGTGTTGACTGCAAAAAGCAATTTATGCAAAAACCTCATGCCTTGTGGTCCCTGCTAAATCCTCGACCAAGTTTATTTTAAATTTGACTTTTATGAATATGTGCATTTTGACTTTTATGGTCCTACAAACTTATTTTTGACTTCAGAATTATGTTAACAGGGTCCTCGTTTCATATAATAAAACCTGTTACCAGGTTTCACATTTAACTAGTAGTCATTACATCAGATCGATTACAACTTGTGTTACGGTTCTATCAGTTTTGAATTTTGAAAGCTGTACATTTAACTTTAAAAGTTAGTAATGTTTAGTAGAATTAAATAGTGGCTAAAACTTGAGTTGTGTTGCATCTAGGCATGTATGGGCTTATTTTTAGGAGAATTTAGGGTTAAATAGTGATTTTATATATAATCTTTTATAGCCTTTAGTGAATAAATAAACCAGAGAGAACTTGTCCTAAATTGTGTGTGTAGTGCATGTTTTTAATGGACCTGAACCATCAGTTTGCTCTACGAATTTGTTAAAAACCGTTTGGTAAACTGTTTCGTAGTGATTGTTTATTAGGCCAACCAATCTCATGGTTTGCAACATGTCAACGTTAACTTGAAAGCCATCTTGTGGAATAATGGACATAAGTATTAAATATTTTAGTGTAATTGGATTGACTAGTTGACTAATATGATCATAATACCAATCAAACAAGTCATAAGGTGTGGTGTTCACGCTTGTTTGAATATATTACGATCTTCAATATTAGAATCTTCTTAGGAGCGAATTGAAGCCTCTAATCAATGGAGGTTGCAAGGGGGCAATACCCCTTGGTGAGAGTCTTGGGCATCGCCTTTAGTAGCAAGGTCCAAGAGGCGACAACCCTTGACGAGATCCATGGGCCAGAACCTTTGGCTGGGGTTAAGCTGGTAACTATTGCTTTTATAAAAGTTGCATCACAAATTGATTTTCTTGAATTTTCATATATGAAATTCGAAGGTAAAACTAGCCTATTTTAAAGATAATAACAACCTTTGGACGTTTTAACCTAATCCCTACAAAATTCGAATTCGAGTGTAATTAATTTGGTTATCGATCTTGTTCATAAACTCTGGTTAACAAAATTCACACAAATCATACACTGTTTTTTAAAATTACGTTTCATCCGATTGAATATTTAGATTGACTACTCAAATAGTTTTAATTTTAAATCGATTTCGTGACTATATGTTGTTTGATCTTTTTAGTACAATTTCTCTAAATAAATACATAAGAGGTGCAACCATTTTGTGTAATTAACTCCATGAATATATATAGTTGTCCAATGAAGTCTTCTAGTTTAACTTTTGTCCCATGTAAAAATCTTTTAGTTTCTTAATAGCCTTTTATTATATTAGTTTCTTAATAAATTTTATTAATGTAATGCAAAAGATATCCATCTAAATAACCAAAACACTTCTTGACATTAAGACAGATTAAAAAGAAATCGTCAAATTCTCCTCTTGTGTATTTCTTTAAACTTACAAGCATTTATAATATTTTAGAAATACAAAATCTATATAACAAAATGAAAAAGACATGAAAAAATATTAACATAATTAAATCATTTAAATTTTCTATCTGACACGCCTTAACATAATCTTTGTAATGCCTTAGTGATTGTCAATGCCACATCGGAGCATCACCACCATGCCCCAACTTCACGCCTCTCTAATCGTGGTAGCCCTCACACCATCATCCTATCACGCCAGCCAGAGCGTTGTGATCACACCTCTCACCCGTCACATTAGCCCGAGGCATTATAGACGCCCTAAGTTATTTGAAGTCCTAATATATATGTTTTCTTTCTCCACTTATCAACAATATCACAAAGGTATTTGTCCGACTCTCATGTCACTTTCCAGCATTCTAATATGTCAAAACGAAATCTATCAACTTTATTAATTGTATGTATGTGTATGTGCATACAGGAAGACACAAATATACCGAACAAATAATGTATGGTATTTATCCCTTCAGGAATTTATAGCAAATGCTATCAACAAAAGTACAAGTAACCTAAGAACTAACCACAAAAGAACACTAAATTCATCTGCCGACAATACAACCAAATAAGAAGAAGAAGAAGAAACAAAGGGTAAGAAATCTATCACCCGTACTACAATCTGCACCAAATCTTTTCTTTTAGGGTGAATCCATCCATCAATCTAACTATATTTGAACATCTATCTATAATATCTACGTTGTTATATATGTATATCTATGTATGTATGAGTTAGTGTTTTTAATTAGTTGATGAATCAGTTAAGGATGGGTAGAGGAAAGGTGGAGTTAAAAAGGATAGAGAACAAGATAAATCGACAGGTGACATTTTCAAAAAGAAGAAATGGATTATTGAAGAAGGCTTATGAGCTCTCTGTGCTGTGTGATGCTGAAGTTGCCCTTATTATCTTCTCTAATGGTGGCAAGCTCTATGAGTTCTGCAGTGGCCCTAGGTACTCTCTATCTCTCTCTATACATATACACATACATACATATATGCAATTATAATTTTGATTGTATGCTATAATTTTATGTGTGTGTTTCTTTAAATTTATTTCATAATCTCTTTAGGGTTAGTGGAATAGCTAAAATTAGAGAAACCAGCTTAATAAATGAAAAGATTATTAATGAAAAAAGAAGAAAGAGGTAAGGATGGTAAGATGTATTTTGGGTAGCAATTAGAGGATAAGGGGTGGATGGAGTGGGAGATGGGGTTGTCACTTGTCGGTCCGAAGCTGGGAAATGGTGTTCGAGTTTCTTGTCATTCTTCGGCATCCTTTTCCATGCCGCTTGGTGTATGTCATTCTTTTTGTCCACTCCGATTCGGAAGAAAACTCATGCCGTTACTTTCTTTTGCAAGTACCGGACCATTGGTTAGGTATCTTTGAATCGCAAATCACAACCAAACAATCACATGCACAAAAACAACAATTAAATGGAGAAACGGAATACAAGATTTACATAGGTTAGCAAGTGTGCATACGTCTACGGTTGCAACTAGCGTTTATAATTCTTATTTACAATGCCTAAGACTGTATTTATAAAGTTACAAATAAGGGCGACAATCTTGATTAACAAGAAAACCTAGTAATGAAAGTAATTCATAAATTATGCGCAAGAGATTCGGGCGATAGCCAACCTTTCTCCCAAAGCATTTACACCCAACACCACCTGTGACGGTGTTCTTGCCTGCCAGAGGCGTTGCATCAGCAACGCCTTTTCCCTTTACGCTTCGTCCATCCTAATTTGTTGTCTTTGTCGCTTATAGCTTATAATCATGTGTTTGGGGTTGTGTTTTGAAGCAACTTATTGATTTATTTTAAGAAGTTAATAAGTTACTGGAGTGACTTGTTAACTTATTTTTCTCACAACCTATCATAATGTTAAACGATTTATAAATTTTCAAAAAGTTAAGTTATAATTGTTTCAAATAAACAATCCCAAACACCCCTATAATAAATTTTGTTATTGTTGTGCATACCAATGTTTTGGAGACCGGATCGGACCGGCCGGTCCACCGGGGATCGGTCAGGTGGCCTGTCCGGTCTGCTATGGTTCGGTTTTGGGTGGTCGAACCGGCCAGTTCGTCCCGAACCGGGAAACCGGACCGGTTCGGACCTGTTTTTGGTATTTTTTTTTATTTTAATGGGTAAAAACGGGGTGTTAAACCATAAATTAGTACGTTGGATATACAAATATAGTTAAATTTTATATATAACTATGAAATACATATATAAATCATATATAAATTACTAATATCTATTACATATATAAATATAGTTAAATCCGGTCCAACCGGTCCGACCACCAAACCAGTAAGGCGTCCGGTTCGACGTCCGAACCGATTCTGAAAACATTGATGCATACAATAAAAACTCATTATCTAAGAGTATTCAATTCCTTTTGTTTTCACTGTTTCCTTACCTGTCTTTCCACTTGTTTTTCTTCTAAATGGGATGATTTCCATTGTTATACGCTGGATAATAAAATCTATCTTTAGTTTTGCTACCAAAAGTTAATAAATGAGATCTGAGTCAAAAGCATATTTCTGTCAGAATTATTGTCCAGTGGGTGCTAGAGTATGCTCACGTTTGAACTTACATGTGTGACTTTTAATAATAAAGATGCAATTTTTTCCTTCTATTTTCCTTGGAAAAGAGATGGAGATAAACAAGACAAAAAAAGTCAGTATAATACAATAAATTTATGTTGATTGCTAATAGTTTTCAAGCATGAAATAACGCTGGTTATCCTTTGGAATCAAGCTATAATTTTGTTATGCGTCATTTCTGTGATGGGAATTTGAAATCATTCATTAGTGATACTGTTTGTCTTGGACCTTAAGCTAATGGTTCATGCATGTCTCGGACTTTAATACAACCCCTATTCAAGAAGAAGTTGCTGGTCTAATAAATATTCATTTCCACAAACAGGTTATAAATTAGTTTTTACTTTTAAGTAGATGGATTAATAAGACAATGTCACTTCTAACAATAAGAATAACCACTCACTAAAGATGGTGGGTAATGGAGGGCCAAGTCCTTAGATATTGGAAGTAAAACAAATGGCTGATGAAAATAAAAACAAAGTCTGACTTAATAAAATCATGTACAAGAAACAGTGACATTACTTCTTGTTGAGTTACAATACAAAATGTCTTAGCAAAAGAGACATGATTATGACATCCCGATTGACTGCCTCCCTCTAGGGTTTTTTTTTTGGTAAGTAACCCATTATGTGTGGATCTCTAAGGTCAGACACTAGCAATGCCACTGTTACCTCATCTCTATAGAAAAAGTTTAGAGAAATCATCTAAATTATCAGTCTATTCTATTTCTTAAAATCAAGATTAAGTTTAGAGACTCAATTGTCATTTATCATATTTATAGACTCGTTATTTCTTCTCTATATCTATTCATCATATATTTTTATTGGTGGTTATGATAAAGAAAAGTGTAAAAGTAATTATAAAGGTAAAAACAAGTATTATTTAATTAAAAATAGATAAATATAAGCATTGAGATGTGGGAGCATTTCTGGAAGATAGGACAAATTCACAATTGTTTTGGCTAAATTATATGATTGAAGATAAAGAACCAGATATAAGTGCTTTTAGGAGCGAAGATTTTAAGAAAGGAGATGAAGAAGAGAAGAGTTAATGTTGTTGAATATTGGACGTGTCTCACTAGCTCATTGAAGAAGGTTGAAACGAAAACCATTGTCATTAGTGTAATTTTATATAGTATAACTGAATTTAATTAAGACCAAAGTGAAATTATAATAAACATCAATAATTCAATACAACTTAGAAGGTATGGACTACGTAGTTAGTTAAGACTATTAGGATATCTGGAACCTATATGAACCTCAAAGATTTAAGGGAGCAAAGCCCCAAGGTCATGATGTTCCAAGGAGATAACGCCCGTGACGGGTTATCACTAGTAGTAACTAGTTACCGGAGGTTGCTTTGATAACTCATCAACTCATTATGAGCGGTAACTATTAAAATGTAAGAGTGTAGTTCATCTTGTGATTGGACACTATTCCTTTTTCGGTGATGCTGCTATGGATGCTTAAATTACATAAGCAAATTATAAAGCTTATGAGTTTCTAATTCTAAAGATGAACGATTTCACCAATGATTCTCTTTTGCCTCTACATAAGCACAACCAACAAAGAAGTTAGCTTCTTATTCATTAAAAAAACGTTCAAAAAGTTCATTGTTTAAATGGGAAAACGCATTTCACCAGTTCCGAAAATGCATTTAAACCATGATCAAACACATCACCTTAATTGATTACACCTTCTATTATCTAGCATGTCCAAGACAATAGAAAGGTACCAAAGATGCAGCTATGGAACAATGGAATCTAACCATCAAGACGATCAAGATGCACAGGTAGTGTTTCTTTCTTTAGCCGTGATCTATGCATAGACTCGGGTCTTCACCTTTAGTTTTATACTTTTATTCATGCACTTTAAAGTAACTATGTATCGTTTTCTAAAAACTTTTTATAATTGTAATTCATTGATGCCATTTAAAACAAAAACTTTTGATGGAACCATGGTAGTTGACTAAATAAAAACACATTTAGGATTAGGGTTTAAAGTAGAGTTCTCATTCAACAAGACCACTTTAATTGATCTCTTGTGAAGCTTATAATTTCTAATGAATAAATAAGACTAACTATTGTCTTGAACCTTGCAGAGCAGCTATCAGGAGTATTTAAAGCTCAAGGCAAAAGTTGATATTCTTCAACAATCTCAAAGGTATATTTGGTTGGATCTAGCGGCGTATAACATTGATCACTTATACCTTACAAACTATTGATGAACACAGAATTAAGATCCGTGATGCTGAATTTGATTAATATGTATGATCGAACCGGACCTCGAAACACATTCGAGGTCCTAATTAATTGCGGTCATCCAAGCCTTATATATACATACATGTATATAATTGTTAGATCGTATTATTAGACTATCGTTCATTAGTGTGAGCCCACTAACACATATAAGTTTCTAAGGTCATTTGTGATCTTTATATATTGTAACCTAATTATTAATAATATTCATTTAGTCTTTTATTATCTTACAATAATACAAGTGTGCACATATTATATATGTATAGACATTATCTTGGGGAAGAACTAGAGCAGTTGGGATCAAAGGAACTTGACCAGCTTGAACGCCAAATGGACTTATCTCTCAGGCAAGTCAGATTGACCAAGGTAAATCAATTAATCATACTACGTAGCACACCTTATTTTACTTGAAAAAAACTAGGTATTCTATGTTTCTTGAGCATTTTCTTAAAATTTTCTCAAATATTTGATGTTATACTTATGTTATGTTAACTGCAGACTAAACATATGCTTGATCAACTTGCAGACTTAAAAAAGAAGGTAATCTGCTATAAGTGTGTGTTGGAATGACTAACTTTGAACAAATTCATTTTCTTAATTTATGCATATAGACTACCCTATCACTAATTTATTTTAATAAAGTAACTTAGCAAGGAAACTCAATATCATCTATCTGTATTTCTAATATTTAACTAGATGTTTATGTGACGTTTTATAATTCTGTGGGCTTATCATTTTTTTTTCTCACTTCTCTCTTATTTAAAATAATATGCATAAAATAAATTCTAATTATTTACTTAATTATATTTTACATTGATTAGTATGTTTATTATTTTATTTTAATTATAATACTCTTTTTTATTATTTAAATTATGTTTTATTTTTATATGTATGTTTTTTAAGTTTGGTTTTCACATTTTACAAATTGGCCACTTACTTAAAATAAAATTAAAAACATGGTTTTAATTGAGATATAATTATTTTATATAGTTTAAATTATTATTACTAATTATTTGAAATTTATTTTATTCCATACATAGAGTTCAAGCCTAGTTATTTGTATATAAAGGAAGTTATTTATTTTCTTAAAACATTATTTTTATCATATTAGTATTTTTATATTCAATTTACTTCTCGTCTCCTTTTCATGTTTTCGTTAGTTTATATATTGTTAAAATCATATTAGAAGTTATTATTATTTTACTAATTAAATATGATATATGAGATAAAAGAAGTATATAAATGTAAAAACAACACTACTTATTAAAAGTAAATGTATCGTAATGTTAAATTACAATGATTACAATTGAGCAAAGGTATTACAACATAATTAATGAACATTACCGCTAAAATAATAAGCCACTGTAAGAACATATGGAAACGTAAGCATGAAATGATATTGTTTACAATAAGTAGATTAGTTTTCAAGAATTCTTCGTGTAATGTACGCAAATTAGTGAAAAGATGTTTAGTATGAACCTCATAGTGGAGATGTGAACATTTGCAATCCAGAAAATTCGAGCTTTATGTTTTACTATAAAACCAATATTTTTGCATGTAATTAAATTTATTGGAAGATCATTAACTATATGTGATAAATGCTATTAACTTTTATAACAATTGTATACGCAGTATCTATATAAATAACTTATTATCTTTTTAAGGGATAATTAATTTAGGGTGTTGGTTGTGTCTAATGAAAATACATTTAAAGAATGGTGAAGCTCCGATTAAAATTATAGGTTCGAGCTCTGTCTAATATCGATTGGTTTAAATTAATTGTTATATATTAGATGTAGAATATATATGTTAATTGTTATATATTAGAAGTAGAATATATGGGGGTGTGAGAGTTACTATTTAAAAAATTTTATATATATTTTTTTATATAATAAATTAATCTAAAAGTATAAAATACTGTCTAGAAATAAATTAATGTCTAAAAAAGATGTAGACTTCAAGTTTTGAGTAGATTAATTATTGGAAATGAATTTTATGCTTCTTCTTCTCTTTTCATTTATATCTAAAGATTCAAACATAAAGTTATGGTTAAAGATGGGATGATTATAAAATATACTATAATATAAGAATATAAACCCTCAAATCAAATTCTACTGTGTGCACATGTACGCGCGCACACACATAGAATTTAGGTTTATAATGTTTTGGCAGTTGATGATTTCTGCTTTTACAAATTTTTTGATAGTATGTAAAACATTTAAATACAAGTTTTGATAGTATATACAACATTTAAATAGTATAACTTATAAGAATTTTTTCTAAGTCATGGACCACTTATATATCTACCATTAATAACAAGCCTTAAACACTTATAATTAACCTAGTAGTCTAGTGATAAGGTGCTTGCCCTCCATCAAAATAGCATGGATTTAAATCTGTAAGGTTAGGGGATTAGGTGCTACATAAAATTACCATTAAATGAAATAATTAAATAACAAGTCTCAAACCCCAGATTATTGTTAAATAGTCTTAAACCCTAGGTTGAGTGATTAATGCCAGTTTAGCCAAAGACCACTAGTTGCATGTGGCAGTTAATATTATGTTTGAAGAGACAGATCATAAACATAAGCTGCAGTGAAGATGTAGCCCATCAATTTTCCTTTGCTAGAAATTGACCTCTTTGAAGTCCTCCAAAATGAGAGTGTATGTTTAATATGAGTATACATGTGATTTGCCCCTTCATTGTATCTCTTACATGAAGTGACAGTGGTACTTTCTGAGTTTCTGCAACGGTAAGTTTGTTTTCAGTCTTAAGATCTGCTGCAGTGTTATATTGCCCAGGTTCCATCAGCTAGCAGTAAGTAGCTAGCTATGCAGTCTAAAATACAGATTCCTGATTACCATTTGCATAAATTTCATCACATTATTATATAGTAACTAATCTAGTTTATGTTCAACTAAATCATCCTAATACAAGAGAGAAAACTAACTTCAGTCTTGTTACAGGAACAATCACTGTTGGAAGCTAACAAAGCCCTAAGAATTAAGGTATGAAATGAAACCCTAAATGTATATAATTTACCATTTTATTAAAACTTAGATAAATGGTAATTGATTATTTACATTTAGACTAGAATGATTTTTGTGTCTAGAATGATTCATTTAGTCACAAAATAAATCTGAAGTACCATATATGTTCTTTATGTTTTGATAGTTGGAAGAAAGCACGGCAGCGTATAAATTATCATGGGAAGCCAACGAGCGCAACTTTGATAACAGACGACCTTGTGCTCACCACGAGGGACGTTATTTCCAACATCTTGATTGCAATGACAACATGCAAATTGGGTACATATCTGAGAACCACTAAAGAATGTAATGTGTATTTATTTTAATTTGCTATGGGTTTAATTTACCTCTGTTTATCTTTGCATTTTAGCTACAGTAGTGAGCCACCGATCGAAGAAAGGGACGTTCCAAGTAGATCACCAAATACCAATGACGATATACCAGGGTGGATGCTCTAACTAATGATCAAGTGATCAAAGAACATCCTCAATATATGTATAGATCACAAATAACAAATTGTCTTGAAACTGGGTTAATAAAGTACACAATAGAAATTCATGTTTTGCATTCAGTAATAAATTGGTATTGTTGTGTAGTTTGAGTTACTTTGATATGTTCTTTTATCATGGAATATAAATATTTATTTGGTTGTACCAGAAGCTGAAGTACTTCAAACTTTATAAATGCATATCTAAAATAGTATACAATAGAAATTCATGGAATTGTTGGTCTTACCTTTTGACTTTTCCCTGGTCAGATTTTCAAGGTTATCATCTTGACTAAATATTAGATTAGTTAGTGGTTGTTAAGTTAATTGAAATGTCACTCAAGCAAATATGAATGTATTAAAGTTTATTTTAAAGTAAGTGTAATGGTTTTAAATTATTTTTTAGTTAATAATTGTAAAAAGTGAAAAAAATGAATGTACGCACCCCTCTTTAACGCCGGATAAGAGCTTGGCTAAACATGAGTTTGAAACCTTTTTAATTAGGATGTAGTGGCTTTAGCATATCATTTATGTTTAAATCAACGAATTTGGCACCACTACGTCCAGTTTTATAAAATTGATATTTAGGTGTGCATATGTAGTGCTGGTGAATGGTGATAGTTTTATTTTTGTTATTTCCATATAATTTCCATGGTCACACTTGACACTTGTAGTGTAGGTTTAGAGCTGAACCCTTGGTGGTGTGTTATCTGTGCGTTTGGGCTTAACAATTGTTTTAGTTCATCATCATCGTCATTATGATGCACCTTTTTCTTGTTTGGAAAGCACTTGGGAGGGGTTTTGGATTTGTTCTGGTAAATTTCATAATTAACTTTCGCTATGAACACCTAATTCTCTATAGTAGATCATGCAATGCTTGCCTTAATTAACTTCGTTTTGGAATCTTCACGTACACTATCCTGAACTATATTTCGAGTTCTAGTGATGGTGTTTGCGCATTAGGAGGCATTCATTTGGTCTTAAGAAAAGTACATAACTTATGGAAAACTAGATTATCAAGATTGTCGAGAATGATGTATTAAGTTTCCTATCTTTGATTAGAAAAACTCATGGTTTAAAGGTTTATGCGTTGATTTGACAAGAAATGATGAATCATTGGCCGGTTTAATTTATGGCACAAGGTCAGCTTTCATAAGTGCCTAGCATGAGTAACTATAAAGCTTATGTGATTTCTACTCTCTCATTGATGAATAAACACTCATGATCCCACTAATACATGTGTATTATTGGTGTAAATTACGTGATTTTGATCAAGCTACAACACCTATGAGGAGCATTCAGTAAAGTAAAACCCTTTAACAAAAAGGAATAGCTTCTTAAATCCAAATAGATCATGGAAAGGATCGGATAACTTTTCTCTACCATGTGTGGATCGTAAAGAGCGTATATTAAATAACACTTAATTATGGAGGAGACTTGTATTTGATACAAAGGAAAAGATGGAATAGTCTTGGAAAGAATGACAATAAAGACTTTGATAATCTAAATCAATACAAGCTAAGATGTATGCAAGAGTATTGCAAATACATGATCTCATAGAGTGCATAAGGGTCAAAAGAAGTCTAATTAGTTATTAGACTCATCTGCTAGTTGAATATATGTAGATAACATGCCAAGTACATATTGATTCTGAATTGAGAATTTGTGTCATTTTAAAGAAAAAGTATTATGCATATATCCATATATGTTTATATATGAGACTATGGTCAGTATCATTACAAAATAACTCAAGTATCATCAGAATTAATTTATATTTATGTAAATAAATTTATATGTGGTTTGAAAATAAAAAAAATAATTCTGTAATTATTCTAACTCTATGAGGTTATACTTTGAAAGAATATGACTCTTCAATTTAGAGCATCTCCAATAGGGCGTCTTTAGCTCTTAAAAACGTCACATCATCCGTTTTTGAGGCCAAGAACCATTGCGGGTTTGTTTTTGAAGGTACACGTTCATAAAGATGAACATCAAAAAACATCTGATATTTTCAGAGTTGGGCCAGGATTGGGTTTTAATATTAAAAAAAAAAAATAATATATTTATATTAATAAAATATTTAGTTTTTTAATATTAATTTAAGCGTTGGGCGTTTCAAGTCAACTTCATGCGCCTTAACAGTGCTCAAGTGCCTGAACAGAGCGCGTGAACAGTGCTCATGCGTCTGAACAATGCTCATGTGCCTGAATAGTGTTGTGTGCCTAAACGGTAAATTTAATTTTTAACAATAAATTATTATTTATTAAATTTAAAGTTTAAGTTTTAAATTTTAAAATTTCCCTCTAAAAAGTGTTTAACTTTTATATTTTAAAATTTTAAAGTTTTAAAATTTCCATCCAACAAAAGACATATAAATATTTTATTTATATTTTATATTAATATATATAATTGATAATTAAAAATAAATATAAAGGTGATAATGATGTGGCAATGTTTTTAGTTTTACTATTGGAGAGGTTTTTAGGGTTTTTGAAGAATGAGTGATTTTCTGATATGATTGCTGAATATACATGTTTTTAGGTGTTTTTTTATTTAATCATTGGTGATGGTCTTAATGAGGAGATGGTTGGTAAAATAGTTGTAAATTTTGTTTTACTAAATATGGATAAATAAATAAATTTTATATGAGATATAAAGGGACGTGACTTCATTATGTATAGATTCTTCAAGTTAGGCAAAACTCCTACGGCACAGGTCTCCTTTGACTTCTTTCGAAATACTCTTATCTCAAGACCATCGTGCATGACACTGTGAGCCTATAATGACATTCTTCTTCTCGAGTTTCATGTAAGTTTGTTTCACCACTAAAAGCTAGCATTGATGATTTTGTAATGCACCAGCAGTGCCCTCATTTCAACCTCCAAAATCCAAAAAAAAAAATAATTCGCATCGATTTCCTAAAATCAAATTTCAACCTTCGATACATGCCGGCATCACTTATAGTATTACATAAAATGTAAAAACAGTTAAATTAACAAATATATAATAATACCATACTAAAACTAAAGAGAATAATATTCTTGTTTATAAAATGTAATTTTTAAAAAACATTAACATATAAAAAGTTTAACCATTTAAAAGTAATTTGGAAAAGTTACTTTACACGTGAACAAACCATCACTTAATTGACATGAAAAATAATTAAAATGGTAAAACTCATAAAAGACAGTTTTACCACCTTAAATTCTTAAAAATATGCTTTTTATGAAATTATGAATTCTAAAAAGATATGATACTGAAATAACGTTGTTACGCACTTTTACAGTATGTAAAATAAAATGATAAAATATAACAAATAATTAGTTTAATACATTATAAACAGTAACAAAATAACACGCGCGAATTAATATAAATGTAAAACACAATGATAAAATATCTTATTGTACTATGATTTATTATTGTGTTATTGCTTAGTATATATAGTAAGAATGCAAGGTTAAAGCAGATACAAATAATATTGTTTTTAAAAATTTAAAAGGCGTTCCAATAGCATTCTATTTTAGTGGAAAAATAACAAATTTATTTAACCTTTAAAGCTTAATCTTCCTTTAGGATTATTAAATCTGAAAAGACTGAAAGAGGACATCATGATAACTCAAGTAATCGTTTTCTTTATAGAACGAAAGATTAAAACGACAATATTGGACATTTCTACGGATGTATTTCATTTTTCCGGAAAAAGAATAGTAAGTATTGCTTATGTATAGACTTTTAGTTCATACGGGGGTCCCTATAGAAAAGTGACACGTAGCAGTATCCATCAATGTCCAACACTTCAAGTACAATAATAATTTTTTGAAACACCAAAAAAGATGTAGACAATAACTAAACATGAGACCCCTCACCACCAATCACTGACAAGAAAGCTCAAAGCAAAAAACAATTTTTTTTTAAAAAAATAAAGAAGTAACGATCGTAGGGTTTTAGTCCTAACTAAACAAATAGTAACTCTTGCAGCCAATAAGAACTCGACAGCACAACATCATCATTTACCAACGAATCTGTGACAAACTCACACTTTATTCTTGATTTTTGCATGTCAATATCATGGATGCGGGTATAACTATCACCCGATGGACAATAATATGTAAACAAGTATTTGAAGTAGATGACACTTTTAGAGTAACAGGACTTTCTTCCAGAAAAGCTAGTGATCGTTATTAATAAGAAAAACGTTTACAAAAGGTAAAAGAATTTTGTAGAGATGAGTCTAGTTTAACCACAAAAAAAGTGTGGGACTACAAGTGAGTACTAACAAAAAAAAAATCTAGTTTAAATCTTATAGAATACAAGTATGAAAAGTAAAGTAGTTATAAATTTGAAAAGTAGTTATAAAAGTAAATCTTATAGAATACAAGTATGAAAAAAATCTAGTTTAAATAATCTTATAGAATACAAGTTTTAAAAAATCATTAAAAAACCAAGAAGGAAGATTTTTATTTTTACAGCTATTCCCCTGCTAGCTTTAGTAAACCATACACTTTGGATAAATAAAATCAAATAAAATAAAATATTATTAATTATAAAAAGATATTTTAAAATAAGAAATTATTGAAATCTTCCTATTTATAAATAGAAGAAAATTTTTATTTCAAAACAAATGTTTAGAAAAATATTATTTTTAAATTTTTTTTCTTATTATAACTTTCCATTTTAATTATTTTTTTATAAAAATTTTACTTTCTAAAAACACACGTTTTAAAATATTTCGTATTTATAAAAAACTTTGATGCCTTAGAAAAAATTCTTATTTTATAAAAAGTTTTTTGTTTAGAAATAACATACATAAAAAGATCTATTTCTTAATTTATTAAAAAACCGTTTTAATCTAAAAAATAATTAAATAATATTTTTAGTAATTAATGTGGTTATTTAATAGGTGAAAAAACGGGAAAAAAATTTGGTGAGTAAGAATGTGAAGGTGTGACGTGTCTCTCCTATTTACCATTTTATTAGAGTAGGATGATGAGAGTTAATTCAACCTATTTATAAACACATTATCTTTGTTGCTATATAAGCTAATATGAATTATATAATTAGTTCGCTAGTAATATAGTCGTCAATGTAAGTCAGTAGTACCCTTGGCTGACCCCATGTGAAGTAATTCATGTGTTTGTTATTATACGCATGTCATTCCGAGTTAATGTGAGGAAGGAGATTTCAAACTATCGGTTTACTAATTTTTTTTTATTGGATTGAATTAGGTCACATAATTAAGAGCTAATAAGAACACAAATTTCATCTTGAAGGGCTCAAGAAATTAAAATCAAGAACCACTAATATCAATTTTCAAGTTTTATAGACATTTTAATCTCTTTTTTTACCGGCCTATTAAATGAACATTTGCTGATAAATTGTAATTTTCCCTAGGAATTATCAATTTAGCATCCTAAAAAAATTTGATTCCATAGTAAATTTAAAGTGAAAAATAATATGTTCAGTTTTCCAAAGTGAAACCCTAAAAATTATGAATCACGCACGTTTTTAAATGTGGCCATCAAAATTTCTCAATTATGCCTTTCTAACTTTGGAATCAACAGCCTCAAAAACCCTGACATGAGTCATTATTACCATTGTTAGTATCATCATTGAATCCTCATTCCCTCGATCTAACTAGCATTAAAAAGAGTTAGAGAGTGGAGTTTCTACTTGGCTTATACTTAGAAAGCCACATGCCCAAAAGAAACAAAAAGAATGCTTCAAGTAGGGTCGGAGCCTTGTCCTTTAATTGAGGGAAGATGGGACTAAACACTCTACCATGTTTATTTTCACTATTTTCTAATAGAACAATCGTTCAAAAACCTACGAAGTCAATCAACTTTTGGTATTATATATTATATATTACATATAAATAAAACTTTGGGGCTACTTACCCATTGTGCACATAACTAATTAGGTCCACCCATGAATATGAGTGGTTCACCATTGTGCTAGTTGAAGTAGTTTCGTCCTTGTTTGCACACAACTCTCATCTCAGTTGTTTGGAATATTGAGGAGGTTTCGTATGAAAATCACGTATTTATGTGAAAACTTGAGAAAACTAATCAAATCGGTCACATATATAAAAAGATTTTATATCATATATACATATATGTGTGTATGTATAGATAGTGGTAGAGATAAAATGAAAATCGTAATATAGTTTTACATATAAATCACACATAACTTACGTATACGTAACAATTTTTTCATTCAACATAGGATTAAGTATACGTAACAGTCTTTATTCTCGTATTTATGTTCATCATATATGTAATAGGTAGTTAAATACCTTTTTAACATTATGAAGAATACAACATACCGCATAGTCTCCTCTCATTTCTAAAACTTTATAAAAATTTACGCATCGGTTATTTTCAAGGTTTTGATGTATTAATAAAAAATAATTCACCTCTTTAAAAATATTAAAGGTATAACTGAATTGTTAGTTGATGAGATAATTATAAAATGTTAATTACTATCCTGATATTCAAACTAGAAATTATTCAATGAATAATAATAGTTATAGATGATAAGCCTACCTATAATAATAACTCAAGCATCTTATAAACATTGACCAGACGATCATATCAACATGTAGCTTAAAACGAAGTATAACAAATCAAACATCTGATAAACATTGATCAGACGTTTATGATTCATTATGTTTTGTTCTCTTGTTTTGGGTTATTCTTTTATGTTCGTTTGTTCCTTCATCTCTTATGCTGTCATCTAAATTACTATAGTTTTTTTGAAGGAAAAAGTCGAGAATTTATTTTTGTTTTTCAAATTTTTTAGTGTTTTATGATCTTTGACAATCGAATCACAAAAAAAAATTTATGCTTTGGGTTAATTTACTTTGTCAAAATGGACATCGCACGGAAAACTATAACCATAATCCTTTTTATCTGGCATTAACTTGGAATCACGTGCATCTAACGCGCCTTTTACTAAGATCAACTAACTATTTGTCTTCTTAGAGTGTGAGGTTTTTGCATCACCACTACTATCATTATTTTCTTTAATATGAATAATGACTATAGGAAACATTGTCGGTTTATAGGAGATTGTTATCGAATATCGACCGGTTATTAATAATTGATTTGTCATCTATCTTTAACTTTGTTTTTTAGTCGTTATTTTATCACTATCTTGAATATTAGGATAGCTCTTTTTATGTATTATCATCATCTCATTATCTTGTAATATGTTACATCTATATAACTAGATGGGTGAATTATTGTCGAATTATATAAATAAAAAACTTAACTTTTAAGATATCGTACCATTATTAATCATGGTCATAAGGATTGTGTGTTCCCCAACCAAATGATCGTGGGTTCAACTATTGCGATATGCAGATTTAATAAATATTTTTCTGGTGATAGGAATTATGGTTAAAAAATCAAATGCATAAATGATCCGCGCAAGGATCAAACATTGAAACCTGAATCAAAATTCAAACGTAGGAGAGTACCAGAGTTCAATGTTAAGATGGTTTTTACGCTAGAAGAGTTGAATAAAATAATGTAGGAAAAAACCCTAAATTCTTACATGTATGATGTTAGGTTAAATAAGTTAGTATTATAATAGAATATAATATTTGTCACCACTTTTCGCAAGAACATATTGTATAACCACTTTCGTTTACATCATTATATTTTTTATCCGATGAAACATTAGCTAATACTTACTATTTTTCTCTTATTCAACAATATTATTAATTAACAATTCTTAGAATTATTTGAAGACAATGATTACATAAATTTATATTACAATTTGTATCACATAAAATTAGATGAAATTTCTTTTATATTTTTATCAAAAAGATCAAAAGCAAAAAAAAATATAAGTTTGAGATTTTAAACAGGTTGACGCGCTGCAAAAAAAAAAACATAAATTACAATAGATCATGGGATCTTGTAATGTTTAAATATTTTTGTCTACTTTGACTAATATAATTTTAGTAAATGAATTCATGATAGACGCAAATAGAAACATAAATATATAACGAAAAACATATGAAAACTGAACTAATTAAAAACCGAGTTCAGTTATGTTTGAATTTTCTATTTCCAATTGGAATCCAAATAATCATCTCCTAATTAGGTGTCATAATTTTGTGACTAAATCCCAATACGAATAAAAAAAATTATAACACCACAATAACCCTTTTTATAGATTAATTTCGCGTTTAATTGAAGATTTAAAACAATTTGGATATAGGAAGAATGAGCATGTACCATACGTCACTGCCAAACTTTCCTTAATAGAATGGAAAACAAAAGGAGAAATGAGAAAACGTACTAACACACCCATGAAAAAACAAAAAGATGAACAAAAGCGACATCAACAATATAACTATGTAAAATGAACCCAAAATAAACATACTCCAAATGAATCTTTGTTAACTGGGTCAAGCCTCCTTAGCAGAAAAACACAAAAGATAAAAACTAACAATATTTTTACATTAATTTGAGGTATCTATAAATGCTTAAAACTGATACATTAAAACCTTAGAAAATCTAAATTGGGAAACTTTGGAATACTTGAAATTTATAGGACAAAATGAAATAAATAGCATACCCGATGTTTGACTTAACTCTCGTTTTACACATAATTCGGGGAGGGGCTAGATCGCTTTGACACCCAAGGACTTGGAGCGTTTTTTTTGTTGTTTCCACTGCTTGAAGTGCTTATTACGACCACGAATGTGAAGCCTTACCCTGCACTTTTCGCAAGAGGTTGTTTCATAAGGCTAGAAAACCATGACCTCAAGTTTATAAAACAAGAACCTTACCAGTTGCTATAAAAGGCTCATCGTCTCCAAGACAAAATAAAATTAGATAACTAAATAAAAGTGTAAGATTATGTTACCCACAATCTATGTGTTTTTATAGTTGAACGGAATCTAATGAATTCACGGAAATTTGAGGGTAGATTTTGAAATCCAGAACCAAAGCTCCAGGATAAGAAATTTGTTCACAAGAGTTGACAGACGTTTTTATCTGTATCTCATGGGCTCACTTCCTTTTTATTCGGTTAATTCAAATATAAGTCCGCTAACTCTTGCATTATGATCGTTAATTAGTCTTAACATAAAACCCCTTAAGGTTCAGGTTCAGGATAAATTATATATTGTGTTAGACCTTCTTTCCACAGTACAATAATAGTTGTAAGGATCAAGCAAATTGAAATTGTATATGATGTAGTTTGCTGATATATACTGCCAACATAGCAGGGAGGGACATAACTCCTTTGGCATCTAGGTTGAGGTGTATAATATTATTTTCATTTATTAATATCTAACTTCTTCCCCCTTTTGCTGAAACATATAAGCCAAGGGTGTTTGAGGTTCCTTAGATAAAAAAGCAAGGGTTCAGTGAAGCACAAAAGGTAACTCACCCACCCCTTCTAGAAAGAAAGTAAACACCAACAACAACAACAACAACAACATCAACAAATAACAGCTTAATTTCCTTTTCTAGCCAAGAGTATCTGGATTTGGTTTGTTTGGTTTTCTGAAGATAGGTAGATCATATCAGAAGGAGTATGGGTAGAGGTAAGGTACAACTTAGGAGGATAGAGAACAAGATCAACAGGCAGGTAACTTTCTCAAAGAGGAGAGGAGGCTTATTGAAGAAAGCCCATGAGATTTCTGTTCTTTGTGATGCTGAAGTTGCTTTAATTGTCTTCTCCAACAAAGGAAAACTCTTTGAGTTTTCTACTGACTCTTGGTATACTATACTACCCTTTCTTAATTTTCCTCTTTCATCCATCTATCTTAATTCTCTCTATATATATATTCTTAATCATTTCATCTAGGGCTCTAAATCTACAAACGACAAACAAACAAACAAACGTATCCAGTAAAATCCGACTGAATATATAGCAAGATCTGAACAAGATCTAGGGACGGTGAGATGAGGGTATTAAAAGAAGATATTAACCTAAAACAAAAACAAATAAAGTTCTAATCTTACCCTTTTGTGGATCATGAACAAATCTAATGACCAATAAGGTCAGATCTATGGAGAATATTATGTTTTCAAGATGTGTACTGTTACATATGAACTATGCAAGTATTATCTTCTATCAAATGGTTTGATCCAGCAGTTATCTAATGGATAAACAGATCCAACAGTGGACAATATGTACGTACAAGTGTACAACACTCAAGTCTTCATTTGGTTTTCAACTTTTTATTAAATTTTATAAATACGTCTTGTATATACTCTAAGATAAATATGCTGATTAAGAGTACTTAAAGATCTTTCTTTCCAAAATAAATAATCACAATTAAATCGGTTATATGTCAGTTTTTTTCGATTTTTTTTGCTAATTTTTTCCTGATTTTTTGATGAAATATTTAATATTATATGAATCGCTATGAAAATTTTGGAAAGAATCCGTACTAACTTATCACGTACGAGTAGCTGTATTTTCTGCTTGTTTAGAGTCATCTGTATGATAAAATAGCAGATTTGATGTGTTTCAATCAAAAGGGAAAAATACAGGTGCTAAAAGATGCAAGTTAATACTTACATACATTATTATGTGTGTCTATGCCTGTATATACTTTTATTATGTGTAGAGATTTTTATAAATTTCACTGCAGTTACGTACATATGATATATTACAAATCAACAAATCTTGATCTGCCTGATCTCCTTATTGTTTTTGACCCTAAATTTATATATTTTAGCTCTAAATTAATATGTCTATTTAGAAGCGATTAGATTCCTAGAATTAGCTAAATTTATAGATCTAGCGCTCGCAAGTCTCTCGTTAAGAGTGATCATATGCTTTTTATTGCGCTAAAGCCAGTTAACATTCATGGGGGACATTTCTTCTCCTTTGCAAATTCCTTTCTAAGTGATTACTCTTAATTTAACTCCTTTTTGAATAGAGTCTTCTATCTTGATCAAGTACTGGAAATTTAGTTGAGGTTTCCCCTTGTGATCAATGGCATTTCTATTTATTTCAAGCATGGCTTCGTCTTTTATTTCTACTTATATCTAGATTTAGCGCGCACAAGTTTCTCCCTAGTAGTGTTTGTTCCTCTATTGTGCTAGTGATCATTATTATTGGCTTTCCCCGATTTGATATTTTTAGTTGGTTTCATGATTGTAAATGTTACAAAGAACAACTAAATATCATCAAAAGTAAATAATATATATCATGTGTTGTCGATATATTCCCTCTTTACGTTTATGTGAACTATCGTTGTTTCATATGAAGAAAAGTGAAGTGTTTTTCGACTAAGCATGAAGTTTCTAGTATTCGTGTAGTCTACCATTGTAATAATCTTTCTCAGTCTCTTCTAGTATTATCTTAAAATATTTATGAAGATTTCTTTGCAAATGTCATTGCATCATATTTCAATCTATCTCAGCCTTACCTCGAGTCCAAACATAGTAACTGGTTAAAATAAAAACACTTCGTGCATATATTTATTAAAGAATCATATCGCGTCCAAATCTTTGTGATAATTACACCGTAAGTATTAATATTTCTACATATTGGCTACGTATCTATTTAAACTACTTCATGAGCATCAAGTATGTACATGTTACACCGTTTTGAGTGAGAAACAATAACATGCATGTCAAATAAGAAACACTTATTAGTTTATGTGCAAAGAGCTATAAATGAAACATGATACAATTTTGTGTGACCTTGTTTAATATATTAGTGGCCTAATGTTAGAAATTTAATACATGGGTAGTTACCACATACATTATCCCTACTTTGTGTGACCTTGTACTCTCCTCTTCTACTATTTTCATCATTCTTTCAAATATTTTTATTATTAGCAGTATTATAGCATTGTTGCTATATCTTTGTAACTATACTATACATAATCGAATTTGTGTTCCTACATTTGACATTTCTTCTCCATATATATTTTCTTCATGATCTGCTGATTCTCTTTATTATGTATGTGCCTAATCTTTTGTAATGACATAGCTATTATTTTTCTCAGGGGGAGACCATCTTCCTTTTTAGTTTGTTTTGCACATTCATACCCTAAACTTTTGTGTTTTAATCTAAAAATAGTTATAAATATAATACTGTTAGATACCCAACAAAAGGTTTGTAATTTTATTATATACCACATGGTTTAAAATCTGGGAACACTAATTTTCATCCATCAAAAATTCTGAAATTGTCATGAATATTTCATGCAAAGACACGGTAACTTTTTTTTGGAACCTTATTGTGTCAGTGTGTCTCCTCAGTCATGGAGTTAGTTTCTAGTCCACTACAAAACAGAAAAATCATAAGTGCCAACCGCGATGAAATTTGTCAAAAAGTTGGACGTGGGTAACAATTTTACCGATAATCGATAGTTCTCCCATATAGTCCATTTTACAATCAAGATTAACGTCTTCATTATCCCCATTAATTTTGATTTGTACCTCCGAGATCCGAGATCCTTGCTTATTCCTTCATCCTTCTTCTTGAGCCCATTAATGACTATCATCATTATGATAATCATGATCGGTATATCTTCACACGGAGTTGATTCACGTGCTTGCATGCGAACTTAAATAATTAAGCTACATGCTTGTCTGATTAATTTGATTCACCTAGTAGCCTGCTTGCTTGCTTTTTGATATATAGATTCTTGTCAAAAATTTTCAACCATTGTGCTAGCTTGCTTGCTATTGATAGATTCCTGTAAAAAAAATTTTTTTTGACACGACCCGAACCTGAAAACATAACAGACATATGAACCTAAAGTCGGCACGAAAATTCAAGAGTTACACGAACCACACACATGATAGGTTCAGCCCAAATTTTTTAAGTTTTATATTTTTTAACAGTTTATACTATATAATTACTATTTCACAACAAAAATAAAATTTATATAAAATATTTAAATTTTTTGTATCAAAATCTTATGCCACTTTCTCTTTTAAATTTTAAGTTTCGATTTATAATACATCCAACCAATTTAACTTATGACAAAAAAATATGTTTAAAAAATAACATAAAAAGAAGTTGGTTAAACGAGTCAATCCACAACCACCAGGTTGACAGAAACACAACTCATTTAGCTAAACAGATTTACGAATTCAACCAAAAACTGACTCAAGCTTGTTTATACCCAACGCAAACCCGTGAATTTCATATTAGGTTTATGTAGTGTTAAAAGTTCACACTCCCACACTCTTAGCATGACTACAAAGAGGGTTCCTCAACTCTGTAGCTGAAAAGATTTAATCCAACTCTATTCGGCCCATGCATTATATATTGCCTCAGTTTTCTTTTCTAATTTTTGGTTTAAATATTCTGAATTAGCCTTATATAATACTTTGCATGATCTAAAGAAAATCTAATTCTCATTATTTCTGGTCCCAAGTAATTGCTACAGTCACATCTTCAACCTTTATATTCCACCTTAAGTGCATGCATGGATTCAATGAGGGATTACATACAAATTTTGTAAATCTTATTCTTAGACAAATTATGCTTCAAAATGGACTTGTAAATTCATTTAACGTTCTGGTTTTGACTTGTCACAGCATGGACAGCATCTTGGAGCGATATGAACGATATTCATACACTGAGCGACAGCTAGTTTCTGCAGATGCTACTCCGGTACATATTCATGAATTTCACTCATGACAGATGTTTTTGGTTTAGTTACTGTGTCAAATCGGTTTTATATTTAGCTATTTGATCGTCTCTCTTTCACCTGATGACGCTAAATCTGTATATATTCACAGAGAAGTTGGACCCTAGAGTACAACAAACTTAAATCTAGGGCTGAGCTTTTACAAAGGAATCACAGGTGAGTCTTATATATATTTTGTTAATTAGACACTTAAGTTTTTATTAACTTAGGGAAGAAACTGATCATTGATTGAATTAATGTTTATATATCTAACTGTTTAGGCACTATATGGGTGAAGATATAGAGTCATTGAGCTTGAAGGAAATCCAAAATCTGGAGCAACAACTTGATACTGGTCTCAAGAACATTCGCACAAGAAAAGTAATTAGCACGTATTATTTTGTTTTTGTTACAGTATATATTTTTCGAACATGGATTCACTTTAAGTTTTGTCTTGTAGAACCAACTCCTGCATGAATCAATCTCCGAGCTTCAGAAAAAGGTGTGTTTTTTTTCTTACTTTTTTTCTTCTACAATGTGTATCTTAATTATGCATAAGTTTAATTTGTGTCACTGTGTTTTAGTTTTTGGATGACCGAGTAAATTTTTAGCCGAGTCGCGGGTCATCAAAATTCCAATAATAATGTATACGTTAGGAACGAGATCAAAACACACTATGGTATTCGTATAAAGAATAGTGTCCCCGCTCATGCTTAACCCTAAATTAACTTCGAAATTCTTTAAATTTTTAGACTTCGGGTACATATATAACGCATAAAAAATAATCGCCACTATAGCATACATTCTACCCCTCATGGTAGTTCTTCGATATGTTTTCTTTTACACTTCTTTAATATAGATATATACATAAGCATATGAAAATTTCCTCATATCCTTAATATTTTGAAATTGTGAAACCCATCACAACTAAAAAATTGTCAAAGTGGTACATACTTTTCGGTCGCAAAAAGATTGCAAAAGGCTATTTGCAACTATATGTTATGTTGTAAACTTTGTGATGGGTTTGCGACTGGTTTTGCAACCGCGTTGCAACCAAAATGCTTTTTATTTTAAAAAAACAGCATATTCCTGTTATTCAGCTTTCAACGCACTAATAATGTATTTTTTTAAATTAAACCGTTCATCAAGAATTCACAATTCTTAAATCATACAATATATACTAATTGAAGTTACAAAATAAACTATCCAACAAATATAATAGATGCCAAAAAGTTCATAATTCAAAATTCGTTCGTTATTTTTGCAATCATTGTTAGCAGTCGTAAGTTTTGGTCACAAATACCTAGTTTTCTAGTAGTGATTAGCTTGCATCATCTTTATAGTAAAAGAAAATATTGATTGAAATATATTCTGCATGGAAATAAATGTCACATCCCGGCGGAAGCGTGAAATGCTTAGGGTGTGACTTGTTTGCTCAGAACTCATTGATTAACAATTACCACAACATATCACATAGATATATATATTTTCCATGATAAGGCATACTAAGTTCATATAATATCACACAACATAACAAAGATTAATAAGGAGTTAGGATTACATTAATTCATCATAGTCAAAATTTGAACTAACGTAAACCTATTACATTAAAAGCCTAACAGTAACATCTTCAGAGGCGATGGTAGTGAGCATCCACCGACACACTGAGATCATACAGATTTACTGTCAGGTTCACACAAACTTTTCCCACAACTTCTCCCCATCCATTATAAACATCAAATGAGAACATTAAGCTGTTAGTCATGGTGAATTCCTGAAAAAGCATACTCAAAATAATCAACGCAAAGTTGGTGAGCTTCACAGGTTTATATAACATAGATGCATTATACACAACCAAACCTTACACAATAACCAGATCATTCATATCTGTCATAACATATTTCATAAATCAGATAATATAGCAACACAATACTCATCTTATTGGTGCAGGAAATATTTTCCTAGTAGCGCTACCAATATTATCTAACGGTTCCACATCCGAATTAATGGTTGTGACATAATTTTCATAAATAATGCATCAGATAGTATGCTTTTTCCCAAAAACTTTTATTAAAACAAAAATGGGCTATGAAACTCACCTTTTCTCCAAATGATAACCTATACAAGAAAAATATTCATAATTTAGAGAATGTATATTTCTTTAACATTTTTAGCACCTCAGATTGAAGAATTTATTTTATAAATCATGTTTTAGTATAAATTCTGAAATTTTTACAGTAGATGTATTATGATGTTAGGTAAAATATACTAAAATTTTACATTCAAATTATTTCCAGGCTAATTTTTATTATTTTTACATTATTCACATAATTCTTTAGAAATACCTTCGGGCCTCTAAAATTTACCAAATTTCAGCAGGTTACTAATCATAATTCGTAAAGTTTTGCAGAATTTTCTCATGCTCTAAACTATAGCAGAGCTATTTTTATAATTTTTCCTATTTTATCTTTATTTTGCTAAAAATACCAGATCATGTCCAAAAATTCCAATTTTTATACAAACTGTTCCATTTTTATTCTTATATTTTCTATAATTTTTCCATAATTTATTTCATACCTTAAGTATTTTTCCCGATTTTTGTTTAACAGAATAGTTAAAATTTAATATTTCAGAAAATGTTTTGAGTTAGATCACGAAATTTTTCCAGTGGGTCCTATAATTTCTTATAATCAGCACATAATTTTTCTATAACTTTACTAGGATCAGTTCTTTTGATATAATTTTTCTCTTTTTATCCTTAAGTATTGCACATAAATTAATTAATTTATAGGAATGGCACTAAATTTTGCAGAGTTTAATTCCTTAATATTCTAAGTATGTTTTTAATGTTTGTTCCCACAATCACAGTTAATTTATATACAAACTTGTTTTAACAAAACCATAACTAGATTTTTAACCCTTTTTGTTGATAATTTCTTGCTAAAACTTTGATTTTTAAGATTTGTTTTATTTATTTCAGATTTTAAAAATCTTTCTTTTTGTCTGAGAAATAAGTTTGATTTTTGTGTGTGTTTTTATAAAAACCATGATTTGTTTAATCAAAAGGGTTAATCACATGTGTTTGTATTAACACATGTTTGTTTTTCATAACTTAATTTAGTAGGGTTTTAGGGGTTAAAACCTTGATTTTGACAGAAGGAGAGTGTGTGAAGGAGATGGGGAGGGTCTAAGCTTGCTTGGTCTTGGTGTTCTGTGAGATTTTTCGGGAGATAGTGCTTCCACGAGGCTTGGATGTTGCTGCTTGTATCCGAGTGTGTGTGGCTTAGTGAAGTTGAGGATGATATTTGGTTGTAAAGGTGGTGATCAAGAAGAGGGTTCGTGGCTTATGATGATGGTGTTCGAGAGTGGTGATGTTAGCCGTGAGGTGAGGGTGTGTGATAGTAACCGAGAGTTTAGTAGAGGTTGTATGTGGTGAGTGTGCAATCTCTCGGCCGAGGTGTTAATATAGAGGAGTTCTCATGATTACTATGCTTCCTAGGTGGTGAGGTGTTCACCCTAGCTTTGCTTAGTCATGGCTAGATGAAGATTGGTGGTGCCTCTAGAAGAACCGAAGGAGTGGCGGTGATATGTGTTTAAGTTGGGTTCCAACCGAGAGTTCAAAGGGAGGTGGAGTCGGTTGCCTTAATGGAGTGTCATCATTGCTCCTAGGAAGCTAGACTTTCAAGATGGCATGCATACAAAGGCTTGGTGTGGCGGTGTGATGGTGTGACTAGGTGAACCGAGAAGGTGGCGGTGCAAAGGGAGGATTAGTGTCCCTAGTTGTGCAAGGTGTTACTTCATAGATCTCATGACTCACCAAGACATGATTTCATAGTTAATCTAGTGCTTAGTGAACCGATTTAATGGTTGTAGATGATGCTTAGATTTTAAATGTAAGGGGTTTGTTTATATTTGTAAGCTTCACTTGTTGTAAACGTGTGTTTGTAATCTTGGGTTGGGTTGTGTTTTGGTTTTGTTTGATGTTGCATAGATGATATAATTTGATCATGTAGCATTCGGTATCATATAGCATTTGGTATCACAAAGATTATGTATTCGGATACATGTACACGTAAAGTTTGTGTATGCATGCATCCATGCATACGCATCACACATATGTATAAGCAAACTATATATTTAAGTGAATAAAATGGAAGCATGTATACGTGCATTTATGTATAAAAATATATATGTACTAACCTAGGTGTGGCTTAGAATATGTAATTAGACTTAATGTTTAAAATTTCTTAATCTAGGGTTGTCACATTCTCCCCCCGTAAAAATAATTTCGTCCCGAAATTTATTTGAATAGTAATGAACTTATCTGACCAGTGGCTTAAAATAGGTGGGGGTATTTTCTTCTGATTTCATCTTCTCTTTCCCATGTATACTCTGGTCCTCTCTTAGCGTTCCACTTAACTTTCACTATGGGGATCTTGCTTCTCCTTAGCCTTTTAATTTCTTTATCTAATATGGCTATTGGTTCTTCTGTAAAATGAAGCTTCTCGTCTATCTTTATTTCTTGAACTGGCACTTTTAATGTTTCGTCTGTTAAACATTTCTTCAGATTGGACACATGGAACGTGTTGTGTATTTTACTTAATTCCTCGGGTAAATCTAGCTTATACGCAACAGAACCAATTTTGTCGATGACTTCAAATGGTCCAATATACCTTGGGTTCAACTTATTTCTCTTTTCAAATCGAAAGATTCCCTTGGTAGGTGATATTTTTAAATAGACTTTATCTCCAATTTGGAATTCCAACGGCTTTCTTCTTTTATCTGCATAACTTTTCTGCCGATCTCGGGCTGTCTTTAATCTATTCTTGATTTCTTTAATCTTGTCAGATGTCTCTTGAATTAAATCAGGACCTATAAGTTGTCTATCTCCTATTTCATTCCAACATAAGGGTGATCTGCATTTCCTTCCATACAAAGCTTCAAACGGTGCAGCTTTAATGCTAGAATGATAGCTATTATTATACGAAAATTCTATCAAAGGTAGATGCATATCCCAATTACCACTAAAATCCAATGCACAAGCACGTAACATATCTTCTAATGTTTGTATTGTCCTTTCACTCTGTCCATCGGTTTGTGGATGGAAGGCTGTGCTGAGATTTATTTGGGTTCCTAAAGCTTTTTGTAAGGTCTGCCAAAATCTTGATATGAATCTACTGTCCCTATCAGATATAATGGAGATTGGTATTCCATGTCTGGATACGATTTCTCTTATGTAAATTCTTGCCAATTTCTCTATTTTGTAATCTTCTCTGATTGGCAGGAAATGTGCTGACTTGGTCAACCTATCTACTATAACCCAAATTGTGTCATAGCCACTTGAGGTCCTTGGTAACTTAGTTATAAAATCCATGGTAATTTGGTCCCATTTCCATTCTGGAATTTCAGGTTGTTGCAAATACCCTGAAGGTTTCTGATGTTCTGCCTTAACCTTTGAACACGTATTGCACTTTTCTACGAACTCTCCAACTGATTTCTTCATACCCGGCCACCAATAATGATTTTTCAGATCCTTATACATTTTGTTATTTCCTGGATGTACGGAGTATCTTGACCTATGTGCTTCCTGTAATATAATCTTTCTAAGTATGGCATCATCAGGTATCCAAACTCTTTCTTTAAATCTTAGAATTCCACATGTATCTGCCTGTAAATCCTTTTCCTGTCCTCTTATTTCTATTTTACTTTTCTGTTGAGCTTCCCATATTTGTCTTAACAGATCTGATTGTAGTTCCATTCTCATGGCTCGCACTCGTAACGGTTTGATCCTATCTTTTCTACTTAAAGCATCAGCAACTACATTTGCTTTACCTGGATGATATTTGATTTCACAATCATAATCGCTCAGTAATTCCACCCATCTTCTTTGTCTCATGTTCAGCATTTTCTGCTCAAATATATGCTGTAAACTCTTATGGTCTGTGTATATTGTACATCTTGTCCCATACAAGTAATGTCTCCAAATCTTAAGTGCAAAGATGACTGCTCCTAATTCCAAATCATGGGTAGTGTAGTTCTTCTCACTTCCCCTAAGTTGTCTAGAGGCATATGCAATGACTCTATTTCTTTGCATTAATACACATCCAAATCCTTGACGAGACGCGTCACAATATACTACAAAATCATCAGTCCCTTCTGGTAATGACAAAATAGGTGCGCTACATAACTTATTTTTCAAAAGTTCGAATGCATTCTTTTGTTTTTCTCCCCAGTCATATGGCTTGTCTTTTTGGGTTAATTCAGTCAAAGGCTGAGCTATTCTTGAGAAATTTTCTATGAACCTTCTGTAGTATCCTACTAATCCTAGGAACTGACGTACTTCCGTTGGCGTCTTGGGATCCTCCCATTTCTTAACAGCTTCTATTTTTGCTGGGTCTACCTGTATTCCTTCTTGATTGACTATGTGTCCTAGGAATTGCACTTCTCTTTTCCAAAATTCACATTTTGAGAATTTTGCGTATAATTTTTCTTTTCTTAACAACTCTAGAGTCGATCTTAAGTGTTGCTCATGGTCCTCCTTATTCTTAGAATAGATTAAAATGTCGTCTATAAAGACTATAACAAACTGATCTAAATAGGGTTTGCATATCCTATTCATCAAGTCCATGAATATGGCGGGAGCATTGGTTAATCCAAATGGCATTACCAGGAATTCATAATGTCCATACCTTGTTCTGAATGCTGTCTTGGGTATATCTTCATCCTGTATTCTTAGTTGATGATACCCTGATCTCAAGTCTATTTTTGAAAAGTAACTAGATCCTTGTAATTGATCAAATAGGTCGTCTATTCTGGGTAAGGGATACCTATTCTTTATAGTTACTTTATTGAGTTCCCTATAGTCTATGCACATTCTAAATGTTCCATCCTTTTTCTTAACAAATAGAACTGGTGCTCCCCAAGGTGATACACTAGGTCGTATAAATCCTTTATCCAAAAGTTCCTGAAGTTGGCTCATTAATTCTTTCATTTCAGTAGGTGCTAAACGGTAGGGTGCCTTAGCAATGGGGGCTGTTCCTGGCATCAATTCAATTTTGAATTCTACTTGACGTGGGGGTGGTAATCCAGGTAATTCATCAGGGAATACATCTGAATATTCATTGACAATTGGGACTTCTTTCAGACTTACTTTGTCTATCTTAGTGTCAACGATATGGGTCAAATAAGCCAAACATTTCTTCCTTAGGCATTTTTGTGCACTTTTACAGGAAATTATTTTTATAGTGCCCCTAGGTTTCTCACCGTATATGCACAGTGTTCTATTTTCATTAACTAAAGGGATTTTGATCATCTTCTTACCACATATTATTTCAGCTTGATTCTTACTTAACCAATCCATTCCTACAACAATATCAAATCCTCCTAAATCAATAGGGATCAAATCTATATTGAAATAGTTTTCATCTAAATTCATGATACAATTTGGAATGATTTCATGAGCTTCGATTATTTTACCATTCGCTAATTCTATCATATATTTTTGTTTAAGCTTTTCTGTGGTCAGGTTAAGTAGTGGCCTATATTTATTCGAAACAAAGCTACGGGTTGCTCCAGTGTCAAATAATACAGTAGCGTACTGATCGTTTACAAGGAACGTACCCGTGACGACTTCTGGTTCGTGTCGAGCTTCTTCTGCCTGCATTATGAATGCTCTCCCTCGAGGGTTGTTCTGATTAGTCGGTGCCTTTCCTTTCAGTTGTGGGCACTCGTTCCGACGATGATTTTCATTCCCACATTGATAGCAGACTGGTTTCGGATTTGCAGGGTTTTTGCAGTCTCGGGATATATGTCCCTTTTTCTTACAGTTGTAACAGATTACCATCGCACAATTGCCTTGATGGTATCTTTGGCACGTGTTACACCATGGTTGGTTTTCTGTCTGGGGTTTCTTCTCTCGTGTCATTCCTAAGTAGTTTCGAGGAGGCTGTCTAATTATTCGTTTTTGAGGGGTTCCCTTAAACCTTCCTCCTGTGCTGTCATCACTCCATTTCCTCTTTTCTCCAGATCTTGGGTTACTCAGTGATCCATTTCTTATCATTTCATCTGTCAGACTTCCTGATAAACTTACAGTATCTTGAAAAGTCTTGGGCCTAGCTGATTTCACCAATCCCCTTATTTGTGGCACCAGTCCCCAAATATATCTTCCTATTCTCTTAGATTCCGGAGCCACTAGATGTGGTACTAACCTCGAGAGCTCATTGTACCTGTCAGTATACTCCCGATGTGCTGCTCCTTTCATTTCTAAGGCTAGAAATTCGGTTTCTAATTTTTCTATTTCATTATATGGACAGTATTTCTCTATAACCAAATTCCTAAATTCCTCCCAACTCAACTCATTCATAATGTGCCTACCTTTAGTGGTCATCTCCATCTTCCACCAGGATTGTGCTTCCCCTTTCAAGGAGTGTGAAGCAAACAGGGTTCTGTTGTTACTGGCACATTTGCTGATTTCCAAAGTTGACTCCATTTCATCTAACCAGCGTAGAGCCTGTACTGCTCCACCTTTACCATCAAATTCTCGAGGTCTACATGACATAAAGGCTTTATAAGAACAGCCTTTCTCCGTCATAATCTCCTCTGTTGGTTGATCTCTTAGGGTATCATCAGCTGGTATTTCATTGCCGGGAGTTGTGGTACCAAGGTTTAGGTTTTGTTGAAGTTGAGTCACTAGTATGGGGATGGCAGCTTCCAACTGCTGTGACACTATCCGGGAGATCCTTTCATCTTCATTGGTTGTTGGGTTAACAGGTGTTTCTTCTCCCAGTCTAGCTCTAGGTCGTCCCACTCTTGCAGTCCTCCTTACAGGTTGCGCATTTCTTCTTGGCGGCATGCTTTTCTATAGTTAATTATGTAAATATTAAAAAGAATTTTAGATTCTTGACAATATTCTAATTAACACATAAGCAAGTAATAGTTCAAACACAAAAGATATTTTTCATTTAAGTTTTTATTTAAAGTTTTTACACTAAAAGTTAGTTCCTAGTTTCCCTGCATCCATTTCCATATTCTTGAGAAGATGTTGCCCTTAGGTGCTTTTAGTTCCTTCACATCCTTCTGAATTTCCCTGATTTCTTGTTGAATTTCTTGAGCTGTTTAAGGGTTTGTTGAGTGGCTGTGCTCTGATCTTTGTCCACCCTTTGTCTTTTAGCTTCACTTTCTTCGTTTCGGGAGAGTCAGTTTCTCGTATCTCCTTGTCTTCATCTTTCTTAGCCTTGAATATGTTCCCAGGCCGTACCCTTTTCCTAGGAGTTTTAATGGTATATCCTCCTACCATTACAGGTGCACGTCGGACATAAAATTTGGTCTTATGATTGTCTTCCCCTTGGTTGGGATAGGTTCTAGGATTTGCTGAGGTTTAGGTTCAGGCGTAAGCTCTTTATTGTAATCCAAGTATCCGAATGAGTTAGTCTCACAAAAATTGTTATCAGTACTCATAGCTGCAAAACAAATCTTTTCATGGTTTGAACCCAACAGTTAGTTACCTATTTTTATATAAATAAAATGCTTTAATATTATGGGATCATGTCATGCAAAATCACATATACACATATTTTCACAAACATGAGCTTATGGTTATAGTCTAGGTATTTTATGATACCTAATTCTCTATAACCAATGGCTCTGATACCAACCTGTCACATCCCGGCGGAAGCGTGAAATGCTTAGGGTGTGACTTGTTTGCTCAGAACTCATTGATTAACAATTACCACAACATATCACATAGATATATATATTTTCCATGATAAGGCATACTAAGTTCATATAATATCACACAAACATAACAAAGATTAATAAGGAGTTAGGATTACATTAATTCATCATAGTCAAAATTTGAACTAACGTAAACCTATTACATTAAAAGCCTAACAGTAACATCTTCAGAGACGATGGTAGTGAGCATCCACCGACACACTGAGATCATACAGATTTACTGTCAGGTTCACACAAACTTTTCCCACAACTTCTCCCCATCCATTATAAACATCAAATGAGAACATTAAGCTGTTAGTCATGGTGAATTCCTGAAAAAGCATACTCAAAATAATCAACGCAAAGTTGGTGAGCTTCACAGGTTTATTATCATAGATGCATTATACACAACCAAACCTTACACAATAACCAGATCATTCATATCTGTCATAACATATTTCATAAATCAGATAATATAGCAACACAATACTCATCTTATTGGTGCAGGAAATATTTTCCTAGTAGCGCTACCAATATTATCTAACGGTTCCACATCCGAATTAATGGTTGTGACATAATTTTCATAAATAATGCATCAGATAGTATGCTTTTTCCCAAAAACTTTTATTAAAACAAAAATGGGCTATGAAACTCACCTTTTCTCCAAATGATAACCTATACAAGAAAAATATTCATAATTTAGAGAATGTATATTTCTTTAACATTTTTAGCACCTCAGATTGAAGAATTTATTTTATAAATCATGTTTTAGTATAAATTCCGAAATTTTTACAGTAGATGTATTATGATGTTAGGTAAAATATACTAAAATTTTACATTCAAATTATTTCCAGGCTAATTTTTATTATTTTACATTATTCACATAATTCTTTAGAAATACCTTCGGGCCTCTAAAATTTACCAAATTTCAGCAGGTTACTAATCATAATTCGTAAAGTTTTGCAGAATTTTCTCATGCTCTAAACTATAGCAGAGCTATTTTTATAATTTTTCCTATTTTATCTTTATTGCTAAAAATACCAGATCATGTCCAAAAATTCAATTTTTATACAAACTGTTCCATTTTTTTCTTATATTTTCTATAATTTTTCCATAATTTATTTCATACCTTAAGTATTTTTCCCGATTTTTGTTTAACAGAATAGTTAAAATTTAATATTTCAGAAAATGTTTTGAGTTAGATCACGAAATTTTTCCAGTGGGTCCTATAATTCTTTATATCAGCACATAATTTTTCTATAACTTTACTAGGATCAGTTCTTTTGATATAATTTTTCTCTTTTTATCTTAAGTATTGCACATAAATTAATTAATTATAGGAATGGCACTAAATTTTGCAGAGTTTAATTCCTTAATATTCTAAGTATGTTTTTAATGTTTGTTCCCACAATCACAGTTAATTTATATACAAACTTGTTTTAACAAACCATAACTAGATTTTTAACCCTTTTTGTTGATATTTTCTTGCTAAAACTTTGATTTTTAAGATTTGTTTTATTTATTTCAGATTTTAAAAATCTTTCTTTTTGTCTGAGAAATAAGTTTGATTTTTGTGTGTTTTTATAAAACCATGATTGTTTAATCAAAAGGGTTAATCACATGTGTTTGTATTAACACATTTGTTTTTTTTCATAACTTAATTTAGTAGGGTTTTAGGGGTTAAAACCTTGATTTTGACAGAAGGAGAGTGTGTGAAGGAGATGAGGAGGGTCTAAGCTTGCTTGGTCTTGGTGTTCTGTGAGATCTTTCGGGAGATAGTGCTTCCACGAGGCTTGGATGTTGCTGCTTGTATCCGAGTGTGTGTGGCTTAGTGAAGTTGAGGATGATATTTGGTTGTAAAGGTGGTGATCAAGAAGAGGGTTCGTGGCTTATGATGGTGGTGTTCGAGAGTGGTGGTGTTAGCCGTGAGGTGAGGGTGTGTGATAGTAACCGAGAGTTTAGTAGAGGTTGTATGTGGTGAGTGTGCAATCTCTCGGCCGAGGTGTTAATATAGAGGAGTTCTCATGATTACTATGCTTCCTAGGTGGTGAGGTGTTCATCCCTAGCTTTGCTTAGTCATGGCTAGATGAAGATTGGTGGTGCCTCTAGAAGAACCGAAGGAGTGGCGGTGATATGTGTTTAAGTTGGGTTCCAACCGAGAGTTCAAAGGGAGGTGGAGTCGGTTGCCTTAATGGAGTGTCATCATTGCTCCTAGGATGCTAGACTTTCAAGATGGCATGCATACAAAGGCTTGGTGTGGCGGTGTGATGGTGTGACTAGGTGAACCGAGAAGGTGGCGGTGCAAAGGGAGGATTAGTGTCCCTAGTTGTGCAAGGTGTTACTTCATAGATCTCATGACTCACCAAGACATGATTTCATAGTTAATCTAGTGCTTAGTGAACCGATTTAATGGTTGTAGATGATGCTTAGATTTTCAAATGTAAGGGTTGTTTATATTTGTTAGCTTCACTTGTTGTAAACGTGTGTTGGTAATCTTGGGTTGGGTTGTGTTTTGGTTTTGTTTGATGTTGCATAGATGATATAATTTGATCATGTAGCATTCGGTATCATATAGCTTTTGGTATCACAAAGATTATGTATTCGGATACATGTACACATAAAGTTTGTGTATGCATGCATCCATGCATACGCATCACACATATGTATAAGCAAACTATATATTTAAGTGAATAAAATGGAAGCATGTGTACGTGCATTTATGTATAAAAATATATATGTACTAACCTAGGTGTGGCTTAGAATATGTAATTTAGACTTAATGTTTAAAATTTCTTAATCTAGGGCTGTCACAATAAAAGTTGAAGGAAATCTACAAAGATACATTTTGATACAGAAAGCATAACAAATTTGTAGATATAAATTACAAATAATTATCTACGATCTTGCAATAAAACAAATAACCATTTTCTTCATATTATTATTTTTAACTACTTCATCCGAATTCAAATGCTTAATGAACCACAGGGAAAGGCCATACAAGAGCAAAACACTACTTTGACAAAGAAAGTAAGTTGCAATCTTGCTCTTCTTTATATTCATTTAAGAACTTGTTAAATTCACATTCTTTGATGTTCATCTTCCATTTCCGTATCCATTTTTAAGTTTTCAGAATTTTTATAACTTTCGCGTAATGCAAATTAAGTGATATCAAATCCTCATTCCATGAATATATATATATAGATCAAGGAGAAGGAGAAAGACAAGACAATACCACAAAACACTCAATGGGAAATGCATAACTATGTCGACCCCGATACAACCTTCCTCATGCCACCCCCACCTGCTCTTAATATGGGGTATAGTAATCATCTTCTTATAATGAGAAAATCTTGATTATAGTTTCAAGTTAATTGATACCAAGATCAGGAATGTGGTAATTATGTTTAATTTGTTTTTTTATGTGATGTAGAGGGGATTACAACCAAGGTGGTGGTAGTAGTGAAGGAGCTGATGGGACCAATGAGCTTGACCTAAGTCTGCAGCCAATATATTCATGCCATATGAGGTGCTTTCCTTCTTAAAGTGACCGATGACATGTCAACGCTTCGGTGATTATGAATAATGTTACAAATTAAGCAAGAAATTAAGAACGTTATCAAAAGAACAATCATGTGTGTTTGTGTGTTTGCTCAAGACTATTTGCCCTTGTAAGTTAATCTTAAACCATGTTTGCTGAAAACTATTATGTAATGCATGCATAAAACTGGACTTATTTACTGTATGTGTGTGACAATTTATAATTATGATGTTTGGAACTAAATCTTATGTCCAAAGGAAGCCAGGTAAATTCTATTATATTGCACTTAGAGTAGCATAACATTAATTACAAAAGATGAAAATGTAGAGTTAGTATTGATTGAGTTCATTGTGAAACAATCTGGATAAAGTTGGTTGAAGTTTTTGGATTAGCTGATATGTTTGAAGTCGAGATGAATCAAAACGATGAAGAAAAAGATAGTTTGAGTTATTTAGTTTATTATTTGAGTCAAGATAAGTCTTTGTTTATTTTTTTATGTTTATATTCCTTGTTAAGAGTTTGATTTAGCTTAGGATACAAGTTATTGTTAGTATAAAGAGGAGTTTTGTAATTGAGTTTTATGTGTGGTTTTCGATCAATAATAATATAGAAAGAGTCAATCTAGAATTGCAACATGTACAAACCGGTTGTTTGTTTGTGTTGTTCAACCTGGTTGAATTTTCAACCATTAGTATTAGAGCGAGGAGAAGATCATGGCCTGTATGGCGGAAAGGAAGAGCGATTGAGCAAGCAAAGGAGTTAGCAGCAACTAAAGACAAAGAGCAGGTAGTCGAAGATCGAGACCACCAAAGAAGAAGGTGGTGTTTGCGATTAGATCTATTGAGTGGATCAAGGACAAGATCGAAGGAAGACGCCATTGTATGAAGGCTAGTCAAGCAAGACTGTATATGTGCAAATCGACCAAGCGCGTGCAAGAGGTGACTACAGAGAAAACGTTGCATGTGTGCGCCAAAGCAAGAGACTGATTAGCTTGTGATAATCAATGGAGTGAAACATGTGTGGTTTAATCGAAAAGATGTGACCCCGCCCGGTCCTTTCTTAAAAACGTCCTGCTCCGTCCTAGGATGGTCTGGTTGTCATACATAGGTCCCATTTGTATTCAAAGTCTTGATACTAAAATGGTATGAAAAAGCTTGGACTCGGCTACTCGAGGCCTCGTTAAAGTTTAGCGGATCTGTTTCGTTACATAAATATCTTACATTTCATTATGTTATTTTATTTTAAATCGATATATTTTTAATTTAGTTATAAGGAGATGTAAAACTAAGACTGTTAATGTGCGATATTGCATTAAATTTAAGTGTGTACATCTGTCTTTAATGAAACCTTGATTAGTTGTGGGGATTCAAACACACATTACATTTGTAATAAGAAGGGGTCAATGAAAAGGCCAATAGGGCATAAGGCTATGACGTTTAATAAATGTCTAAGTGATTTTGTTTGCATACAACATAATGTTTTATGTCCTTAATGAAGATTAGATCAATTTTTGATAGGTTTCATCAAAATATCAAAACTTGAAACATTTTCAAGCTCACGTGTTACTTAATAAACGATACAATTTAAATTGTAAACCTTAATGAAAATCTCAATTCCTTGAAATGATAAAAAATATTGAATCTTGTTCAACGTTTTTAAACACTAAACTAGTCATCGTACCCGTCACTCTACTTTAGGATTAGTTGAATTGGTTTTAACAAACGTATAACATATAAACAATTTTATTGATCAAAACTTATAAGTATTCTAGAATCAAATTGAATGTAGATAGAAAATTAAATTAGTTAAACAAACATATATCATAAAACCTTAAATAATAAACAAATCTAGGTAAATCTTGAAAAATTCCTTAAGAGTCACGGTAAAGGTTTAATATAAGGAAAAACTTCATAAAATAATAACCAAGTTTTAGTAGTGTTCCAATCAGGTAACTTATTTTTCTAACTGTTTCAATAAGGTAATTTCGTTTGGTATTCTAATACTGTGTAATTAACTTGATTAGCAAGTAATTGTTTTTCTAACCATCTCCCTCTACATGCACCATCGACCACCGCCACCTTTGACCACCTCCGACCACACCATCATTGTCGTCCCCTCCTGCTATTCAAGTTAAATTCATAGAATTGAAACATCAAAATAAACTTTAATAACCTGATTGAAACAAAAAAATTTATGAGTGATATAATTAAAACAATTTTAAACCTTGTTAACTATTTTACAAAGTAACCGCTTGATATAAAAAGGATCAAAAGATAGAAGCCTTTCCATTGTATATGGGCCTGATACTGGACTTGGGCTTAAACCACCAAATCCTAAGGAAAATAATAATTCAATAAACCACAACTTTCACGTCATCAGACCAATAATAATTCTCCACGTCACCCCCAAACAACCCCCCCCCCCCCCCCCCCCCCCCACAACCCAAACTTCTATTTAACAATTGTCTGTTGGAGTTGAAGGTAGAAGACTCTCGAAGTCCACGCTGATCTTCTATGGCTTACGTCGAACGAGGTATTCTTTCCTTAATGTCTTATCTTCTTTTCGTCTTATTCCATTAAATGCGTATTTCATGATGTGATCTTCAATTTATGTGTTTTTCATGACTGTATGCTTCAATTGAGTGGATTATTATCTGCGTAAATCAAGTTTCATAGATCGGTTGTTGTGTATGATTACTTGATTAGATCATATAGATGAATTTTTAGTCGAAACTGGAATTGAAAGTGTTGCTGTATGATGATGGAGTTTCTCTATAAGAAAGAATTGAGGCTGTTTTGGTGCATCTGATTGATCAATTGGGTAATTACTGATTTACTGGTGTAGGTTTGAGATCAAGTTACATGGGTAGGCTGTTGCGGATGATTAGTTCATGTAGTTGAATTTGAGATTGAAACTGTTGTTGTATGATGCTGCAGTTTCTGAATAAGAAAGAATTGGGGCTTTTTTGGTTGCATCTGATTGATCAATTACTCAATTAGGTTAATAATGCTTTAGGTTTCACATTGTATAAGGGATATATATATATTCTGTGATTAAATCAGAAAAACTGAGAATTTAAGGTCTGTTTATTGTTGATCAAGTGATGATTGATTATCTGTGTATCCCTCTTTTCAATTCAAATTCAACAGAAACTTCAACTAATATAGAATACACTGTATAATCAGAGTCATGAAGTTGGAATATCTGAATATCAATCCTTATTCCTGATACTCTGCATACATATCAAATTCCTCAAACTTATGGTGGTGGTTTGTGTCCATTCTCAGGTGTTGTGAAACCCAAACGGTCCATATGGCGATTGAAAACCATCACTGATTTCTTTTGGGCGATTATCAATTTCTTTCAAGTGTTCTTCATGACTATGTTTTCGGTAAATATCAAGTCCTAAGCTTTTCCTGATTATAACCTGCTCATAAATGTGTTGGTTCGTACTCATCATCGTTCCATATGTAGATGGAGAAATCTGATAGCTATAAGAAAAGCTCTGGTGGGAGCAAGAAATGGGATGGTGGTGGTCCTGGAGGCGGCCCATATGGTGGTGGTCCACGAGGACCACCACGTGGGCTGGACAACGTTAGAGGCATAGACCATAGTAAGTTTCTTATCTCATTTTTCACAGTCGTTATTAACATTTTATGATGCTAATGGTATAATTTGATCGTTCTGCAGACTCACTTCCGGCCTGTGGATCTTGCTGTGGAGGTTAAATCAATAGCCAACACAGGTCATATTTCATCTTTACTAGTGTCATGTCATACTTTCAGGATGTTAAACGTTTAATTGTCCATTTGTTCTCCTTTAGTAACATGTGTATACCTTTATGATGATATTATGTTTTGTGTTTCAACTGTTGTGTTACTTGTGTACTTATGTACTATTCTATGTTTGAGGTAGATGTGATATTTTGACCCAAAGCGTAAACAGATCGATTTAGGTTATGCTTTATCTATAACAGATCAAACTTTAGAAGCAAAGGTTTAGCCAAAATAAAAGCAGGCCAATTAATGATAGAACTAGAAAAGTGTGTTTAAAATTCACAAACACTCTTAATCGTTTTATTAATACAGTTAAATTTTTTAATTATATTTAACACATCGATTATTTAACGCAATTATAATTATAAAGAGGAGGAGGTGAAGAAGAATAATAAGGTTGAAGTCTATGTTTGGCATGGTTCCCTTCAAACATATTTTGTTTGAACACATGCATCAACCGCATCAGTACAAACAGACATGATCAAACTTGTTTGATATTTCAGCAGTACGTTGTAATGTATTTTAGCAAGAACGCAACAGGTGGTTTCTGTTCAATGTGCACCGTATTCTGTGTTGTGTGTTTGATGTCGATATAGAGAAATCAATTTGTAGCCCTAGCAAATGAAAACAGACAAGTTAGAGATTTTGGATGGTCTTAAGAAAGCTAAAAATAAGCGAAAGTGCTTCAAAGATGATCACTTGTCTCGAAGCAATAGCATGTAATTTCAGTTATCTTTTTTATCAACTTATAACTATTATTTAGAAGCCGTAAACAATGTTATTTTCTTTAATGTAATATGGCTCACAGTTATCTAAACTCACTAGCGACTATAGATTTTAAAAAAATGAATGGATTGACGTTATTTCATAAATCACTATTCATGAACATGACATTTAAATAGATTGATAAGAGCATTCACAACGTGTTTCTTAAATTTATGTGAATATCTCTATATTATATGGTATGTTTATAAGTGGTTGTGAGTGGAAGACATGATAAATTTATTGTTCAATTTGTATTTTTGGGAAACACTGTTCAAACCCTATAATATTTTTAATATATTTTAAGTGGTTGTGAGTGAAGGGGAGAGAAAAAGTAATGATAAAGTTGAAAAGAAGAGAGAAAAAGTAATGATTTTTAGTGTAATTATATGAATAAAGATGATGAATGGGTTGTGAATGCTCTTCATATAAGTTAGGAAGATGTTGCATTGAGAAATAATTCTGATATAAGAATTTGAGAACTTGTTTCGAAGCAATAACATATATTTTCAATTATTTTTATTTAACTTATAACTATTATTTAGAAGCCATAATCAACGTCATCCTTTTCAAATGTAATATGACACTTTGTTACTTAAACCCACTAGTGACTACAGATTAACAGGCGTGATTTCATAAATAGATTTAATATAAAAGAGATAGGATTCACTAATAACTAGTTTTAATATAAGCACATGAAAACTCCTTTCATTTGTTCTTAAAATTTTTATATCTTTTTCATGCGTCATTATTATTTTTAGAAATTTTGTACCATAAAATCAAAATATGTTTTTTTTTTCATTTAAGTATTATATTAAAAGACAAAAAAATTAGTGTGTCAAATGGATTCTATACTACATATGTGTAGCATTTTATTACAATATTATATGTAATACATAATATTCAATATTGTTTATAATACAAATCAAATTAAAATTACAAAAAACAATCCATTGAATTATGATCCATTTGTCATTATCACCTTGGCGGTGATGTCACTATACTCCCTAACAATACACTCTTCTAACATACAACTCAAATACTGCAACTTGTGCGTCATAAACGATCTATTTTTTTAACGTAAAAAAACCGAAAGTGCATATATTGTAATACTTTGAACAGTTTAGTAGTTTACTCAAATTATTTCATTAGATATTTCTATTTTTCGTTCTGTATATAATACTACATATATGTAGGTATGATATGAGGCATATACGTATATATGCAGTACAATCATATCATATATATGTTGTATCATTATACTATATGCATGTAATATTGAATTACTTATGTTAAGTTATATTTTTTTCCATATAGCAATATTATACTCAAACTGAAAACAAAAAAAATTATGATTTGATGGTGTAGTTTATTAAAAAATTGATAACTTATGAAAAGTTTAAATGTTTAAATTAAAAAGGAGAAGTTATCCAATGAACTCTCCCATATAATATATTACGGATGTTTAGCTTACAAGTATGATATCCGACGTGTACAGACAACCCCTAAAAAATCGACATTTAGAGCATTTACAGTAGAAAACTTATTTTAATACGTATAATTTAACCAAAAACTATTTTTATCGTTAGATTTTGTTTATCTTTTAAAAACATCTCACATCATATTCTTTATCTTTAATTTTATTTAATTAAATAATACCGTTTTAATAAGAAAGATTACTATTTTTCCTCTCTCTTCCATTTATATTACTAAAGAATAGGATGCAGTTACTTGTTTTTTTACATTTTCTATATTTTAAAAATAAAGATAATTATAAGGACTCTAATATAAGTGCTGCAGATTAATTAACTACTGATAACAACCGGCAGTCTATATATATAAGATGTCATACAGATATTTGCTAGTGTCGTATCAATTTTCAGATAGTTGAATAAATGGTAGGTATGCGCATCTGAGATCATCTATATATGTACATAGGAAAGAGATCTATATAGGTACATAATTAAATCTTTTCCATAAAAAATGATTGAACAATACTATTAATCAAATAGCTACATTATTTGCAATCATCTCATATTAATTAACTAATAATAACAACCGACGGTCTATATATAAGATCAGGACCGGTCCGAGAGTGTTCGAATAATTTTAGGCCTGGGCGAGTAAAAAAATGGGCTCTATAAATATAGTGTTAATAACCAGTATGTTAAAAATCTATAATACGACAATAGTTGTTTTACCAATATATAAAAGTATTGTAGCAAAATAATCTAATTCACTTATTTACCGAATCGTAAGACTCCCCTAGCGTTTTTTAATTGAGTTTAGATTGGATCGACTAAACTAATTAAAATGTTAACGGATCTTAAGTTTCAGTTGATCAAGATAATTAAATTGCTATTCGGTTTGTTAATTAATTTGTTAATAATCTATAGTTGTTTTTATATATACATACATATATAATATAATTTTTTTAAAAAATTTTGGGCCCTTAATAAGATTGGGCCCTAGGCGGTCGCCCACCTTGCCCACCCTCAAGGCCTCCCATGTATAAGATGTCATACGTACAGATACTGCTAGTGTCGTATCAAATTTCATATATTTAAATAAACTAGCATTAGCCTCCCCCTGCGTTACGGCGAGGTGCAAAAGCGTTAAAAAGATTAATGTCAACACGTTGCTTTGAACTCGTACGTTTACGGGGAGGTTGATGACATTCGTAACTTTATATAAGAAAAACTTATCGTGGACGTTGTTGATGATACTCAAAGCTTTATAAGAAAGAAGAAACACCTATTGTGTTGCTAACGTAAAACTGGTAAAAAAGAAAAATAACGTCGAAACGTCACTGCGAACCCACATGTTAGAGGGGGTGTTGATAACATATGTAATTTTATATAAGGAATATGAAATCTGAACGCCAAGAGAAAAACAAAAATAAAACATAAAAATAGTGAGTGTGTCAAAAAAAATTAGTGACTGTGTAAAACATAGATTAAGTATATATTATAAATGTATGTGTAGTTAAGCTTGAGGGATCAAGAATATAAGTTTAAATTTAAAATGAAACTATTTTATTTCATATATTAGAAGCATTTACGTTACGCATTTATCATAAATTGTTAAGGAAAAACCCAAATAAAAAAAAAATAATCCAACGTCACACCTAAAAACCTTGGCCTACCAATATTATAATTCAATTTTAAAGTTGGGGTAAAAGTTAAAATTGATGGTGGTGGGTTTAGAACCCATAACATTTGAGAAAACAACCAAAAGCCTTAACCAATTCATCTAGCATGATAATTGATACTTTTCTTCAGATTTTAAAATGTTAAGAAAAAACACAATAAAAAATAATATCACATCACATCGACATATCAAATCAAATAAATAATATATAACGGTAGGTATGAGCATCTGAGATCATCTATATATGTACATAGGAAAGAGATCTATATAGGTACTTAATTAAATCTTTTCCATAAAAAATGATTGAACAATACTATTAATCAAATAGCTAAATTATTTCCTAAATTCATATTTTAAGCAGCAACGTTTGAAGTCTCTTTCACGTAAAACTAAATATATATCACCATCATATTCACATAAATTTCCACACTGCACACATTCTATTACCAAAATGATCGCAAGTTTCATGGGAGTTTTTATAGGACTACTATGTTGTATGGTCCTCTTTGTTCTATTCAACTTCTTTCACAAGTTTTGGTGGGTTCCGACACGCATAAAATCTGCTATGAACTCGCAAGGTATACGTGGACCTCCTAAAAGATTTATTTATGGAAACCTCAAGGAGATCTCTAACATGGTAAAGAAATCCACGAGCGCGCCTATGGACATATCGCATTATGTATTCCCGCGAGTTCAACCTCACCTTGATTTATGGTTCCACATATACGGTTAGTTAGTTAGTTAAACTTTTTTATTCATAGTTCATTCAAAGCATACATAGTTTGGTTTTGTTGTGGAGTTTTCAGTTGAGTCTACAGGTCAGCCGACCTTAAGCCTAGTATAGTCAAAGTAGAAACCTTACCTAATTTATGTTTTCTTGTTCCTAAGGTAATTTACTCTAATCCTATGTTATATATATATATCAGTAGGGTATTGTAATTCCTTAAGCATCTAAATAATAATATTACGTAAGTCACACTCGCCAAACCATATTAAATCTTCTTGTTTAGTTTTTCTTTTCTGATTGTTGGGTGCATGAGATAGTGTTTGATCAGTTTCATACCTTAACATTCATATGCGTCAATCAAATGTTTTTTTAAATGTTGGTAGGGAAGAATATTCTATTTTGGCAAGGTCCTCGAGCTCAATTAGTTGTCGCAGAACCTGAGCTCCTGAAAGAAATAATGAGTGTTAGAGAGATTTCTCTGGAAAGACCAGATGGGGGGCCTATTTTCAAGAAGTTAAGCGGAGATGGTCTAATATTTTCTCGCGGTGATAAGTGGGCAAAACAACGAAAAGTAGCAGCTCACGCGTTCAACGGTGAAAGGTTAAAGGTAATACAAACCACGATTATCATGTGTTAAACATGACCGAGTCAACTGATCAGGTCTTGAGTTGAAGTGATCGAGTTGTTGATAAGTAAAGAAAATCTAAATAGAATATAAAAGGCTAATTATTCTACTAATCATCTCTCGTCATTAATTAATCATTATACAGTGTTTAAAATCAAAACATCAAAAAATATCAAATTAAAGTCAATGATATATCATGTATATAACTGTCTACACAAATAGTTTACGTGGGTTAGTGCAGATCCTAGGTTTTGTTATTAATATTTTTTAGTAACTAATTTAAGGCTTATGATTTTAATTTTGTATTGAGTTGGAGGTCTAAGATTAATTTTCGTTAATTTTTTGTATTAAATAAAATAAAATGACAAAAATACTCTTATATAATGGGATGAACCATTTATGGACCATCATCGTTGCTGGATTTCATCAAGTACTTGAACTTCATTCTTGAGTTAAATGCACAAATGGTCCCTTCAGCTGATCAAAGATTAAATTAGTCTCGTTTAAACTAACTTTTATTAAAACTTTTGTTTAACTCAAGTTAGTTTAAACCCAAACTTGTTACAAAATTGAATCATAAGCCTCAACTTGTTTTAAAAAAAGATAGTACTCAAATTTAGGATCCGTGTTGAACACCATTTGTGTAATAAACTCCATAGGTTTATTAATACAAATTAACATGAATGCATGATCCTTAAGAAACATTGTTTTGAAAACCGAACAGTACCAGCCAGTCCGACCAGCTGGACTAGGAACTAGACTGAGGACTCCAATCCGGTCCGGTTCGATGCTTAATACCGTTTTGACGTTGAACCGTTGGTCGGACCGGTTGAACCGATTTTTTATATCTGTTTTTTTTTTAATTTTCAGTAATATTTACATATATTTATTAAAATAATTATAATTTTATCTGGTTCATATATATGGTCGGAGCGGACAACGCACCAGTAAAACATCCAGTTAACTGTCTAGCCCGGTTCTGAAAACATTTTTTATAGATGCCACTTAATTAGGTACATATTTGAGACAGTTAGTTCATAGATAACAAGATTATATACTCACTGTGCCTAGATTTATCTTTGTTGGAAACCACTAGTTCGAGGCCCGTGTTTCTCGTGCATGTTCATCTCAATTCTATTGTACCCATGTAATTAGATTCACTGGAAATGATTGTCGAGTGATCGACAACAATTACATTGATAGAGTTACATCTATCGTTAGAGTATGAATTAAACTGAATGACAAGAACATGTGTTTAAAGGAGATAATCTTTCAAACTAATTAAACCCTGAATATAGGGAATGATAGCAATAGAGTTGAAATTCATTAATCGTGACAAATGAATGCTTGTTGAAATAACTTATAGCATCTATAATAGAAGTATTAATTCGAGAACAAATATGGTACACTTATGGCAGATACGTATAGCATCTCTTACTACTACTAAGCTAAACGAAATAGAAATTAAAATAATAATTAATAATAATATTATTATATTCTTTGATTGAGTTATATGATAATAATTATTAAATGATTATAATATTTGTTTATTGAATTATAATTTGTTTATTAAATTCAAATCTAACTCGTAAACTTTGACACGTCACTTTGATCCTCTTAAGGTTTTATAGTTCTGGGTTTACACTCAATACAATTTTTACTTAATAAAAAAATTAATTTTTATTTCGGTATGAGTCAGGTTAAATATAGAACGCTTCTATGCATATTTTTATATATGCTTTGAGATTATCTATATTTTGACGTTCGCTACGTTTTGACGTTAATTTATTCAGAATGAGTCGGGTCAAATATATAACATATTCTACTCTACGTTTCAACGTAAAGTTAGTTCGGAAACGAGTTGGAACGATTGTAATCTATGTGTTTTTTTATCTATGTTTTCACTTGATTTACGTTCCAATATAGTTTTGTAAAAGAGCATATAGAATAAAAGTATTTAAGCATATCACGACTTGTTAAAAATGTATGACTTTAAGTTTAAATTTATATTAATCTATTTAGTTTTGATCAATGTTTTCAGAACCGGATCGGACGTTAAACCGGACGCCTTACTGGTTTGGTGGTCGGACCGGTCGGACCGGATTTAACTATATTTATATATATTTATATATGTAATTAAATATAAGTAATTTATATATGATTTATATATGTATTTTATAGTTATATATAAAATTTAACTATATTTGTATATCCAACGTACTAATTTATGGTTTAACACCCCGTTTTTACTCATTAAAATAAAAAAATACCAAAAACCGGTCCGAACCGGTCTGGTTTCCCGGTCCGACCACCGGTTCGGGACGAACCGGCCGGTTCGACCTCCCAAAACCGAACCATAGCAGACCGGACCGGCCACCAGACCGATCCCCGGTCGGACCGGCCGGTCCGATCTGGTCTCCAAAACATTGGTTTTGATGTACTCAAACCAAAGAAAACTAAATGAGCATACTTGCTAGCTAACTGAGATAAACAATGTTAAGGGTTCATATATTGACTTTCAATTCAAGTAGCAAATTTAATCCCTGAATATAGCTAGGAAAGGACACATATATCATATATACTCGTTTAGCAAGAAAAAAAAGAGATATTACGAGGCTATGATTAGTCATATTTCGTGTTCATTTGGCTGTAGAATATGGTTCCTTCGATGATTGAAAGTGCGAAAATGATGCTAAAAAGGTGGAAAGATGCCGAAAAGAAAGAGATTGAAGTATGTGAAGAATTTCGAATATTAACATCAGAAGTCATTTCAAGAACTGCATTTGGGAGTAACTATGCGGAGGGGAAGCAAGTTTTCCAAAAACTCGGAGAGTTAAGACAATTAATTTATAAAACCATATACAAAGTCAGGCTTCCTGGCATTGGGTAAATATATTTATCTGAACCACTTAAAAGGGACACCATTTATGTCTCATATACCTTTCTTGTAGTGTATATGAAGATATGACTCAATGAAGTGATGATATACTTATCTTTTAAACATTTCTCACAGGATGATACTAAGAGATAAAGATGACGTACAATCTGACAAACTAGAAGCTGGCATTCAACATCTTATATTGCAGATGATAAGAAATAAAGAAAAAACAATAATTTCTGGAGACGAAGATGATTACCTCGGGATGCTTGTGAAGGCGCATCATGAGAGTAGTGATGACATTTACAAGCTTTCCATACAGGATATTATTGACGACTGCAAGTCTTTTTACAGTGCCGGACATGCAACGGTCTCTGTTTTGCTCTCGTGGGCTACTTTTCTTCTTGGAATCCATACGGAATGGCAAGAGGCAGCACGCGAGGAGGTTCAAGAAGTATTTGGTAATCAAAACCCTTTTGCAGAAGGATTAGGAAGACTCAAGAAAGTAAGATATATTATTTATCAAAGATAAGAATTTCATTTTCTAGTTCTTTTTTCTAGCTTTATTTCATTTTTTTCGTATAATACAGATGGGCATGATAATCAATGAGACACTACGACTATACCCTCCTGCAATATCCACAATCCGCAAAATTGTCAAGGAAACAAAAGTCGGAAATTTAGTTCTTCCACAAAACTTAAATTTACAAATACCAATATTAGTACTTCATCAAGACCCTCGAATATGGGGGGAAGATGCCCATCTCTTTAAACCAGAAAGATTCTCAAAAGGGATTCCCAGTGCAGTTAACAATAATGTAGGAGCATTCATCCCTTTTGGTTATGGACCACGAATTTGTGTAGGCGCCAATTTTGCGATAAATGAGGCTAAAATAACCCTCTCAATGATCTTACAACGTTATAGATTCACCCTCTCCCCGAATTATGTCCATGAACCGGTTCAACATATCTCACTTATCCCAAACTCTGGCGTTCAGATAATGTTTCAACCTCTCTAAAGCTCTGCTTATTGTAGCTAGTGTGTACTTAATAAATTGTATGCAAAATCAAGTCAGTTGATACTATTAACGTGTATTATATTATTATTATTATTTTCATAGATAAGTCTAGATGTTATTTAGATCAGTTGGGGTTCCCTTAGCTTAAGGGAGTTTGTTTACACCCTGTATGTATAAATGTTGAATGAATGATTGAAGCAAATCACTTTTGATTCAATGCCACTTTACAGATACATTCTATATATGTTTGTCGTTTCTAAGGCTATAAGATTATAAATTCAATTTGTAAAGAAATCTACTCAAATAATTCTGAAATTACTACTATACACTTATTTGCAAAGGTCGGTGGCATATGCCACCGACCAACAAACCCCCTCAACTTTCTTTATTTGACATTTTTTACCCTAAACTTTTTGTAAAACTTTGAAAAATATCACTTTGACCCCCTTAAGTTTTTAAAGTTCCGGATTTACCCCTGTAAAATATAAATTCAAGTCCATCATCGTTAAGACATAATCAGATGTGACTCGGCTTAACTATCTTTCGATAAACGCCTACGTTTTGATGTAAATTTGGTTCAGATATTAGTTGAGTCAAATTTAAACGTTTCGACTTAAGTTTAGCTTTGGAACGCGTCGGATCAAATATAATATATTTTTTTACTCTACGTTTCGACGTAAACTTAATTCGGACACGAGTCAAATATAAACGTTTCAACATATGTTTTGTTTGGAAAAAAATTGGGTCAAGTATAATACGTTTTCATTCAGCGGTATAGATTCGTGTCACTCTACATATTGGCGTAAATGTGGTTCGAAAACGAATCGGGTCGATTGTAGTTTATACATTATCACATAGCGTAAGGTGTCGCGACAACACGCGACGGGTAAAAAATCTCGTTGAAATACAATCCTCAAAACTTATATAAATTTCCTCAAGATTCTGTCAGCAGATTCCTCTTTGTGAAAGAGATTTATATAATCTAGGACTAAGTTGTTTACCGTTATCAATATTAACTTCTTTTTGTAAAGTGTTTGTGTAATTGTTCTTGATCATCATCTAGTTGTTGGTTTTAGGGTATTAAAACAATGGTTTAAGTATATATATATATATATATATATATATATATATATATATATATATATATATATATATATATATATATATATATATATATATATATATATATATATATATATATATATATATAGGGGAGGGATCAAATGAGAACTCCCTTTTTTTGTGAGAACTCTAGGAACCAATGTGAACCACTAGTTTTCAATGACAAAATTGTAATTAACAACAACATAATCAAAAAAATCATAAAATAAAAAATAATAAAAAATAAAAAAAGTAAAAACACAGAAGTGTTTCTCTCGTTTCCCTCTACCATTAAAAAAATAAAAAAAAAATCTCGTTTTTTTACGAACGTCATTTTACACATATGTAATTCTTGGAAGTACACATGTGTAAAACAGAATTTACACATATGTAATGACTAATTTACACATGTGTAAATAACGAGTGGACGAATTTTTTTAAAAAAATATATCAATATGGTAGGCGTTGGAAAGATAAAAAAATAAAGAAATTAATGGTGAAATTTTTATGAAAAATAATGTCATGAAAAAAAGTTATGAACATTTAAAAAAAAAGGTGAAAGTGGCATGTGACTAAAATGTATGGTTGATGTTGGTTCCTAGAGTTCTCACTAAAAAGGGTGGTTCTCAAGATAACCCTACCCTATATATATATATATATATATATATATATATATATATATATATATATATATATATATATATATATATATATATATATATATATATATATATATATATATATATATATATATATATATATATATATATATATATATATATATATATATATATATATATAGGGGAGGGATCAAATGAGAACTCCCTTTTTTTGTGAGAACTCTAGGAACCAATGTGAGCCACTAGTTTTCGATGGCAAAATTGTAATTAACAACAACATAATCAAAAAAATCATAAAATAAAAAATAATAATAAAATAAAAAAAGTAAAAACACAGAAGTGTTTCTCTTGTTTCCCTCTACCATTAAAAAAATTATAAAAAATTATAAAAAATAAAAAAAAATCTCGTTTTTTTTACGAACGTCATTTTACACATATGTAATTCTTGGAATTACACATGTGTAAAACAGAATTTACACATATGTAATGACTAATTTACACATGTGTAAATAACGGGTGGACGAATTTTTTTAAAAAAATATATCAATATGGTAGGCGTTGGAAAGATAAAAAAATAATGAAATTAATGGTGAAACTTTTATGAAAAAATAATGTCATGAAAAAAAGTTATGAACGTTTTAAAAAAAAGGTGGAAGTGGCATGTGACTTGCATGTGACTTAAATGTGTGGTTGATATTGGTTCTTAGAGTTCTCACTAAAAAGGGTGGTTCTCAAGATAACCCTACCATATATATATATATATATATAATATATATATATATATATATATATATATATATATATATATATAAACAATTGGAGTCTACTACTTATTGCTTAATGTTCTCTATTCTTAAAACAATTTTGTCTGTTCTGTTTAATCAAATGATGTGCATACGTTTTCATGTTAAATCGCTTCTTATTAACATAAAATAAAGCAATGTGAGCACACTACAAAACAAAGGGCTATCACACAACACACGAATCTATAGGAAGTCCGTCAGTGATACCCTGTCGGCAAATTTGACATGTGTAAAGAATTAACCGCTAGATTATGCCAAGGGATTGTTGGTGAGTAGTATCACGATTGGTTACTGATGTAGACGGAAAAACAAAATAACCAATTGAACATATTGATTCACCAAGAATACCGAGAACAATTCTTCTAACTATCATTGATTCTCGAAGAATGCCGATAATCAGAGTTTTCACACACTAAACACACAGTAATAGAGAGAAAAATTATTAGCAAAAAATTAAAAAAACTAAGCATCTCCTGATGTTTACATGAATATAAAAAGCAAGCCAAAAGTCGAATGAGTCTCAAAACATAAACGAGCCAAAAACTAGGCCATAAACAAAGTTCAACAAAAACATTATCTTCTGGCCCAAGTTATTGTCATTTTAATGAAGCCCCCTTGCGATCGTGGGTCTCCAAATACAAGATGATCTGCTCCTCCACACTTGGGCCCACACCAATCACCGACAACTAAGTTGGTGCCCGAACTAGGGATTGTTGGTGAGTAGTATCTATGATTAGCTAAAGCCGTTGGTGATGATACATCAATAATTGTGAGTTTACTAGTAATGTTATCAACAATGCACTTTATGGTGAGAAGTTGATTAAACAACCAAGTTATAAAAGATTTCAAGAAACTAACAAATCACGTTCGTATCTTAACATGATATATAGTTTTAATTATAGGTAATCAATATTATTATAAGGGTCTATAGGTATATAGCTCATGAGCTCGAGATAGGTATCTAACTTGTATATATTGAGTGTTCTCTTTCCAATATAACTAGTCTTATACTCGTTTTGTGTATGAGTATTCTAAAACCATAATGACAGAACTGATTTTTCAATTATGCTCTCTGGATCAATATCTATAAGTGTATGATTATGGATGTAGTTCACATTATCATACATGTAATCAATCAGTTAAGCAGTTAAAAATACTACATTTGAAAATAATACTGTTAACTTTTTGATGATCAAAGTCCATCTCTCATTATATTTCAATTATGGCAGAGGAACATATCAATCATATTCGGTAATAAATTAAACTACATAGTTGAGTTGTAAAACCCCAAGTTAAAACCAAACCTAGGACTCAAAACATCCATATGATAACAAGGCCGGGTTTGGAGGCGGCAGCTCCTAAAAGCGAGGTCCAAGAGGCGATAGCCCCCTGATTATATTCTCCGCCTAAAAGCGAGGTCCAAGAGGCGATAGCCCCCTGATTATATTCTCCGCTAGTAGTTCTAAAGAGAAGAAGAAGAAGGTTGAAGTCTGTATTTGGCATGGTTCCCTTCAAACAGATTCTGTGTGTTCACACGTATATCAACCGTGTTAGTACCAACAGATATGACCAAATATTTCACCAGTACATCATCATGTATTTTAGCAAGAATGCAGCATGTGGCTTCTATTCAGTCCACAAAATTCTGTGTTGTGTGTTTAGAATTGATATAGAGAACTCAGATTTGTAGCCCCAGCAAATAAAAAACCGACAAGTCATAGATATGGGACGGCCTTAAGAAAAAAAAAGAGTTAAATGTGGTTTTCATCTCTGAAGTTTCATAAAAATTGTCATTTGAGTACAAAAGTTTAAATTTTATCATTTGCATCCAAATGTTTCACAAAAATTGTCATTTGAATCCATTTAATAGCTTCTAATTAACACCGTTAACATTTTCATTGAGTACAAAAATTGCCATTTGAAACCTCGGGGATGAAAACCGCATTTAATTAAAAAGAAAAAAGAAAGAAAGAAATATAGATTTGGTTCATGAAAGTTAGGTTGGTTCCATTAAGATGCGATTGTAAAATGTGATGGTTCAAAGGGTCGTAACCTTTTAATTGATGACCACCAATGAACTATTGTGACTATTAGTAAAGGTATTCATTCAAGGGGTGTCACGACCATTTGAAAGGTCACCAGATAGCTATATATAACAATCAAACTTCACTTGTCAGAAAAATTTTATAAAAAAATTGCTTACACATGGGAACCTACGTAAACTTTGTTTCTCTTACACCAAATTACTAGTAAAAATATGTTGGTACCGAATATGATATCTTGCAACTTGAAATCTTTGATAACTCAATATTTTAATCAGCTTATCATCACGTATTTAGTGTTATAAGGAATACTATATGTTCCTTAGTTGTATCTTGGAAAGTAATTCACTACAAACCTAAAACACATTGTTCTGATCGAACGATGTAAATGAAATTACTTTAAAGATAAATAACTTGTGTTGAAGCAATAACTTGTAATTAATTACTTTTCATCAGCTTATAAGTTAGCCAAAATCAACATCATCTTTTTTTAATGTTATCAAATCTTTTGTTCAAGTTTCAATATGTTTAACTTACAAATATATTAATGTAGCGTGTACAGACCACCCCTAATTAAAAAGTTGACAGTTGATTAATTAATTAACTAATAACTACGGACCATATAAAGAGTAAATTACAGAAAATGACATTTATTTTTATAAATAATTTTATTTTTAACATTTATTTGTACTAATTACACTAGATAACCTTATGTATATGGTTTATTTTATCTTCGCTCTTTAATCTAAGGATTTTTAGTTTGCATCGTTAAGTTAAATCATATGGTTGGGCAATCTATAAAAAAACATCCATGCGGTATAATCCAAAAACAAATCGACGTATTAAGAAAATATGATCAGTAAAATATTGAGAATGACGAGTAAAATCTCAAACAAATTTTATGTAACTTTATCATCACTTTTTTAAAGGTTGTTCTAAAAGAAAATTATTGTATCATATGGTTTAAATATAAACAAAAACTTAATACACTAAAATTAGAACGCAAGCCATAAAAATTATTGTATCATATGATAAAGGTTCTTTTATGTAATTGACTTTTTATGTAATTGACGTAAATGTGTAATTTGGATATTTGTGAAATGCAACTTATTATCTTTCATTATTTAATGTAATATTTAGTTGTATTTTTGATGATTAAAAACCTGGTATATATGTAAAAGATGTCATACTGATATATTTGCTAGTGTCGTATCAGTTTTCATATATGTAAAATACATTCACATCTGACATTTGCATATGATACACGTGCATAGTGTAATCTTTCTCATAATATGATTAAACAATAAAATGATTAAACAATACTATTAATCACATAGCTAAATCATTCGTAATCAGAATGGAGCACAAGAAATAGAAAAAAAAACATTTTTTAAACAACAGCGTTTGAAGTCTTTTTCACATAAAGCTTAATATATATCATCATCATATTTGCATACTCTTCCACAATGCACACATTCTATGACCAAAATGATCATGATTTTCATGGGAGTTTTGATAGGACTACTATGTTGTATAGTCCTCTTTGTTCTGTTCAAGTTCTTTCACAAGTTTTGGTGGGTTCCAACACGCATAAAGTCTGTTATGAACTCACAAGGAATACGCGGGCCTCCTTACAGATTTATGTACGGAAACCTCAAGGAGATTTCTAACATGGTTAAGAAATCCACGAGCTCGCCCATGGACATATCACATGACATATTCCCACGAGTTCAACCTCACATTGATTCATGGTTCCACATATACGGTTCGCATAACTAACTGCTGTTTGTTATTCAATTCATAGTTCATACACGCGTACTTACATGTTTTAAAATGATGGTCTTGATGCAGGGAAGAATATTCTATTTTGGCAAGGTCATAGAGCTGAATTAGTTGTCGCAGAACCAGAACTTCTAAAAGAAATAATGAGTGTTAGAGAGATTGCTTTGGAGAGACCAGATAGGGGGCGTATTTTCAACAAGTTAATCGGAGATGGTCTACTATTTTCTCGCGGTGATAAATGGGCGAAACAACGAAAAGTAGCAGCTCACGCATTCAATGGCGAAAGGTTAAAGGTAAGTTAATACAAACCACAATATCCGGGATTAAACAACGACTTATAATAAGACCTGTTCTTATTTACCTAATCTTCTCATCATTTATCTTTATTTAAGTAGTGTTTAAAATCGAAACTTCTAAAGATGTCAAAGAGTAAAGGACATATCATGGATATATTTGTCTAATGTATTATGTGCACATACATGAACTCATGCTTGTGCATAATTAGATTTATAAATTAATACAAATCAGCATGATCATGATATATATAGATGCGTTTTAATTAAGTACATGATTTAGGTTAGTTAGTTCTTATAGAACACATATACTCACTCATGAAGAAAAGGAGATATATTATGAGGTAATGATCAGTCATATTTTGTGTTCATCTTTATAAGAATATGGCTCCTGCGATGATTGAAAGTGCGAACATGATGCTGAAAAGGTGGAAAGATGCTGGAACCATCGAGATTGAAGTCTATGAAGAGTTCAGAATATTAACATCAGAAGTCATTTCAAGAACCGCGTTCGGGAGTAACTATGAAGAGGGGAAACAAGTTTTCCAAAAGCTCGCAGAGTTAAGAAAATTAATTTACAAAACCGCGTACAAAGTTAGGCTTCCAGGCATTAGGTAAATATATTTATCTGAATCACTTGAGAGGGACACTATTTATCTAATCTTCTCATCATGCCCATGATAAGAAAAAATGACATATTTGAGATAAATATATTTTTCTTTTAAACTTACATACAGGATGATATTCAAAGATAAAGATGATGTAGAATCTGATAAACTAGAAGCTGGTATTCAACATCTCATCATGCAGATGATAAGAAACAAAGAGAAGACGATAATTTCAGGAGATGAAGACGATTACCTCAGGATGCTTTTGAAGGCACATCATGAAAGTACTGATGGCACTTACAAGCTCTCCATACAGGATATTATTGATGATTGCAAGAATTTTTACACTGCCGGACATTCAACGATCACTGCATTGCTCTCGTGGGTTACTTTTCTTCTGGGAATCCACATGGAATGGCAAGAGGTAGCACGCGAGGAGGTTCAAGAAGTATTTGGTAATCAAAATCCATCTGTAGAAGGATTAGGAAGACTCAAGAAAGTAAGATTTTATTTATCAAAGCTAAGAATTTCATTTTCCATATCTTTTTTTCCAATTTTATTTCAGTTTTTTCATATGATACAGATGGGCATGATAATCAATGAGGCATTACGACTATACACTCCCATCATATTCACAAACCGAAAAGTTATCAAGGATACGAGAGTTGGAAATCTAGTTCTTCCAAAAAACTTAAATTTACATATACCAATATTAGCACTTCATCTTGACCCTCAAATATGGGGAGAGGATGCTCATCTCTTCAAGCCAGAAAGATTCTCAGAAGGGATTGCCAATGCAGTTAATAATAATCTAGGAGCATTCATCCCTTTTGGTTATGGACCACGAATCTGTGTAGGAGCCAATTTCGCAATAAATGAAGCTAAAATAACCCTCTCGATGATCTTACAACGTTATAGATTCACACTCTCTCCAAATTATGTTCATGCACCGGTTCATTATATCTCACTTCGCCCAAACTCTGGTGTTCGGATAATGTTTCAAGCTCTTTAAAGATCCGTTTTTTGTGACTAGCTAGTATGCACTTGATGAATGCATATAAATTCTATATATGTTTGTTAGTAAAATTAATCACTTTGTTAATTATTCTAGTAAGGTTTTTCAAGTTTTAAAAACTAAATCAAGTGTTAATTTTTGATACAAAGACAAATAACGGTTTGAGTTTGTCTATAAATTCAATCTCGTTATAGAATCACAAAATATAGTAAACATGATATTTAATTATAAGTGATACTTTTATCACCACGACCCACACACTAAGATCCGAACGGCGTGAGCTTAAAGTAGTAGGTTAACTTTAATCAATAAAGTGCCTTTGGTTAGACTTTAGATGGAGTGGATATCTAAACAGCGTGACGTCTAGTATCGATACAAATTGTTTAGATGAATGATTATTGAATCATAATCGTTAATGATTGTAAGCCGCATCAAACCAAGAATTTGCCCTTGTGTCGAGACTATATTATACAATTTGATTTTTCTTCACAATTTATTAGTTTACATAAAGTTTCATAATAAAAAAACCAACTTTATTTTTTGACACAACCTTAGACGCAAAGAATTCCCGTTGCAGTTTGACACGACTGTGTAAGCGTGCTCGGAATTTTTGAGTTAATCATGATAAGACGTGAACTTACTATGCATAATCATAGAATTATACATATTGATTAGTATACAGTTCGAGCATTTGAAAATTTTGTTTGCATATGCTCAAGTCAAGTCAAACTAGAGTTCACAGTTACAATGATTCGACTAATTCGTATAGTAGAACTAAATTTAGAGTTGCTTTCATAAATCATCACAAGTTATTGTTCATCATTATATAATCTTGACAAGTAGAAGTTCAAACCAAAATCCATTCGATATAAACAAATTACCATCCTGAGTAAAATCCTCAAGGACTTGCATAATGTCAAACTTGAGATGAGTAGGTACCACTGTATGACAGTAGCGGTAAGCTTCCCCGAGTTTGTTACCTTGATAATGTTGGGTTAATTTTGATGGGTCAACGGATACGGGTCGGTTAATTTGAACGGTTAGTTGTTGATGGGTCTTGGGTCAACCAGTTATTTTTAGTCGGGGCCGGCCCGGGGGGGAGGGGGGTTGGCCCGATCTCCTCAGGGGTCCGAAATTTCTAAAAAAGATTTATGTTATATATATTTTTAAAAAGGCTCCTATATACATTATTAAATACTTAAACTCATTAAGCTCAACAAAATCATTAACATTTTAATTATTTTAAGCCTAACAAACGTTAGAGCTTATTAATATTTTATTTATTTTAGCACACTACCATTTATCTATTACTAAATTTGTATACCCATTTTAAAACTCAAACAAAACAACTTATGATTTGGAGAGAGGCGGTAAAATAACAATCGAAACACAGGCGGTAAGCGCGATCGTAAAGGCCAAATTTATCTATTTTGTATTTGAGGTACATGTGATATTTTGACACAAGGTGTAAACAGATCAATTTGGGTTATACTTTTGTTCATAACAGGTCAAACTTTAGAACCGAAGGTTTAGCCAAAATAAAAGCAGGCCAAATTGATGATAGAACTATAGAAGTGTGTTTAAAATTCGTAAAGGCCGGCTAAATGTTTTATTAATAAAGTTGACTTTTTTTAGTTATATTTACCACATTTGTTGTTTTACACAATTATAAATTTAAAAATTAGGTTGGTTCAGTTAAGAATTATGATTGTGAAAATGTGATGGTTCAAAGGGTCCTAACTTTTTTTTAACGGTAAATGTGCGACCATGCTTAAAATGATAGTTGTTATCGTGATAGGGTTCACTTATTCATATCCCAATCAGGACCGCACCCTCAACCCCCTCAGAAAGAAACCCATTGTTGAGAAAACTCCCTGGCTCAACTCTGAACATTTTGCTCAAAATGAGATTTGAACCCATGATATTTTAATATTTACATGTTATGAGTATCTAACATTTAACAGTTTGGAGAATAATCATTGGTTCATAACCTTTTTATTGACGATCACAATGAACCATTGTTACTATTAATTGTGACTATTAATAAAGGTATCCATTCAAAGGGTGTCATGACCCTTTGAATGGTCATGAAATAAATATAATATAACAATCAAACTTCATTTGTTAGAAAATTAATAAAATCCTTACATATGGGAACCTAAACTTTGTTACTCTTACACCAGATTACTAGTAAATATGTGTTGGTATCAAACCTTATTTCTAGTAACCTGAAATCTTTAATAACTTACTAAATTCAGTATGCTTATCATCTTTTTTTTTACTTTAAAGATAAATCCTTATCTTAAAGCAATAACTTGTAATTTCAATGACTTTTTCATTAACTTATAAGTTATAAGCACTATTTAGAAGCCTCTATCATCATCATCTTTTTTGATGTAATTATCAAATCTTGCATTCAAGTTTCAATGTGTTTTACTTACTATATTAATGTAACGTGTAGAGACTGTCTCTAAAAGGTCGACTGTTAATTAATTAACTAATAGCAACTAGCCATATACATATATATAAAGATGTCATACTTAGGGGTATTTATCGGATCGGATTTCGGATTATTCGGATCTTTTTATTCGGATTTTAAAATTTCATGACCCTATCCGAAATCCGATCCGATCCGAATAAGAATATCTCTATCCAATCCGAATATATCCGAATTCAATTCGGATCGGATTCGGATATATCCGAATAATCCGAATATTAGAATAATCCGCATAAACCAAATAACAAATTTTCCTATTTTTTTTTATTTTTTTTCTTTGCTAATTTTTTTTCTTAACATTTTATAAGTTTAAAATCACAATAAAATATATAAAACAAAAAAAATACAAATTTAACTTGAACACAAATTCAAAACTAAAAAAAATTAATAGGTAATTGTATAAAAATAAAGATAAGAATATCTAATTTAGAATAACAATAGAATATTATATAATTGTTTAGGATTAGAGGACTAGAATGTGTCAAGATTTTTTAGTATTAAGTTGAAAACATAATAGGTAGTTGAGTAACGAGTGTTGAGCTAAAATAATTATGAATTCTGAAATCCGAATAACCCGAATAAAATAATTATGAAATCTGAAATCCGAATAATGAATTCGGATTCGGATGAGATCCGATCCGAATATCCGAAAAAGAATTTGGATCGATTTATTTGGATTCGGTTACGGATCGGATTTCGGATATTTTCGGATTCGGATTTTTTGAACACTCCTAGTCATACTGATATTTTCTAGCGTCGTATCATTTTTCATATATGTTAAATAAACCGTAGCGTTGACATCTATATAATATATGTACATAATTTAATCTCTCTCGTATAAAATGATTAAACAATACTATTAATCAAATGGTTAAATCATTCGTAATCAGCATGGAGGACAAGGATTAGAAAAAAAAACATTTTTTCAGGAACAATGTTTGAAGTCTCTTTCACATAAAGCTTAATATATATCATCATCATATTCACATAAATTTCCACACTGCACTCATTCTATTACCAAAATGATCATGAGTTTCATGGGAGTTTTGATAGGACTACTATGTTGTATGGTCCTCTTAGTTCTGTTCAAGTTCTTTCACAAGTTTTGGTGGGTTCCGACACGCATAAAATCTGTTATGAACTCACAAGGAATACGCGGACCTCCTTACAGATTTATGTATGGAAACCTCAAGGAGATTTCTAACATGGTTAAGAAATCCACAAGCGCGCCCATGGACATATCGCATTACATATTCCCGCGAGTTCAGCCTCACATTGATTCATGGTTCCACATATATGGTATGTATAACTAAATGTTGTTTGTCATTCAATTCATAGTTCATACACGCATACTATACATACGTGTTTTAAATTGATGGTCTTGATGCAGGGAAGAATATTTTATTTTGGCAAGGTCCTCGAGCTGAATTAGTTATCACAGAACCTGAACTCCTGAAAGAAATAATGAATGTTAAAGAGATTTCTATGGAGAGACCAGATGGGGGGCCTATTTTCAAGAAGTTAGCCGGAGACGGTCTAGTATTTTCCCGTGGTGATAAATGGGCGAAACAACGAAAAGTAGCAACTCACGCGTTCAATGGTGAAAGGTTAAAGGTATGTTTATACAAACCATACGGTTATCCAGGGTTGAACATCGGGTTACTACCGAGTCAACTCATCAAGTCTTGAGTTGAAGTGGTCAAGTTGTTGATAAGTCAAGAAATTAAATCTATTGGATAGAAAGAACATATATAAAGGTTAAAGGAATTTATAATTACAAGTGAAGATATCAAAAGTCAATGACATATCATGGATATATTTGTCTACATGAATGTACTATGTGCACATACATGATTCATGAACTCATTCTTGTGCATGCATAGGTTTATTAGTACAAATTAATCGACATGATCCTGATGTCATCTACATAAATTGAGGCATTTAGTAACATAGTTCCTAGAGAACATGATTAAACACCTATGTCTAGATTTATCTTGTTCGTCGCGCACGTTCATCTCAATTGTATAGGACACATGAAATTAAAAAGATTTGTTAGATATGATATTCGACTTATCGTGACAACAATTAGATTGATAGAGTTACATTTATTGTTAGAGTATGAATCAAACTGAATGACAAGAGAAAGTGTTTAAAGGAGATAATTAATCTCTCCAACTTAAACTCTTTATATTGGGAATGATAGCATTAGGGTTGGAATTCATAAATCGTGACAAATGAATGTCTTGTGGTATTTATAACTTATAGCATATATAAATAGAAGTATTAATTTGAGTGTTGATATCGTACACTTATGGTACATAAGTATAGTATCTAGTTAAAATAAAAGGAGATACACAATAAAAGTATTTGAGCATATCATGACATGTTACAAATCAATGACTTTTACTTCTAAACTAATATTAGTCTATTTTGTTTTTGATGTACTTCTCTAACCAAATAAAACTAAATGAGCATGCTAGCTAGCTGAGGTAAACAATGTAAAGGATTCATATGTTTTTTTTTATTTTGAATTCAAGTATATAATTTAGTTCCTGTATATGAGGCTATCAATCAGGTTTCCTGATGATGAATTTTATTTGATGTATATGTGAAATGACACATTCATGAATAAAGCAAAAGAGCAATATTATGGGGCTAATAGTCATATTTGATGTTCATTTGTCTGTAGAATATGGTTCCGCCAATGATTGAAAGTACGAAAATGATGTTGAAAAGATGGAAAGATGCTGGAACCAAAGAGTTTGAAGTCTCTGAAGAGTTCAGAATATTAACATCAGAAGTCATTTCAAGAACTGCATTTGGTAGTAACTACGAAGAAGGGAAGCAAGTTTTTCAAATGCTCGGAGAGTTAAGACAATTAATTTACAAGACTGCATTTAAAGTTAGGCTTCCAGGCATTGGGTAAATATTTTTCTCTGAACCACTTGAGAGGGACACATATATCAAATCTACCTTACTTGCGGTGTATAGGAAGATACAACTCAATAAGATAATGATGTACTTGTCTTTTAAACTCCATTTACAGAATGATATTTAAAGATAAAGAAGATGTAGAATCTGACAAACTAGAAGCTAGCATTCAACATCTCATTATGCAGATGATAAGAAAGAAAGAAAAGAGGATGATATCTGGAGATGAAGACGATTACCTTGGGATGCTTTTGAAGGCACATCATGATGGTACTGATGGCATTTACAAGCTCTCCATACAGGATATTATTGATGATTGCAAGACTTTTTACACTGCTGGACATGGAACAATCACTGTATTACTCTCGTGGGTGACTTTTTGTCTAGGGATCCACACGGAATGGCAAGAGGTAGCACGTGAGGAGGTTCAAGAAGTATTTGGTAATCAAAGCCCATCCTTAGAAGGATTAGCTAGACTCAAGAAAGTAAGATATTTTATTCATCGAAGCTAAGAATTTCATTTCTAGTTTGTTTTTTTCTACTTTAATTTCATCATTTTCATATGCTACAGATGGGCATGATAATCAATGAGACACTACGATTATACCCTCCTGTAATATCCATAAACCGAAAAGTTATCAAGGAAACAAAAGTCAGAAATCTGGTTTTTCCCCAGAATTTAAATTTACATATACCAACATTAGCACTTCATCAAGACCCTCGGATATGGGGAGAAGATGCTCATCTCTTCAAACCAGAAAGATTTTCAGAAGGGATTGCTAATGCAGTTAACAACAATCCAGGAGCATTCGTCCCTTTTGGTTATGGACCACGAATCTGTGTAGGTGCCAATTTCGCGATGAATGAAGCTAAAATAACCCTCACGATGATCTTACAACGTTATAGATTCACCCTCTCCCCAAACTATGTCCATGAACCGGTTCATTATATCTCACTTCGCCCAAACTCTGGCATTCAGATAATGTTTCAAGCTCTTTAAAGCTATGCTTCTTTTGAGTTGTGACTAGTTTGCTCTTAATGACTACATGTTTTCATGCAAAATAAAATATGTTAATACATTCTATATATGTTTGTGATATCTAAGGGCTCCAAGATTATCCATTCAAGTCTTAAAAGAAATTGAATACACAATTCTCAAATTGAATCAAACTCCTCAAGAATCTCCCAGCAGATTCCTCTTTATTGGTCTATTCAAGTTTTCTTATGAAAGAGATTTACATGATTGTGGTGGGCTAAGTCACTAAACTGTTTTGCTATTATCAAGATTAACTTCTTTTTTGCAAAGTGTTTCTAAATCTTTTTTTGATCATCAAGCAGTTGTTGGTCAAAAAATAAGTGTAGTTAGGTATCAAACATTCACACCGAAAGCGATTACTTATTTTTAACACGTTGAACAAGATTGACCTTATTCAATGAATGGTCATATTTAATTGTTAAATCAACAGATCTAATGAATAAATCATTCTTGGTTTTATCTCGTGACTCATGAACAAACCTACATCAAACCGCATATCTTCATCTCCTTTTATTGTTTCATAGTTAATATGTATTTTTACTATATTGGTAAAACAAGGTGAAATCTAGAATAATAATTAGAGTTTCTTTTTTTCTAGTTTTGATTGCCATTTTTGCAATCACTAGATCTAAAAACTAATTCAAGTGAACCGGTGGTCGGTACCCACATTAATAATGTGGGATAAATCCTTATTTTGAAATTTATATGTCGATGACGAGTTAACTGGATAAATTGCAGGAACAACTATGAATAAGCTATATCAATAATTCATCTAAAGTTGTTTTGAATTATGTTTTATGAACTTGAGAATACCTTTGTACAAGAATCTTTTATATATAAAAGATATATTAAACAACTTAACATCAATTGACCGCATAGCGCAGTGGATTAGCGCGTCTGACTTCGGATCAGAAGGTCGTGGGTTCGACTCCCACTGTGGTCGGTTTTTTCTTTACATTTTTATAAAATAAAATTATATACTTTGGTCCTCTTAAATGTTTCAAGCTTCACTCTCCACCCCAAACCTGCAACATGGAGGTCATAGTTTATTATTCAAAAAATATTAAAATCAACAAACCAATATTCTGACCATCAATTCAAATGGTTGAGATAGCTATTCCAATACTTCATTAAAATACAAAATATGTTGGGTTCAAGTGTCATCTGTGATAAAAATAAAACAAAAGGTTTCAGGTGGGGTTAGTAAGTTTTCTCACCCAATATGGATTTTCTTTTAAGAGTGGTCTCAGGTTCGGAACTGATGTTGACATACTAATGTATGAGATTCCTTTCGAGGACGTGCCAACTAGTGCTGCAAGAATCCGTACTCGAGTAATAGAGATAATCAGGGTGAAACAGTGACCTGTCAATGATCCAATTAAACATTCAAAAGATAAACAGGTGATTTGTTCTGATTTCAAGATTCTCGTTATCATTATTTATTGATTTCTCTTAAGACACCTGGGTTCAAACCATTTTTTATAATTTTTGATGTATTAGCGGCTTCTGATTCTTGCATCTTTTAGACATGTAATCAAATATCTATAGAACTTTATTATGTAACATACAGGAAATCAACGGTTTAAAATGCGTTGACTTCTCTTTAACGAATTGACATTTGACAATCGACTTTTATCTTAAAAATAATGCATCTCTCGGCCGTCCAAGTATTAGACTATCTCAAGTTGAAGTACTATGTTATATTAAAACTATTTTATTTCATTAAGGTATGTACGTGATATTATTAATTTATTTGCATCTATTTCAGCAAAAGGATGTGACAAAATATTAGAAATGATGACATAATCCTCGGGTTAAAGGTGCACCAAACTGGTTTTTGTGTCACATCGATTCATTTCGAGTTAATAATTGCCAAAACTTGATTTGGCGAAACAAAATTTGATTAAAAACCGATTTTCATAGAAAAAGCAGATTGGATTGAAATCTGTTTGAAACTGGTTCGGATTAGTTTTACCTTGTTTCAACACCTAAGGTCTCAAATCTATATCAAGCCTGCGGCATGGATTGGTTTCGAACTAAATTTACTCAAACAGTTTCCAAATCGGTTTTGGATTCGATTGCGGAGGATGATCTGATTCGGATGTGCACCTCTACCATGGATTAGAATTAGAGTTTAGGATTGGGCCTAGGTTGCTTGGTCCATTTAGGCCTCACCCCGTACCCAACCTACAAGTCCACAACCTCCTCCTTTCAACCATTTGACTAAGAGCACCTTCGTTTTCTGCTTTGTTTTCTTCGTATACTTACATATACATACACATACTTATTGCTAGAAGTCATAATATTTACGGGTTAATTACTTAATCGTTAGAGGTGTTTTCTAAGGTTTAAGCCTCATGTCAATTTCTTATACGGTTTGCAGCTCAAATCTAAATTAAAAAAATGAAATGCGCTAGATAAGATTAATAAAAAAACAAGATCTTATATGGATTTCATTTAGCAACTATAAACAAAACAACATACATAACCTAACATATAGCATAATACATCTCATCAAATGTATTATTTGTCTTCAAAAAAATTTTTAAAAAAAAAATTGCTTTTGAATGCATACAAATGAAACTAACATAGATGACGTACAAGATAATGTGGCATTATCATGCCGTTCATGTTTTGACCAAGTTCATATGGTCTTAGGCCGTGTTTGATGGCCGCTGACCCACCCCTGACCGCTGACTGGCTGACTCGGTCAGCCGGTCAGGGTGTTTGATGTTTATGGCTCGGTGTCTGACCCGGTCGAAGGCTTCTCACCGAGACCAGAAGATTTTGATGACTGACCCGATCGAAGGCCACTGCCCCCTCCCCTTGCGCGACTTCCCCTCCCCCTGCACCTCATCGAGCTCACCATCTCCGTCCGCCGCCCTCCGCACTTCGTCGCCCTCCCTCCGCCGCCCTCCCCCTCCCCTGCGCGACCGATCGAGATGGTGGAAGATGGTGGTGGTTGTGGGTTTTTATGTATATGTTTGGGTGGTTGTGGGTGGTTTCAAGATTAGGTGTTTGATGTGTTTTCTTGAAATTTTGTGAAGAAGATGATGGTGGAAGATGGTGGTGGTTGTGGGTGGTTTCAAGATTAGGGTTTTTATGTATATGTTTGGGTGTGTGTGGTGACACAAGTGTGTGTGTTTTTGTATGGTTTTGAAAAATGAACTTGTCTTGTTTAACACGGTATAACGCCAATTAAATTCAAACTCGTTAAAACAACGGGGCAATAAGGTTATTTTTATCATTCAGCAGAGTCAGACAGATACTAAATCAAACAGCCAAGTTTCAGTCAGATGCAGACCCAGTCAGAACTTCTTACTGGGTCAGCTTCTGACTCAGTTAGATCTTACTCAGTCAGCACAATCAAACAGCCCCTTAGTAAACCATTACATATATTCTGATTAATTAAAAACAACATATTGGAATAAATATAGCATACAACAAAATTAAAAGAAAAATAAAAATTAAAGAAGAAAGTTCACATGGCACTAGTGGAGGGACCAATCTCTTTGTTTTTGGTCCACATGACACTATTGTTGTAAACCCCATTGAGTCAAACAGTGGGTGAATCCTTTTCTTTTCATGTTGAAAATCCCATCCAACCTCCAACCATCCATTATAAAGCAAGTTACTTTATAAAATTAAAATTATCTTTAAGATTTATAGAAGTATATATGTAAAATATGTTAAAAAAACATATTCAAATACTTTATCATAACTGAATATAATATAAAGTTGTGAATCAAATTCATGAATCAATTAATTACTTGTTATGTCATTTCAGAAAATTTAAATCACTTATCAAAATGTATAATTTCATGTGTACCAAATTGGGTTGGTAATTTGGTATGATATACAACATGCTCTGTTTACAACCATTACTGTAATATGATAAACATATGTTCGACACATAGCTTCTAGGAAGGTTAAAGTATTAATTTTAGGAAAAAAAAATAAGCTTTCTGAAAAATTCTAAATCTTAACACGTGTGAAATCAAACTTCTATTTTTGAAAAAAAAAAATGCTTCTAAAAATAAGATGTTAAAGTAGCATGTAAAAATAAGTGTATATATTTTATGTGTAAAACTATGTAAATATCTTTCAAAGTAATCATCCATACAATTATTAATATGTTTATGTATGTTCTTTTATGTCGCCAAACATTTTATACCTAACAACTATATTTATTTAACACTTGCTTTAATTTATTAAAAAAAATCTGAGCTTACAAATACAATATGTAAATAATAGTACGTTTGAAAAGTTATTTAAAAAGATTTATGATCTAAAATACTTTATGAATGAATTTAAATCAATTGAAATGTTTGTTGTATAATTGCTATCGATGAATAAGTTATAGTATTAAAACTTAGTTGTCCTGTAATATAATAAGGTGGATTATATTATATAATCTATAGCATAATCTTATTATGTTATACAATTTAATTATTCGTGATGTACATTTTATAAATAACTTTGGAAATAAATAAAATTTTAAACAGCTTTTCGAACTCTTTACCACCAGAGTAAGTCTTATTTAAACAGAAGATCAAACGTTCATACTAATTGGACTATCCAAATCTGACTCACTCATAAACACCATTAACGAAAAAACCACCAAACCCTCGCTATAGAAAAACTCACTTAAATCAGATTTGAATCGTAGATTTTAAAGACTTTTAGTCTAAACTATCGTCATATGCTATTAGACCGGATGAACAAATGCAATTTTGGAATTAAATTAAGTATGAAACACATGATGCCATTGCCACCATGGTCTTCACCCAAATCACCAAACCACCGCCCGTATGCGGTATGCCCAATGATGGCGGTGCTGGTGGAAACTAGGCCCCACGTTATAAACCAGCTGGCCCCACAACACAAATCCATAAAATAATTAAAACTTAACCAACAAATAATAATAATATTTATTATTATTTTAATTCTTTTAAAGGCCAACTAATTAAAGTCCAGCTACCCGGGATACTCCAATGACAAAAAAAACACCTCATACGCTCGCGACCACAAACAGTGATGGGTAGCCCGAGCATACCAACCATCAATTCCGAAGAAAAACCCATCACTCAAAGGCTCACTGCGATAAAACCCGGGCCACCAATAACATTTGCTGCCAGTAAAACTCGAACTTACAAAGTAAGTCATGAGGATATCGCTCAACCAAATGGTTAGCGGTCTCTTGTTACAATTATTATAATAATAATAATAATATCAAAACATTAAACAAAAGAGATCCCCAATCCCCATTCACAAGCAATGAGTTTGTCACATTCCCCTCATCACACACACACATCTGACTGCCTCTCTGTTCCATTCAGATTCACCTTTTCTCTTCACTTTTCCGGCACCTATTCTCTCTCCTCCGGCTGCCGGCGGCAGTTTCCGATAACATCTCCGGCGACGAAGATCTCAACCGTTTCTTAAGTTTTCAGGTGATCGATTTTCAACATTTTCATTCAGGATCTCTTATCTCTGATCTCTGTATTGAAATATGGAATGTGTTTTTGAAGAATTGATTGTTTGTGTTTTGGTTTTTTTGTTTTTTGGTGTGGCTAATGCGACAATTTTTATGTGGAGGCGCATTTGGTTCTGTATCTGTCGCTGTATGTGTCATAAATGCTCTGAGAAATGTAGATGAATAGAGTAATTAGGTTTTAATGAGTTGAGATTCGTTTTCGCAAGTGGCTTGAGTTCTACTGACGTACGTAAATCAAACGATGTGTAATTTGTTTGTTTATTTGATTGCTTTTCGGTTCTGTGAATCTATCGTTTCCGTAAAGTGCGGATCTGTTGTTGTTTGTTTACAGTTTACTTCATTTTCATTTTTATGGTGAGTTGTTTAGTTTGTTGTGTCATTTTGCTTTTGATTCTGTGTATGATTGCTGCTTCCATTGGGAAATAAATAATTTATAGCTGTATTTTGTGTTTTGCAGTGTCGATTGTCTCTTCTGAAGCAGTGACGGAGACGATGCATGTTTGATTTGGTTTATTTTGATTTACAGGTATTGTGATTAATTTCGTACTTTTGATCGCTAATGTGTGGTTACAAAGTGTGAATTTGTTCGGATCTGTTTAGAATTTTATTGCTCTAGGGTTTAATAAATTTGGTGATGAGATTGTAAAGTGCTGTTTGTTTTTAGCCAAACCCTAATAAAAAATTGGGGATTTTGATCTAGCATGGTAAGGTTACTGACAAATAAGAAGGTTGTAAGGGAACAAACCTGAGGAATATAAAAAGGTTTTTTAGCTGTTCTATGCTAGTGGAATTGCTCTTAAAATGAGCTTAGTGGATTTTATTTTAATATAACTTTTTAACTTTTCTGTGTTGTCTTTTCCCCTTTCTCTATGTTGTAGAATTGTCAGTTACCTCTCATTTGTTATTCTTTGAATTTGTTGTCTTCTAATGAATATTTTCAAGTTTTATTTTTGGTTAGATGTTGCTGACAACCCTTTATGCTGTACTCATATGGCTTATTGGCAAGGTGTTGACTGTTTAAATGAACTAGTGACAATTTTTAGTTTGTCTTTGAGCAACCAGATGTAGCTCTCTATTTATTGTCTCATATATGGACATTATTGCTGATTTATGATCAACTTTTTCTTACTTCCTTCCGTTTCTTGTTTGTCTTTGGGGAAAAACTTCAATTTTCGTGGCTCACACTTAATTTGAAATGCAAAATTCATAGCTTACGGCTCATGATAGACAAGACTTTGACTTTTGTCGTACGTTTTTTAGTTTAGCTACGATATGTGGTCATCCTTGCTGATAACATTTGACTTGCTTGGCTTTTGTCTCAACTTGAACTTTAGTTTTTTTTTTTTAATTCTAATTTGTTATAGTAGTGCTACTAATTTCATACTTCCATATTTTGTTTATGAGTTTCGAGTTGACAATATTTTATAGTATTCCATGTTATCAACATGTCATGATATTTTTTGCATTCCTTTTGTACCCTCTAAAAGAAGCTGTAGTTTATCATATAGGCAATCGGTGCAAGTCTATACTAGATTTGAATCCAACAGAAGCAACTTTTGGCACATATGAACCGAAGGAAGCCATGAAAGAGAGCCCTAGAAGATACACAAACCCTTTTTTATCAGATGAAGAGAATGAAAAGCTTAACTTGTGGACTCAAGAACTTGAGCATTCAAATATAGAGCATGATAAGTTGAGAAATTCTTTAGGACCGACAGAATTTTGTGAGAAAGAAACAGAACTTTACACAGATAAAAATGTTACTGAATGTGATTTGCCTGAGTTGCTGATATGTTACAAGGAGGGTGCTTTTCATGTTAAGGATATTTGTGTCGATGAAGGAATACCTCCTGGAGAAAGAATTTTGTTTGATGAGAACAATAATGAAATGCTGAATCCTGAACAGTTGAAATTTTCGACCATGGAAGATTATTACATGGAATCTAATTTATGTTCTGGAACCAATGTGAAAACTGATACTGGTTTGCCTGTTCTAGAACTTTCTAATGATCATATGAATATTGGAGATAATTGTGATGAAGTGGCTGAAAGGAAATCTGATGCATTTTTTGGGGCCTCTAATTTATGTTCTGGAGCCAATGTGAAAACTGATACTGGTTTGCCTGTTCTAGAACCTTCTAATGATCGTATGAATATTGGAGATAATTGTGATGAAGCGACTGAAAGAAAATCTGATGCATTTTTTGGGGCCCAAGAAGTTGATGCTGATTTGCCTGTGAACGAGTCTATCAATGATCATAAAAATATGGGCAACATAAGTATTGATACAGAGACTCCAGCTCAAGATTTACAGGATTCAATACCCGATTACAAAAAGTGTGGGTACGAGGAAGAAGTTAGTGACTCTGTTGGTCCAAATGAATTGAAGGAAATTCATAAAGATGATAGTAACGATGGAAATGGAAGTTCCAAATCTGCCCCTGAGAAATTCATCTGTTCTTCAGACTCTGTTACTGTTTCAAAAGCTACTGATGATAATGATCCAGATATCTCACTGCAGCATAGTGAAGAAATGGTTAATTCAAGTGACAGTTTATTGGATAGTGTTTCTACAGAGCAAGTAGTTTCTAATAGCGGGCCCTCCTTGGAACAAGATCGACTTCTTCCATCACTTAAATCTCTTCTCGAAGCCATTGATCAACAGCCTCGTGAGGTTAGTAGTTTTGTTCCTACTAGAGGTTGCAATCTTGACACGTTGGTCTATGAACGAGTCAATTTTTGTTATGTTGTATCTCAAACAGGTCATACAGAGAGTTTTAACTCAACCCAAAATGAACTGCTTTGACCCGTAGTAAAATTTTACTCTTTTTGACATGAGTCTGATATCCAACCCATCCATTTTGTCACCTTTATTCCCTACGAATGGGGTCGTACATGGAACAAATAATAATGGTTTTCAACACACGAGATCTGAAAGCACATGAATGTGTACTTTACATATTATAGCACAAAATCAAAATCTTACTTCCATTGCAAGTTTGGGTCTGATTGTAGTGTTCCTAATGGCAGAGTCCTGTAAAAGAAATCTCAAAAAGGCCTGTTGAGTGTGGAAGCATGGTGGACGCAGACGACGCTTTGAATCTCGACAGCACCAAACCAGCAACTAGTAGTGAAAATGCTCATAACATTGAGAATCTTGAACATGTTGATGAACTTTCCATAGAGCCGAATGGTGCACCTAAGCTCCAGGATATGGGTTCAGATAAAGTTGCAACGGCTAACCTAGTTCACCGTGGTGAGGGAGAGTCGAGTTTCTCTGTTGCAGGTCCTGGTTCAGAACACATAACTTATTCCGGGCCAATAGCGTTTAATGGAAGCACATCTCTCCGATCAGATAGCAGCACAACTAGCACCCGATCCTTTGCCTTTCCCATGTAATAACCAACGCAAAAACTGCACGTTTATTGTCGTAATTTGCTTATAAAATCTAACATTTTTTTTTATTTTGGTAATAATTGTAGATTACAGAATGAGTGGAACAGCAGTCCTGTAAGAATGGCTAAAGCTGATAGGAGACGCTTACAGAAGCATCGCGGATGGAGGCATGGGCTTTTATGCTGTAGATTCTGAATTCATGCATCTTTTATACATACAAATCAAAATTTTCTTAGGCATTGTGTTCTGGAGTTGTGATTGAGGTTTAAATATGTTTGTTTTTATTTATTTTGACTTGTAGCGTGTGGTTCAGCTTTAGTAATTAGAATTTCAGATTTCTTGGGTGATTTTTTACTCTTCATATACACAGAAACTAGCTGAAGAACAAAAACATCGTCTTTATATTTGTGTGGGCGTGTTATAGAGTCAGAGGTTTGATATTCGTACGGTGTCTCATGTTTGAATTATATAAACTCACATGCCTAGGTTGTGGTCGGTTGATGCACAAGCATTGTATGTCTATGGTGGAAGTGTTGTAGTCTTGTGGTTCTCACATGTCCTACAATACTCATACGGTGGTCACAGTGCTTCTTTGGTCATAAAATCTTTACAAAATTTGTTGTGTATGTTTGTGCGTTTATTTGTTTGTTTCAGTTTGATATCGATACGGTTGTTTGGTTGTAAATTATAATCCTCTACATAAGACTTCCAGTACGTTTGTTTGTGAAAAAAATTATATCGTGTTTTATTACAACAATAAATAGAGTCAAATATTGTTTCAAAATAACTTACAGAATTTGTGTGTTACATTTTAAGTTTGATTGTTAGAGTAAACCTTCAATTAAATCATATGTTAAGACTTGCCATTGTTTTTTGACGAGTGATTATTATATAAAATAGGATATAGAAGATGAGGCAAGAGGCACATCACATCCACCTTTCTGTCTTCATCTCTTAAGTAGACCAGACAAACCTTTTATTATTGTTAGATGGATGTGAAATGTGCATAATGGGTAAAACTATTTTTGTTCATATTCAACTTCAGATTTCCATTGCATATGTAGACATGTATACATTTTGTGCAAAGGACCCAAAAGTCCAAACCTTAGATATATGGAAGTTTACACTATGTGGAAAGGTGATTTGAGGTTATGCCAAAATGTCCTACTAAAAGTGAAATCGTATTTTCACTGATGACTTTCAACGACAGACAATTTTCTTGATAATCACTCGGAGAAGGTGATACCGTCGTTAATGAGCTGTGTAACCAAATTCCTTTTTGGGTTTTGAGGTTTGCTTCTTTTAGGTGTACTTGGTTGGCTAGTTGATCAAGTAAAGTATGTGATGAACTTTTGCATCACTTGTAACAATAAATCAGCAATTTGGTGGTATGATAGAGATGTATGTTAAAATTTGATATAACCTAATGGTCCTCCCATCATATATGGTGATAATGTGACCAATATGGTCTTATCAATTGCAGCCTCCTGTCTCTCTAAACCTATATTCAATGCAGATTCCATGCGCCGCTATTTTTGCCCTCTTTACCAAAATAGTCTTGGATTAATTCATGTTAGATGTATCGCTCATTTGCATCAGACAAATTTTAGATCTTTCGACTAACATATATGATGAAAAAAAGAGTTTGATTATGTCATAAAACCTTATCATTTATGAAGATTGATTAGGATATCTATGCACTTGTTACTTATATATTGAAACTCTACACTTTGTGCTTTTGTATATCCTCTCTATCACATAAACACACACAGACCACACACAGTTACAAAGAATCATGCCTGTTTCACTTGATTACTAACAAAACCCACAAAATAACATCCATATACCTCATGCCACATGCTACATAACTACATTATTGCTACTACTGGTTAAGCTTGGAGATGATGATGATTACGTTGATGATAATGTTGTGTTGTGTTAGGGCTTCAGTTTTAATGACAACCGATGCTGCTTTTCTCCTTAGCCATCAGATACAAACTTCTCATGAGTTAGGTATATTTATTTTATTTTTTGTTTTTTTTTCCAAATTCCCGCTACCAATGGGATCATGAAAATCACAGCTTGTGTTGCACAGCTAACCTTTAAGGAGGTTAAAGATAGAAAATTTTTGGAAGGTGGATTTAAACCTGATACCTCTGCTAGAGGGACTCAAGCGCTTACAAGAGCGCTCCTCACCCTCCATTATGCTCTCATGTTTCTTGCATAGTTATTATGCATGATATGTCTACATTTTCTGCAGATTATTACCAAAAGATGCATCTTTCTCATGGGCTTTCAAGAAAGTTGATGCTAAAAAGGATGGTAACTTTCTAACCCTTGTGTGGTTCTTCACTACAACATAAATTAATGAGTATTACTGATAGCATCATATGGACGAAATTACTAGTCATGGGTAAATTAATGTTACAGACTTAAATTAATGGGCAAATTTGCGACATAACTGGGCGTCGGTGAGAAATCGCTTGTTTCGTATTGCTTCACCAAGATATTTAAACTGAGAAAAGATTCAAATTTAAACTTTTTTAGGTTTGTATTTCTTGTTTCTATGAAAGTGCTAATGTTTGGAGTTATGTTTTGATCAGGATGAAGGGTATGGAGATCAAGATATGGTGTTTAACAATGACAAAAATAAAGCTCCAATATTTGTAGGTGAAACTTGGAAGAAAGGGATGATATATGGAGAACAAAGATCCGACCCGACTCAATTGACTACTATGGATTATTCGCACTTGAGAAAACGACGCCCTATTCATAACAACTCTTCTCCCAAATCCACCAAAACGCCATGATTCTTACTTTCATAGTGCAAACTTACATTTTATGCTCTAATGTTCTTCTTTCTTTTTCATTTTAACTTTATGGGTCTTTTAATTCTTTCATTTGAAATAACTAGTACGTATTGCATGAAAAACAATCACAAGTGATAGAGAAGAGAAGCACAATTAAATTATATTGTTTTCATAATCTTTTATATAAAGTTGGTTCTGTCTTTAACAACTCCGTTTACATTTGTTTGTTTAATAATTGAACGGACATAAATAAGTGATTCAGTTCGATTAATTAAATAGGTCGTGTTCGTTCAATCATGTTCATGAACGTTCAGTGATATGTCAGTTCACTTACGTTTGTCTTTTTTCTTTTAAGTTTGTTCATCAAAGGTTTTTTTTTAGTTTTTAGTTCAATTCATTTGAAGCCTAGATCTTTAAGACATTATTTTGAGATAATTATCTTCATGATTATTATGTTAAGCGTTTAATTTTATATTCATTAAGATGGTTAATTATATTTTATTTTTGTATTAAGAATGTTGATTTTTATATTCTAAAATAGTATATGTTTGTTTATATTTGTTTGAGTTGGTCTAGTTATGTGTTCATGAACATTTCGTAAACAAGTCCAGTTTCTTAATAAACAAACACAAACAAGAAATTCTATTCGATTATGTGTCCGTGAGACCGTAAACAACTTCAATACTAATCAAACTTAGACAAGACTTTGTTTAGTCCAGTTCTATTAGTTTACAGCCCTAAATACAAGTATTATGTATCTTGATTTCATGTTTTAAAAGCTAAGAATTCCATCATGAAATTAATCACAATTATTACCCAAAGGACATGTAGCACGATAATGCCAAAACGGTAAAATAGTGTTCCTCTAAAAAGTTACATGAAATAGATTGTCAACATAAACTTATTATCAATACCAAATTGATACTAATCATCATGACAGGGTAGCCGATGATTAGCATTTCTTGGCGGGGCTTGATTTTCCAACTAGTGATGTGTATGGATACCAATCTCGATACCAAATTGATACTAATCATCAGTAACTAAAAATAACAAAAACTAAATCCATCAGTAGCAAACAAAAACAACAAGAACTAAATCCATCAACAGCAACCGATTAGTAACAACTAACCATCAGTGATAACGGGCCATTAGATGTCAACCGCAACTTGAGCGATTACCAGTATCATTAATTCTAATAACTAGTATATAGCCCTACGTGTTGCGGTGGGGGTGTAAAACTGTGTCAAACTCGTTAAACAAAAGAAATAAAACTGAACGAAAAGTAGACGTAAAAACTTTAACCCATATGTGCGTTGCGACGTATTAATGTGTATAAATTATAACAAAGTGTATTACACAACGCAGTTGTGAAACAGAAAAAGATAGATGTAAAAAAGTTAAACCACATACGCATGTGTTTGTATGTTAACTCGAAAATTTTAGACTGAGACGTAAAACAAATAATTATAAAAAAATAAAAAGTATATGAGATCAAAGTTGAAAATGAAAAAAATATTAACGTTAAATGTAAAAAAAATAAAACTATAGGGTTAAAAATAAAAAAAACAAAACAAAATAAAATACAATTTATAAAACACAAGATACAAATCTTAATGATATAAGTAAGTTGATAATTAAGATTATATAAATTAATATTATATAAATTACACTCATATAGTTCAACTATCAATAGTTATAATGGTATATTGGGTTTAGTTAATCAGTAACCACCCGTAACTTTAACTCACCATCTCACATCTACAGACTCGAAGACTGAGAGCACAGTGACCACAATCACCGGCGAAATCAACGTCTTCTCCGGCGAGACCAATGGAAACCTTGTGGCAGAAGGCGAAATCACTAGCCGAAGAAGCAACAAAGAGATCTCAAACCCTAACCTCTTCTCCCGTCAGAATCTCCGACATCGTCTCCGAAACCGCCAAACGATCCAAAGACATTGCCGCCGAAGCTTCCAAAAAAGCCGATCAGTTGAAGACCGCCGCCCTCCTCTCACTCGCCGATCAAATCCACACTCTCTCCGTTACCTCTTCTTCCGATTCGCCGTCGGACGAGGAGCTTGAGAAGTTCGGCATCACGGAGGATCTTCGAGGCTTCGTTAGAGGCCTCACGTTATCCACGTTTCAGAACTTCCCCTTTCCAGGTTTTGTTTTGAGTTTTTGTTGTGATTTTGTTGATTTGGATCTGTAAATAGGTTCTATGCAGGTGTTGTTTGTTTCTATTGATTGATTGTGTTGATTGTTCGGTGAATTCGATATGTTACGATGCGTTTTGAGTATGAATGCTGAAATCGTTGTTGGTTACATTGGCCTCTGTGATTAGATTAGTTCGAATGTGATGATTGAAGTTCGCATATTCTCCCTGGAATGTGATCGAATTAACTAACATAAATCTATGGTGTAACTGTAATTGATCTGCTTCTTATTAATGATTAAGTTAGTTAATATTAATTCAATGATATGATTTTGAGGTATGAGTATGTCATTGATATTTTTTCGAGCATGTTGTAGAAATAGTTTGGAAATATGCCAATATGGTGAAGAATCACAAATAAACTTGTGAAATGGATCACAAATAAACTTGTGTAAAATATGGTGAAGAATCACAAATAAACTTGTGAAATGGATTGATGTTGTATTTGGAACTGAGGGAGTGTCAAGCTATCAATAGTTATTATAAATTGAATTTGATGGACCATGATCATATGTGTATATTGTAATCTGGCTTTGCTAAACTTTTTTTTTTTCTCTTGACCTGTAGATGATTCGGCATCTGATGTGGCTACTGTCTCTAATGTAAGGCAAGATCTTTCAGAGTGGCAGCAGAAACATGCAAATCTGGTCCTCACAACTGTCAAGGTATTGGCACTATTCATGTATGCAAGAAACGTAATTGATTAACATATATGTGTAGTTCTTTGACTAAGTTAAAGAGTCATGCATCGATGATTCTTCTATTGCTTAAGGTTTAGGGTAACACACGGTGGATTATTTATTCAATGTTTGGCACAAATGGGTGATGTACTTGCTGATCTGTAAGAATTTTAATAACCATATACATTTTTAAGAGTCAGTTGATGCAGGTAATACTTTAATAAATGTTGTTTGGTTTTTGAATGGGTAGTATATGTTTTTTTTTTTTTTGAATTTCTTCCATCTTTAAAAAGAATTGAATTTCTTCAAAATACTAAAAAATAGACATACAAAGCATATTTATAGTGATCATGATCTTTCAGGAGGTGTCAAAGTTGAGATACGAATTATGCCCAAGGCACATGAAAGATGGAAGATTCTGGAGGATATATTTTACACTTGTGAGCACTCATGTATCCCCGTATGTGACTACTTTATCCTGGAATTTCCTATATTATTGCTTATATCGAATTGAATGAAAATTGAGGTATCGACATATTCTAAGATTGGAGTTCATATGAAATGGTGATTGGAGAAAGCTTATCATTAAATCTAGAATGTGAGGGGGTTTATTAATTAGGGTCCTGCTATACCACACCACCCCCAAACTTAAATGACCGATTAAAATTTAGGGGGCCATGAATCTGACATAACCTGCAACCGGCCATTTCACCTTATGCTCAAAGTCTCAAACGGCCTTTTTCCCTGCAAATGGCCATTTGCAGGTGGTGTGGTACTAGATAGGAGGCGTTGTGGGTATTGTTGGCTCCATAAAATAATCTTGTTTTATTACCATTAATCTTTTTTATGCATAAATATGTATAGGTATGAAAGGAAGTTTGTAGAGGAAAGCAAATTAAAACAAATAGCACAAACAAAAGATGAAAAAGATGATCAAACTCCAACTGTTGGACAAGAATCTGCGGAATCAAAGCTGAAAAGCAAGACATCTACATCTGAACAGGATTTAGATTCATATTTGTTGGGAGACCTTGATGACAGTGATGGGCATGCAGGTAACTATTAAGGAACAAAAATATTGAATTTATGTTTAGATCAAACTTCATTGTCTTGATCTTCACCCTCACTTTCAGATGATGGTGATAATGATGCTTTTGATGATGATGATGATGATTTTGACAAGATTAACAATTCAGTGAGTATATTAATTCAATTCTATTACTTACAAATGAAATATCTTGATCTTCACCCTCACTTGAAGCATAACAAGTGATGGTTTTTATATGTATGTATGTATGTACTTGCAGGAGATTGAAGATAAGAAGTGAGTAAAAGGGTGAAAGGTGAGCATGATGGGATGGTACATTTATTGTTGAGTTTGGTGAAAACATAATTTGTTCATTTGTAGTATGGGATTGAGAATATGCTAATATGTTTTTTGTTTGTACCTCAAAACAACTTTGTTAAGATGGATTTATATAGTAATATTATTATGTTAGAGTAGAACATTTTCTCCCGTCGGCTGTGCTTTCATAACTAACTGAAACTATTATTTTCTTCTCCAACAATCCAACATTATAACTTCAATCTAATCATCATTTTTTTTGTAATGTTGTATATTTTGTTACTTCTTGCTGCATTTCATTAATGTTCTTAGAACCAGATTAAGTCCTCGAAGAACCAGACTAAGACATCGAACATTCAAACCGCACACCTTAAAGTTCACAGGTCGAACTGATCAAACTGGTTGTATCAGATTTAATAATTGGATTATGTTATTTAAATATAAAAAATTTAACATATAAATATATTATAAATGTAAATTAACATATAAAAATACATTATTTCTTCAAGATTACAATATTTAAAAAGCATGAAGCCAAGATATGGAGTTTGAATTTTAAAATAATAAATAGATCATTAAATGGTTTTTTAAAAAGAAAAAAAAACATTAAAAAAATAAAATAAAAATATGAAACTGGTCCGCCAACTTGGTTTGCTTATCGGGTTGACAAATAGCCAGCTAGTTCAAACAAAAGCGATTGATCAATTTTGTGTTTGGCTTCCATTCCGGATTTAAAAGCACAATATACATATGTGTAGTATTAAAAGTCAACGAGTAATGTTGACACTTGTGTAGTACAAATAAAACGAATAATCACTGTTTGTAAAATTTTTAAAAAAATGATAAGTTGTTTGGTCCTACTCGACCTATTAAGAAAATTGATTTATCCTGTTAAAATAAAACATTTATTATATTTTAGATATTCAAACATTTAGATGCTGGAACTAAAAACTAAAAAGAGGAAAAAAGAATGGGGTGAGAGAGGCTCGAACTCTCGACCTCAGGATCACTCGCTTTGCTATGAGACCTACGCGCTAGCCAACTGCGCCACCACCCCTTTTGTGGTGTCTTCTTTTATCAGCTTTTAATATAACTTTTTAGAAAATCTTCAAAAATTTGACGCTACTTTTGACTATGTATTATTTTTAAAATCAAACAAACCAGTGAACCACCCTCGATACATCTCTCATAAGGTTTGTCAATTCATATTTCAATTCAAATATATACACTTGCTTTCATCCATCAGCAGAATCATAAGACAATAAAAACTTACAGCACAAAAACATCATTTTGCTTTCAACTTTTATATCATCTTCCATCCATTTAACCACAATAGAAACAAACCCAAATCCCTAAACTTACAAAATCATCATAATAATAACAAGGATAAATTCGATTATTTATCAAAACCACTAAACAAACCCAAAGAAAACAGTAGTAATCCTCCACTATCAACCATGCAGTTCTTCCTACAGCAGAACACAGATACTCTGGTTGCCAACAGAAAATGACCCATGTACAATTTGATTGGTCTTACAGGTATACCATCCACCATACTTAAAAGATTGAATCTGTGCTTGGGTAGTGTGTCACGTCTTTAATCTTTTCGAAGCTTGATCTGAGTTTTCCCCGTTGTTAAATTCTTGAAACCGACCCACTTCTTCATTGTTCGAATGGGGATTCTCATGATCCTGAAAACAAATCATATCAACTGATTTCAAGATTTTATTTCATTTTTTTAACTTAACAAATAGTTTTTTGGGCCATGGGTCCCACTAGAGCAACCTCTCTATCATCGTATGATAGAGGAAAGGTTTGTCTTCATCTTACTCTCGAGACCATACCAATAACTTTTTTGCTATGCGTCTGTGAGATTTACTATGTAAGTTTGTTTGTTTATTAATCTTAACACAAACAACGGCTACATTGGAGGACATATATAGGATGTTTTTGTACCTTTGCGGTGGATGTGCCAGAAGTCAATCCTCTATTTGCTCGTTTCCCAAGATCAACCTGTACCGATATGGTGGCCTGAGTCAAATCCACACCCGAGCTCTGCAGCGCTTGTGTGAGAGAAGTTAACAACCTGAAATAACAAATATGCACCCAAGAAAAATCAGATAATACTAAAAAAGAAATAACAACAAGCTAGTGCTACTAGTTCTTGGAATCCATCATAAAAACTATTCATGAACAGAAATTCAGTGTGTGACAGAGTAGAGTGGCAAGATGAGTGCTTTGGATAGGGTAATGAGCTAACGGGTCAAAACTGGTTAGGTTGGGTTGACCCGCAAACAATCTTTTTCCATCTTTTTTGACAAATAACGAATGCCTTTAATACAAATGCAAGAACAACATTACAATGATAACATAACATTTGAATAAAACGATTTAGAAGGCTGCATGCAATGATTCTAAACTTGTTACGTCACAAAACATCTTTGATACTCACCCTTGAGAATAAACACTTGAAATGCTAATTGTGCCACCTTCAACTGTCGGTTCCTCTTGCTGATTTACATCACCAGCAATAGGGACATTGGATGACGGCATATTAACGTTACAGTGGGAAAATGTCCCATCAGCTTGCTGTATAGGGACAGGAATGCTTGGTTGTAAAGTAGGCATTGCCATTTTACTTGCTAATTCGGGTTGTGAATCCATCAAATTACAGTTCACGTCTCCAATAGGCTCAGAACGAGCTGGATTTTGTGTGCCCGTGTTGATGGCAGGGGCAATTGAGACATTTTCATCAAATCTAACAGGAAAAGATGGGGCCATCCCGGAATCAGGCTTCATGACAGGTGAATGACCAAAACCTGGGACCCGCCAATGGCTGTTCCTCTACATGAAAAGAAATGGAAAATTAGTTTTAAGAAACATGAAAATGTTTCAGGATACTTCAAGAGGTTAAGCTATGAAGACTTCTTGCGTCGTCTTCAATCAGGATCACTTATTAAGTTGTAATGAAACAGGCTGTAAAGGATAGTGTTTGAATGTGCTTTTGTCGTTTGAAGTTGTAAAAATAGATATTCAATTGTTTGAGCGTTTGGCAAATTCTGATTATTTAGAAAACAAATACACAAAATGACCAAAAAGGATATATGCCTCATGAGATCAGTGCAATACTCTCTCAAAGTATGTTAAAGAAGAGGTACGTAGCAATCTTTTTTTACCCTATCGTTATCAGTTATGTTGCAGCTAGTATGATAATGATTATTTAACATCTATAATAATCAGATATTCAGAAGCAGAATATGTCCATCCAACCAATTAGATAGTGAGTTTTGAAACACGAACACAAACAACCCTTTTAATTACACTAGGTCAAGTTATCAGGTGATTACCCAGGGCATTAGTTTGGTGGGTTCTGCACTCCAACCTTGGTATGATCCCTCATACTTTTGTACTCTTTCCTGTAAATACTGAACATATTCTATCACCTGCAAGAAGATACACTGGTCAACTAAGATGATCATCCTTCAAACAATAATAGAAATTCAAATATACTAATGTTTAGTTGATTTACCTCCAGCAAAAATGACGCTGTATCTCTCTTCTGATCACTATTGGGTATCAAATCCCTCAATATCTGGAACCTAATGAAGAAGAAAAGAAGTGTTCTAATTCATTATAGATTGCTAGAGGCTAATCTTAACAAATCTACAATATTCAAATTAAGGGTCATTCAAAACACAACCAGTTTAAGTAGAGAATACAGAGAACCACTCTAAATCAACATCACTTATCCACATGGGACTTGAACCCTCAACCTCTTGGGAAGAGACACCAATACAACACACCTTGATAATCGATACCATTAGGCCAAAGGCCTTTGGTATTAATATGTATTGGTTCTGCATAGCTATCATGCTATCATCTCACTACTATTTGAATCATTTAAAAATTACAAAATACAATACACCAAACACCAAAAACAGATGTTAAAACTGACTATATTACTAGAACAAACTGAACACATAGTCTTTGCTTTAACACCATTTAGTGAAAAAACAGTACTAATCAAACATTTGCACACCACACAAATAAGCAATCAAATTAAAAGAAAAATCGTAATTGTGATGAAACACATACCTTTCATTGATCTTACTCCTTCGACGCTGCTCTGTCACTGAATGTTTCGACCTAGTAGCATCAACCTTATCACTGTTCTTCCCATCTGCTTCAACCCCAATTCAATCAACACGTTAACACATATAAATCAATATAATCAACAATCAATATAATCAATTACAAGAATTCCCTCTTTTGGGGGTAAATTAAACTCTATTCCGAAATTCAAAACCCAACAATCAACAATTTCAAAATTCATCAGTAACAATTCATAACATGCCAACAATCAATCAATTGAAAAGAAAGATAATCTTTTGGTAAATTAACGAAGCAAATAAGAATAAAAATTAAGAGGTAAAATGAATTGAAATGAAGAAATTGAAAGGATGAGAATTGGAATGTGTAATCTTGGATAATGTATAACTCGATTTCATCTTCACTGTTGTTGATTAAAGATTAACGATTTCAAGAATTCTGGATGAATTGAAGAACAAAATGATGGGTGAACAATCAAGAAGATAGATCTATGAAGAAGTTGATGAGGGTATGCAATCTTACGAGTTAAAGTGGGGATCTTTGAGGTGGGTAATCGCCGGCGGTGGCCACCGTGACGACAACTTCACGGGGTTGCAAGAAAGAACTTCTCCTTCACGTGCTTCTCATGAGGGGCCTCACCTTTTTCTTCATTATTTTGGGTTTTTTTTTTTTTTTTTTTACTTTTAATTTTGACAAAAATTTAATGTATTAAGTTTGATCACAACTAAATAAAAATATTATAACAGACCTATTTATTTTAGAACCATAAGTATGTTGAGAATCACGATAATAATATATTGTAATTATAAATGATACATTATAGCTAGAAATATGAGAGAAAAATAAAGACAGTTACATATGCAGCACATTAGAAAAACAAGTATAAATTTATGACACAAGCTTGCAATTATCTATGCATTATTAGACTTTTATGTTTTTACAGTGTTTTATTATTTTCATTTTAGTCGATGTTATCAATAAGTCAACATTTGATTTATGTAAGGTTGTTCGTGAGCCGAGTGGAGCTAGGGCTTGGCTCAACATAATTTTTAAACTTAGCTGAAAACTTGAGTTTGAACTTAGTTTGGTTTGGTTTGATTTGGCTTAGTGTTTAAAAAAAATAACTCCCCTTGATTTTGGCTTCGTTTGACTTTGGATAGAGTATCAAAGCTTAGAAGAAAGAAAATGTTTTTACATAAATTGAACTAAATAATAACAGAGTATTAGATTTAGAAGCTTAAATGCGTTTTACTTATACTATAAAATGTCAAAAGTTAAAAGGTTAATCAACCCGAGCTAGCGAGACGTTCATAAACTAAACCAGCTCAGCTCAGCTCAGCATGTTTACAAACTACGCTTATTCAAACAAGTTTTTTCAAGCTAACAGTAAGTCACGAGCATTTTAAATTGCCATGGTTAATGGTTTTATCCTCTTACTTCTATGTGTGTGAATTGTGATGTGTAAATACCCATATGCCCAATTCAAGACTATATTACGCAGTTGGGCTTATTCTCTTGGCCTACAAACGGCAGCCCATTTAAAGTCCAACAAACTTTAAGAGTTAAGACAACTAGTCAAATTATGATTGCAAAAATCTTTTTTTCTTTTTTTGCAAATTTTAATGGCTTTAATCAGTTACATACATATAGTTAGATCCAATCAACAGAAAATAACTCATATGTTCAACAAATCGCGGATCAAACAATGTAAACTAATTATCGTTGTCTCCGTCCTAATCGTCATTCTGGTTGTCTCCAAAAAATATCTTATTAAATTAATCTTTTGTAATTTTAGTTATTCTATACAAAAGTCAGCATTCACGTGAGATCAAGTATGTGCAAGTAGAACTTTGAATTGGTCAAAGGTCAAAGTTTGAACATGAAGATGCACTTCTATCAGCATCAACAATAGAAGAACCCATACTTTGTCACGTTCATAATTAATAACACAACTAATATATATATATACTCTATGACCATCACCTTTAATATATACCCAACCAAATTAAATACCAATCGAAACTAACAAAGTGACACAGGTTCGATGGCAAAAGTACTACTACCGATGATCACTTCTAATGATGAACAAGTTACGATGACGAAACAAGATCTCGCGAAAGACGTCGGTGAATATCGTGATGGCGGTGGTCCGGTGCTGTTTGATTGTGTAGTGTGTCTTTGTGAGGTAGAACCTGAAGCCGATGGGTCGAGAAAGCTCACAAGTTGTGGCCATGGAGTCCGGTTCCATGGTGGGTGCATCGAGTCGTGGTTAAGAGACCATACAACGTGTCCATTGTGTCGGATTCATGTTCCGCGGAGCCTTCGTCACCGGCTAAATGTGTACTTGTTAAAGGTTCAGGGTGAGATAGTGTCGTACTGCAATATGGCACTTGAAAATATGGCTAGTTCCATCGGGGATTGTCACGATTCATAATAATGTATGTGTAAACATGCAGTTGGTAGGATTATTTCATTCGTTAATTATCATTATTATATTTAGTAGTATAATAAAATGATGCATCTTGTAAGTGGTTGAGGGTTTAAGTCCGTTGTTAACAAGTAGTGTAAATTTACAAGTAGGTTTAGTGGTTGTGTGAGTTTGTTATTTAAAAATATAGCTAAACTAGCAGCTAGTTGTGTTAATTTAATAGTCAATAACCGGTTAATCGTGTATGGATAATACTTAATTCTTGAGACAAAGTTTTACTGTCGTTGCAAGCAATCAAAATCCTCAATCAAAAACTTAGAAATGTTTTAATGACGCGACTTAATCTAGCAAAGAAGTATAATAGCCCGACCACTAAAAATCTTCTCGAAAAATACATCACCAAAAAGTTACAATCTTTATGAGAAAAAAATTTATGGATCCACCAATGTCGACACTTAGAAATACAGCAAGAACTCAAGAAAGAGGTGATAAAATGTAAGGCCGTTGGTCTGCTTATGTTTGTGATGTAGGATGAAGCAAAATGATAAACAACTGAACCTATTGATTCAACGAGAATACCAAAAACAATTATTCTAACTATCGTTGATTCACGAAGAATGCTGATAATCAGGAATTTACACTAACACACTGTGATAGAGAGAAAAATGATATTTTTAATAAACTTCAATAATAATTATCTCATTGCTTACATCTATATAAAGAAACAAATCAAAAGTCGAATGGGCCACAAAACATTGACGGGCCAAAACCTGGGCCTAATTTAAAGTCCAACAAAATCTAAAAATATGATAAGAGTAAAATAACTCATAAAATAAGCCGTTTTTGGGCCAAAACAATGACTTCTAGCCCAACTTATGGTCATTTCAGTGAAACCTCTTTTGACAAACGCTCTTGGAGTCTTGGGCCTCCAAAAAACTATAGTTTGTTTCTCCACACTTGGGCCCACAACATTTTGATTGTATAGCGTTGTTATGTGATAGTCCCATGTGTGGAGTCACGTTGCACGGCATATTTATCTCAGCAAAAGGCCTACTTGTTTAAGCTTTAGGGTTGATATGGTCTCCTACTGCAACATTAATGCAAAATTAAAGATCATTCAAGATCAAACTTGATTAGTAGTTGTTTAAAAAGACCCTAAAAGAAAGTATTGTTATTGAAATAGAAAACTATAGGTGAGAATGAGTTTTATAAAGTTAGTATATTTGTTACAATTATTGTGAATATATAAAACTTTTTGTAGAAACTTTTTGACACACTGTAAAAATCATGTAAAATTTTATCAAGTTGTATTTTTATACAAAAATATAGAAGATAGTTATAATTCTAAACATATATACATATACACACGCTGTAGAGATCGGTTCATGTATATAGTGATTTTTTACTTGTGCAACACACGAAGTATCCAGAACACCTACATTTATTTTGAGAGGTAGACTAGGTTAGGAAAGAAAATAACTTTTGTTAGACTGTCCAACATGAAAAGATAAAAATGTTGTCACATGAATTGCACATGACATCTTTTTAATTGAAAACTAGCAACCAGCTAACGATGGAGACTATTGTAATAACGATTTGGATGCGTGATCATATTACAAGGTTCGTTGATGCATCATATCTTAACAATTTGTACATACCATTGTATAATAACAAAAACCATGCAAGTGTTTCAACACATACTAGTGTGACTATTTTAGAATCACCGTTGTAATTGAAAAATTCAGACACACTTTTGCAAGTACATGCATATCATTATGATAACACTAAATCAACATTTTAAAAACGTCATTCTGTTTCAAATTATAATAGTGCCATAATTCAATAATAACAATAAAACTCCTTTTTTCAAAAAAAATTAATAAAATAATTATTATTCAGTTAAAAAATTTGACAACTAAATTTTAGAAAAGAAAGTACAGATATGCGTCTCATTCCTTATTGTACTTTCGACCATTTTATCATGCTAACTTTTGACTATTAATTTAATGGGATCAACGCCATGAATTATTTCGTCCGCTACTTTTAAGGTTCATTTTTCATTTCGTATGAATTCTCTCTGTTTTTTTATGTTCTTTTCATTTTCTTATGAGCACTACAATTTAAAGTGACGTGAACAGTGCTAGATTGTGATTGGTTTGTTCACATCATCTAACGCAATCTTATTGAACCGCATGGTTTATTTTATTTTATTTTACTGATTTTTTTTCTTTTGCTTTTAATAATGTTGGGCCAAATTAAGCATTAAAAGGATTCCCGAACCTAGTGGTGCATCCCTCAGCCAACCTGGGTTCGAGCCTTGCAACCCCACCCCCTCCCCCACACACATTTTATTTATTTAATTAATTCAACTTTCATCAAAAAAAATTATGCTTGTAAGAATATTGAGGTAGATTAAGCATCAATAGGATTCTTGAGCGCAATGATAGGTCAAAAACCGCATCCCCAATCAGCCCAAGTTCAAAATCTTGCAAACTCTACACTTATGTGTCGATTTCATTTAAAACGAAAGTATGCGTAACAATATATATACAAGTCATGAAAGTGCACATGTATGATTAGTTAAAGCTGATTCAAGGTTTTAATTAATTTTTTTGGTTTCCTCTCTTATTAAACATTAGTATTTATTTCTATCAACGTTTTAACGTGATATTTCTTAAACCCGAGTGGTAAGATACCACGACGTCTATACTAATTAACCTAAAATTCATTGAAACGGAGACCCACAACGTGCAAGCACAACCACTAGGATATATATTTAATATCATATATTTATTATGTTTATATCTTTCTCCCCTAGTAAAGAAGATAGTTTGTAGCCAGAGTATAATATTTCTTTACTTTGGTACCGGTTAAGCTTGGTCTATATGCGCTTTGCCCCATTTCCTTGCTGTGAGAACAATTAACTAAAGTTATAATAATAAAACAAAAGTAACAACATGTCAACATCACTTATAGATGATTTAATATTTTACTAATATTGGTGAGCTTAATAAAAAATAAGATACATCTACTAACTATAGATACGAATTAATAAATAATATTTTCCGGCAACTGCGGTACAAAATAATAAAAAGAAAAAAAACAAGTTGCAAGAACCTAGGGATGCACGACATGTGATGTTATGGGCCTGCACTGAAAACCACCTTTCACCTATACAATCCATCGACGACAAGTGGAGTAAACTGCAAACGTATACTTCAGTTTCATCATGTTTATATATTTTACAACATGTATAAATTTGAGCTGTCAGATTTGTATTTTATGTTATTTTATCTTTAGATAAGATCAAACGTAATTGAAAGGGCTAAAGAAGTAATCTTCAAGAGTAAAAATAAACACTATTTTTACAAAAACGTATCAAGATTTAATAGGAGCTTGTTAAATTTTATATTAGACTAGCTATGTAACGAACGTATCTTGATGGTACTAGATAATCAAGTGTAACATTGCTCTCTATGTATAGATATCATAGGTAACCATACAACATGCAATAAAATACAATACCTTTTATGGTTTAACTTGATACCAAAGCCAAGTTAGTCGTCGAGAAAATTTTCTGTCGTATCAAACCCAAGAGGTGGTTGCCGCTTGGAAACCCTAATCGTAGGTTGTACCTTAGTTGTCGTTGATTAGTTGACAAAGTAACCTACCTGTTGTTCATCAGTTGACAAAATTCCTAGATGCATATGCAGTACACATCTAAATGAACATGTGAATTAATAAAATTACTATTCATGTGTTTTATAGTTAAAAAGAATTCAAATGTCAAGCAAAATGACATGACTGTTAGTCCAACTGTCAAGCCGATTAAGACATCTTCATTCATATTTATAGGTTTCATAACTGTAAATATATTATAAATTATATTTGTTTTAGGTTGATTCATTTCCTAGCTCTTTTATTTTTATCTAACTTACTACATACAAATATGCTAACTCTTTAATCAAAAGTTAAATAATAACTTCTCTCATCGAATGAATCGTCACGGGATAATAATGTTAATCAACATAACTAAAGTTAAATAAAAATAATGTATATAACATATGCGGTTATTATAAAAAGAGTATGACTTATTGACTTGCTTTTCGGCCCATAGTTTTACAATCTCCAAACCAAATGTGTCTTTGAATTATAGAATTTTTTAAACGTTTCCAATGTGTATAGAATTGTTGATGAGAACAAAAGTAACTACTCAAAATATGAATACTGCCAAACTTTGATTAAAAGCATATACCACAAATACAAAAGGTATTGTTTACGGTTCAAATCCCATCTTGTCCCTTTAATATCAACGTTGTTAATAGATATAAGTAATAACAACCTAGTATTTGATTGCCGATCATTCTAACTTTATACAAATTACATTATAAACACATGTTTTAAACATCTTTCTAAAAGTTTAAATTGTTTGTTGGTTACCTTTATTTGTAACTTGTGGCCATGTATTGATTTCTCTGTTGAAATAACAAAGAAATCAACGACAAGTGTCCATCACTCCTCAAAGTTGGTATAATTTGCAACCACAATAAGGTACATACTTAAGGGTGCGGGTAGAGGTGCACAAAAGCTAGGTTGGGACCATATCAGTTTTGAACTGAATAGTTTAAAACATAGTAGGTTGAATCTTGTTTGAACTTGAACCAAATCGTAGGATTGAAATCGGCTTGTAAACATATACCTTAAAACCGGTCAAACTTAAGATGAAGCCATGACAACGATCCAAGAAAACCATAATTAAACTTAGAAATAATTATACACTATTAGAAAGTTTAATATTCTATATCCATCGTTGTTAACCTAAGATCAACTAAAGTTTTTACTTTATTCACTAGTATATTTTATTTAAAGTAACTTTTAATTTATTTTATTAATCATGTATACATATATTAAGAGGGTACCTTTGAAGCGGTTAGCATTCAGTGTGTTTTGTACGTTAAAATTATGTTTTTTTAGTAGTTCAGTTTGTCTCTTAATCATCAAATGATCATAAACATGTTCAATGTAACATATATTAACTTTACCCCCCCTCCTTCGGCCCTACATTACGTTCTACCTTAACCCCCACATACCACCTAATCGATTTGTTCAAACACACCCCCACCCAACCATTTGTTGGCTCCCTCACTCCAATGACCATCTTCCTCCGACGCCCCCACTGTAGGCCACACTCTTCGCCTTCAATCACCCATCTCTCCAGTGCTCCCCCACACGCACCTGATCTCCACCGATGACCGCAACTTCGGGTATGTAAGTCATCCTTCTGCCCCTCTCTTGCTCCACGAGCTAGGGTTCTAATTTTGAGATGTTTTTGTACAATATAGTTTAGAGAGTTAAAAAATTAATTATTTTGCATAGTTATCAAGAGGTTTAAACAAATAATATTTAATAGTTTAGAGGCTGTTACCTAATTAGACATCCTACTGGTTTAAACATTGTTAAATAGTTTCTTAATTTTTAATTATTTTTAATAAAAAAGTACATCTTACCATTAGAACTAAACTAGAGTTATAATCATGGTTTTTAGGCTCAGATTGATTCGGCCGATCCAATCGGGAATCGGCGGGGGCGCCAATCCGAGCAGCCTTAGTTCGTTTTCGAAGTTTATTTTACATATAACTGTAAAATACACATATAAAATGCTTAAATTGAATTATATACATTACTATATATATAATAGAGGAGGGATCAAATGAAAACCATGTTTATAAATGAAAACCATGAAAACCACCATTACCCAATCATATAATTTATAATTGATTTAACTTTTAAATTATTTATCGTATATTTGAGTGAACTTCAACATTATTTTTTGAGGTTATATACATTTTTAATTTAAACTCCAATGAACGACGATGATAACGAAACGACTACGTATACTTAACTTGTATGAGTTATATGTACGTAACTATTAGTTTTACACATGGTAATACGCACTTACATATAAATAACTCCTATATATACGTAACTCTTAGTTGTATACTTTATAACATGTACTTACATATATGTAACCTCTGGTTTTTATGATTTTCATTTATACATGGTTTTTAAAGGATCATTCCCTATATATAATATTATAAATATTATATATACATAAATTTAAGTATGATGTTATCCAGTTATTTAATGCGATCCAACCTATCCGATTAACGAACCAGTAAAACATCTGATTCATTGTCCGAACCATACCATAGGTTATAATAGTTATTCCACAATATAACTAAGGAGTTGTTTGGCAGCCTCTTAATCAGACTCTTAATGGTTCAGATGTCTGAATGGTTCAACACTTAATGGTTCAGTCTGTTTGTTTCGCGAGCAAATGTCTGAATGATTTAGACATTTGTCTCTGAATGGTTAAGCATTATACTAATGTTGAATGGTTAAGAGGTCTAATGCTGAATGATTAAAACATTTTATCTGAATTGGTCAGACATATGCATTTGAATAGTTAAACGATATACTAACTTTTAATGGTTCAGACATTTTAATGGTTTAACACTTAATGTTTCAAAGTTTTATTAGTTTAACATTTAATTATTTAAAATTATCAAACAACCCTAACTACTAGTAAAATACTAAAACATTTACCGCGAGTGACGACACAAAAGCAACACACTCAATTGTTGTTTGGACATTGACTTGGTCATATCCTTATCCAATCTATTTTTTCCACGTCATCGTTGTTCTTCATTCCCTCCAACGGCTTAGATCCCATCCTCCCATTTCTGATCCAACGGACAATTCACCTTCTTCCAGACCCTTCTAAACCAAATATCTAACAAGATTACAGAGATCAATTATTATTTTCATAAAATATGCATAAAAATATCAAAATCATAAGTATTCTATAATGATATAAAACTTTTTTAAAGGAACATTGTAAACTGTAAAGTGTTTTGTTTCAATCGAATATACCATTCTTTCAGGTAACAAAAATACAAATAAGTTAATTCCATTTCTGTTTTAACTTTAAATAATATATATCTGTAAAATTACCAGAAATTAAAATTTTGATTTTATATTTTGATATAAAAAATTAAATCGTTTTAACGTGGTAGTTTAATATAAAAGGCGTGTTTGACGGTCATATTCATGGGTTTAGAGTTTGAATCTCACAAGCCTGGAAATCATATCATATGCAAGAACGAATTTAATACAAGTTTTAGGAGGTTGATATAAATATAACCCGTTCAATCAAAATATTCTTTGTTTTTTTTTTATTTTTTTATATCATTACTTTAAAATTATTTGTTTACAACAAAGAAAAGATAAACATTTATAAATCATTACACAAAAGAAATTCAAATAAAAATAGATATAAAAAGATGCGGTCAAATAGAAAGTTAAAACTCACAATCTTTTAGCTATAAAGGTCTTTTAACACTGTACGAGCATCTACAACTCATTCTATATTCTCATCCATATAATTAAATTATAACGTTTTAAATAGTGTTTTTTTAAAATACAGATTGAACAGTAAATTTTTTATATCCTTCACTAACAACCACTTATAACCATATCATATAATATAAGGAATACTAAGCAACGTTGACGCTTTTAGGGGCTGTTTGACAACTTCTGAATAATTAAGTGTTGAATCAATAAAAGGTCTGAACCATTAAGTGCTGAACCATTAAGAGGTCTGAACCATTAAGTGTTGAACCATTAAGAGATCTAAACCATTAAGACCTAGTACATCGTTTAACTATTCAAATGCAAATGTCTGACCAATTCAAATAAGAGGTCTTAACCATTCAACATTAGACATCTTAACCATTCAACATTAGTATAATGTTTAACCATTCAGAGGCAAATGTCTGAACTATTCAGACATTTGTTCGCGAAACAAACAGTCTGAACAATTAAATGTTAAACCATTCAGACACCTAAATCATAAAAAACTGATTAAAAAGCTATCAAACAATCCTTTACTTCTCATAAACTATAGTTAAATAGAATTACTTTAAAAAAAAGAAGATAGAATTACTTTCGCTACCCAATATACGCATCAGAGTCCTCCCCTCTATATAGATACGTTGATTCACAGGAAGATTTAGAGAGAGAATAGTCGAGAGTGATTGAACTCAGAAGAAGAACAACAACATCAACATTCAACAAGAAGAAAGGGTTTTTCAATTCGATTTCATATGATTTTCGTTTGAAAAAACCCTTTTTTCCTTACAATTTTCTCTCTGAATCCATTCTGTTATCCGGATCTTGATTCCATTGGCTTCTTCTTCTGTCACAGTGTCTGAATCTCCCTCAGATCTGGTTATCCGGGTGAGTTTTCACTCTGGGATTTCGTTATTCTTCAAAAATGTTCCAACTTTTAGGTCATTTTTGTATGAACATTGATTCACGAACAGTTGTCGCAAAACCCTTTGAGTTCTTGATTGATGAACTGAATATGCATATCAGTATCGTTTTGTAGCAATTAATCTCTGAAAACGACATATTCACTTGAATATTCATTACAAATATGAATTGCTTCGAATTAACCGATCAATTTATGCATTTCACTGATACTCAAAACACAACATCTGTTTTTGTGTACAGATTAGGGGAAAACGCACTGATTACATTCAATCACATGAAATTTGTATGAAACCATCAAATTAACTCAAATCTGGTGTTTGATGATCGTTTATGAACCTTACAACACCATAATCTGCAACCGGATTCTGAAATTGCCCCGATTTCGATAGCGAAAAGGAAGAAGAACCCATCTTCCCCTGCATCTGGTTATCTGGTTCATGTCTAGTAGCCTTGACAGCCCTGTTCAGACCCAAATGGCTGTAGCAGTTTTCAAGAGCCCGATCGGCCCGAACTACCATCGAAATGATCGAAAACCGACGGGCAGCAGGCGGGTTTTCGTGCAGACCGAAAGTGGTTGTGTATTAGGATTGGAACTAGATAGGAATGATAATGTTCATATGGTGAAAAGAAGGCTGCAGGTGGCTCTTAATGTCCCAATTGAAGAAAGTTGCTTGAGTTTTGGGGATATGGTGTTGAAGAATGATCTTAGCGCGATTCGTAACGATTCGCCTCTTTTGTTAACAAGAAACCTGATGCACAGAAGCTCTTCAACTCCGTGTTTATCTCCTTCGGGTCGCGATGTACAGCAGCGTGATCAAACCGGGCCTATCGCGATATTGTGCCAGTCGGGTGGCTTTTCGAGGACTAAAGAGCTTGTTAACGAGGTTGTGATGGCCCTGAAGGCTGGTGTTGAACCGGTTCGGGTTAATGGTGGGCTTGGTGGTGCTTATTACTTTAGAAACAGTAGAGGTGAATATGCAGCCATTGTGAAACCGACTGACGAAGAGCCTTTTGCGCCCAACAACCCGAAAGGGTTCGTGGGGCGGGCTCTGGGTCAGCCCGGGTTGAAACGGTCTGTTCGGGTGGGTGAAACGGGCTTTCGTGAAGTGGCTGCTTATCTTCTTGATCATGACCATTTTGCTAATGTACCTCCTACTGCACTTGTTAAGATCACTCACTCTATATTCAATGTTAATGATGGTGTTAGTGGAAGTAACAACAGCAATATGAAACAAGATAGAAAGAAGAAACATGTTTGTAAAATTGCTTCATTGCAACAGTTTATCCCTCATGATTTTGATGCTAGTGACCATGGGACCTCGAGTTTCCCGGTGTCTGCTGTTCATCGTATCGGTATACTAGATATAAGGATCCTTAACACCGACCGCCATGGCGGAAATCTGCTTGTTAGAAAGGTTAATGACAGTGGAAAGTTTGATCAACAGGTTGAACTCATACCCATTGACCATGGTCTTTGTTTGCCAGAGAGTTTAGAAGATCCGTATTTCGAGTGGATCCACTGGCCGCAGGCTTCGATCCCGTTTTCAGAAGATGAACTCGACTACATTGAAGCACTCGACCCGTATCGTGACATAGAGATGCTTAGAAACGAGCTTCCGATGATTCGTGAAGCATGTTTACGGGTGCTAACCCTCTGCACCATTTTCCTGAAAGAGGCTGCTGGTTATGGTTTGTGTTTAGCCGAGATCGGTGAGATGATGACCCGTGAGTTCAGGCGTGGCGAAGAGGAGCCGAGTGAGCTCGAGGTTTTGTGCATGGAGGCGAGGCGTGTGGTAGCCGAGAGAGAAAGAGAAATGACTGTATCATCTCCTAAAACCGAGCCTCGGGAAGACGGTTTTCAGTTCGAGATCGAGTGTGATGACTCTGAAATCCCCGTGAACCCGATTCTCCCGTTCCAGTTTGGATACGGGAGAATCCCGCTTTCTAAACTGGAAGAAGAAGATGAACACGAAGAAGAACACGCGCTTCCTGTGTCACCAAATGTACCTTCGGTGCCGAATCCATCGATGTCGTTGAAGAAAAACTTAAGTCTAGGTGACTCGTCGGCTGGGCACCGGAGCGCGACTGAGCAGCTGCCCCCGAGCGCTAGCTTTGTGAAAGTGGCGGACATGACCGATGACGAATGGGCTATGTTTTTAGACGAGTTTCAGGGGCTGTTGCACCGTGCGTTCACGGAGCGTAAGTCGGGGGGTGCGGGTCAGAGGCAGAGACAGAGGTTGGGTACTTCTTGCCAGTTTTAGGATCGTTAGTTAGTCGTGTTTACGGGTTGTATGAGGTTGAGTTTTCGTAGGTTAACTTGAAGGTGTAGTGTTTGTTTACGGTTTAGGGTTTAGGTGTTTTTTAATTAAATTTTGTCCTTGTGGACTTGTTTTATAAATAATTTGTACTATATGAAAAAGAGATGAAAGAATTAGATAATGGTGTAAAAAGTGTAAATCTGGAACTTGTGGCTTTGTGATTTTCTATTTGGAACAAAAGTTTATCTCACAAGTGTTTTAAGTATGAGAAAATTATGAAAATATTCTAGTGTTTTTCTATTTGGAACAAAAGTTTATCTCAAGTGTTTTAAGTATGAGAAATCATGAAAATATTCCAAGTGTAATGTAAGATTTTTAAAGCCGGTGGTATACACTTATAAGTTATATATCTAGCCTCACTATTATTTTTAATTTCTAGAAGGTAATTTGATGATGACTGAAATTTGAGGTCGAGCGTAATGTGGAGCCAACGTATAAGTCGTTCACCTACTATGCTCTTATCATATGGCAAGTTGAAACGAGGTTGTACAATACAATATATCACTTAGTAAGACACAAATTATGTCTTTATATGTATTTAAACAAGTATGTTTTAGCGATCAAAATTTTTTGCCCTTGGGTAGCAAAATGTCAGTTACAAAGGTAAAATTTGAACAAATCTAGGGGGACGATCCGTGTAATTTACTCTTTAGCTTATCTAGCAAGATAGGTGGTTTTCCACCGGCCTGTTACTTGTCATTAGCCCATTGGTGGTGGTTTTTTACCGGCCTGTTACTTGTCATTAGCCCATTGGTTTATTCAAATATCTGTTTTCTCTTTAATTCCGGATTTCTTTTATGTATATATGTGTTCGTTTTAAGACATGACATGGAAGTTGGATGTGGCCATGATGTTTAGACGTGTGGTCTTTAAGTGAGAAGTCGTAGGTTCAATTCCTGTGACTTACATATTCTTTTTGGGTTTTTTCCCTTTTTTATGTATTTTATATTTTTTGTTTTTTAAAATTAAAAAACGTAAGGTTTAATAAACAAAGAGATAAAATACTGATAGAAGTGTGTGTGAGAGGATGAAAGTATATAAATATGAAAATCCTTATGTCATGATTTTGTAAAACATATCCCCTTGAAACAAACCCCATCTATCACTTTTATATTTATTCTTTAGACCTAACATTCTGTATGTGATATGATGGTCAGCTGTAAAGAGTAAAGAGAAACCTAACAGGATTATTGTGGGGCATTTATTGACACCTAAAAAGATACAATCAAACAAAAAATATTGTATCCATTATTCCTTATATGACAAGACCTTCTATATATATTGCACAAATTCCAAATATAATTCATCCGATTAATAACGTACAATTTACAAACCATGAGACTCGGGTTCAAATCTGGTAAGTTAAATGACAATGTTAACAATAAGTTTTTATTAGAGGATTCAATTAGACAATAAAGTTTAAGCATCTAGGTTTTTTTGTCCAGAGCGATGGAAAATAGATAGTGATGTAGCCCACCGACTAGAGGCTGGTCAGTGCAAGTGGAGGGTATAGTCAGGAGTATTGTCGATTTCCAATAAAATTAAAAGAAAATTTCTATAAAGTGATAGTTTGACTAGTCATGTTATAAAAACTTATTGTTAGGCCATCAAGAAATCTTATGTGCGACAACTGGAGGTGGCAGAGATATGGATATTACGATGGAGATGTGGACACATAATGATGGATCGGATAAAGAATGAGATTCTTAGAGAAAAGCTATGGGTAGCATGTAACACTATAAAAATTAGAGAGGAAATATTAAGATGATTTGATCACGTGAAGAGGAGATAGATGGCGCCAATCGAAATTGTAGAAAACCTCACCACAGAGGGAAGGATGAGCGGAGGAAGATCCAACCTGACTTGAGATGAGAGGATTAATCATGATCTAATAGACTTGTACCTTTTTGAGAACATTATCGAAAATAAGTGGTCGTGAAGGAGAAAGATTAAGCTTATGGATATCTAAGGGAGACCTTTCTAGTTAGGAGTAGTATAGGGTTCGTGCTACCTAGGGGTGTCTATACCCTTACTTGTCCTATTTGTACACTTTGGTGCTATCTAGATCCATTTTGCTGAGTTTGTGCCTATATTTTTATCTCACTTAGACTGGCATGAGATTGTCTTGTTTGCCAAACCCTGATCCACTTAGCTTTATTGTGTGTTGTATCTTTGTATGCTTTCATGTATGTATGATATCTTAGCTTCACTGTTGTATTTGTATATGTTTTTTTCGTATTGCATGCTAGCTTAGCCTCACGTTATATTGTATCTTTGTAAGCTTTCATACGGTAAACTAGCTTAGGATATGCTTAATTTATGTTTGTTACCCCATTATGATCATCTTATTGATGGTATGCTATCTTAGTATATGATATATGTTCCAGTATTATCAATGTAAGCGGTTTCTCTTTCTTGGGTCTCAATGAAAATTGTTTATCTTTCCCTTGAAAAGAGAAAAAACTAAAACTTGTCTTCACCCTAACTCTTCCAAACACTATAAATAATAATGATTAGGAGTTAAATCTACTAAGTATGTTTATTTGTATAATCAAGTAAACTAGAAAGTGGTTGGTGGATCTAGTGATCATATACAGTCAAGCCTACGTTGCAAAGTGGATAATCATAAACATATGTTATTTTTAGCATGACCCCTCTTTACCTATTTTAAACCCCACATACATCACATCATCATTATCATCATGATCATGTATAGTGTTCATAATTTGACCAAAAGGTCATGCTTAATGACTTAATGGGTGGCAGTCTAATCTCTAAGACTTTAATTTGACATGCTTTTGTAATTTAGTGCAAGTTGTAAAGGGTTAGTCGAAGTTCACTTCAAGGTGGGCTTTGGCTTAGAAATTAAGTGAAAACGATATGAGGGACTGAAAATGACATAAACAAATAATGTGGGGCCCTATCTTCAGTCTTCAGTATTATGTCATTTATGAGTGTTTTCTTGTTTCTTTTATGGTCCTGATATGATTATGATATATTCATATGCACCCCTTCATGTATAGTAAAGGTCATAGATAGAAAAAGTAATGTGAGGTAGGTGGGGTTGGGGTTAGGTTTTTTTTTCTTCAGTTTTATCGTTATCACGTCAGTTTTTAAATATCATTCATTTTAAAAGCAGACCCAACGATATGTTTATTTTATAATTATCCTCACATTTTATTAAACAATTATGTTTGTCATTGTTTTTGTGGGTAGACCTACTTTTGTCCATCCTAGCGCATCTTTAAGTACACATAGCAAAAACATAAAAAAATTTGAAGGATGAAAGCAAGCAATGAGTGATTTGTCGTCGGGTGTCCATGTTATTGTCACCTTCATCCTTGGGACACTTTAGAACCCTATTTCATGTATATCCTTAGACGATGATGACAATCGGAGTGGGTAGTTAAGTTTTGGGGTGGCATGTTGAACTGTTGACGCGGCCAATATGTTTATTTGCGTTAGCGAGATGAACGATAACCCGAACTCACTTAAATTTATGTAGCTCAAACACATGTTTAGTCCATTTCTCTAAGTGATCTAACTGGGTTGCGCAATGGTTAAGGAGTTGTAACAAGTTGTAATCAAGTTTTAAACATGCTAAACGGATTGAGGTTGTAATCACGCATGACCCATGGTTCACCCCGACGTCTTCCTCATAGTCAATGCAACACCTCTACCCTACCCCTGAGAACCACACATCACCCCTTCACGCTCCTTGGCTTGTCGTTAATAAAAAGCAACAGGCACACAACCGAAACCTTTAACAACTAACTCATTACCGTCTTTATCAGACATTCAATCTTACGTAAAGTCAAATACTAACCCAGTTTCGCCCACATTGTTTTTATAAATCTCAATCTAACCATAATCAACGAAATTAGAAAAAAATGCAAATCAACTTTAGCATGAGTGTACATGCGACTTCAAGAGATTCACTTAGTCGAATGAAGAATAAAATTACAAATATGGTTTTAATGGAGTTAAGTTATGTTTGTCAGTAATAACAACAACAATAAAATTAAACATCTACACATATATATGATGTCATTTTTACATGAAGAAATGTCAACTGAAAAAAATGCTTATTAAGAAGTAGGCCCCAACTCGACATTATTATCTTTTGAACTAACAATTAGGTATTTAGGTTATCAAACTACAAATATGAAAATTTTAAATATCTTTGATGATTATATATATAGTTTTCTTGCGATAACCACATTATAACATCTAAAAATTACCGGTTTATAACGAGTATAACAAAGACGTTATAATATTAATAATATGGTATGCTTCTGAATGAGATTCCTTAAAGATCCTTATGTTTGTAATAATTCAAAATGAAAATATCAATAATTTATTTATTAACAAGAGCTAAGAATCAAAGATTATTTTCTAATACATAAAACACTTTTCTAATGAGTAGTTAAGCCCATTTGATTGTCACCTACAAGACCATCAGTCACAAAAAGCCCAAAGTGGTCCTAAAACAGTAAAGCCACACATGGTTAAGCCATGGACCATTGGGTTCGGATGCAGTTGGCAAAATTGGTCTCGTTATAAGAGTTAAAACATCTTTAAATTTACATTATATTTAATCTATATAGTAGTAATTAAGAGAGTCCTAAAATAATGTAATATTGTTAAAAAAAAAAATCAAGTATCAACCACTTTATAATTGAGGTCATATTTTAGTCATTTGATCAAATTGGTGAATGAGCTAAAGAGCTATTGCGAAAGTAAGTTTAAACTCGGCTAGTTTTTATAAACTACGACATTATCATCTAAACAGTATCTTTTTTTTCAGGGGGAATTTATTCCTTATAAAATAAATGTAAACTCTAAAATGTTTTTAATAATTGATGTGTCTGCTTAAATAATATAATAGCGACATATTGTGATGTTTACTAAATCTTCTATGCCTAATAATTAAGTAATGAGGTGCATCAAATGTCATAATAATGTAAGCCTAATTTTTTTTCTAGCATCTCTTATTTCTATTTCTTAACTTAATAAAAGTTATTAAAAATAAAGCAACAGTTAGTAAAATATGTGAGGTGGTAGACTTCATAGTAACTTATGGAAAGAGAACCGGATAAGTAATGCAATATTTCATTTATATCTTATCTCAAAATATCCTTTATCATTTATATCTATAATCTATAACATATAATAAAAGAAGGTTTTTAGTGACACGTATCATTATTCTAACATATCAAAGGACACGTGTCATCATTCTAGCACATCAAAAAAAAATATTTTACCGCCTCTCTCTCATAATAAATACGAAAATTATAAAAACAATCAATTTGACTTTAATTATTTTAAATATGTAAACTAAACTATCAAACATATAAAATATAAATATTTTTATTTTAATAATATTTCACCAATGGTTAATAACATCTAAAAAATAAAATATTCATAAAACTAATGATTTTAATATTTATTATTTTTTCCACCAATGTAATACATGAGTTCTAACCTAGTTTAAAAATAAAGCAACAGTTAGTAAAATACGTGAGGTGGTAGACTTCATAGTAACTTATGGAAAGAGAACCGGATAAGTAATGCAAGATTTCATTTATATCTTATCTCAAAATATCCTTTATCATTACTAAATTTTCATTGTTAACTATTTAATATATCTGTTATTCAATCCGTATAAAACACAAGTTTTTAACCTATTAATTTATATATCAATGTTGTTGTTAGCAATCATGTCATATTGTCATGTTAAAGTTGATAAAGTCTACACTAAGGACATATTTAAATCATGTCATCCTGAAATGACTCACGTAACTGCGTTTCTCTAACAAGTTGGCAAGTCAAAAACAAGTACTTGACTAATATGTCTTTGTAACTCATGGTCATCTTCAAAACGGGTTTAACGGGCAATAAACACTAAATAGTTTGTAAATCAATTGTAAAAAAATAGAGCAGTATAGAAGGAAGATGACAAAATGTTAATGCTAAAAAATTATGGTAGCAATACGATGAAGAAAAATAATAGAATGATGGTGAATAAGAATAATGAAGATGATAAATTTCAGATTGTGAAGAAGGTTATTAGAATAAAAAACAATTGACATATTCAAAAGGCTACTATCGAGAATGTTTGGATCAGATAAAAAGATTATTTTGAAGCCATGTATTAGTATTAGGATGATTGATTGTAATTTCTAACGAATCCAACTAAAATCTGTAACAGTGTATGATTCTCTATTTATCATATGCACATGTTTGTAATAATAACGTATATTGATGTTCATATTACTTGACTTACTTTGTTTTGTGTAGGGTCCATGAAAAGGTTGGATTATGAAGTAATCTGATGTGTTCAATCTTAACATATTATGCAAGAACCAATGTATCACGGCTAAAACCTATTTCCCACAGTTAAAACTAACAACACATTACAATAATCTTACCGGTTACTCTAAAACATTTTACAACCTCAATCCAAGCCCCTTCTAAAACCCATAACCTCAATTTTAATTACATGCGAAGTCGTCCTACATCATAGTTCCCCCAAATCTAAACCCTTGTAAAACCCTAATCCGTTTTGTTATCACCAACCCCCATTGCCTGTGATGCAATTGCCACCAGAAACACATCTTTTTGATTCAATCACTATCAATTCATGCTCCATTGCATCCGACATCAATGTCGATCACTTCATCGTCGACCTTTTACTCCACTAAACCCTTCAACCTTCGTTTTCACTAAATCTTCATCACTAACATCTGCTCAAGCACTTCAATTTGAATCTGAAACCTCTTCATCCTCTGCAAACTGCTCCTTCCGTTATGGTATCGTCTCAATTTTCAAACTATTGTGTGGGTCTGGGGTGAAATCTGACGGTGTGAAAAGTAGGTTCAGAACCCTTGTTTCGGGTTTGAGTTGTAGTCAAGTAGATGAAGTAATCGATTACTTGCGAATGAACGACCCTGATTCTGCTGTGGAGTTGTTCGAATTGTTGAAGAATGAGTATGGTTTTAAGCATTCGAGGAGTTCTCAGTTTGTGATTGCTCATGTTTTGGCTTGTCAGCGACGACTTAAGCTGCTGCGTTCGAACTTCATGCAAATGCTGCAAGAAGAAGGTAGGTGGGAAACAATGTTTGAGTTCTCAATTTATCAAAGTTTTATACTTTGATTTGCAGTTATCATCTTACCGCCTTATGTTGAAATCGTTGATAATACACGGCATATAGCTAGCTTGATTCATTCAAACTGCAGATGAGCTTTGAGGCTTATAAGGATACATAAGTGCTCTAGCTGCATCAGTTTTTAACTCAACGTGTTCTAATTTTTTAATTGTTTGCAAAGTATGAAAGTATAAATGTCCATATGATTAGTAGTTGTAAACTATATCAGTACTATTAGGTTTTAGAAAACAGAAGCAACGAGCCTCATTCTTGTATGCTATCTCTTTAGCAGTTAGTGAACAATCAGTGTCCAAGATGTTGTTTTTAATTTTGTACGATATCCTTATTCATGCTGATTTACCTGTAAACTTATTTATCGTTCTTATAGGTTCTGGGTCTGGGCCTTCTCTTTGTGAGCTGCTTTCAGTTAGCTTTAAGTGCTGGAAAGAAAATGCTATTGTTTGGGACATGCTGGCATTTGCTTACTCTAGATCAGAAATGGTACACGATGCCCTTTTCGTTATAGCCAAGATGAAGGATTTGAATATCCAGCCTTCAATATTGACATACAACAGTTTATTATATAACTTAAGGCACTCAGATATTATGTGGGATGTGTACAATGATATGAAAGATAGTGGAATCGGTGAAAGCAAACAAACAAATTCCATTCTCATAGATGGTTTGTGTAAGCAATCTTTAATGCAAGAAGCAGTAACCCTTCTTCATGAATCTTATCATGTTGCTTCATTTAATACCATCATGTCGAGTTTCTCTAAAATGGGGTTTGTAGATGTTGCTCAATCCATTTTCAGTTTAATGTTAAAATTTGGAGTACAACCCGATGCCTACAGTTATAATATTCTTATTAATGGTTTATGTTTAGCGGGTTCTATTGAAGATGCTTTGAAGTTAACATATGACATGGACAAACATGGAGTCGAGCCAAATGCAGCAACATACAACACAATTTCTAAAGGTTTTCTTGTACTTGGTAAGATAAGTGGGGCATTAAAGTCAATTCAACAAATGCTCACTAAAGGGGTTAACCCTAATAGTATTACGTATACATTACTTATATGTGGGAATTGCCAGGCTGGCAAAGTGGATGAAAGCCTTATTTTGCGGGACGAGATGCTTTCTCAGGGTTATCAGTTAAATTACATCTCTTATAGTGTTTTGGTAAGCAGTTTATGTAAAGTTGGGCGTGTTGATGAAGCTTTGTTTTTGCTTTATGAGATGGAAATAGTTGGATTAAAACCCGATGATGTTACGTACTCAATTATTATTCATGGGCTCTGCAAACAAGGTGACATACAGAGGGCAATTCAAGTGTACACGGAAATGTGCACGAAAAGAATTTTACCAAATATTTTCACTCAACGGGCCATTTTATTGGGCCTATGTGGGAGAGGTCCTTTATCCGAGGCAAGGATGTACTTTGATATGTTAACGAGCAATGACAGTAATCAGGATATTGTTCTTTACAATATCATGATCAATAAATATGCAAAACTCGGTATGATCCACGAAGCTATGCTGCTGTACAACCAAGTCGTAGAGAAAGGTATCAATTCAACTATTGTCACGTTAAATTCTTTAATATACGGTTTCTGCATAGCTGGAGAATTAACCATGGCAACGAGGCTGTTTGATAACATTAAGGATCATGGATTAGCACCTAGTGCTATAACATACACCACTCTTATGAATTTTTTATGTGAAAATGGAAATATAAAAGAAATGTTTGATTTGATGCGGGAAATGGAAGCTAGTGGTGTAGAACCAACTCATGTCACATATACTGTAATTATAAAAGGTTTCTGTAAACAGCGCAAGCTTCAAGAATCTTTGTTAGTTCTTGATAATATGATCTCACTGGGTTTATATCCTGATGAAGTTTCATACAACATTCTGATTCAACAGTTTTGCAAAGCACACAAAATGAAACAAGCTTTTGAGTTACACGATAATATGATATCACGTGATTTGAAGCCTGATGGGGTTACATATAATATTCTTATTAATGGTTTATGTGTATATGGTGATTTACATGATGCTGATAAGTTGTTTTGGTATTTACGTGAGTACAATTTTGGATTAAAGAAAACTGCTTATATGACGCTTATTAAGGCACATTGTGTCAAGGGTGATGTGAATCAAGCAATGGTGGTTTTCTCAGAGATGTTGAAGATGGGATTTGAAGTAACGGTTAGAGATTACAGTTGTGTTATTAATAGATTGTGCAAAAGGTGTTTAACAAATGAAGCAAAGGTTTTTTTTAGTATGATGTTTTCCAATGGTGTTCTTCCTGATGTTTACATTTATACAGTGTTGATGGATGCTTTATGCCTAGTGGGTGACCATCATTCAGTACATGAATTACTCCCTAATATGTTTAAATGCGGGTTGATGATTCTTGAATATGGTCAAGATATCAGTTAGATTATTTGTTGGGATTAGCAAGATTATCCCACTGATGGATTACAAGCTAGGTATTCATTTTCATTGAGATTTTACCTCCTGTATAGCTTCTTAAACTGTATATATATGTAAACAAAAGTGATAATGAAGTAGCTAATAGTCTAATACATTAATTTGACTGTAACTTATATTGAGCCTAAATCAGAATTTTACAAATTTGTCTTCATGTGCCTGTAGTATTAGTTAGTGTAATGTTGATAATTAGAGGGGCAACTTCAATTCATTGACCTTGAAATGGATCGTCTTGGGTTATGTTAAGCATCTACTTCTGATTAGCTTCTTGGGCAGTGTTCATGAATACCATTTTACTGTTAATAGTTTTTGAAAGAGGAAGTTTGGGAAAATGATATTAAGAAGATGAATTTATATACTGGAAGCAGCTTCTCTATCCCCTAGAACAAGGATAAGTTTGCCACTTCGCCTATATCACAGTCCCCAGACCTCATCTGTAGCCTTGCTATGGACGAGATATACTGGGCATGGTTTTGGTTATCTATGGCGTGTGCATGTCTTGCTAATGGATAATGCAAGCCATCATGGTTAAGTAATATGTTCAGTTTCTTATGATGTCATTACTAGCTTGTGTTTTTGTTTGCCTTGAGGTTCTTCAAACAAGAATCAAGTTGTTAGCTTTTCAAGTCAGTCTGATATCTAGTAAATCATCAATCAACAATTATTAAGTGCATTTGGATAATACTTTGATTCTCCATATTCTCCTCTTGAAGGGAAAAGATGGCGTGTTTACGAGCAGAAGACCTCTTTTAATGTTTAGCCACTTTCATTGATCTTTTTGAAGCATTAAGAAGCTCATCTCTCAAGACTACCACATCACACATGCGTATTGACCAGGTTCTAGTTAAAAAGGATGATTTTAACTATTATTCATTTTCACAAATTTAATTTAAAAGCACGGGTTGACCTTTTTGATAATTATTGCCTAATCTAAGTTGGAGTTCTTTTTTTAATTATTTATTTAATATTATTGCAACCTTGTAAAAGGGTTTGTGTAATGGCATACAGCATTGTGCCTTCATTTCTTTTTGATTTTTTTCTTTTTAAAATACAAATTTATAAACCCAATAACACTGGTTTTTTCTTTGAATGCAAGATCATCCCACTGGTGAATTTTTTATCTAGGTACTGAACTTTCATTGGGACTTTACTCCAAGTAAATACATATCTTCTTCAACTGTCTTTATGTGTTTGTATCTAAGTGAGAAGTCAGTATGGTTTATAATATGCTAGGCGTCATGCATCAGACAATATGCTTTTCATTTTTGTGTATGCTGCATGCTCATCATCTATATGATCAATCTATTCACCATGCGTACTAAATTGCTTGAACATCGTTATAGGCTACTCAACTTCCTTTTTGTAGCGGCTTTACTATTTTTAAAGCATAATTTTTAGTTGCTTGAGTCTTGACGACTGTATTGATGATTCTTATGATCACAGTAGTAATATTCTATGATTCTTTCCAAAATTAACAAGCCTCGTCTCGTCTCATGCTGAAGCGTTTGAAATAAAATGGAGCTCCATTTATAAACTATGGCTACCGGTTGATTGTTCAGTAGCCAAGAGGCTTATATGGAACGGTAATATTCTCATAATACTTATGTCAAATTTACACTTCCAGGAGTTTGATTCTCTTTCCTAGTTTAAATTCATATTCTTTGATCAATTGGTTGCTAATATGCAGAACATATAGACATGGTGTAAGCAAGCTTATCATGCTGCAATTGATGGGGATCAATATGGCAATTGATGCCTTTTTTGTTTGTTTAAAGCATTCTTCAGTATGTGATTGTTGACATTTTATTGCTTTTTTTGAGTTTATAGTTGCTGATGTGTTTGTTATGCAGGCTAAGGCGGTTAGGGGTTCAAACCCTGGCTAAGGCGGTTTTCCCCATACGCTACTAATAGCTCTGCCATACTTGGAATTTTACTGGGTATTTTTTTGTTATGCAGGCAGAGTGGTCAAAGTCTCAAGGATTGTCCTGACAAGAATGAGAACATTAACAAGAAGTTTTGTTAGATTGCTTTATCCCCCAGCCTCTTCAAGATGGTAATTTGCTCATTCACTGCTCTTTGATTGAGTTCCACAATTTCAACTCTTCAGAACATCAAGAGGAACTTAAGCCTTTATTGAAACTCAAATTCAAGAAAGAAACCATGTTAGAGTTTTGTCAAGGCCGTCAGAGGTCTAAAAGAAAGAAACCACTAGAAGCATCTTCAATGAAGGAAGATAAAGATAGGATGGGTGGGTAAGATCATGGTAAAAAAGTGGATAATTCCAGAAGTTAAAAAAAACATGCAACTAGCTACAACAGTTAGAATCATGCAAACATTGTATTAAAATGTGTTTTTTTTGGTAAAGAAAATTTTTGTACCTATATTATAGAATATTGTTTGTACAAGTGGCCATCGAATGAGAAATTCTTCTTTTATGTATGTTCGTGTATGTTTTTACTTCTTTAGTTTGAACCATTTCATATTGATGCCGTATGATGTGACCCGTTTGGTACGTTTCATTTTTATTAACTATGTACATTTTTACATGTTTGCTATAAAAAAGATAAATATCAATATGTTACTTCATTGAAGAAACAGTTGAAATTTATACATATAACATCCATACACTAACCTTGTGACTAAATGCTACTTTTAATAATATCAATCAGGTTTTGAAGTTTAAGCTAGTACGTGCATCTAACTATTTAAGTTCAGTGATTATGTAATAACATAACCCTTTGATAATAATTCTAGCTCGTACATTTAGTTTTTAAGTATTATGTAATTAGAGATGACTCATATCATTTAATCAAGCACATGTACACAACTAAATATCTATGAATTACTATGGGTTAGAGCAATATAATCTTCTACATTTTATAAGCGTACATAATTGTAAATGTAATACATCACAAGAATACATGCATCTTGTATTACATAATCTTAAACAAAACTCATTTCTTCATGCTCGGGGACTAAAAACCATTTACATGCACCATACTCGTGTCAGTTAAGATCGCGGTGTAAAATAGATTACATGCATGCTTGGCGAATAGCATTAGTGTGAGATGTCGGATTATGGGAATAAATAGTGATATAAAAAGAAAATATGTGAAATTAAGGGCAAATTTGATTCAAAACACAAATAAAAATACTTATTTTAAAGAAAATACTTTAATTAAGTTTAAGTTAGACTTATTATAACAGCGGACTTTTAGTTAATTTCGCGTACAAAACTAAACAATTTTTGACAACCACTAATTCATACATCATTTAATACTATTTCTAAATCTAAATCATTTGTCTACTGTAACACTTAAACATTAACCACTTAAAGAGAGACACTTATTAAAAATCTTGGTATCACGAGACATAAGTCTTTTGAAGTGCAACTAATTAACTAAATGTAGCATGGTTACTTTCCATGAGATGATAATATCTTTTATAAAACATTTAATTATTAAAAAATAAACAAACAAACTTACCTAATTACTTTCTTAGGTAAAAACTATTGGCAAATTAAAATTTAATAATCCAATTTATGAACTATTAGACAATAATAATCCATACTATTAAAATAGCCGATAATAATCCTAACTTTAAGTTTTGTTACGAATGACAATCCTATTAGCATAATTTTTATTTATTTACACTTGAATTTCACTCGGTTTTCATTACATTTCATTGTGTATCTCCCTATTTCATTCACAATCACCATCGCGAGAAAAATCAACCGGAAATAAAATGTAAACAAATAAATAATTATGTTAGTAGAATTGCTCTTAACAATAAAAATGAATGTTTGGATTATTACTAGTCAAACTAATAGTATAAATTATTACCGCATAAATTATAGTTTGAATTATTAAATTCAATTTGTCTGATATCTTCTATAAAACATTGTTACAGGCTATTATAAACAATTAAGATAAATAAAAATGAAAATATTAAAAAATATCTTTTTGGTGACGACAACAAAATAGGTTTAGCAAGGGTTTATGGCGGCCTCTCTTCATCCCTTACCTCCTGCCTGCACAAACCCTCAATTTTCCTTCCGATTATTATTATTATTCTTATTATTCATAATCACTCTTCATTCTCCCATCTTACCCAATTCCCCATTTCTCTTCATCTTCCCCAAAATCTCATCTTTCAACGCCCAATAATCAATCACTTTCTTTGAGATCCCGTTGTTAATTTGATCCATCTTTGTGCCTACTGTACCAACTCTGTACATATTCACAAACCCATTGATAAATTTGTATAAAAAGCTCCACTTTAGCATGTGGAGAAGCGTGTTTAATCGAGCTTCGATCAAGAAGCTCAAAGCGTTTGCTGATAAATCTTGTTTTAGCGACACCCAATTTCTTGCAAAAACTAGGCAGTTAGAGGTTATCCATGGTCGAAATCATTCGTTTAGCGAAAGGGGTTTTCGTCAAATCAGCGTATTTGGGGATTCTAATTTGAGAAATTTAGGGTTTTCTTTCGGTTTATCACATGGGTTTAGGGGTTTTGCTAGTTCTGCTGCAGCAGAAGAGATTGTTTCAACGGAGGAAGAAGATAGCGATGAAGTTCGTGAAATGGTTCGACATTTGAACAAGGAGATCAAGACGGTGGAAACGAAATCTGATAGTGGTGGTGGTAATCGGAAGCAACCGAATTCGATTAACGGAATTGGGCGAGGGAAGTACAATGCGCTTAGAAAAAGACAGATTAAGATAGAAACAGAGGCATGGGAGGCTGCAGCAAAAGAATATCAAGAGCTTTTAGTTGATATGTGTGAGCAAAAACTTGCCCCCAATTTGCCTTATGTGAAATCATTGTTTCTAGGTTGGTTTGAGCCGTTGAAGAATGCGATATCGGCTGAGCAAGATTTATGTAGGGAAGGGAAGAATCGAGGGGCGTATGCGCCTCAGTTCGATCAGTTGCCTGCTGATATGATGGCTATAATCACTATGCATAAGTTGATGGGTCTGCTAATGACTGGAGGTGGTCTAGGTGGTGCCAGAGTGGTCCAGGCCGCCCTCCATATAGGTGAAGCCGTCGAGCACGAGGTTGTTTTTCATACTTTTATCTTTATGTTTATTATGGTTTGTTTCGAGTAATTAAGTGTAACAACTAACAAAATGGGCTACATTCGATAGTGTTAGGATGTGCTTTAGATAATTAATTTGTTGAGTGCTTTACTACATTTGATTATTAGGTATTTACGTTTAAAATGATTTTAAATAATTAGATAATCAAAATCAGTTTCATTATACCTAAAGACTAGAAATTGACTGTATTTTCTAATGATCAGGCGAGAATACATCGATTCATGGAGAAGTCAAAGAAAAAGGCTTCATTAAATGAAAGCCCTGATGATGATTCAGAAGCCGTGGACAACGAGCAACAGATGCAGAAATTAAGGAAAAAAGTAAATGTTTTGGTAAAGAAGAAAAAGCTGCAGCAAGTAAGACATATTGTAAAGCAACAAGATGATTTGAAGCCATGGGGACAGGATGCACAAGTTAAGGTTTGTACCCTGTTGACAAATTGCTATATTGTGATTGTTTTCAGAAGTTGATTCTCATTTTCATGATTTAAATGCAGTTACTGTCTGTTTTTTTCAGGTTGGTTCTCGTTTAATCCAGTTGTTAATGGAGACAGCTTATATACAACCTCCTGTTGATCAGTTTGAAGATTGTCCTCCTGATGTTAGGCCCGCATTTGTACATACTCTCAGAACAGTGGAGACGTCGTAAGTATTGTTTATGCTTCGTTAATAGCTTATCCTAATTTCCATATCTTGTTGATCACCGTTGATTTTTTTATATATAGGAGAGGTAGCAGAAGATATGGAGTTATTGAATGTGATCCTCTAGTTCGACGGGGGCTGGAGAAAAGTGTAAGTCTAATTATTTAGCGGTGACTATAACTGTAAATAATTAGATAATCGTAGTTTGCCAAACACTAAAACATCTGATTATCTCATGCAACCTGTTTTGTTACTGCTGATTATTCTATGCCACTATCACTTTTAAGTCTATGCCGGCCATCCCCTGAACTTCTAAACAGTTTACCTATATATTATCTCTTCTTAATTTTGTATTAATTTAAAATCAGGCTATGCACATGGTGATTCCATACATGCCTATGCTGCTCCCTCCAGTAAACTGGACCGGGTAGGTCATTTTTTGTTATTTTTGGTTTAACTTTTGTATAATGCTTGACTTTGTGTTATTCTTTTTGGCAGTTACAATAGAGGAGGTTATTTATTTTTACCATCATATATTATGCGCACACATGGAGCAAAACAGCAACGTGATGTTGTTAAACGCACTCCAAAGAAGCAATTAGAACCAGTTTTTGAGGTGGGACACCTTTTTGATCTATTCAGAATTACATACTTTTGTTTTCCTGTTTTTAATTTTGTTTTATTGCAGGCGCTTAATACACTTGGTGCTACAAAATGGAGGGTGAATAAAAAAGTCCTTGATGTTGTAGACAGAATTTGGGCTAGTGGAGGTCGTCTAGCTGATTTAGTTGACCGTGATGATGTAAGTTACATATTTTAATCCAATTCAAAATTCAGTTAAGTGAATAAAGATCATGCTTTTTCTTCATAAAGATGCTTGAGTTCTTTAATTTAATGTTATATGTTGATTTACGAGCTCTTTTCCCTACTGTTTACACAGGTTCCAGTACCTGAAGAACCAGATACAGATGATGAAACTGAATTGAAAAAATGGAAATGGAAAGTTAAATCCGCAAAAAAAGAAAATAGAGAAAGGCATTCACAGCGATGTGATATTGAACTTAAGCTCGCTGTAAGTATCTTCCTTGTTTATGTTTATCAAATGTAATACACACACATATTTATATATATTAAACAAATTACATTATGTTTTACAGGTTGCTAGGAAAATGAAAAATGAGGAAGGCTTTTACTACCCGCACAATCTTGATTTTCGTGGCCGTGCATACCCAATGCACCCGTATTTAAATCATTTAGGATCTGATTTATGTCGTGGTGTTCTTGAGTTTGCTGAGGGTCGACCCCTCGGCGAGTCAGGATTAAAGTGGCTTAAAATACATTTAGCAAACGTTTATGGTGGTGGTGTTGATAAATTATCACATGAGGGCCGAATGTCATTTACAGAAAAACATTTGGATGACATATTTGATTCTTCGGACCGACCTCTTGAAGGAAAAAGATGGTGGTTACGAGCAGAGGACCCGTTTCAATGTTTGGCCACTTGCATAAATCTTTCTGAAGCATTAAGAAGCTCTTCTCCTGAGACTACCATATCACATACGCCTATTCACCAGGTAATTATTTTAGCAAATTATTTTAAGTCATTTTCATCTTCACAAAACTAATATAGAAAGATTCATGGTTTTGTTGACAATCATTGCCTAAATCTAAGCTTGTGATGCCTTTTTATATTGTTTTTGATTTTTATTACTTTTTCTGCAAATTCAAAGGATGGTTCGTGTAATGGCTTACAACATTATGCTGCACTTGGAAGGGACAAGGTATTTTAGTGATTTATATGTTTTAAAGATTATTTGAGAATTCATCAATTGTAACTTTTGAATATGGTATTTATTTCTTAGATCTATTTATTATTCTATGCTTAAGCATTGGTTTTTTGACACATGTTCAGTTGGGAGCAGCTGCTGTTAATCTGGTTGAAGGAGAAAAGCCAGCTGATGTGTACTCTGGGATTGCTACCAGGTTTGGGCTTTTAGCTATCATGTAGTTGGATATTTCTAATAATAAATTATTATTTGGGAATTAATTTTCTCTTCAATTTTTTTGGATAATGATTTGAACTGGTTACAGATTTATATAAAATTAAAATTAAAATATAAATACAGTAAATCTGAAATGTCCAAGTAATCTAAAATCTTGTTCTAACTAGAGTGATTGAGATCATGAAGAGAGATGCAGAGGGAGATCCCATGACTGATCAAAATGCTAAACATGCACGGTTGTTAGTTAACCAGGTAGCCGCACACAATCTTTTTGTCATGAAGTTATAAAAAAGAACGTGTATTTTGTAATATATGTTCTATGACACGTTATGTTATGAATATGATGCTTAGGTGGACAGGAAGTTGGTTAAGCAAACAGTGATGACATCAGTTTACGGTGTCACATATATCGGTGCACGCGACCAAATCAAGAGGAGATTAAAGGAACGTTGTGCCATTGAAGATGATGCAGAATTGTTTGCTGCTGCTTGTTATGCTGCAAAAGTACGTAAATCTGGAAGTGTTCCAAGTTAAATGCTATGTTTGACTTCATACAAAATCAGTGGAGGTGTTGACTTTCGGTCAAACTTCACTTTTTTTTGGGTTATTTTAAGACTTTGTACATAATTTTCTAATTTACAGGTCACGTTGACTGCTTTGGGTGAGATGTTTGAAGCTGCAAGAAGTATTATGAGTTGGCTTGGTGATTGTGCAAGGGTATATCTTTTCATTTCTATAAATTTGTCTTATTCAAAATTCTCGTTTATTTATTTTCTATGATCTTTTGGTTATTCACTGGATCTGAATTTTATTCATATAGGTTGTAGCTATGAAAAACCATTCCGTACAATGGACAACTCCTCTTGGGCTTCCTGTTGTACAGCCATATCGCAAATTAGGAAGGCACCTTGTGAGTCCCTAAAAGTCAAACCTGCATATATTGACTTTTGAGATTACATATACATATATGCGTGTTGTTAATATGGACCAAAATTTCTGATTTTGAAATGCAGATAAAGACATCTCTTCAAGTTTTAACACTACAAAGGGAAACAGATAAGGTGATGGTTAAGCGCCAAAGAACGGCATTTCCTCCTAATTTTGTTCACTCTCTTGATGGGTCCCACATGATGATGACAGCGATTGCTTGTAAAGAAGCTGGTTTAAGTTTTGCAGGTTGACTTGTGTTTAAGTTTTAAAATTTTTGCATATGCCAACTGTTCAGCAAGGAAAATTATTTCTCATTATGTCAAGTCAAAATCCGCGTGCAGGAGTGCATGATTCATTTTGGACACACGCATGTGATGTTGATCAGATGAACAAGATCCTTAGAGAAAAGTTTGTTGAACTTTACGAGGCACCAATTCTAGAAAATGTAAGTACTTTTGGTTAAAATTACCTACTTGCACTTTATATTCTTATAGTTTAGCAGCTTGTTTTGATGATATCTTTTATGGCAGCTATTGGAGAGCTTTCAGAAGTCATTTCCAAATTTAGAATTTCCTCCATTACCAGAGAGGGGTGATTTTGATCTAAAAGAGGTTTTGAAGTCCCCGTATTTCTTCAATTGAGACTCTAACCGCATTCCTCATGGCTGCCAATTGGTTACTGTGATGGGCATTGTGGCGGCTCGTGGGGCTCAACAGGTGCTAATTGAACCGCACGAAGTTCACCACTTCATGAACTTTTGGAGCCAACGGTCTGAACCAGATCCATACACACCTTTGTAAATTTTCTGACATGACATGCATATTAAGCAGATCAAATGAAGGTTATGCTCCCCAACTGCCCTACAAGCTGAAGATTAAGTGCAGCCAATGAGCGGATTAAAAGGTCGTTTTGGTGTCTGTCGATTGTAACTAATTTATACGCAGTTTCCAGTTATCAGGAGGGACTCTAGTTATAGGTTTTGTCGATCATGGTGCCATAAGTGGCATGATGTAATAAGGAGTAAGGAGAATATACAAAACAGATGCTTGAATCATGATTGCTTGTACTGTAAGAACCTGTTTAATAACACAATATACTTCATGTTTTCACCTATGCGCATTACCAACTTGGTGTTAGAAATAATGTGTTGTCGTTATTATGTTTCATCTTCAGTAATAAAGAACTGCGTTTGAATCAGTTTCACTTTGGAACCATTCAACACCAACAATCTACCAGCTTTGTAGCCAAATGTCACCTTCTGATTAATATATAGAGATCACTTGTGCTCCCAGAGTCAACAAATTTGACAATTATGTGACTTGACATAAAAAGTCAACCATTTGCATGAAACCGTTATGGAAATAATTAAAGAAATAGTTACAAGGTGACCCAGTCAATTTGCAGGACGTTTTACTTGCTTATTATATCTAAAACTATTGATGGATCACACTCACTGACATCATAAATTTGTATATATATATATATATATATATATATATATATATATATATATATATATATATATATATATATATATATTAAGGGAGATCAATTCCATGCACAGAATTAAGGTTAATAACTATAAAACCGCGACTAAATCATCGCTATGGTCAGCATAACATGTCTAGTCTCTAACTCTCTATAGACACAGGATCAAGTTTCATAGAAGTTACCAAACTCCAAAGGTGGTGTGGTCAGTAGTTCTTGCATCAGGAACAGAAAACAATATGTGCAGCAGCAGCAGCAGCTATGATTGGTTTTCTTCGGTATGATAACTTGTTTCATTCTATATGTTTCTTAAGAAATATTTTGGTCTCCTACAATTTTGAATTTTCTTCATTTGCAAGCCCCAAAAGGTCGAATCTTGATCGTGTTTTGATCTCATTTTGTTTTTTATTTTCTGCAGGTGAACAATATCTCAAGTTCAAGTGATGTCAAGTCATTGCTGGTTGTCATATCAGAAATCATAAAATTATCAATGGTGACACAAAATGATAATTTCATCACATTAGGATGTTATTTTTACCGTGTTTCTTTGGTCATCATGGAGTTGGAATCTTTAGAGAATATACAACCAAATCCAGCAGAGATCTTACTATCACTGTCAGACAGCATATATATAGCACAAGATCTTTTCTCAAGCATAACTATTCAAGATTCAGAAGTCGTAACCATCATGAAACAGCTTGAGAGGGTGATTAAGCATATGGGTGAAGTTCTAAACTCGATAAAATCATCAGAAGAAGAACATTTCAACTATGCAGTTCAGTCTTTAGCAAACGACATCAATGGTTTTAGCTTTGAAACCATTGAAGAAATACATCATGTTCAGAAGGAAGATGATCTTTACGCCATTAACGATATGGAAAGCTCCACAGATTATGAACCTGAACCGACACGTGTGATGAGTTATATTGAACCATTATATGATACTTTCTTTTGTCCATTGACAAATAAGATAATGAATGACCCAGTCACAATAGAAACAGGTGTCACATATGAGAGGATCGCGATAACTGAATGGTTTGAAAAGTTTGGCAATCCTGCTGATATTATCTGCCCCAAGACAGGTGTGAAGATTAACAGTCAGAGTTTGAATAGTAATATCGCGTTAAGGGAAACAATTAAGCAATGGGAGGAAAGAAATGAACAAGCAAATATCAAGGCTGCAAAATCTGCTCTAACTGCAGCCAGTTCTAAGACCAAGATTCTTGAAGCATTGCACAATTTGCAGATTTTATGCACAACGAAACAGTACAACACGATGGAGATACGTAGCATTGGCATCATACCACTTCTAGCAACAATCTTGAAGCATGAAGATATAGATTTGACTGTTGGAACACTCGAATTACTTAGACAGTTGACCGAAAATGATGATGAAGATGAAGGAAAAGTACACTTCTCAAAATTTGAGCTTGTCAATAGACTTTATATGTGATCCACGTATAAAATCTGACATTTTTCGAATCTTTTTTGCAGAAAATGATTGCCACAACAGTGGATTTATCGCGAATAATACAACATTTAACGAGTGAAGTTGTATATATCAAGCATTCAGCTTTGCTGCTGCTAGTTGAGCTTTCAAAAAGTAATTATTTTAGTGATAAAATCGGTTCGGTTACTGGAGGGATTTTGATGCTGATTACTCTAAAGTACAGACAACCCATTGAAGCATTTACATCAGCGAAAGTTGATGAAATCTTGAAAAACTTGGAGAGATCACCAAGTAACATCAAGATCATGGCTGAAAATGGACATTGGCAGCCTCTTTTGCATCATTTTCTTAAAGGTATAACTTTAAAAAACCACCATTTTCAATCTTTTTAGCCAAATCTGTAATTGATTCAAAGATATATAATCAAACAGGTAATGAAGAGATGAAGATTGAGATGGGGAGTTATCTTGGGGAAATCTTTCTTGGACATGATGATGAGATTAGAAGTTATGTGATCGAGACGGTTTCGCCTGTTTTAACTCAAATGGTGTTTCATGGAAGCTCTTTAGCAAGAAATGTTGCATTTAGAGCACTGAAGCAAATCTCATCACACCCTGAAAATGGAAAGATTCTTGTGAAATCAGGTATTGCAAGTAACATGTTCAATGAAATGCTTAAAGGAGCGATCTATGAGCCGATGAATTCAATGGCAGAAGCTGCAGCAATACTTGCAAATATACTTGAATCAGGATCTGTAGAGCTAAATGACCTCCAAACTGATCACAAAACGTCGTTGGGTTACGCCATATTCAGTCTGATCAAAAGGGTCCGGAACTCAACGCTAGATGAACTGAACATCAACTTTGTAAGAATCCTCTTGTGCCTCATGAAATTCCCAAAGACCCAAGATATTATTGTGTCAGTGGTGGAAGAGGGTGATGCTTGTACAAACATAATTGAACTTTTGAACAACCCGAATGAGGAACTTCAGGTGGTTTCAATCATGTTTTCTATCGCTCTGTCCCCCTTTTTTGGCCATATATTAGCAGATAGATTATGCAAAACTAGAGGTCAACCGCAAGCCTTACTAGAAGAGTTGCCGGAGACCATGGCTCCCACTGAAAAACAAGTGGTTTCAGCCAGTTTTTTAGCCAAACTTCCCCATGAAAATCTCACACTCAATTTGGCTCTGCTGAACACGGTCCCTTTAATTTTGAGAAAAGTAGATCAACTTCAGCAGTCTAGCACACGAATGAGCAAATATGGAAGTGCTTATTTAGAAGGACTTGTGGGAATTCTTGTAAGGTTCACATCAACTCTCTATGAGCACGAAATTTTGGTTCTAGCAAGAACTTACAGTTTCACAACTGTGTTCATAGAACTGCTTATGAACACCTATAGCGACGAAGTTCAGAAGTTGTCAGCAAATGGATTAGAGAATCTGTCTTTAAAGACTGTTACTCTATCAAAACCACCAGAAATCAAAAAAGTGAAGTCCAAGAAGTTCAAAATGCTCTTTTTACAAAAGTGTTTCTCGTTTGATTCAAGAAATCTTGAAATCACACCACCATGCCCAGTTCACAAGGGAGTTTGTTCTTCACAAGAAACCTTTTGTTTGGTTGAAGCAAAAGCAGTAGAAAAGTTGCTGACTTGCTTTGACCATACCAATATTCATGTTGTAGAGGCTGCATTATCAGCTATATGCACATTGTTAGATGAACGGGTCAACTTGGACACCAGTGTGAGTATTTTGATCCAAGAACAAGCCATACATCATGTGTTGAATGTGATAAAAGCGCATAAAAATGAGTCCTTGAGGCAAAAGGCATTCTGGATTTTAGAGAGATTGTTAATGCAAGGGGATGTAAATTCAACTTCAGAAATATCACAAGACAGATTCTTGCGCGCGACATTGATCAATGTTTTGCATTATGGCAATGGGGATATTAGATTGATGGCTGAGAAAATCTTGAGGCTTTTGAATTAGATGCTCAGTTTTAATACTAGTTTGACCATGTAATTCTACATACTTTGTACAAGATATACAATATCACCTAAGTTGTACGTTTGAGAATCGTATAAATGATTGGATTACCCGTATAAATACATTAATTTCCCTGCAAGTGGATATGCACTAATTGTTGGCCTGTAGTAATATTATACTATCTTGTGCAGGCCAAATTAAAAACAGATATATATCACAATTGGCCTGCAGCATTATCTTAACAACCATAGGAGGTTTATTCCTCTCACAACTTGCACCATACTTTTACTCCATAATAAAAAATATAACTAAAGATTAATTAGAAAATGATTATGTGACACACTGTTGAGAGTTGAGACACACATTGGAGTTTTGTGACAACTTGCACCATACTTTGATTACATAATTAAAAATATAACTAAAGATTAATTAGAAATGATTATGTGACACACTGTTGAGAGTTGAGACACACATTGGAGTTTTGTTCCTGTCACAACTCACACATTGGGGCTGATCCAAGAGTTGGACAAAGGCCCACCTTGAAATGACACACCTTTTGATCCGTCTGGAATTACAAGATCATAAAATATGGACGGATATGTCTAAACGGGCAGGACCTTTGGACATGAATTCCATCATCTGGAGCACCGAGAAAGAATAACAGAGTTACCTTAAACAAGTAGTTGCAGGCACAATCCTGCATAGGACGTGAAAGGTTTTAACTAGTCAACGTTGGGCCAATTCAACGGTGAAAACAAGTAGTTTATAAAAAACCAAGTCTTTTTCATGTTTAAATAATAATCAACCAGATCACCATTGATATTGTCAGCAACACAAGGTTCTGATTGTTTTATGGTGCTTTTATATGATGCAATTAGGTTGTCTCTTTGCATTCTTATAAGTTCATTGAATCAGTCAAGTTTTTGACGATTTTTACTCCAAAAAGATCATGGCTTCCTTCTCGATGGAGGATTTTGTAGGAACGGGATCTCTGCAAAAACTTCTTCCAAAGCTTGTAGATGATGGTTGGGATGATGTTCCAACTTTGAAGATAATGAACTCAGAAGATATGATTGCACTTAATATGACTCAAGCACAAAAGGTAATTTATAAATTATAATAATAATAATAATAATCATCATCATCATATGTTTTTCCCTTGATAATAATAAATATTCAAAATTTAATCTTTTTTTGACTGAAGGATGCATTAGAGATCAGATCATACCTCCATGATCGCGCACTAATGCAATATGCGGATAAGCTAGAAGCCTCAGGAAAGTGTCTGGCTGAGCTTCTAAACTTTGCAGCATCAGATCTTACGGCTCAATTCGCCATGAAAAGAGGACACATCGCGCGGTTCATGGACCGCACCTCAGAGTGTGAACCAGATCCTGTGCCCCAATCATTTTCTCTCCCTGCAAGAAAACCAATGGTCCCACCATCCCGAACCATGTCCAAGAGCACACAGTCCATCACAAGACCTAAACTGCAAACCATGTCAACACGAAGCACCATAGCTTATGATGCTACAATTGAGCAGTCTATCGCTGACTTTAAGATAAAAGATGGGTATGTCTTTAAGGGGATTGTGGCAGCTTTGCCCGATGAGCCACGGGCATGTGGGTGCATACAACCTCCACCTATAGTTGATGACGTGGCACCATACTCTAGTATTGAGAATATTTCCGTTCAGAAACTAACTCCTGAGTATAAGATAGGAATGGAGCGGCTGGTCAAATCAAAGGCACCACCTATGCGGGCTTCAGACCTGTGGCGCGGCAAACCATCACTACTTCTTTGTATCCGTCGCCCAGGGTGTGTAACATTGTAACAAACTTATAACAGTTAAAAAAAATTATATGTTATATGTTTTTATTTACTAACATTAGATGAACTGGGAAACAGGTGCATCATGTGCAGAGCTGAAGCTCACAAACTTTATTCAAAGAAGCCCATATTTGATGCATTAGGGATCAATTTGTTTGCTGTTCTTCATGAACATATTGAATCAGAGGTAATAAGTTAACTTTTTGGAAATAATATGATAATTATCAGATAATTAAGGTTACATTTCATAAAAAAGTACCAACTTTGATCATTTTCTGTTTTATATAACCTTTGTTAATGTATGATACCAGGTACGCGATTTCTGGCCCCGATATTGGGGTGGTGTTGTACTTCTTGACAAGAACATGGACTTCTTTAAAGCTCTTGGTGGAGGGTCATTACTCAAGGACAAATTCATATCAGGATTTTTATTTAACCCTCGAGCGCGTGCAAATTATAAGCGTGCGAAAGCCATGGGCATCGAGCAGAACTTCAGGGGAGAAGGTGAAATCAAAGGTGGACTTTTTATAGTAGGCAAAGGAAGAAGTGGAGTTGCATACCAGTTTATAGAACGAAACTTTGGTGACTGGGCACCACTGTCTGAAATCATTGAGATTGGTACACGATTGAAGGTATAATTCAGTAAGATCGATTAATATTCCGTGGTTTCTCATATGTGGCATCATTGTTTTACTAATTTTATTATATTTTTGCAGAACCAAGAAGTAGAAAGCGAGGCTTCCATAGCTTCAAGCGACTATGAATGAGGTGATTTGGACCATTTTACGGTTGAAGTTGGTTATATAGTGAATTGAATTTGACCACTTGATGGTTGAAGTTGATTCGACCATTTGACGGTTGAAGTTTGTTATATAGTGAGTTGATTTGGACCATTGATGGTTGAAGACTTGAAGTTAGTTATGTAGTTGCAATTGTTTGTTCTTTTATCTCTACATATGTTTAAACATTTTGATTGCTAAAATTTTGCACCATTTTTGAACTCATTATTGTGATCACACGCATATTGATTGATACAAGATGTCAGATGTTATAAAGACTCTGTACAAAGATCCAAACATGTAAACTACAAGCAGAAAAATTCATATGCAAGAATCCAAACACAGAGTCACTATTGAACTGCCTGCTTCCTAACTACTACACTATTTTTTTTCACTTCTTTAAGAACACAGATCTTGACTTCTTACTCAAACATAATCACTGCAGAGTCAACAAGAAATTGACTCAATGGAGTCCACAAATCAATTTACTAAAACCATGTTTAAGTATGAAGAAAACAAACAACTGTTCTAAAACAATCAGAGATTACAAACAAAGATTTTTAACAAAAGACATTACAAAGATTACCAGATGCCGATCCATCAGTTGCTTTACAAGTTGAGTCAACAAAATCATTTGTTCTTAATAAGCAACTCGTTCCCATCCGTGAATTATGTATCATCATCTTCTCTTGCAGTTTTTATATAGTCATCAACCAAAAAGAATTCCGAAAGACTAATTACATCACCCCGTCTGTGGGCCCCACAAGATTCGACCTTTCATGAAGCCTAAATCGTCAGTTGTCAGGGTTCGGCTTTCAGATGTCCTGGAGGTGTGGATCCTGTGTAAAGAAAATAGCAAATGGTTTTACTACAAATAAAATAGTAAACAAACAACAAAATCTCACTCATACATATATATATACAATAGTAAAAATGCATATATATCTTCCATAACGTACCTAAATTTTGGCTGTTGATTGGAGTATTAGGATTTAATCCCATTTGGACAATGTTGTGAAGCTCGTCGTCCCAGGAGCTAGGTGCCTGGGAAGCAGGATCTTTGAACCCTCCACCAATAGCCATCAAATGGGAACCGAGTGTTCTTCTTACTGCATCTGAAGAGCTTCCTACACCAGAAATCCCGCCTTGCAGAATCGCCATTTGTGATTGGTTAGGAGTATAAGGCATAGCCATGTCAGCACTAAAACCAAGTGAAACAGAAGGTCCCAATCTTGATTCAAGTATCTGTTTCAAATAAAAGCGAGTTAGAATAAATCATCGACAATCATTGTAACTTATATAGAAAACGCCACTACACCCAAGTTTCAACATTGTTAGACCTAGGTCACTCAAATTTAATTTTAAAATCTCTAACTCCTCATATTTCCGTTCTGTTTCAGTGTAATGATTTTTTTAGTTGAAACCTGAAACTAACACCCGTTACAGATGCTGATGTGGTGTGCCAATTGTGTAATGTAGTTTACACAATTGACGCACCTCAACTGCATGCATAACCAGGTAATATACAGGTTGCAGGTCAATTTTACAAAAAGAATCATGATATTGAAACAAAATAGGAACTTGAGTGGTTAAACCTCTTAAAATTTTTTGAATGACCTGGATTGCACAATAGTGAAACTTGATTACTATTTAGTAACAATTTTATAAAAATATGCCTTACATCTTTTGTCAGGAGTCCTTCAAGGTTAAAATCCATCCGAGGATTAACAGTAGCGAGTTTCATCGACAAAAACTGCAAAATCAAACTTTTACTTTATAAAAGAAATCAAAATATAACAATTAAAAGATGTAATTTTTGGTCATCATACCTCAACCTGCCGTTGTAGCGACTGTACATAGTTAATGATTTCATCCAACATAACCGCTTTGCCTGTGACCTTGCTACATCCAGGGACAAGGTCTTGAAGGAATTTCATTCTTTCACTAATCTTTTCCCTCCTCACCTATTACGCACGTAAAACTCATTAAGTTGATTAACGGGACCTCTATATCATAATCACTTAAAAGTCAACAATAACTAAGAATTGACATTTGACACTCCCTATATTATCTATTACTAGTCAACTTTTCTTTTCACTTCAAACAAATTGCTTTTTGGGGTATGTAGATTCACGCTTTGTAACACATTATCCAACCATTAACAAAGCGTTCTATCACAGCTGATTATCTGATTTTATTAGATATCCACATAAACACTTTCAAAATGCACATCAAAACACCACCTTAATTTCATAACACAAAAAAAAAAGTACAAGCTCCCTTCATCCCAAAGTAAATGCAACAGTTCCATTTTTGTCCATTAGCAACCATTACAGATTGTTGATACTGGTCAATAACATCCCTATTTATGATAATTATGGGATGCAACATGTACCGCTTGCATTTATTTTGGGAAGGAGGGAGTGACATAAATAGAAATAAAGACTTGCATATAATAACTTCAGAAAATATTTAAGGAAAGTCTTACTCTTTCTGCAAGACTATGACTATTGGTAGCTTGACCTCTTCGCGCCCTTACGTGAATGTATTCTTCCTTCTGTACATCAGATGATTGAGATACCTGCTTACCATGTTTCCCACTTGATTTATTAGCAACTGTATTTGGGTTATTATCGCCCTTTTGTTGAATTTCTTTGTTGTTCTTTGTGACTTCACTAGGTGTTTGTGGGGATCGTTTAACTTGATTGTTCTCACTATCCTGTCATTTATGAAGAATAGTCAACAAAGTCAAACATCACCTTTCGCGTAAGCCTCATAACTAATAGAAACCAGTCAAAAGCATAAACATCCTTTATTGATTGCATTTAAGATATGCTAATTCAAACACTAGTACACTACAACCCCAAATGGCAATACTTTATAGATCCTGTTTAAAACACTAATTAGCTTTTGTATGAAAATACAAGAAGAAGAAATTTATGATCAAGATATATAGTGATTAAGAGATACCTGATCACTTCTTCTTCTTTTCTTTGAGTCAAGACCCTCATTTGAATTCCCATCATGACCACCACCACCACTAAATTCAGTTTCACCAGGCAAATTATTGCCCGAAAAACCAGAACCGCCTTGTGAAGGTAAACTTCCGTCATTGGTCCCACGGTCAACGGGCAAGGGCGTATCTTTAGACCCATCACCAGATGCTGATTTAAATCCATTCCCTACAAGACCCTCTTGCGGTTGCACTTGTGGTCTACTGGAATAAGGGCTCAGAGATGTTTCAGGTACACTGCCAAAAGGGTTCATTATATCTTCAAAATTACCTGCACTAAATGATGATAGCCTAGCTGCCCTCTCGATAAAACCCGAATCTGCTGGAAACTGAGACAATGTGTGTGGAAGCATAGCAGAAGCAGCTGGTGGCAAGAACATACCACCCCGTTTAATGGCGGAATTCGTTGGCCCCCAACACATGTCAGGATTTCTCGGATGAACTAGAAGATTTCCCTTTCTGAACCCAAGTGATGACGATGATGTTGTCGCATTGTTTTGCACATTTATATCACAGAAAGCACCTAAATTTTGTGCATTAGAGGGATGATGATCCCAAATGGTGGGAGCAGTGTGGCTAAAGGAGTCGATCATAGAAGCTGAAGAACAGGAAGTGTTGTTCATGGGATTACTTGATGCATTTGTAAGATCATTAGGGTTATTAAATGGCCAATCTGATGATAAATTGGCTGAATTGTAATGCATCTGTTCATCATCTCTGTTTCCCCCCTCAATTTCATCCTCCCCAGCCATATATCCTCACAAATGACCCAAGTATAAGAAGTCAAAATCGAAAAAGATTGACCACCCAGAAACAAAACCCTAATCTTTTAACCTCCAATTGCAAGAAAACCCAGATGAATTAAACCCCCAAATTAAAGCAACAACTTAAATGAAGCTAAAGAAGCAACTGTACCATGAGAAATTGAAGGTATTGGAAGTAATAAAGATGACCCAAACATCAAATGTATCAGAGTGAAGAAACAAAAGGTTAAAAATTTATGGTTTAAGATGGACAAGACTGTTCCCCAAAGTTATGATTGGAAATGAAATGTGTAAATCAAATTGAATCAAATACCCAAATTTACACAAAGATATGCATCACCCAATGACAAGAAGCCTCATTAAAGAGCTCTGAAAAGTGTTACTGAAGCAGTTAATTTAGGTACAGATGATAAAGAACATTGATTCAGTATCATAAATAAGCCCTCATTCATTTCATTTCATGATTCATTCTGACCAAACCCTAGATGGTGAAACTCACACAACCAAAAGCAGCAAGAGAAAAAGATACCCATTTCAGAGAATCTGAACAACTTTCAGCACTACCCACTTCAAGCACCAGAAAAAGCACAAATCTTTATCTTCGAATCGGTTTAAATGAACTCTGTTCTTGATGTAAATTATCAAGACCCACGAGATATAAAAGAAAACCCACAAATTGTTTAGAGATCAGTGTGTATTTTGGGGTGTAAATGTGTGTTTTTTGGTGTAAAGCAATGGGTGTTTGAAGGAAAACTGAAGAGAAGCTTGTTAATGGCAAAAGTCCTGCATTTATGCCCACGCCTGCATGAAAAACAGAGCTCTTGATGATTAACCACCGCCACTGCTGCTGTTAAAATATTATGGTAAATCTTTTCCCCACAATTATTAATTGTAAACACCTAATAAGCTATCGTTATATCAAGTTGTATAGAAAAGATTACACATATAAGTAGTCGGGGTTTAAAACTAAAATGAAAAATCATATACGTTTAAGAAGAGTTAATTTCATGAAGATCTATGTGTTTAGACCACTTTTAGCTTTTGGTTCTTAAGTTCAGAAAATTACAAAGTTAATTCGAAGATTTGTCAAAACATAACATAAATTGTCCTGACATGAATAAGATACATGTTAAAATGTGTGATTATAGTGAGTTAGTACATACTAATTAACTAAAAGATGTATACTTGATTTATATGGCTTTATGTGTAGCATCACTTTCTGTAATGTAAGAATACTGTGTGGCTTTATGTGTGATTCTTTTAAGTTAGCCCTCTTATCTTTGACCAAATTCATCATTTGATTTAAAGTTTTATTTAATATATGAATAAGAATGGATAGTAAATAATTAAAAAAAGGGGTATTAATAAGGGATTTGTTTAATGATTGGGTAGACAGTAATATTTAAATGTTTTAGTAGATTAAAATACTGTAATCAAGGTTTAATATATGTAAATGCCAGCTTTGAGATTCAGAGGAATTGACATTGCCAACTTTGTAACATATTGTTTTTTATTTGTAAATCTTGGAAAACTTTAGTTCACACTTGCAACATCAATGGCCAATAGAATCACTTGTAATCATATCTTATTATGATAACTTTAATAAACTTATTCATGTCTGATGTCTCTATATTAATATATTTTCCCCTGTTCATGGACAATAAATATTTTAGCTTACTATATTCAATGTTTTATAGACCATAACATTTCAAGTGTTAGTTTTATTTTGTTGCTAGGATGGTTTTCTAATTTTTTAGGCACAATAGGGAGATGCATAGTTTGATGTTTGTATTACAGTAAACAGTTGTATCATTGATCTCCTAAAGTGGTGGTATGAGAACATCTATATTAATCTTAACCTATTGATTTAAAGTGCGGGTATTCAACGGTGTTTGGGTCCGCTATTGAAAGGGGAAAAAGGAAACATTTTTACGATTCTAGTGCTTTAGCATTTTATAACGTATTTACTCTAAGGATCTTTATCATTTTACTCTAGACAAGAGATAATTCAAATACATCAATGACAAGGGATCTAGATTGAGCAAATCAATACAATTTTGGCGTCTTTTTTAGTGTGGGGAATGTTTGCGGATATCTGTCCCATCACTAAATCATGTTTTAGAGGGAGAACAAGAATTCCTTTACCTTTTTTTATGTCTACTTTGTTACCTTGAGAGAAAAAAAGAGGAATGATTTAGAGAGTTGGGGATCTTCATCAAATCAATCCTAAGGAAGCAAAGACTATTAAATACTTGACTAAGTTGCAGTTCATTATCAAGATATAAAGAATTTGTGGTATGAACATTTTGACCCAAATGGGTGTGTTCCAGGACACACACTAGGTAAAAACGGTTTCATGCATGTATATGAGTAAATTATGTGTATAGATGGTTAATATAATGCACTCATAAGCAATAATAGCATTAATAGCGAATTTAAAGCTTAGATTATCATATTTAACTTCTTAGAATAATTTTGAGCTAAATTTTGGTGTAGAGATAAACTAGTTGTTTGATGATTTTTTAAAAACATTTTAAAAAAATAAGTTCATAGACTTACATCTTGTTTTTAATATATTATTCTGGTGTTTTGAAGTAACAATAATCGAATATGCAAGGTTTAAGCTCTATTTGCAAGTGTCTGAGCATGAAAACTGATAAGTTGCATTGTAGCAAGTGCTAATATATCCTCAAACACCATATAAATTGGTAAGGCTCCTCGGGGTATATTAAGGCATAGTATATGGAATAACGTCGGATATTTGTCTTTGATGTTATGTAATTTTGTGCCTTGTCAATTTACTATCATCCGACATCTTCAATATTCTATGTTAAGCAGGGACAAAGCTGATATGTATATATCAAATGTTAATTTTGTGATTTTCGTAAGTATAAGATGTTAAATTGTTACTTTCATTGTCTTTAATGATGATGTTCAAAACATTGCAACCTGAATTACCAAATATACCCTTTATACGTGATATGCCTTCACTTGGTGCTGTCCTGTTCATGGATATTCTTTCGAGGCCATAGGCGTCACACAAAACATTTGTCATTCAGATTGAGATCATAACTCATTGTGACAATTATTTATTGTATTGGTTCTATATCTTAGTCAAACATTGTTTTCACAAATTTAAATTTATTGCAATTGTAGTTTGTGACATAAATAACAATCTTATTTTATAATTCTTTTTGAAAGGTTTTTATATTTGGTCTTAGGTAAGGTTAGAATTCTAATCTTTTAATAATGTGACTCTCCTCTTGTCACTTATTTAATGACTCGTTTATTTAATTTTCTAATGCATAAAAACTATAATTAATTTTTACCATTTTTTTCAAAAAAACTATATTAATTTTAAGATCCTTTTGTGTTACAAGTTGATCTCAACTTAAATATAACTTTACATAATATAAAAACAAATAAAATAAATATTAATACAGTAATACATTATGTTTAAGTAAAGGAACAAACCTACTGTATTTGAACAAATAAAATAAGCAACACCATGAAGGTGAAGAATTAAACAAATTAAATCAAGTGTACGGATACTTGATGATGGGTTGTCATTTTGGCAATTGGCCTCCCTTTTATGGGAAAACTTAAACTAACCACTTCAAATCTTTTATGCATTTGACTCCCACATATGTATATGTACATACGAATCTAGAAGAAGAAAAAGTGGATGGTATAATAATATATATGTATATATATGTATAATATATTTATTCATATTGTATTATAAAGTATTCAGGTTTTTGTTTTAGTAACTTTGAAATCTTGTATTCTATGGTGTTACATATATTTTGAATATGTTAATTCAAAGGAGTAAATGATAGCTATTATGCTAATACAAATTTATGGAAAACACATACGGTTTAAGCGATTATAGATTTTAGGGTTAGTCCATTATGTATAATGGGTTGTTAGAGGCATTGGATTTGGATTAGCTTAGTCTCCAAGTTATAGATTCTATGTATATATACTCTTGTACCTTTGTGATTATGACATAATAATAACATGAATAAAGTTATCAAATAACTACTAAGTTTCAATAGTTTTCTATGTATTTTAACAAACTATAAAAACCACTCAATTTTCATCACTCAATTCTCATTATTGTTGTGAACTTTTTATAAATGTTAAAGCTTTATAATACATGATTTAAGCGTAATATGAACGAAATTTGTTTTCTAGCCATGTATTGTTATTATTTTTTAAATTGACTTATATTAAACAATTATGAAAGTTGATTATTATTTATGTGATTTTTTTTCTTTACAAATTCATCATATTTCAAGTTAAACTTAAAATAATAAATTACTAAATATAAATACGTTTGTATATGTCTCATTTGTCACTTAATTTTTTATATTAAAAGTTCATATAAATATAAATGTTATGAAACATATGTGATTTTTGTAGCCACATATAAAAAGTTAATTATAATATTTCCCAAACATAATACAAAACAAAAGGTATTATCAATTTACCATACTTTGCTTCGGTATTTGAGCTATCAAAGCGAGCAGCTTTCACACGCATAGTTTATTGAAAATACATAACAACTAATATATACACATGGATTGGTTTTATACCAATTCTTGTTTAAATGATTCTAAACGATTATAGTTGGTTTTATAAGGGAGGGACGGGGTTTTTGCATTTTCGGGTTCGACTAGTCGACTACCGTGGGTTAGTGTCATCGGCTATGGGTCACAGGTGTGTAAAGCCACAACGGCTACTCTTTGATGGCACTTTCCAACAGCACTTTAAAATGACGTTTTTTTTGTATTAAAAATTATTTTTTTCACCTAGAAATACACTATCAATTTTCTATTTTTTACATCAACAATATTATATTTAAACACACAAAGAAAAAACACCGACACAATATAATAGTAGAGGAAAGAAGTCATTCGAGTCATCAGTTAAAGGTTCTTGGGACAACACTTGTCAATGTACACATGCATCAAACAAGAAAATATTTTATGAAGTCGACGATGGAGTCAAGAAGGAGAGGATAAGGAAGCCTTAAAATTGTTGCAGAAACAGCGGGAGGCTATTTAGCAGGACCTATATGACAAGGATTTGTATACGTTTATGAATTCACATGATTGTCGTATTTTTTTATTTGGTGTACTTTTTATATTTTAGTGAGATTTAGTTTGTGTTTTAAAAAAATATTTTTTATTTAAAAAATGTGAGGGTAATGAGGTTAGTAATGCCACTACTTAAGGTACCAAAGGGTGCATGATGGTAAACAGTTTTTAAATGTAACATTTCTAGTAGTAAAATGTATTTTCTGTGTTTAAAATATTAATGGTTTAAATATTATAAGTTTCACTCATAGATAATTAATACAAGTAAAGTTGAGGTTTTCTAAATAATAAAACACATTCTATCTATTATAATAAAAGAAAGTTTAAAGTGGACACTCGACATAATTTTAGACTTTTTAATTCTAATTTTCCTGTATCTTTTTTATTAAATAATTACATTAACTAATATAAATTTTATTTACTTCTTTTTTAGATTAAAAATAGTATTTTTATAAATTTAGGAAAAATATCATTTTATAAATGTAAAGTAAGAAATTTCTCTAAAACATTAAACATTTTTTAAAATATTTAAAATTCATTGTTTTCTAAATAATAAAATTTTTATAAACCAAATAATTAAATTATAATAAGAAAAATTTTAAAGATGATACTTTTTAACCCACTTGTTTCAAACAAAATGTTTATTTTCTCTTGTAAAAAAATATAAAAATAAATAAAATTTTAAAAAATAACATCATTGTTTTATTACATATAGTCATTACTCATACGTAATCTTAATTATATCTTATTTGAAAATATATTTTCATAATTATTATATTTTTGTTACTACCTATTTAATATTGTACTTATTTAACTTGTATAACACACGGGGCACTAACCGGTAATATATATATATATATTTTACAACAAACAATATTATTAGATAAATTCTCTTACTCTAATAATGATTTCAATACTAGATTGTATTAAAATATAAACCATTAAAATAAAATATTATATTATTATAAATAAATTATATTTATTATGTTATTCTTTTGTATGCCATAGCCCATAGTTATGTTGTAATAAAGTAAAACTAATAATTATATTTGAGCTTTAATCAATTAGGGGGAAGCACGTTTGAAGTTTTATAATGTGTGCCCGTTTTTAGTTATAAAGCTTTTCTTCCACTTTAAGAATTCATTGATATCGTTCAAACAATGTGTCAATGCGTGGAGACAATGATAGATTTGTTAATATATAGTTTTGTACAAGTCTTTTAACTATAGCTAAAGGTGGTCAAAATTAATCTTTGTATACTTTTAAAGCAACTTTTTTAATTTAATAAGGTTTTAAAGATTGTTTTAGTTCATACATTTAAGTGGAAGAGATCTAAGGGAAATTAATGTCCTTAAAAGGATATTTAGGTGATAAATGGTGTGTTTATCAAATATTTCATCCAGCTCCCGCTTTTGCTATTGTAGCAGCTCCGGCCTTTGCCTCATCTAAGGGGTCGGGGGTGGGGTTTAGAAAAAGTAAAGTTAAGTAGTTTTTTATCTTGTATAGTACAAGTGTGATAATCTCAAAAGCAAAACACATATAAAATAAAAAGTGTGTTTTTACCGGTAATAAAATCTAAAAGAAATTGATATATTAATATAATTTGAGGATTTAACCATCTATAAATATTTAACCTGTATAATAACTCAAGGATCATAAGATGTTTTTTTAAGACACATATATGGAATCACACTTATGAGTCATGGCCCATGGGGCTATTGCTCTTCATGTCTATTTACATGCTTAGGTCCTAATAAAGCAACACCAATCATTTTTCTTTTTTTAATATGTACGATCCTTATTTAACTTCATTAATATTTTATTATTGTTGTTTTTTAACCTTTGAATGTTATTCTACTCATGCTCGTAAGTCATAAATCACAACAATTCTCAATCTACCATATGTCAGAAATCGAACCTGAATCTTCTCCCCAAGAGACAATTAATGGTCTTTACCACCCAACCGTAGAAAAAATTGAATATGCATGCGTACGTGGGTCGAGATTCGAGGTTGCATTTGGGTCTACCATTTATAGGCACACACTAGTTTGATTGCTCTAAGCTATTTGGACTCTAGATTTACATCGACGTGAGAGTTAAACCGAAAGAATAAGTAGTCATTATGTATCCATTTTCTTCCTTATAAACAACTAGCTTTAGTAAACCCGTGTATTACACGGGTTGAATAAATAAAATATCAATATAATAAATTTATTAGTTATACAATGTTATTCTAAGATATGAAATGACTGAAATAATAAATCTGTGATATCAACTTTTTAAACTTATGTTTTTAAATTTTTGTTAAAATTAACATTTTGTTCAAAAACAAACAGTATAAAAATATCATTTTATAAATTTTTCTTATTACAACTCCCAATTTTTTATTATTATTATTTTTAAAAATTGACCTTTTAAAAATATCAATTTATTTAGAAATACCTTAATAAATAGATGTCTTTCTTAATTTATTAAATATTAAAAAAGTATTAAATATTAAAAAAGTATTAAAATAATATTATTAATAATTAAGGTAATTATTTAATAGGAGAGAGAGGCGGGAAAATTTTGATAAAGATGATTGTGGTGGTGACACGTGATACCCAATATACCCTTTTATTAGAGTAGGAAGATTCGGATAGTTTGTTCGTCCACTTAAGTGAGAAAAGATCAAAACTTAATTAATTCCTTCTAATATCTATTTTGGACAAGAATCAACATCTTATTGACATTAACTTGTTGCGAACTCTAATAAGAAAGAATACAACCGTCTAGAATATTGTAATCATTCAAAGCTAAAAATAAATAATATTCTCGCTAATTATAGTAAAGATCGATGATTTTTCATTCACTCCGTCACATCAAAGGTTACAAAAGACCAAAGCATTTAGTACAAGTGATTTCAGCTTAAATTTTTACATTACTATTCTTATTAAAAGGCTTGGTCGGTGGGGTTAATTTTTCCTTTTTTTGTGTTTTTAATTTTTCTTTTGTTTTATGTTTGTGTTTTAATTTTTCTTTTTTTTTTTTTGTTTATTTGTGTTTTAATATGATTTGTTTTAGGTGTGAGTTTGAGATTTTGGGGTGAGGTTTTTTTGTGGGTTTTGGTATCTGGACACGTGTATTTGATTTGTAGGGTTTGTTGACGTTGTCTTTCTCCGGGTTCCTGCTTTCTTTCTTTCGTTATCAATACCCTGACGATTTTCGCTATTAAGGTTTGGGTTTTCCTTTTGTTTGCTCTTTTCGGGGCTTTGATTTTCCTTGGTTTTTTATTTTGGACTGTGTCGCTTTCTTGTTGCTTTGATTTTCGTTTGTTTTGTGTATGGTGTTGGGCTTTGATTTAGTTTTTGGGTTCTGCATGTTCTGGTGAGTTATGGATTTGAGGTTTTGGTGTGTTTTACTTTGTATATTTTACTGATTTTGTGGTTCCGAACCTTCATTTTAATTTTGATTTAGGGTTACTTTAAAACTCGCATACGCGCGGCAACACGCGCACCAAAATCTAGTTGAATTAAATATAAAATTCAAGTCACAATATGTCCTCAGTTTTAATTAAAGTTAATATTTACACACTAAACTTTTCCCCTTTCTTTCTCAAAACCATTTTATGAGATGCAACACACTCATATATTTTTAGTTCTGTTCTTATATCTTCTGACTAATAAAATATGTGTCATTAATTTTCAATGTACCGTTTCGGTGTGTTATTTTTATATACGTTATGTTGTAAAATTAATTTGCAACTGAATTTATGTGATAATGTATATCTCATTGAAGCATGCACAAACAAATTGTTAAAGTTACTTTAAGGGTTCGTTTTTCTATAGTTTTTTGTTATCCTTTTACAACCTTTAGAATATGATATTTAATAAAAAAAATATAATTGTGTTTCGACTTACTTAAACCTATCAATGTTTCGACCTGAATTTTTTTCACATGATAGATACAAATGTACAAGTTGATAAAACCAAGCCTTACACATCTAAACATCCTGCCATAACATGCGGGTTTTGCCTACTAATTTTGAAAACAATAATAAGTACTTGTAGGATATACCAATAAGACAATCAAATAATCTATTGAAATTGTCACTCACATTTTACTTTATACAAGAATAAAACAAATATTTTCATAAAACTTAGTATTCTACATTCCTATTAAATCATTAGAAAAATGCATGACTCATCTGTAAGTGTTTTGGTTCGTATCAAATGTTTCCTTAATTACAATTTCTTAAAAGAACCAAACCTCACTTTTTTATATTATAATGTACATATTTAAGAGGAGGAACATAGTTATTGCAATCATGGAATTGAGATCATTTAAATCAACAAGCTTCAATAACACCTAGAGAGATGCAAAGTTGCAATCTATTCTTCTCTTTACTTGACTTTTTTTGTCTTTTTTTTTTGGAACTTGAGGAAGTTAACTATAATACTACATCATGAGATTTTGCAAAATGATTGTTTTCCAACTCTTTTAGTTACTTTTGGCCATACCCCTATGCATATGCTCATCCGTGTAATTATTAAAATACACATCTTACTCAATTCTTTTACTACATACTCATATTCAATATGTCTCTTTAGATGGTGTAGAATTCTGATACTTTACATTTTGTAGTTAATTGTTTAGTCGAATCTTATTACTAACATCATGACATATGAGGTTTTTTTTCAAACTTCTTTCAAAATTAATTATATTGTTTTGCTTCACAAAATAACCAAAGCATAAGTCAAATAATGTATTTTTTTATCTATAAAACAAGTTTTCATGTTACTTAGCTACAAGAAAACCTTAATATCTTTATTTTTCCAATAACCAAAAAAATAATCATCAAATCTGCACACTGTAGGATAACCTACAACCATTTAGTTGGGGACTATATAATTTACCGTTAAACCATCAATTTAGGAAGGAGAACTGTCTCTAATCTAATTTCAATTCACTTAGGTCATGTCTTTCTTCAAACGTCAAGGATTAACGAAACTTTCCTACCCGACCAATCTTGTTCCTCGCTCTGTCTATTTAAAGATTAGATCAAAGATGTAAGTATTTATTGTGTCAAATATCATCCGAGTTATGTTGTATAAATTTATATTTTCATAATTATAATTTAAAAATATTAATTCATTCTATTAATGTGTTTATTGGTGGGGATCATGTCAAATACAAAGAGATAGCAAATATATTCGTGATTTTCTAGAGTGCATTTTAATCAATAGAAACTATTACTTAAAAAGTATTCAAAATAACAACATAATTTTTGTTTATATGACACAAAGATTTGCCGCTAAAGAAAACAGAAAAATATGACACAAAGTTAATATTTCTGTCTTATTACTATGATTAACATAGGGTATATATATTAAAGAATTTTTTCTGGTCTAGTCTAAAATATGTGGTTATTATAGAGTGTGTATGTAGATTATAGGCACACATGTTCTAAGTATACAAAGTTATCAAGATGCGACACATGTATTTTAAGTAAGAGGTATATTTATCTTTATATTGGGCACCATAAATCATACAAAATATGAATAATTACGTAGCATATATACAATTACGTGACATGTGTTTATTAATATTGAACATGTGTATATTAATATTGAACATGTGTAGATAATTGCACAAAGTTATATCCAATAGTTTTCAATGTTTTTTTAGGAAAAAGTTGCTTTTTATAAAAAGAAATTGATATGATGTATCATCCGTAATTTTTCATATACTTTGAATAATATTCATATAATGTAGTGTTATTATAAATATGACGTTGTATTATAATGTGTAAATACTTTTATAAGGACGTATTAAGGTGTGCAATCACGCTTGCTCCCTAGACACAAGTCGCACCTACCCTAAGCATGCTAAAATGACTTCATATAATAAACCATTCTATATTTACGTGTATGTAACGTCATGAATGTCTTTTATTTAAAGAGAGAAAGATAAATGGTGTAAGAAAAAGTAATCTAGAATTGTGATGAGATGAAGAGTATAATCGAAGGATGTGGTTGTTTTTACCAAATATTAGGAAACAGAATTTGGACCACTTGTGAACTATAATGGAGCATTTTGGCGACGTGTGTAACACACAAACACAAAATAGGATGGTAAATATATGTCCCAACATTTGGCATTAGTTATAAATAGTGTTAATATTTTTACATTTAAAATTTTATATTATTTAACTTAAAAATTGTCCCTTCGGCAACTAACAATCCCCAAACGTTTCTGCAATTTCAACTACTTAAATTGTAGCCTAAACAAATATAAATCATCACACACATAAGCAAAAAACACAGACAAACCACAAAATCAAAGTACATGAAGATACACTCTCGTCACACATAAATCCAAATCCTAGTAGCTCTAGTTGCCTTAAACCCGATGTATATTTGTTATGGTGGTGTAAAGGTTTTGTTATAGTGGTGTAAAGGTTAAGATTGTGGGAAAATCGAGTGAAGAAAGGGAGAGAGTGTAACATTCGGTCCCATAGACAACCAATATTATTTATTTTTTCACAAGCAACACTAGAATTTACTTTTAATTGCCCAAGTGAAAACTCTCAAGAAGATCATCCATCCTTGAATTGCTCACATCTGAACACATTTAACTTTGAAGTTTTCTGCTCATCCACAGCCATTACATTTAAAATGCGTTTGGGGTGTTTAAGGCATTTACACCTTAGACATTTTATTTTGTATTTATTCTTTTTCTTCCTAGTCAAATTTTGAAAAGACCCACTCACAATTTGTTGGTCATTTTTTTCTCTTATAACCTTTTAATGTATGATTTTTTATGAAAAATTTAAATATGTTGTTACGACGTATTTATTTTTATGTACGTTTAATTGTATATTCATTCAAAAGAAGTTGCGTGTAATAAAGTACAAGTTATTAAAGCATAAACATATAAGTCGTCAAAACTACTCGAGGTTTCTATTTTTTTTTCCTTTTTTTTTGTTTTTTCTATTACAAATTGTAAATATGATGTTCCATATAATCCAAATTTGGCGTTACAACATAATAATTTTAATTAACGATTTAACGTGAAACTTTTTTATGGTCTTGTTATTTATATAAATTTCTGAATATTATCAATGTCTCCATCACAATTTGCAGGTTTACGTCTACTAGTTATTAGAGGAGAGGGAGTCATTTCATATTCTCCGTTTTCTCACATGTGCCATGTCAGCGTCAATTCACTATTCTTCTCATTTTTTCTAATTTTGAGTGAATACCTTCACATTTTCTCCATTTCTCTAGCATGCCACATCACCTTACCAATTTAATTTAATTTTAAAAGATAAAATTAATTATAAAACGATATATAACTAAAAAGGTTTTCATTAATTGAAAAGGTACAAAATAAAATAACACAGAAGCTACAAAATAAAATAACATAGAAGCTACAAAATAAAAATAAAATACCAATAAAAAAACTACTATAGGTATGAAGATCATTGGGTCGATCGAATTGTTGGAATGAAAATTGTGGTGGTTTGTGATTGCATTGGGGCGTCGGCAGGAATTGGGGACGAAATCTCGAGGTGTAGAATCAGTTTGTTGTGACGATTGTTAGTTTTTTGTGTCGTATCGAGATGATGATTCCGTTGTAGTGTATAGAATAGAGATTTGAGAGAGTAATGCATGTAAAACAGTAGTAAAACTAAATTGTATCTATGGAGTTATAATTTTTTTAGTTCTGCAATGTAAAAAATGAGAGAATATGGTTCGGTGGAAAGTGGTGAAATTTCCATTGGTTTATGGAAGAAAACACCAGGTTCGGGGGTGGTATTCTCATCCAAGAAATCTTTTCACCGGTCCCGTCTCCTGTGAAGGGGTTTATTCGGAACTAGAGGTGTACAAACCGGAGTGGTTTTTTTATGTACACCCCGGTTCGGTTTCAAACCAATTTTCATCAAAAATCCTCAAACCGCTCAAATCGGTTTGGACCGGTTTTTTAAATTGAAACCAGTTTACAAACCGGTTTTTGGTGCTGGGTTACAAACCCGTATACAAACCTCCGGTTCGGGTCGGGCTACCAAACCGGTTTTTTATCTCAAACCAGTTCGATTTATTTTCTAGTTTTTTTTTTCAAACCAGTTTTTGGTACACCTTTATCCGGAACTACTCCATGTGGTCTTAGAAAAAATGACGAGAATTAGAACAAAGGCCCAAACAAGTTGGGTGGGCAGTGGGCTTATTTAAAAGTCTTCTAATGTGATGGGCTTATGAGCTTATCTATATACACAATATTTACGTAATGGACTTAATGAGTTGCATAAAGTAACCAAATTAAATGAAAAAATAATAATATAACTAGTATGTCTTCTATGTTTTATTCGACTATTCCTCACGCTATTAAACATTTTCATAAATGAAAATTTGACTACACCTTAAAACGCATGCCTCTAACTCCCTGTGCGTTTCATTTGAGCTACCTCTATTTTAAAGTTAAATTATTATTCATATATTATTTTTGTTTTATAACTTTAGAAATATAATGTGATTATAAATTTCAAATACAAAACCACGGCATGCTTATTTTCAATTATATATAGAAGTAAGTTTTATTCGAAACTGTTTCGGGTCGCATATAATATATTATTAATTTTTATTTTCACAACATAATCTTTTTTAAGTATTTTAAATATAACTGTTGCGACGTTTTTAAATCTGCCTACGTTTTAATGTAAATTTTATTTAAAATAGAGTGGTAAAAACTTAGTGACCAAAACCCACTGGTATATATTATTTGTTAGATAACACGCAGTGGCGGATCTAAAAATATATTTCTGGGGTAACGTAATTTAAAATTTTTTTTACCATACATTAATATAAATAAAAAAAACATGATAATAAAGAAAGTTAACGAAATACCTAATTGATCTCAGAACTTTCCTCTTCGGTTTTTCATAGCTTGAAAACGAAGCATTAAATCCTCATTTGTTACTTCGTCAAATGTTTCCCTTTCAACCACACATACGAGAGCATTGTTCAAATATTTCTCCCCCATTCGATTCTGTAAATCCATCTTGATAAGCTTCAGTTTAGAAAAACATCTTTCAACCGTTGCGGTTGCAACCGGTAAAATCAATGCTAGCTTCAATATCCGATAAAACAAAGAAAAAGACAGATTTTTTCCGGTTTCCACCATTAGCCGAGCAAGATGACACATTCCATTCAAGTTTGTAAATCTATCATCTTTTTTTACCGAGTGATAAAACGCTAAGGTCACCCAAAATACATCCTCTTTCATTCATATTAAAATCAAGCGGATACATCTCAGAAAAAACCACTATCTTAAATATGTCAAACTTTGAAAATCTATTACAAGAATTTTAACCCGACATATTTTCTACCAATGTAGTTGATACCTCATTAAATCGATTTTCCAATTCTTGAATTTGCATATCCAAAACCGTATTAAAAATCTCAACCTCAAAATGATGTTGATTAGTAATGATATTCTTTCGGTTTCTTGGGTTACCATAACTTTTCATCATATCCAACACCTTAATATGATTTTTTTACAAAACAAGTCATTTTGTTCAGCATAGCATCAAACCCCTTTTGCCTTAAATCATTCAATGTTTGTTTTGTTCCATTTATCAACTTACTCGCCTCTAATAAGTCTTGACTTTTTTTAAAGATGTTTAGATAAAATATTTGTGTGTCCCAAAATATGTTCCATCAAGTATGCATAAAAAACAAACTCAAGTTTTTTAAAATATGATAGAATACATTTTGCACTATTTCTTTGTTGAGTGTTATCTCCTTCTTTTTTAAAAAGTTGCCTATAAGAACTTATTTTTTCATCTTCCAAATCCCTAATTTTATAAGAAATAACACAATAATCAATCTTCTACTCTAAAAATATAACAATTCAAATTCATAAAATTTTAATATCAAATCTCTAATATCAATTTCAATCTTCTACTCTAGAAATCTTGCAAATAAATCAAATAACAATACAAATCCCTATTTGTCAATAAAACCTAAACATTAAATCAAATAACAATTAATCAATCTTTCACTCTAGAAATCTTGCAAATAACATTTAAACCTAGAAAGTGAAAGATTACCTTCAAGGCTTCAAAGTTCGAACAATCAAGCAGCATGTTCGATTTGAGCTTCAAAGTGAAAGATTACATTCAAGATTACCTTCAACGCAAGCACTCAAGCAGCCAAGCAGTGAAGCAAAAGTTACGCAGCAGCCAGCAGCAAGGTCGCAGGCTCGCAGCCCGCAGCGCGTAGGGAGCAGAACGCAACAATCAGCATCAAACAAGCAGCAATCGCCAAGTAGCAGCAACAGACGCCAGGCAACAGCGGACAGCGGTTCGATTTGGGGATGGGGGCCGATTTGTGTTGTTTTAGTGTTAAATGGGTTTTTGAGTTTTTTAATAAATCGGGCTTTTTAAAATTAATTGGGTTTTATAATAAATTGTGCTTTTTAAAATTACTTGGGTTTTAAAATGAATTGGGTTTTTAATAATTGGGTAATTGGGTTTTATAATGTTTTTATAAAAGTTAATATTTTTTATAAAATATTAGACTATTTTTTATAAAATTTAATATTTTCTATAAAGTTTTGAGTTTAAAATTTTTTCATGGGTAACGTAAAATTTTCTCAAGGGTAATGTAAAACCGTAAAAAAAATTTTTTTTACATAAAAACGTAATTTTTTTAACACTACGTGTAAAAAGTTGAGGGGTAGCGGAGGCTACCCCTCCAACCTATGTAGGTCCGCCCCTGATAACACGTATAACCATTTAGTCACATTAAAAAACATAGCAAGTGTCATAAGTTATAGCGTAAACGCAAACAAATATTAATGTAAAATATATTCAAAAATTATGCTCAATCACATTAATACGTATTAAATATTTTAACATATTTAATATTTTAGTTGTAACTGACACCTAATCTATTCCTATTAACTACCTCTAGCATCATAAACCTATACACCGCAAGATTCAAACAAGAAAAATATGCCATATGCCTAGGGTTGGTCTCGAAAAACCACAAAAAACTTTGGGCCCTGTGCGAGAAGAAAAAAATAAACCCTTATAATATAAAGTTATGAACCCGTATGTAATAAATCTATAGTACGACAATAATTGTTATACCAATAAACAAAAGTATTGTAGCAAAATAATATAATTTACTTTTTTAAGCGAATCGTGAGACTCTCCTAATGTTTTTAAAATGGGTTTAGATTAGATAAATGATAGTGGACTAAACTAATTAAAATGTTAATAGGCTCTAAGGTTCAATAGGCTAAAATATATAAATTATTATTGGGTTTGTTAATAAGTTTGTTAATGACCTATAGTTTTTCTTTAAAAAAATATACGTACATATATCATATAACTTTTTTTTATATTTCCGTCGCCCGAAGAGATCAAGCCCTGGGCGGTCACCCACCCTTAGGGCTGCCCCAAATATTTATTTATGCCATCAAAATGCCTTCACGAGACAAATATAGAATATATCATATAACGTAATACCTGTTCATAACGGTATAATATGATTACGCTTTAATTAATTCATTGTAATAAATGTAATATATTTTCAATATTTTGTTTTTGTGTATATATAGTCGCACACATGCAAATAGCATGTACAACAAGAAAAAAAGACAGAAAGATGAGAAATACAAAACAAACTTTAGTTCTATTCATGTTGATCGCCTTCATTTCATCTGGTTGAATCTCTTTTACTCTTTTCTTTATTTTTAATGTATGCTTCTATGTCTTATTATATTACACTTAATATTTGGTGTATTCGAATTATTCATGAAGGTATGTGGCCGGAAACAATGGCGGTTAGACCTAATGGTCTACCTCACTGCGGTAGAACTTCCGATTGTGCACCACTTTGCAAAGGTTGTGGGTTTTGTGCTTGTTTAGGCCGAACCTGTGTCCGTGGGTGTCCTGGGCCCCCAGGTCAAGAACTCGTAGAGGATCATGGTTTTGAAGGGAAATTAAACCGCTTATAAGCTTTTTGTGATTGTTATATTTGAACAGTAATGATAAGACTGGTTATATTTCTTTAAAATATAGTAGATGAACGCAATAGTTTTTCTTCTATTAGTTAATTTATTTTTCTTGCACTAAAACAAATATAAGGTTGTTATATATAAACTAACGAGAAATAAAGACCAGTACTATGTGGTCGGGTCGTATGAGAAATAACGTGAATATGAAGATGATACTAATTTGGTTAAGTAAATCAAAAAATGTATGAAGTTACGAAAAATTACTTGGTTTTGAAGATTAAACATAGATACAAAACAATATTATGTCTCGCGCTATACAATTTAATAATAAAAATAATTTTAGAAAGGGCAAAAAACCAAAAGAAAGGAAAAAAAAGTAAAAGAAAAGAAAAATAAAAAAGAAACCCCAAAAAATATTACTGCAAGCAACCCTGTAAAATTAAACACTTGTCGTCTACAATAAATATTGACGTCACTTAGGTGTCACTTCTTGTAGTGGGTATATATCTTAGCATCATTGATCTTTTGTCAACCAAGCACAAGATGTTTGAAACTTGATCAAAATTCGATAGAGTTAAACAAAGTATGATATTTAATTTGTATTGTAAATATCTAAAACAAAGGTAAATATGAGATAGAACGAGAGTGAGTACCAAATACGAAAACCAATAGCATGACCATCATCTTCAATGGAGTTTGTTTAATGTTTTAAACGACCAATAGGTGCTCTTGGTGCTATCTTTTTGTTAGTTGACAATATGTACGTGTATATATACATATATAATCACATATACGATCAAATTACATATTAAACATATATCATTGCCTTTCAAAAGAAAAACATATATCATTTATTATCTAATTAAATACCATTTCCATACCTGTTTTATAAATTTATACCTTTCATTAATTACTTGGACATATAATTTAATTACAGTATTTCCAAAACGCTTATTTTAATTGTAAGGATTTATTAATCTTGTGATCAAATTGTCCTTTCTATATCTTAAGAAAATTATGAATTTTGTTTGTTTATAATAAAATATTATATTTAATAAATGTTTAAGATCATTAACTTTTAAAAGTGTTTTGTTCTTAATAACTCTATGATAATCATATGTCAAAGTGTTAGTTAGCAGTGGTTTCTAAACTTTTTTTTTTTACTAAACAATTTGTAACACCCATACTTTTGTTTCGTTTGAACTAGACTCGATGATGTGTGTGTCTGGCCCTTGCAGTTGATATAGATGATAATCGAAATTAATGGTATGACCAGCACTTATATAAAACATTCGCTAACATTTGGCTCCAATGCAACTAACAAATTCAATGTTATAAAGGCACATGAACATACAAGATAATGGAATTCTTTGTACAGACAATAAGTTATAGTTTGAATTGTTGAAATCTAATTTGACTTATTTTTAATAATGTATCACTCTGAGAACCCCTTTGTTTATTTATGATGGTATTTTTGTCATTTTTTTTAATGATTGGTCTGCGATGATTTGTCTAGTGATATATATGTTATTTGGTGTTTTGTTTTAAATGTTTCAGCTTGAACATCGTTCATGTTCGATGATGACGAGGACGGTCTTATCTGAAAACCCATTGGCATATCTACAATTTATGTTTTGTGATGGTGTGTTCCAATTGTAGAGTTTGAATGTGTTCGGTGATGATAACGGTGGTGTCAACTGAGAATGCATATGACATGTTTTAAATATGTAGGGCAATATGTCTGATGTAAACCCTTGTTAAAATCGTAAACTATTTGTATAGGAACATGACCAGTTTGATAGGCGACAACAATGTAATAGCATTTTTTTCGAGCCTTCAACAGAATTGACTCTAGCCACGAAGCGCAAGTTAGATCCAACTAATAATTATTAAATTATAAAGAAAAGTAACGTGAATAATAATTAATTCAAACCCACTTATAAAAAAGAATATTTTTATTAATTATTTGTTACATAACATATTTATATCCTTCTGGTTACTCTATAATTAATACACATGGAAGATGAACAGTTATTTTTTTAATGGATTTTCAAATCAAGGCCAGCAGAGAACATATATTTTCGGGGCCAATCACAAAGGCCGTTGCTTGATAAATATTATCCAGAAGTAGCGGTGGTAAAAAAAAGTGGTTTGGGTTTTCAAACCGGTTTGTAACCCGGAACCATTTTGGCACAAAACCGATTCCAGCCCAATCCCAACCGGCGGTTCCCCCATCGATTCGGCCAGTGGTCCTTCAAACCGGTTTTTAAAACTGATTTTACAAACTAGCCGTTATGTAACGTTAATATAGCAGTTTTTTTACCGTTGGAGCCAAGTTTTGACCTTTTTTTATGTTTTTTTACTATTATACACATCTTATGTTAGTATAAATATACAGGGGATGTCCAAAGTTGGTCTCGTTGGGAATATAGTTTAATAATAATAATAATAACAATAATAACAACAATAATAATAACAATAGGCTTACTTTCTAGAGTTGGTAGCTTTTATTTTAGAAAAATGTATGCATAGAAAATTAATCAAAATAGTCACTTTTTATCATGCGCTTATATCATGGTGAAATGGTTTTTTATTGGAAAAATTCTTAAAATTTTTATTTTTCCGTACGTTTCTCTCAAAATGTCCCTCCAATTATTTCTTTTCAAAATATCATCTTTAGACAACGCATTAGCATCTTTAAAGATAGGTATAAACGTCTGAGCCCACTAAAAATCAAACACATGATTAAAACTGGTGTCACCGCTTGTAAGACAGAGTCGTACACCTGCAAAATGGAACCGTCCAACTCCAAGAAAGAGGAGTCCGACTCTGCACCAACCTCCATACAAACTTTGATAAGTTTTATTTTTTTAATTTAATATTAATATAATTAATTTTTACTCATGTTTAGTTTTTTTTTCATAACTTTTATATTAATTTAAAATATATCATTGTAACATGCTTATTTTTATCTATGTACCGATGTAAATTATATTCAAAACCGTTTCAAGTCAAATTTTATATCCAACGTTCAACGTAAATTTGACACAAATCCGTTTTGAATAAAATTTACGTTGGTACGTAGATAAAAATAAGCACGTCCCAATGGTATACTTGAAACTTTATAAAATATAATATTTAAAAGTTATAAAAAAATAAAATATGAGTAAAATTAATTATAATAATATTTAGATCTAATCAAAATCAAAACACCTTTGAATTAGGCGGCCGACCAACTTTGGAGTGGCACGCTTTGATTTCGCAGGCGGCGACTCTGTTGGTCACGTGTCAGTTTTTAAGAGGAAGACGACGTAGGCGTCTGTGCTTTGTCTAAAGAAGCGCCGGCGCCTTGTAAACACAGGACACTTGTAGAAAAAAATTTGAGAGGACATTTAAAAAAAGACATTACGAGAATTTCTCCATTTTTATTTCTAATTATATAAAAAAGCACGAGAATTACATGTCATCATTGAATCATTGATACAACAAATATCATTTAAAATCATATAAAAAATATGTTGCATGACATAAATACACATTTAATAATTAAGATATACTTTTCTAACAAAAATTTATTACTCTTAAATAACACATAATCAACCAATGATTTTTTTTTTCTTTTTAACGACCAACAAGTACTATAAGCCCGGTCATCCGGGTAAACCTAATGACGAAAGAAATTCACGCCCACAAATACGTAGGAGTGCTAAACGGGTCGTGTTTTCGGGTTGTCAGGTCCAACCCGACGCGAACCCAAAAAATTTTACACGAACCCGAGCTCGACCCGTTTGACCCAAATTTTTAATCTTTTTAATATTTTTTTCACATATTAATACTTGAAGATTAGTATTTTACAAAAAAATACCAATTAATATAAAACAATTATATTATAGTATGAAATCTTATGTCAATTTCTATTTGTAGTTCTAAATTTTAAAATAAAACACATAATAAACTTAATTTGTGACACAAAATATATAAATAAACAATGGGTCAAACGTGTCGGGTTTTCATATCGTGTCAGAAATTCACACCCCTACTTATGAGTGGAGGGAGGGGAGAAACAAAAAAGATAAACGAAAGGAGAGATAGAGAGAGAAAAACATAATATTTTTTAAATGAATATGAATGGGGTTATGCCACCTAGGACATGTCTTTAATGCCTTTCATTGATGATGGTCTAGGGGTAATCACTATCATTTCATGCAATGTCATAAGTAAATGTTTAAGATATCTAATATATATATATATATATATATATATATATATATATATATATATATATATATATATATATATATATATATATATATATATATATATATATATATATATATATCATATTATGTAATAGACAAAATCCTTGCAGAGAAGAATGCGGAATACACAACAAGTTTTGATTGTATTCATGATGTTTGCCCTTATTTCAACCGGTAAATTAAACCTCTTTCACTCCTTATGCTTCTATGTTTTGTTATATTTTTTGGGCTTTTCATTTTGTTTCATCTAATATTTGGGTAATTTGAATTATGCGTTGAAGGGATGTGGCTCGGGACAACTGCGGTTCGACCAAGCGGTCTTGTTTCATCTGGTGGTATGCGAAGCTGCAAAAGAGTCTCTAACTGTAAACCATATTGTGGAAGTTGTGTGTTTTGTGGTTGTATAGGAGGATTTTGTGAAAGTGATGGATGTCCTCCTTGACAAAGAGAAGAAAAAAATTCATAAGGAATAGTGTTTTCTGAAGAAAAATTGATTATCATAAACCATGTATAAAGTCCTATATTGATAACTGTATTTAATAAGTTGTGATCGGAAATGTAGACTGATTTGCATGTGGAAAAGAAATTTGTGGTTCTTTGATGAGTGCAAATTTTCATTCTTCATGAAATGCTTTTCACATAGATGACAAATATAAGTTTACAATATTCAATTAAGTAGTAATTTAGCCTCCTTTGCCAATTATCTTTTGGTGTAGTGGTTAACGGGGAGGCAAAAGGCTTTGCCTCTCTTGAAGGTACCGGGTTTAAAACTTAATATTGACGAATAAATACTATTTTGATAATACAAACTACTAACCACTAACCTGCCGATCAAAGGAAAAGGTTATTTAGCCCTCCACGATATGATGCAACTTGAAAATTTTATATTATAAATAAAATAATAATATTTAATTTTTAATAGCTAATTAGATCACTAACGGACCACTAACCCTCCTTATCATCTCATTACTCGAGTACACACATGAGACCATCATCATAAGAAAACTCACCATAAGTGAGAAAATCGTGTCTCAACTTAGAACCTCCTCTCAACCACTTGGTCAGAAGATATGAAAAACATTATCACATATGGTGGTTTTCTCCTGAGGATTGTACAATAAATGAATAATAGACTATACAATAAATGAATAATAATAATAACTAGTTTAAGTCCCTCGCGTTGCGACGCCTGTACGTTACACCGTGTAAACTCTCAAATCTAGATCCAGATGTAAAACGAAAAATTTATTAAAGATGAAAAGTCTGTGATCAAAGTTGAAAATAAAAAGTTATAGAGATTAAATTGTAAAAGTGTAAAAGTATATAGTTTATAATAAAAAAATTAAAATACAAAAGATATGTACCACATTTGATGCACATAGTACAACAACCAAAGCAACCTTAAGTTGCTAATTAGTATATATTAAATAACAATATTAATACAATTTTATATGATGTATTTCATATAGTTTTTACAATATAACGTCATGATGTGCTTATTTTTACATGCATTCACCGCCACATGCAGCCATAACGTACCAGTTAATTATATTTAGGATGTTTTTCAAATTAAACAAAGGTTTCTGATAATCACACGGTTTTTCTATTATTATAAGAAAGGTGATAAACGTTTTATTAAAATCTAACGACAAACCCAGTTATCTATACTAATAAAAGATTCTTATAATTAGATATAGATGTCACTTTTCAAACAAGTAATCTCGTTTCTAAAATTTTATCTTGTAAGGTGTCACACATAATTAAGTTTTCTTTAACATATTTATGTAATTTAAAAGTAATTAGATTTTATTAATTTAAAATGTGACTTACTGGTGAATAATAAAATTATATATTTGTCGATAGATTATGAAGAGTAAAATAGTGTAAGTTCTCCTCAAATATATTGTCGTGACAGAGTTTTTTCTTATGTATTATAATAAATATTTATAAAAACAAGCCACGGCGGGGCGAAACCAAGACATCCAGTTTATTACAGCTAGGATCTTTTCAATTTTTACAAAGGTTTTCCATAGTCACATGGCTTCTTATATTATTGTAGAGAAAACATATTTTTAAAAGTCTAAACGACAAACCTAGTAATCAATATTAATAAAAGATTGATATAATTAGATATGGATATCAGTTTTCAAACAATTTACCGGAATTTTTATCTTTTAGGTTGTCACACTATTTATATATCCCAGACTTCAATTCTTCAATGATTTAGTTTCTTTACATATTTAGGTAATTTAAAATTTTCAAATCTGATCCAATAATCCATCTTATTAACCTATAATAAAGTATACTAATAATTTGATTGATGACATACTTTCACTTTTATTTTCTATAAATCGTATAATTATCATAAATTTACATGTAATTATTTGATTTTCTCGTTAAGATGATTATGAGCAAAATGAGTAAACATATTTTTCTTATAACAGTAATCAATTTATAAATTTACAATAATGTATTCAAGATTATCTTTAAAAATAAAGTGATAGATGGAAACAACCTTGTTAGATTATGTGTAAAAGTTTTATAGCTGATTTGCCGTTAGACAATTTATGGTGGTCGTTTTTAAGGGTTGCTTTTAGGTTAAAAATTGCATGGAGTCGTTTTTTACCATTCGGGGGTTATGTTTTTAGAGTAGAAGTTCATCATAATAAACATAAAAAATGAAAGGGAGGTGGGGTCAACATGTTTTTTTTTTATTATATTAAATATTAAATATAAATAAAGGGAGAGCCAATGAGTCCTAGATCAACTGGTTTAGGATGAGTCACCCTATGACTTTCCGAAGTGAAGGTCATAGGTTGAAGTCTCACTAGATGCAATATGCTTCAAGTGGGCCAAGGGTTTTATCATAGTGTGCCTTTCGGTGGTGGGTTTCCCTTGGAATTGTGGGCGAGTCTTGTCACCAGCGTTGTCTGTGTTCGCGGGCGTGGGTAGCCTTTCGCCAATGGGTTTACCCGGGTGAGCGGGCTTAAAAATTATTCGTTGGCCGTTCAAAAAAAACATATAGAGGGAGATAAATAAAAAGCTGATGATAACGTGTCATGATCTTTTTGTGTTTTTAAGTTTTCTTATTAGAGAGATTTTTTATATTTAAATAGATGATTGTTTTTATAACATGTTAGTTGACTAGACATGTTTATTGTGTTTTTGTGTTTTTTTATTATGGATGCTCATATTATTTATATTATTTATGTCATTCTATTTTATTATATCAAGGAGTATTTGTCACATTTTTCCAAAACTTTAGCCTAACTTCAAGGAACACATGATAATAACTAATAACTGATTGAAATTTGAACACTATAAAGTATAATCAGATCAAAATTGAAAATTCAAAAGTCTGCAAACGAGTTGCACGTTGTGCATTTCCACTTGTACCAAAAGCCAAACAATTAATGTGTTAATAAATATTCATTCAGATTTCAGCGTGCATTGAATGCACAATAACAAAGTCCAGGGGTCTTGTATGAAACTTGTGTTGTTCTAATAGATCGCTGATGGCCCTCGAATAAATCTAAAATCTCCATATCTCCACTCAAACCCATCGAAATCATCCATCTTTGTGTATTAACTCGCAACCCAAATCAAATTAAACCTTAGTTTCGATATGGGTATCGTCGATACTCTAAGGTCGATTGACTTTGAGCACGAATCATTCCCAACATATGGGGATTTTGTAGTTCTTCCTATGTTTGCTATCTTCTTCCCAACAGTTCGATTCTTCCTCGATAGATTCATATTTGAGGTAATTGTTCTGATTTTGTGTTCATATGGTTATTGGGTTTTGTTTTTGGTTGATTTTGGTTAGGGATAGTGAAGGATTAGATCGAATCAATAAGCCTGCTGCTTGAATTACTGTGTAATAGTGTGTTTGAATGTGTTTAAATCCCCAAAAGATGTGATTTTGTTGCGAAATTGGTATGAATTATCTGTTGAACATGTTTGAAATTGATATCAAGTTATCTGAATTTTGGATCATGAAAAGTCAACAGGGAGACTAGTGTTAATTGGTCACTAATAAATCAGATTTGTAAGTTTTCCGGTAAGTGTTGTTTAGGGAATGAACAATTTAGTAATTGGACTGGTATCTTTTTTGTGATTCTAGTTAGTTAGCCTTTAGGTGATGCATGGTAAGCGCGTGATTTACTCTAGCAAAGGTCTCAAGTTCAAATCTTGCAGAACATAGTTTTTAAATTTTGTAATGCTATAGGATCATATATTGGTAGGTATTCTCATTGATGAAATAAATGTGATTGCTTTATTGTAGTCCTGTATAGTATATAGTTACTGTAGCAGTCTTGTTTTGACCAAAATTTGTGGGAAGTTCATCTATGATCTTAAGCATCTATTGAGTAGCTTATGCTGTGGTGGTAAACAAAATTGTTTCAATGCTCTTTTGCAATCAAATTCAATAAACATGGTGAGAAAATCTGTGATTCATCTGTTCTTGGGATCAAAGCTGTTGCTTTAGTAGTTTAATGAGCTGTTGGTTCTACTTTTAATAATAACTCTGACGCCGAACATGGAGGCATGTCTCCTTAACATATATTTTAGTGTTGTTCTCTAGTGTCAGATGAGGTTTAGTTTACATTTCATTAATTTCAGAAATTCTGCTCATCATGTGAGTCCCCTCGAAAGGCAGGAAATATAGTGATCATCAAGGCTTTCAGTGATGACTGATGCCTTGAACTAAGTCAAAAACTTAAAATAGGAAAATGTGTTTGATTATGTTTAATGGGTTAAAACTTATGAGTACTTCACAAACCGGAGCATGCTTTGGTACCAGTTCTAAAAGAAAAAATATGATTTTTATTACTTCAATGATTGAACGAAAGTAGGGAGACAAGAATTCTATGAAAAAGAATGATGGATAGACAAACACTTGAAATCACAATATTCATGGTTAACAAAGAAAACTATTTTTGCAGCGTGTAGGTAGATGGTTAATATTCGATAAGGGGCAGCAGAAGCTAGATGTTGAGACAGATGACAGAATTAAGAAAATACGAAAGTTCAAAGAATCAGCTTGGAAATGCGTTTATTATCTTTCAGCAGAAATTCTAGCCCTGGCCGTAACTTATAACGAACCATGGTTTACTAACACAAACAGTTTTTGGTTAGGTCCTGGTGACCAGAAATGGCCTGACCAGAAAATGAAGTAAGCTCTCTGTTATTGTATGCATAATCCTACGTAATGATTACAAGTAACTACTTAATAACAACAATCTTCCTTAATGACTTTCCAGGTTAAAATTGAAAGGTCTGTACATGTATACGGGTGGATTCTACACGTATTCCATCTTTGCTTTGATTTTCTGGGAAACAAGAAGATCTGATTTTGGTGTGTCAATGGGGCATCATGTTGCAACTGCCATTCTCATTGCAATGTCTTATATATGCAGGTCTTTTATGTTCTTTTTCCTTTTGTTTGCTGAAACTAAGGATGGACATGTTTTTATGTAGAAACTAAGGATCAAAGTGTTAATCTTTTAATACTTTTTTGTAGGTTTGCACGTGCGGGTTCAGTCATTTTAGCCCTTCATGATGCAAGTGATGTGTTTCTTGAAGTAGGCAAGATGTCTAAATACAGTGGTGCTGAAGCACTTGCAAGCTTCTCGTTTATTTTATTTGTAATATCTTGGGTCGTGCTTCGCCTTATTTATTACCCATTTTGGATATTGTGGAGTACAAGGTTAGAAGATGATGATCAACATCCTTTTTTTACATACTATATTTTCATTTTTTGTTAACTTTCACATCGCCACATGCCCATTTTAAATACAATCTTCTCTTTCATCTCTGTAATTTCAGTTACGAAGTAGTTGTGAGTTTGGATAAGGAGAAGCATATGAAGGAGGGCCCACTCTACTACTATGTGTTCAACACACTTCTTTACTGTCTGCTTGTTCTTCACATATACTGGTGGGTGCTTATGTACCGTATGCTTGTTAAACAAATTCAAGATAGAGGCAAACTCAGTGACGATGTCCGTTCAGGTAAGTTAAATTGCTTGTTTTTGACTTATATTTTATGTTTTTATTTAGTTTGAAGTATGCGTTATGACAGTAATTTCTCAATCTTTTTCCTTGTTGATTTTGGTTTCTTGTTTTGTCATGTTTGCAGATTCAGATAGTGATAAAGAACACGAAGATTGATCTCTCATTCCTGTTTGGCTGCTAGGGAAATTAGTACAAGGTATTACAAGTATTAACTATTAACTTGAACTTGAGAAGATTTTATCAAAAGTACCTTTAAGGGTGGTGCAGTGGTAAGCACATGATTCCTCTATAGCAGAGGTCTCGTGTTTGAATCATGCTTCCATTGGTTTCCTGCTATAACCTCTTGAAGATTTCATCAAAATTCTGTCTTTTTTTCTGATATTATGAAGATTTTTTTAAAATAATCTTCAAGGGCCCTATGAGTTGAGTTTACTGGTAACAAGTTCTCATAGACGTTGAAAGGAAATTAAGATTTTATCAAGATTCTGTCTTTTTTTATCTGGATTATACAAGAAAAGTGTTATAGTTTTGTGTTCATTTGCAGGTGGTGGGAGATGTATTTCAGATCAACCTGTGTAGTGTTTTATCATTGGACAGACAGCAGACTTGTATAGATAAAGAGTCAAAATTGATATACGAAGTCAACTCTTGTCATTTCATGATGGTTCACAGACAATTGATAATTTGTTTTTGGTTTGTTGATAGTTTTTCTTTTTTGCCTTGTTTTCACTGGATTTTGTCATCAAGGAACCTTGGTGGTTTGGTGAATCAACTTCATTCATGTACTGTTACATTTTGGGTTCAGTAGATTCTGTAACTGATTCAAGCTTTTATCTTGTTCTCTTGTGGATGTGCTATTTATTCAAGGGTTAATATCATAAAAAACCAACGTTATTTTTCATTTTGCTTGAAAAAAAACTATCTACTTTTGTTATCTTAAACTCCCTGAAATAGGTATATTAAAATCCCTGACATTGCTTAAAATGTACATTTCTGTGAAATTAATGATACGTGTTAGCTATTAGCACATTCGTTGTCTTGACGTATGTACACTTACTCCATCAGTATCTGGTTTGGACCTGATAAACCGAACCTCAGCCCAAATAAAAACTGAATCTTGAATTTGATTTTGCAGTTTTCGGGTCGGTTTGGGTTGGAAGTTGAATTTAAGTTGGCTTGTTTTAAGAAAAAACCATACTCTTTACCTGTTTAGTATGATGGAAGTTAGAGACAGATTTGGAGTTGCATCTTCTATTGTTGAAGTTGGTTATCAATTCATATATAAAGTAAATATATGATTTAGCAGATGTTGATTGTTAGTTACATAATCATAGTGAAAATTAATTAGAGATTATAATTTGGTAGCTTGCCTTGCCAAATTCTCCTTTTACAACACACAACTTGAAAAACTTGGTTAAAGAATGCCCACCAACTGCCCATAGTGGTTCCATCCTCTATTGACTAAAAACACATTTTCACACACTGCAAGTTTCACTACTTATATAGCCTCAGTCCCAACCATTTCCATTAAGTACCACTCAAGAAACCCAATCAAGATCAAACAACACACAAACACAAACACAATGCAGATCAAATCATCCATCTTCATTCTTTCAGTTTTCACCATCTTTTGCTTCAAATTCTTGAATGCAGCCAACCCACCATTATCTTTAGATTACTACAAATCTTCTTGCCCAAATGCAGAAGCCATTGTTAGGAAAGAAATGGAGTGTGCTGTGACGTCTGATCTTAGAAACGCTGCTTTGATCCTACGGTTGCACTTCCATGACTGCTTCGTACAGGTGCATTCATCAGGAAAAAATTCCTTTTTTGAATCTTTTCTTTAGTTCAAGTTTGTTGTTTTAATATTTCTTGATTTAATCCAGGGGTGTGATGGTTCGGTACTGCTAGACGATACAGCCATGTTACAAGGAGAAAAGAAAGCTCCCACTAATTTTAATGCTTTAAAGGGTTTTGAAATCATTGATAGGATAAAGGAGAAGCTTGAATCCGAGTGTCCCGAAACAGTTTCATGTGCTGATCTTCTTACATATGCTGCAAGAGATGCTACTGTGTTGGTAAGTTGAATCATATGCTAGTTACTGGTCTAGCAATAAATATTGTTTTTTTGTTTTGTTTTTTTAATCATAATTTTATGATTACAGTTAAGTCAAGCACTGGGTACATCCTTTTTTTATTACATTTATAACTTATAAATGGTGGGCACAGGTTGGTGGACCTTATTGGCATGTGCCGGCTGGGAGAAAAGACTCGAAAACTGCTAGCTTTTCACAAGTGGAGTCAAATATTCCTGGTGCAAACGACGGCCTTCTCTCGATCATTGCTAAGTTTATGTATCAAGGCCTTTCTGTCACTGACATGGTCGCACTTTCCGGTAAAATACAAACAAACATACTTACCCAGTATATCCCACTTATAGCAAGGCTATTGGTAAGGTCTAGGGCCTGATGAGACCCCTAGTAAAATAATATACCATAAATCTAAGTGGTTACACCTTATCATAAAAGTTTAATAATGGTTTGCTTTTCAAAAAATAGATAAATATTAAGAATGATGATATTATTACACAAAACTCATATCTGTACTATATATATGCTGGTGTATATAGCCTAGTCACATTAACTTGCATAAACACATTTTACAACAATATTATGAACTGATCAATCACCACACCAGGTGCTCACACTATCGGGATGGCTCGCTGTACCAATTACCGAGCAAGAATCTACGGAGACTACCAAAGAACCGCGACAATGAGCAGTATCGCAGAGTCAAACCTCAAAACTCTAAAGTCAACGTGCCCGGCTGCAGGAGGAGGAGATAACAATGAAGCAGCAATGGACAACATCTCACCTTATCTTTTTGACAACACATATTACCACATACTTCTTAGAGGTGAAGGTCTTCTTAATTCGGATCAAGAACTCTATTCCAGCATTCTTGGAGTCCAAACAAGTAAGCTTGTGAGACAATACGCCGAAAATCAGATCGCGTTTTTTGAACAGTTTTCTGAGTCTATGGTGAAGTTGGGAAACATTACAAATCCTGAGACTTATGTTGATGGTGAAGTTAGGAAGAATTGCAGGTTTATGAATACATAAAGATGGTGATTATTTGCAGGGTTTTTGATTTTATTATATATTCATGATCAAGATGTAATGTGGGCAGATTTTTATATGTGTATCGTTGTTCTAATGAAATTATAATATATTGGTTTTTAATATATGTATGAGGATTAATTAAACGTGGTGTTTATTAGTGTTAACGTTTGTAGGAAGTATGGAAGGTGAGTTAGGTGAGAAATGTCACCAGCCCATATATCTCATTGTAGCCCTGCCTTAATGCTTTTGGGGTGGTCAACAACCGGTCCGACCGAACCGACGGTCTGGCTCGGGAGTCATGACCAGCCCCATGAAACCCGACTCTGATCGGTTGCAGTTGGTCCGGTCAAACACTAGGATTTTATGATCATAACCGAAACTAGAAGGATTTTTTTTATTAACGGGTCGGGTTCAACACTCGGGTTGGTCCCGACAAACCTTCTTTCTATATAAAATTATCTACTCGTATATTTATAATAATAATAAAATATAATATGATATAATATAAAAAAGATAGTGAGTGTTAACATGATATGTAAAATATTAAATGAATTATATATAAAAGTTTATAGTTAGTGGGGTATAGGTAAAACAAACTATAAGGTCATATGATATGGTGCCTAGGGAGGGTTGGGGACCCCGGCCACGGGTGAGAATATACCCCTAGATCTGGTGACATCAAAATTCTTAAAACCCGGTAATAATTCATTGACACCACTGGGACTTCTTTTGTTGTTGTAAACATTGCCAAATGGTAAAACGAGGTAAAATTGGGATGACACCCAACAAAACGGGGAAAACAAAGGAAAATAAGAAAATATGATATGGCGTTGATGTGTCACTTGAGGAAAAACTGAGGAAAACTGGACGACTGTTAGTGGTCTAAAAACCACTCAAAGCGAGTTTAGACATGGTTAGGCGACACTGTGTGGTGCCCAGGGGAGGGTTGGGAAACTTGGACCTGGGTGGGAATACCACCCCTGGACCCGATGACACCAAAATTACCAAAACGTGGTGAAAATTCACTGTGCACCACTAGGGCTTCTTTTGTTGGTGTGAGTGTTGCCAAACGGGGAACCGGGAAAAATGAAAAAAATCTGATGTGACATTAACATGTCACCTGAGAAGAAAATAGGACGATTGCCACTCTGCCAGTGGCCTTAGAGCGGTGCAACGAGACTTGATTTTAAAAATAAAAAGTAAGAAAGGCCATCTAAACATTCGTATATTTGGAATTTCAGAAAACATTATCTTGTAAACTTTTTAAAATTAATGAAACTTTATATATATTAAAATTTTAAATAAAATAAATTAATTTGATAAGATGATGTGGCATGTGCAGGAACTAGGAAGTTAGAAAAAAATGAGACAAACACCCTTTAAAATGAAAAAAATAAATAAAAGAAAACTAATGCGACGATGATATGACATCCAAAGAAAATCGGAAAAATGGGGAAGTCTGCGACAACTTCCTCTCACATAAGCCAAGTTCAGATTTGTGTTATGTGTTGATATGTTTTATTTATATATAAAAAGTTTATTTCAATTACAATATATGAAAAAAAATGAAAAAAAGGTACTCTTTACATATATGTACTATTAATATGGTTGAGTTGATAAGAATAGGAAGGGTTCATTGTACTTGACACATAAGACAACTTCTTCTCCATATACATAAATCGGCAAAGGGCAAGGGAACATATTGGTTTCACATGAAATCTTATTTGTGTTTTTGAAAAAAAAAAAGCGGTGGGACAAACAAAATCTATAAATGTCATTTTTATCAAATTATTTTAAAACAAGTTTTTGTTAATATGACACTTAAAACTTAATCAAAATCCGATTTTACACCTTTTAAATTCATTAAAATAAAGCTTGTATCATATATCAAAAGCATATATATATTTATTTCAAAAACAACATTACATAAAAAAATGCTGTTAAGAACCATATAATACACTTATACGTAGTAAATTATAAGATAGTAAAAAATAATGCGAGCGAGGGAACGAATAATTTTTTTTCAACCATAAAAAAACAGATAGTTAGATAACATCTTGTGTCCTTAGTTATATATCAAATTTAAAAGAGAGATACAAATACAATATACATCCTCACAAATTGTATTGACCACCTCTCAAGATCATAATCATCACAATCTAGAAACTTTGAATAGAAGAAAATTTATATAAAGCAAAGTCTCTTTCCAACTTTAAAAAATCTAAACGGTCCAAAAGACCCATAAATGGGGCCCAATAGCCCAAAGCTATTTAGTATTCACACACCAAAAATCGGCCATAATCCCACTGATATTTTCTTTCTTTAAACCAAGGGTTTATAATACAATCTCCCCTCTGCTAACTACAAATCCTGCAAATTCCCGTTTCTCGATGAAAATCACCATAAATCACCACCTCTTTATCCTTCCACACGAAGAAAGTTGAACATTCACAAGAAAACAATTCAATATTCATACACACATACCTAGGATGACTCATTACTGACAATCTTGTACGTTCTTGATTGTTCATGATTCATCATGGTTCTTGCCCGATGTGTAATCTTTCTGTAAACCCACTTGATTAACTTCGCATTTGATCGATTATTGTTCTTTACTAAAGGGGATTCGACCCATCATCGGTAATCTTGTTACTACTCTGTTTTATGGTCGTTGTTTTCTTGATTAAGTCGGTTGATTCGGTCGATTTTAGATCCAATTTGGGTTCGTAGAATTATTTTCTTGATTTGGGTGTTGATTTCTTTGAATCTTTAACCATTGTTTCATGTTTGATTGATTGATATGTAACCGTATTTGTGCGCTTATTTTGGGTTTCGATGAATCTTGATTGGTGAATATGAATCTTGATTGATGTGAATCGATTTTAACATTTGTGGGTTTCTGGGTGGGATGATATTGAATCTTTTTGGAAGATGATTGTAAGAAATAATAATGTTGTGGGTGATTTGTTTGTTTTATTAAGTAATTGAACTAGCAGTATTGTTCTTGTTTGATTGCATATGATTATTAGGGTTTATATTCTGTCACTTATTATGATTGCATATGACTTCTTGCCCAAGTAACTGTTTACTGTTTGCATCATCCCAGTTGGTTGATTATGTCATTACTTGCTGATCAATTGTTATTGTACAGAATTGAACATACTCTCAATGGCTCAAGATAACTCGATCGCTGAATCGAATTCAAGAAAACAGCGTCTCTTGAAAGATCAAGTTCGTTTAGTTAAAAGAAAAGATAATGATCGGTATGAAATCGTTCAGATTAAAGATTCTTTATCATTTGAAAAGGGATTCTTTGTTGTGATCCGGGCTTGCCAAATGTTAGCCCAGAAAAACGATGGGATCATACTGATTGGGTTAGCAGGTCCATCGGGTGCTGGAAAAACTGCATTCACTGATAAAATACTTAGCTTCATGCCTAGTGTTGCAGTCATATCGATGGATAATTACAATGACGCTACCCGAGTGATTGATGGTAACTTTGATGGTAAGACTTTCACATTAGTGATAAACTTTGACATTTTTATATGTGATCATTCAAGAAACCAAATGTGTGATATTCTGATTTTTGTTTTCCTATAGATCCTCGCTTGACAGATTATGATACTTTGCTGAAAAACATTTGTGATTTGAAAGAAGGGAAGACGATTGAAGTCCCTATATATGATTTCAAGTCTAGCTGTCGCACAGGCTACAGGTATATCTTTTCTTTTACATTGGATTACTTAGGGGTGTTTTGATACTTAAACGTGTGTTTTGAAAGTGATTATGTTAGAATATAATAGAATCAGATGATTAGTTGCAACAAAACGGGTATAGAAAATAGTCTTCTGATGTAAATCAGAAGTTCTTGTTCTTTATAAGATCTATAGCATTTTTACTCTATAACACACACATTTACTGGAAGTTATGTGGTTATATAATGGTGTCAGGACACTTGAAGTTCCGAGCTCTCGCATTGTGATAATTGAGGGGATCTATGCATTGAGTGAAAAACTGAGGCCCTTATTGGATCTTAGAGTATCTGTGACAGGTGGCGTTCATTTTGATCTTGTTAAACGGGTTTTAAGGGACATACAACGGGCTGGACAGGAACCTGAAGAAATCATATACCAGATTTCTGAAACGGTTTAATCTAAATTCTAATTCATTTGTAGGTAGAAAAAAAGGTTCAATCTACAATATTTAACATATATTTGTAATCACTTTACATATGCAGGTATATCCGATGTATAAGGCGTTCATAGAGCCTGACCTCCAAACCGCTCATATAAAGATCGTTAACAAGTTTAATCCCTTCACAGGATTTCAAAATCCCACTTATATCCTAAAGGTTTGTATTTTCTTTTTAAAATTCTTGATATTATACTTAGATTATTAACCGAGTTTCTAAACATTTTAGTCATCAAGAAATGTGAGCGTGGAACAAGTCAAATCCGTGATGTCTGAAAAATATACGGAATCATTGGAGCAGATTTACGATATTTTTCTTTTGCCACCTGGCGAAGATCCGGAAACCTGCCAATCTTATTTGAGGATGCGGAATAGGGAAGGAAAATACAATCTCATGTTTGAGGTTTGCTTTTACTCTATGTTTTCTTGAACATTGTTTATGTTTATGCATATATTAGTTCTAGTTTTCAAGATTTGTGTTGTTTTGAATTCTAGGAATGGGTTACGGATCCTCCATTTATAATATCTCCAAGAATAAGTTTTGAAGTTAGCGTTCGGCTTCTTGGTGGTTTAATGGCACTAGGGTACACAATAGCATCCATTTTAAAAAGAAGTAGCCATGTGTTCAAAGATGACAGCGTGTGTGTGAAAATCGACTGGTTGGAACAAGTTAACCGTCGTTTTGTTCAGGTACAACACACCTTTGACTTTGACCTTGACTTTATAAGTTATGATTTTAAGCTACATTTTTATGTCATGAGAAGGTGCTAGGAAGAGACCGGTTAAGTGTTAGATCTCTGGCGGAGCGTCTGGGATTAGAAGGGTCGTATATTCCCCGAACATATCTTGAACAAATGAAGCTTGAAAAGCTCTTGAATGAAGTCATGGTACTACCAGATGATTTAAAAACAAAACTGAGCATAGATGATGAAATGCTTTCTAGTCCCAAAGGCTCTGTTACTTTAGCTACAAGGGGAAATAAACACCGTAAAAGGTACATTTATTAACACCTACAAAAAACTACTTAAATGTTGTCATTGTTTATGTTTACATACTTTTATATGTGCAGTGGAATGTCACATTCATATTCGAATGCGAGTAAAAATTTGAGCTCCATTAAAAGATTTGACGAAAGGAGTCAGGAACCGACACCCACATTAGCAAGCCAGGTGATTTCATTGTATCTTTAAGTGATGTTAGTGTACTAAAGATTCTAGCAAGGTCTATATGATTGACTGTTGTTCTTTCTTGTCTTCTTTAGGGAGCAATTAGTCAACTTTCAGAACAGATTTCAACTCTAAACGATCGCATGGATGAGTTTACGTCTCGGATTGATGAAGTGAATTCACAGTTCACTAGAGGGATGAACCAAGGTAGTCAAAGTCAACAGAAATTAGACACGCGTAATGGATCTGGATCGGCATCAACTTCATATTTCACATCTGCTTTAGCAAATAGCTCCTCGACTGGATCCATGGTGCGCCATTCATCATCTTCAACTCAGTTAGTCAAGGACTCTAATTTGATAGAAGAGGTAATACACGTGTTTCCATAATCTTAGAACCCTGATTAGAAGTAAGAGTTCGTTAACTGTTTGATTTCACGAAACAGATAACAGGGATTGCAAGAAACCAACTCAAGATTATGCATCAACTTGACATTCTCAATAATACTCTACGCGGTAAACTGGATGAAAGATCTCGTCAAGAAAGAGAAGTCAAGAAAAGTCAAAGGTCAAAGCTTGATGGAGCTGTGGTTTCTTTACTAATAGCATTGGCTTGTGGTGGTGTCGGAGTCTTCCTGTTTAAGAGCGTTGCACCAAGAAACTGATTCTTTTCTCCTAATTCGCTGACTTTTCGTTTTTTTGGTCCTAAAACATCGCGTTCTTTTGACTAAAATTTGGAACGTTCATGGGTCAAATTGATCTACAGTTTTGCAGATTCTGGATGTGAGTTAAAGTCCTCGGTTCTTTCCGAGTTTTTGTCAAAGAAAGATGCTGTTTTTTAGCTTTAATGTGATTTTGTCCTTGATGTTTCCATCATCCATTGATCATAGCTGAATCACTATTATTTGTGATTTAGAACTTTAAAAGCCAATTGATATCATGCATGTAATGCCATTTGTATAACAACTGTATGATGAGAAAGTAAATATATGGAGACATGAAGATCCATCAAGTACATAAAACCAATTCTTTAGAGAAGATTCTTCTTCAGTTATGTATATATCAGCGTCTTGAGACCATCTTTGAGATGTTGGTTTCATGGTCCTGATGTGCCTAACCGGATTGGTTGAACAATTGGCAGATAGGGGGCTATGAGAGGGAGAGGCGGTGATGGTAATAGGCGGAGGTGGGAGAGTGAGTGGCCGGTGGTGAGAGGAAGGTGACGGATGGGACAACGAGATGTGATGGGAACTTTTCTAAATGTCTTGGTTATCATATAAAAGAGAGGAATTTGATAGTCTTTTGTTGTAGTCAACCTGTTGTTGTCAGCCGGCGGGCCCACCGCCTTGCACCCCACACGTCGCCACCTTCACCCTTTGGTGGTTGTGTCACCCCACCTTTGCCAATGCCACATCTTATCTATCGTGTGTTACTGTTGCGACCATCTATTGAATGTTGTTGCAAATCATAGTTGTCATTGCCAGCAACACCATCATCACTCACGACAATGAGGGTGGCGACAATGAGTACAATAACAGTGGCAGGGGCATGGCTACTGTGATCAAAGCATAGATGGAGCGGTGGTCAGGGTGGTGGTGGTGATGGTAGGGGTGGTTGGGTGGGGGTCGCATCGACAGTCATGGAGTGGCAGAATTGATGGTGGTGAGTGTGACAATAATAAATGGTAAAAGATTTTATTTGCTCTAGTTGATTTCTTTCCCAAAAGAATCGTGAATCTCTTTACATATAAAGAATTTGAGTGAATTGGACAATTGGTTGCAATTCTATTCTAGTTCATTTCTCAATCAATTTGGTTGATTCTAACAAATTATGCGAATCAAAGACGTTAAAAAAATAAAATTTAGATTTTAATGTCATTAAGTGACCCGAACTATTAGCTTAAAGCTTATAATTGGAACGTCGTGTCTTCGTATCTGAAATTGACACTCCACTAGTCCACTTCATGCATACCTTGTAGGCCCTCAAACAAGACTCAAAGAATCAATAATTTATTCATCCTTTGGTGTTCTCTCCCTCACTCTCACTAACAAAATCAACTGCACGAACAAGAACACATGAAGAATCATCATCATCTATTCCGATCAGTCATAGCAGCTACTTCCTCTAAGTCTAAGGTGGTTTACACAATTTCTCATTAGTATGTTTGATTGTTTTCTACCCCTTCATGATCATCTCATCCTTTCGTTCTCTTTTGAATCTCTACAATTTCGTAATTTATTGCATAATCGAATTCTCTTACTGTTTCTCTGTTCAACAATAATTTAGGGCTATGCTGATTGCTGAATGCACCTGGACCCATTTCTGGCTTAGATTATGTTATTACGACTAAACTATTGAATTGATGCTAAATTATCATCAATTGAAGAAAAAGATGATATATTGGTATCTGAAGTTTTCTTTAGGGATTATCTGCTTATCTTATGGACTTATCTTGGATCGGATTAGTGTTAGATGAAACCCATGTGATTTTTGGTGCATTCATGAGTTCACTTTCAACAAGTGTTTATGAATCTGTATGAAATTGTTTATCTTTTATAATGGTGTTGGCTTACTTAGTTATGCACATACAGATTTGTCGGTGCACAAGAAATGCGCGAACACTTTCTACTGTAAGATGGAATAGTACCAATGCTGCCGCGGTTGATGATGATGGGTATGTTGTATTTGATGCATACTGATTTTTCACTCTCCCAAATTACATAAATTATGAGAAATTTTCTTATGTTTGTTCTCTCATGATGTGAATTGATACTGTATGTAACCTTTAATATGGTTTCTCAGATACAAGGGGCATGGTATGTTGGCACCTTTCACAGCCGGATGGCAGACTACTGATTCAAACCCATTGGTGATAGAGAAATCTGAGGTATTCTATTAGTGTAATAGATTGTTAAATAAATACTTATTAGAATATTTTTGTTTCTAAACTTCTTTTCTTTCGATTACTGTAGGGATCATATGTTTATGATGTAAATGGGAAGAAGTATCTTGATGCTCTTGCAGGCTTGTGGTGCAATCCCTTAGGTCAATCTCATATTCCCATTTTTCAACATCTTTCAAACAGTCAACAAATTGATATAATGATTTGTTTCTATATTACTTTGAATTACTTTTAGGTGGGAATGAGCCTCGACTTGTTGCTGCTGCAACCAAGCAGCTAAATACTTTGCCGTTCTACCATTCATTCTGGAACCGTACTACAAAACCTTCTTTGGTACAATAAATTCGTTTGTTAACGGAAATGTTACATCAATAGTTGATGATATCCTTCTGTTACGAATATTCTTGTAATTTTACTTACAGGATCTTGCAAAAGAACTTTTGGGAATGTTTACAGCAAATGAAATGGCTAAAGTCTTTTTCACAAACAGTGGGTCAGATGCAAATGATACTCAGGTTCAGTTATAGTATGGATTAGTGTTTTTAATGTTGGTAAGGAACACCGTTTTTATTTTAGTAATCTATTTTATAGGTGAAGCTGGTTTGGTACTATAACAATGCACTTGGAAGGCCTAATAAGAAGAAAATCATCGCTAGGACAAAATCGTAATCTGTCATCCTTACAAATCATATCACATGTTTTATTGCATGCTTAGTATGGTTTTAATGTGTACTCTATATTGTCACAGATACCATGGATCCACTCTCATATCAGCTAGTCTTTCAGGGTATGATATGTATAGAATTTGTTTTCCTGCCTGTTCATAATATTAATGTTGACTGGTAAGGTCAACTTGACTTAAGTTATAACATCAACACTGACATTATTAATGACATAAATTCGAAGATTAGCCACTCTGACCATTAAGTCAAAGTGTATCCTTCTGGCATGGAGTACTATTTATGGAAAGCTTTTATATACTGCTAAATACATTTTTATTTATAATTTTGTTTTCTTTCAGCCTTCCAGCACTACATCAACATTTTGATCTGCCAACTCCATTTGTGTTGCACACAGACTGCCCCCATTATTGGCGATTTCATCTTCCAGGTTCGATCTCTTTCTTGTTTGTAGCAAACATTTAATTGTCAGAAAAACAATGTGATAAGCATAGTGTTTGAAGACAAATGTGACTACTTTTTTCAGTTTTTTGCTTGCGTAAGTTATTCATATCGTTATGATTGCATTCAAAAACGTCATCTCGTGTTGGTTAACACACAAACATCTTTGTTATTATTATTAATTTTTTTTAAAATATGGTAGGTGAGACTGAAGAAGAGTTCTCAACAAGATTGGCTACCAATTTGGAGAACCTTATTCTCAAAGAAGGACCAGAAACGGTAAAGTCACTTAGCATATCATTTAACAAAAAAAGATCAACAAGTAGTTATTTATATTTTGGCATATGGTTTTTTAATTTTTAATTTTATTTTGTTTTTAGATTGCTGCTTTTATTGCTGAACCGGTTATGGGAGCAGGAGGTGTGATACTTCCTCCAAAAACATACTTTGAGAAGGTCAAGTTGACTTTTTAAGTTGAAAAACATTTTGACCCTGCTGTCAATTGTTTGCTCGTTTTCATATTTGTATTTCTTTTGTTTTTGCAGATTCAAGCTGTTGTAAAAAAATATGACATTTTGCTCATTGCTGACGAGGTACTTTCCGTACTATTAAATTCTTACCTACATGATACACTTCCTGCTCAGTTTCGTATATTATTTTACAGGTAATTTGTGGCTTTGGAAGGCTTGGAACCATGTTTGGCTGTGATAAATATGACATTAAACCTGATCTTGTCACCATTGCTAAGGTATAAATGGATTAAAATGTTTACTTCACAAACCATTAAACTTAGTTTGTTATTGTAGTATAACCATCACATTAGTGAGAACACAAGAAGAAAAGAAAAATATATGCAAAGGTTAATATTTTGATAAAATTGAGCCAAACATGATGTTTTTATATATAAATTTCCATTTTTAACCATATAAAAGGTTAATATTTTCAGGCTCTTTCTTCAGCATATATGCCGATTGGAGCAGTTCTTGTGAGCCCAAAGGTTGCAGATGTCATATATTCTCAAAGCAATAAACTTGGTACTACCACAATACTCATAAAACTATATTTTCTATATCTCCAACATACTCTTATAATTCAATTTGCTTATATCATAATGTTAGGTTCATTTTCTCATGGATTCACATATTCTGGGCACCCTGTAGCTTGTGCTGTTGCACTAGAAACACTCAAGATTTACCAGTATGCTATTATTTTGCTCCAATTAATATCTAGTCCTGTTTTCTTGTCAAACTTTGCTTAGCAAATGAAATGAAAGTGAAATTCATATAATTTATAGTTTTTTAAATTAATACGTTGATGTTTTCTAGAGAGCGAAATATTCTTGATCAAGTAAATCGTATCTCCCCAATGTTTCAAGATGGCTTAAAATCCTTTTCCTCAAGTCCCATTATCGGAGAGGTACTTTCTATCTTTGTCATGCTATTTTAATTTGATCAATACATTTTGACTTTTGAAAGAGATTTCTTAGATCTGTACAGCAAATATGTACCAAGATGTTAAACTTCATATCCATCGTCACAAACATATAATTTTTGGTGTTATAATTGTGACAACAATGCATATGTTTTTTGAATATAAAGTTGCCGTTTGACCTCAGAAAGGAAAATTTTTGCCAACACTTTTGCATGTTCAAATGTTTATAGATTCGTGGAACGGGGTTGATATTGGGGACAGAATTTACAGATAACAAGTCACCACACGAATTGTTCCCACCCGAATGGAGTAAGACTCTGATTTTAATATAAAATTTACAATCTTTTAACTATATAAATCATATAATAATTAACCATCAAACCTTAAACAAACTTTTTAATGATATTTGAACTCAGAAATAGGCGCATACTTTGGAGCGCAGTGTGAGAAACATGGGATGCTGGTGCGTGTTGCTGGTGACAGTATAATGATGTCTCCACCTTTCATTATGACACCAAATGAAGTTGATGAGGTAGGTTTTTGCTAAAACTTTATGCTAAATCGCGTTGAAACTTCAACATATGATTGAAGTGTTTATGCTAAATCGCGTTGAAACTTCAACATATGATTGAAGTGTGATTTGAAGGCCGGTTGATGGTAAACGCTTTATCTTAATTTATTGATGTTTTGTTTAGTTGATAAGTAAATATGGGAAGGCACTGAAGGACACTGAAAGAAAGGTGGAAGAACTCAAATGTCAGCTGAAGTAGTAGTCTTTTGCAATGCTTGAGGTCAAATGTGTCAAGATAGATGGTAAGCTTTGACCGAACGAATCGTCAAAATCATGAAATTATTAAATAATAAATGTGTTTATGTACAACAGGGTGTGTATTAAGATCATTTTGGAATATTTTGTTGCTTGTTGGTTTTTGAAGGCTTTATGGCAATTAAACTAAAACTCAGGGTGGTAAGTGCAATTATGGCAAAGTTGATGGCCATAATGTGTTGACCTTATAAACTTTATAGTATATTAGTTATAAGTATTGGTAAACCTTACAATCAGATGTTTACTGCCCAAATTCTGTATAGTAATTTCTCAATATGGTTCTCATTTTGTTAAAAGAAAACCAAAATTTTTATACAACATACACTCAGAACAAACCCAAAACCATATCAAATAAACGCGAATTTATAAACTTCCATTCGGTTTCTGTACAATCAGAATCATGAACCGATTTATTGATCGTTCGTTTGATGCATCACCGGGGTCCTGATAGCTCCATTGCTTGTGCAAGCAATGAAGAGTCATCTGTAAGATCAGAAAACCGTTCAGAATGTGAGAACTCGTTGGCCCGACCGCCCGTGTTAGACTCAGCCCGTTGAGATGCTTCCCATTTTTCAGCTAACCCATCACCCTCCAGCATCCGCGCCACTTCAGACATCTTTGGTCTCAGGCCTGGTTGATACTGTGTGCATAGCAAAGCCACTTGAACCATCTCCTCGAGCTCGATTCTATCATAGTTGGTTTTCAGATCCTTATCTACCAACATATCGAGCTTATTCTCATGATGGATTTTCTTAACCCAATCGAGCATAGCGCCTTTTTGGTTCGCGGATTTCCCAAACTCTAAAGCCCGTTGGCCTGTGATCAGCTCTAGTAGTAGAATCCCAAACCCGAAAACGTCTGTTTTTTCAGACGACTGGCCTGTTGAGAGGTACTCAGGAGCTATATGACCCACAGTTCCTCTAACAGCTGTTGTAACATGCGAATCATGGTGGTCTAAAAGCTTAGCCAGCCCGAAATCTCCCACCACGGCTTCGCAGTAATCGTCTAGCAATATGTTTGCAGCCTTCACGTCTCGATGGATTATTTTCGGGTCACATTGCTCATGCAGATATAGCAAACCCCGGGCCGCTCCCAACGCGATTCTCTTCCTCGTTCCCCAATCGAGAGCCGGTTTGGCTGCAACAAGAAACAATCATAATTATGATAAAAATAATTACAATAAAATTAGGTATGTAACAAACACTAACTAATATATTGTATCTATATATTGCTACCGGTTAATATTAGACGTTCGGGAGTCGGGACACTCATGACTGATGAAGTTCAAGGCTAGACGAAACCAGTTTATCATTTCTACGAAAGAAAAACGCACCTTTAAGACGAGAAGCAACGCTCCCGTTTGACATGTAGGGGTAGACCAAGAGCCGTTCTGACGATGTCATGCAAAAACCATAGAGTCTAAGCAGGTTTCTATGAACCGCTAGGCTGATCATCTCAACTTCAGTCTGGAACTGGATCTCACCACCAACCGCGTTCCCATCTTTGAGCCGCTTAACGGCTACAAGGGTCCCATCAGAAAGAACCCCTTTGTACACGATCCCGAACCCGCCCTTTCCAAGTATGTTTTTACTAGCAAAGTTGCTTGTAGCCACTTGAAGTTCTCTAAATTGAAATCTCCTTAAGTTCCCCATGCACACTTCCTCCCTATATTGTTCTAAACACAAAAATAAAAGGTTTTACCATATGATCAAGAAAGAAAAAAAGAAAACATAATGGGACGCATAACACGTCTTATGTTTGAATCCAACTTCTATTGGTTTTCTGTATTAACTTTTAACTCAGTAGCGCAAGTTGCACACTTGCATTTGATGTATAATTTAATTAAAGTTAATAAACGCTCACCGTTGATATCGAAGAAAACTTGTTGGTTAAACCGCCTTCGCCACCAAAAAGCAAACCCGAGCCCGAAAAAAAGCAAGCAGAAGCATCCAATGCTTGTTCCAAAGGCTAAAGCCATTTTGTTGGTTTTTGGTGTGACAGATGGTTGTGACTCTGAGTGTAAACAAAAAGTAAACTGTCAGTCAGGTAAAATGGTAAAAATGCTTATTGTTTGCTACATGCATTGATAATTGTACTGTACAAGCATGTGAGCATAGAGGCTTACTCTGTTGACTACCAATGGAGAGTGACATTGGGATGGGTGTTGTTCCATTGCAATCTTGCTCAATCCCAGTGGCACATATTATTGGATTTCCCATAATACTGTACATTTTGTTGCAATTAGATACAAATTACAGACAATACTAGTTTTGACTTTTGAGGTCAAACGAATATAAACTAATAGCTTCATATTTGATTTGTATCTTCTGTTTTTTAATCAAGTTTGTTAATTTTTTAAAATATGTTAACAAGTACCATATTTACAAATTATATGGTACTACTTGCAATCATTTGTCTCTTCAATTTAGCAATTCAAATCTGAATTGTTTGACCACAAAGTCAGACTGTAGCCAAAAGGGATTAAAACAGTTAAAGTACATGGATTGAACTCACTTGAATGTTTTAGCTTGAAACTTTGGAACAGGACCACTTAAATTATTATAGGACAAGTCCCTGCAAATATACAGAAAGGGTATTTTAGTCAATTTATCCCAAAAGAAAAGGGTATGTCAGTCCATCTTTTTCCAAAAAGAAAAGGGTATTTCAGTCAATTTATCCCAAAAGAGAAGGGTGTTTCAGTCAAGTTTTAAACTTTGTAAATCAAAGTGTTTGATCAAATACATTAAAGTTAACTTACAAGAATGTGAGTTGGGTCATGTTAGCCAAAGGCTGAGGAATTGGTCCAGTGAGACTGTTATTATTTAACCGCCTGTAACAATTCAAATTACAAAACTTTAACATGATAAAAGCAAAACCAAATCATTACTGTTTGAATATGTTCATTCGCTCCCGAAAAACAAGGGTAAAATGGTAATTTCACATGCTTACAGATACTGCAGAGTCTTGATATTGGCTAAAGAAGCTGGGATTTCACCAGTTATCTTATTGTTAGAAAGATCTAGTGTTTGAAGCTTAGGTAACCTCCCAAGCTCAACTGGAAGTGGCCCAAAGATTCTATTATTCTGCAGCAGCCTGCATTACAGACTTGTACTATTAGAATCAGATCTTGTACATCTAAACATTCTGTATACACATTCAGTTTCACTACTTACACTGTCTGCAGGTTTGTCAAGTTAGCGATACTTGGCGAAAGGATACCCGAAAGATTTTGACTCGGACTTCCCCTACAATTCGGTTCAAAAAGATATCAAGATAACGAATTGTCCCGAAAATTATTGAAAAAAAAAAGAAAAAAAATGAATTTTATTTGTGCTTACAAGCCAATGACTAATTTATCTGGAGAACAAGTGACCATAGTCCAGCTACATGGATCAACAGCATCACCATCCCAATTCAACACACCATGTGGATCATCTAAACCATTCTTTATGCCCATCAAAGCTTGCACTGCAAATTCAAAAACCATAAAGCGTTTTAACAAACATACAAACATACTCAGCAAAAATCTCGCTCATCTTGTGACAACGAGGTGAAAGCAAATCTTACCTCTATTAGAGTCTACTTAGAAAAACCTCTTTTTTTATTATTTCAAAGGGAAAATAAGTATCATAACAGTATTTATTTATGAAACATACAGAAAAACAAGAGGTTTGTTTTTCTAAAGGATAATACAAGTATCATAACAGTAGCTTACAAACTCTCTTTCAGTGTAACAAATTGAGTTCATCTGAATGAAAAGAAAGAAACTTGAAGTACCTTCAAGGTTGACACCTGCAGCAGAAAGCAAAGCAGTTGCAGGAGCAACAAACAAGAGAGCTAAACAGCAGAAAAGAGGTTGAAGCTTCATTGAGTTGAATCAAATGAAGAAGGAGGTGAAAGTGTTGTGTGTGAAATGGAAGAAAAGGTGAGAAAGAAGGTGGTTTTGAATTGTTAAAGATCACACATCACATGATATCCATATTGAAGTGGAACTGAGCTTAAAGATTTGTGTCAGTAGGCCAAGATAAAAAAAGACACAGGGGTATGGGAATGGTATTGGGACAATTGGTGCTAAAGTGAAAGTGAGACTCAGAATGGAGGGAAACAACATGCATCCCACTAGTTTCAGAAAAAGCAATATATATACACACAAAAAATTATATAAACCAGTTAAACCGGACCATGAACACTTCTACCTACGAGCACTATGTTTTTCTATAAAAACACGTAATAAATATAAACCATTTAACTTTTCTTTAATAAACTGTTAATATAAATACACATTTGTAGGTTGTAAATATAAAAAATAATCTAACTAGTTTGTTTTTATGCTTTTTAATTTTATGCCGTTTACTTATACATGTATGTTGTATGGTTTGTTCAAACTTCTTTTTGAATTTCTAAAAGGATTTGTGATAAATGATAATCATTATTCTCATATATGTTACTTCTATTTTTAATTTTTTTAAGATTAGAAGAGCAATAATATTTATAATATTTGTTCTATTTATATTTGTTTCTTCTTTTTTTTTTGTTCTGCGTATTCTTATTATATTCTGAGTTGATCACTTGATCTCTCCCTTATACATTGTGTTGTCATATGTGATGTTTCAAGTTTAAGTTTTTCTAATCTGTAAGTAGTTTAAGGTATTCTTTACAAAAATAACTTTTATAGAAAAGAGATATCATTGTAAAACATGCTATATTCGCATCTAAAAGCTTTTACACCACCAAAATGCAGAAGTGCATGAAGTGGAATATCGGCACTAACAATGATTCTATCCTCATGTAACTCTTACACGACTCATGTAACACGTTTATTTAAAAGAATTAAACAAGTTGGTAAATCTAAAACGGGTTTGTGGGTTGTAAACAGACTTCAAGTTGTGATCATAAATTAAACAGGTCAAAATGTTATAAACAAATTAAGGAGTGTATGAAGGTTGAAATGGTAGACAGGTTATCATTATACATTTATTATTTGTAAATTGATTTACAAGTCGACATGTTTATTTACAACCGAAATAGCATGCAACCCCTTATTAAAAAGATTAAACATATAAATCTGTTCAAAATGAACTTAAAAGTATATTGTTTTCCTGTCTATTGAGAATTATCGGTCTTAATCACTATTACTTTGTTTAAGTTTTATGTAAGATGAATTCGCCACTTTGTTATTCATAATTTACATAACAAAATACAAAATTTAGCAATTCTTTTGTAGGTGGTGGAAATTTGAATTAGTACACTTAGAGCATCCACAACAAAAGCTCTAAAAACGCTCTTGAAACAAGCATAAGGGATAGTCTTATAGCACCTAGTGGATTTAATACTTAAAATAATTTATTTAATGTTAATAAACTTGATGGTTACACGTCATAGAAAAGAATACCAATCATCAATGTGATCGAAAAACGTATTTCAACTTGATGGTTACACGTTATAAAAAGAAATTTAACTTTATAAAGGATTAATAATTTGGTCAAACACAAAAAAAACTAGAGGGGTAAAGACATTCCACCCCACAACTTTAATCATTATTTTGAACCCTCTTTTTATAGACTATACTCTTTATTTTTTATTTTTTATTTTTTTATTATCATTTTAAGAGTTATTTAACCATCAAAACAAAATCATATACACACATACAACAGAGGGAAACATACGATAGGCAAAAACTTACTATTTGACAAAAATTTAATTACAACAACATATTAACATAACAAAAACAATACAAACCGAATATTTGGATCGGTACTAGATAATCATATTAGTTGCCTGAAATTTAAATTATAACATAATTCAGAACAAATGTGATGATTCTGTGATGAGTTCGTGAACCAGCAATTGGTTAGCAAAAGATTGATAAGAATGATTTTGTATTCAAAATGGGTCGGGAGCCACATATACTGCCATTAGGCAATTATCATTTTCAGTTCAAAACACACAAACTGAAGCCATTTTAAATCCTGAGTAGTTTGAGAATAATAAGTTTATGTTTGTATGAGAATTAGAGGAAATAAGAAAAGAGGTGAAAGATGAAATGTGTGAACGAAATTTGAAATAGGAAAATTATATTTGTAGTGTTTTATTTATTTTTATTTTTTGTAATAAAGACATTGAGTTTATAATAAAAAAACATTTTTCCTTAATAAATTTATAAACATGATATATAACATAAAAATATTTATTATAAATTTACAATATATAAAATTAGTTAAGAAATTGATTTTTAAATCTTTAAAATATATAACTATATATAAAAAATTAATTAAAAATATATGAACCTCGCCCCCCAATCTTCCGGCTGTCGCCGTGTCATTCGTTAGAGATGGTCTAATAAATATGTGTGTAATAATATTCTTAGATAAAAAAAACAATAGTAGAAGCGTGGACACATATACACACGTGCATTGTATGAAAACAGCATCATGACATTGGCCAAAAGAGTACCGATACATTTAATCATTATAGGTAAACTCTTGATATCTCATAGTGCGATTGCAATTTGCAACCATATACAATAATGCAAGTTTGTGGGTTTAATTTATTTTAGTTCTTTTTTTCTTTTTGGTATCAAAGGCTTGAAAATATAACTCATCTGATAACGATTTATTGAAGTGTTTGTACATGTTGCGCTATAAGAATGTACATGGTAGTAATCGTACATTTATGTTGCTTTATTCTATGAGTCACGTTATTAAATTACATTATATATTGTATTGTTATACAATTGAGAATTTATATAACACGGTAATTTCGTACTTACAAAGCTTTTATTTTATAATATATAGGACCAATCTTATCGAAGTATATTGTATCTGATATTACATATATATTAATGCAACCAGAGTTGAACACTAATAATAATATTATTTTATTTTCTTAATTGTGGTATCAAACTTAACTCCTTTTATATTAATATAATAGAATTTTTAGTTTACATTTTATGTAAAGAAAACCTTAAGAAAAGATAATTAATTATTTATTTAAAAAATATGTTATACTTCGTTAACTAATATGGATTATACTTCGTTAACCGGTATGGGTTGTCATACCATGTCAAAAAATCAGCTTTATGAAACGCTATCAAGTCTCATCATCATATGCCACCAGTCACTCAAACCATATTATCTACTTCCTCCACCTTTACCTCGATGCAACAAAATGTTCTTTTCTCAACCGACTCCAACATTGTTTTCTTTTAAACAATACTCACTGAATGAAAACACGAAAAAACTATTAAATGGATCGGAAGATGATTGAAACTTAAACTAATCACAATCAAAGAGCAGCGTAAAGTTCTTCAAAAGATACTATAGATTTGGTGAAGTGATGGAAAGATGTGACAATGACAGAGAAAGATTTACGACACAAACGATCAAGAGATATAGCCTTACAAGGCTATAATTTTGTTGGATGATACTCATCAATCATGTGAGAAGATTTGAGTGTGGTGTAGAAGATGCTTCAGAAGTTTATGATACTAGGAAGAAGGGAGGAAATGAGCTTTACATATCCAAGAATAACAGTCTCTGAGTACTAAACATGTTGTGCTTTTATATGCATAGGTTATCATTTTGAATCCAAAAGTTTCATATGAACCCGAACATGACAAGGTTATTCATGGGCTGACAGAGCATGACTCATTTTAAGTAAAAATTATTTTATATCAATTTATTTTTGCTTTTTAATATACATGGCCCATTTAAACCTAAAACATGACCTTAGTGCATACTTATGTTAGTTTTAAACTAAACCCTAGACCGTAAATTCCGTGTTAGTTTTACGTCAATGTGAAAAAATCCGCACCCTTGCACAACATTTATGGCCACTTTGAAATCGGGTAATTATGGTTCCTTCTTGACAAATTCAACATATTAAGGATTGAACCTTCCTTTACATGTATGAGGGTTGATTTTGTATTAAAATTGAAGAATTTACAAAGATGATGAATTCATTCAATCATTTTAGATGGAGACTTATTTGTAAGTTTTATTTAAGTTGAGTTATTGTTTGTGTGTTATGAATACCGAGTTTATGATTTTTAATTTTAATGTGTTCTTTAATCTATATCTTTTTGTATACTATTCTAATCGTTTAAGAGAAACACCTTCCTAACATACCTTAAGGCAAATTAATTACGTTCAAATCAGGTTAATTATGACACTTCTAGTTTTTTTAAAAGAAAATTGAATTGACTATGCCTCCTAGTGTCCGAGTGTTATATGCAAATTAAGATGCTTCAAACCATTTTCTAAAAGGAAATTAAATTATTCAATTTTGTCCAAACCAGAATAATCAAATTTGCGTTACATCCAAACTAAATAATTTAATTATTTTGTAGTCATTGGGGTACCACCCACTAAGTGCGTATCTTCATCAAGATTTACGAACAATATTTCTAACCCCACTTTCCTTTTGACTCATTTTTGGCTCCAATACCTCCCATGAAAGAGAATGCATAGTTGATATTAAAAAGTTACATGATTGAAATAGAGTTAAAGGCGTAAAGCTATAACTAAGTGGACAAAAAAGCCCAATATCATTCCCATTACTAATCCTCGGATATTGTAATATCCGTCGGTGACCCCTCAGTTCTAACAGTAAAATTGGTCTTACGAGCTACGAATGAAATTTATGAATGATCAGTTAAAAAACCACGATGGTGATCCTTTGGTAAATTGCTTTCCCCACCGCCCTTAATAGTGGATTACTCGGGGTTATTAGTTTTACTGAGGGACTTCTGACGAATTTGTGTGTTGCTAAAAGGTTTTGTAGTGATGCTTGTTATGTGTGGCTATATAGCTAGAACATAGAAGCGACGATAATAGTAAAACCATCATTAACGTGTACAATTGCATATCTCCAAAATAGTTTATTTTGATGAAGGCCACTAGGGGGACATGTTTCAATCATTTTGAAATGTCCTTGTAGGTAATTAGGGTTTTCTTTATAAAGAATCTTGGACCAAATATATTGTATTTGGGATACTCCAAAACATAATTAGAAATAACGGTTAATAATCAACAACACTTCGTTATAGTATTCTTGAATCCTAAATCCATTGGGATTTTCTTGATGGTCGAATTGATTTGTTCCTCGTCATCTCGAGCTTGAATTTATGCTACAAACATCATAGAGAACTTACTAGAAAGAGTCACGAGACTTTTGTTCATTTATTTAAAGTACAAGAACTAATTGGACGAGTTCTTATAATTCGACACATGAATAGTGATATTAATCAACGATCCAAAAGTGGGTTAGATCTTTATCTTAAAGATTGTAAGAATAATAAACAACATGATATTTACCTTTTGTTGTCGTCCATTAAAACGTTGTACACATGATATGCATAAATAATTGTTGGGGCAATATGACACCCTTCAATCACACCTTTTGTCTATCACTTTCATATAATTACATTACTTTTTGTAACACATTGTACTTGGTACACACAACTGTTGACATGTGATCATACTTTGATCAGCTTCTTAGAACTACTAGTTCATGCACTTCACTTTGCTTTCACTTGTAGGAGCAAAAACTTAGATATATAAGACCATTCCACCATATAACGATATATAAAGTTGTCTTCATTGTGTTTATGGTAAGATACATCATGAACTCAAATATTCAATCAAACGTAACCAACAGAATCTCACTCAACAATAACATTTGAAACTTTAATTTGCTAAAATTAATAATAATAATATATGTATAAAAATTAAATTATCTTCATAACCCTTCATGCCATGTGAGATGTTTGCTACGGCTTTTTGGTTGAACACCACCACCAAAACTGAGAGATGAAAATTAAACCTAGGGCCACTTCTTTAGTATGTTCTGTTTTCTAGGCATTCGTTACGACTATAATAACAAATAACAATGATCAAGAAAAGACAGATAACCGTCGAATTTTCATGGTTGCTCGTAAATCAACTACTTCCTATGGCAACATGCCTTAGATTATGTTGTCTTTATCGTGTATCTTTTACCTATATGGTTGAGATTTTTACACATAAGTGATTCAATATTCCCTCATTCAAGATAGAAACTAAGGACTAGAAAATGAGCAGCTATAAAGAAGAGATTAAAGTGGGGATGAATAGAATAACTTTTAAAAAAGAAAAAGAAAAGAAAATCAATGGTTTGTTATTGTATCTTTTGGCTTCTTTAAGCAAAGAAAGAATATGTTCTTATTGTAGTGCCTTCTCATTACTAACTTTAACTTTGGATGCCTTAATCTCTACCTATGCTTTATCTCTTCTTTTATGTAAAGTAGGGGTTAAATTGCTCTTTGAACACAATAATCATGATTTAATATAGGTACTTATAATTTAGTTTAATGAATCAAATAGAAAAAATTAAGTAATTATGAATGTTTTAAACTATTCTAAACCCTTTATTAAAGAATAATTACTATTTTAAAAAGTATAATTTTTATAATTGTATATAAAACATTTATTATTTATAACATTCAAACAAGGTGGTAGAGATCTTTCAATACATCTCAACACAATTTGATGCGCACTTCATATATTCGAATTAATTAACTTAAAATATTTTGACATGTTACTAAACCTACCCTTTGGAAAAAACAAATGGATAGTTTTGTTTCACTCGTATAAAATTCAAACCTTTAACATGGGAATCACACATTTTCAGGAAGGAATTTAGGTATGATTAATCCGCATCTATGGATAATATTAATACAAACACATGGTTAACGTCTCGCATATTATTATATTTTTGTATCTTTCTGAGCCAATTATAAACATTATATATAAGCATTGATACGAGAAAAAATTTATATATCATAATATAATCATTAATACAACAAAAGTTTAATACGTTATTCATAAAGTTGCAAGTCTAAGGGTATAAATTTATAATAGATCTTTCTAACTTTTAGGTTATACGTTGTAAGTGTTTTTAACGGGAATACTTAAAAAAACGTGTTTTAAATAGAGAACTGTAAGTATTGTACAAAGCCATATAGTTTAAGTGAGATTTATAAGTGGACTTTTAACCGTCATTTACTGCTTTACTCTATGTGATTATTCTCCATGCAATACGTGTATGTACTTACCTTGTTCTATCTATTCTTTAGTTATAATTGGTTTTGTGTTAACGTATTATTGTTATCTTATATGATATACTAGGTTAGTACCACGTGTATTACACAGGTTGAATAAATAAAATATTAAATAACTAATAATAAAAAATTATGAATTATGAAATCATGCTTGAAGATAAAATATGATTATAATTACATATAAATAGTTATTTTAAGTACAATAAACAAAAATGTATTTTTTAAACTTTTATTCTATAATTATGTCACGTATTATCCTAATTTTTTTTAATTATAGATAGATAGACAAACAGATATATAGTCTAGAAACTCATTTATTACATGAATTATAGTTAGTAATAAACATAAAAAGTTACAGTATGATATTTTAATATAAGATATGATTAAAATTATATATAAGTAATAGTTCAAGAAATAAAACAATTATACTATTTTTATCTTTGTTATTTAAATAGTTTTATTTTTAAATACTTATTTTAAATTTTTTTATAAAAATATATTTATATAAAAATCTTGTTTATTAAAAACTATGGTTTGTAATTATTCTGGTTGTTTAAAAAAACTTCTATTAGAAAATTTCAACTTTTTAATAATTTTTTAAAAGGACCAATTTAAAATATATTTTGTTTAAAAAAGGTTTAGTGTTTTAGAAAATTTTTGTATTATAATTGTTTTTATTAATAATATTTTAATAAAAAGATGTGATTTTTAATTCCTTAATAAAAATCTATTTTTAAAATGAAAGCTTGATTTTAAAAAATTTATATAAGATAAAAAAATATAGAAATTAATAAAATTGATTTTTAATAAGAGAGAGAAATTAGTTTGAGTTTTAAAATTACTATAATACTCTTTTGGATGAAAAAATAATGTGAAGATGTTTAGAAAGAGTGACATGTGACAAAAAGATGAGTTTAAAGAATGATAAGTGACAAAAGATTTTTTTTATTAGATACAATAGATTATACAAGTAGTTAGGGTTAAAATATTTAACTGGGTCAATACAACCCAAACCTTTATAGGGTCAACTGGTCAAGTATTTATTAGATGGACCATACAGCCCTTACAAGCTAGTCCATAAAAGAAGCCCACTACTATGTGTCATATTTTACATTTTTACCTATAAAAAGTAGATAATATATTTGTAAGGCTAATAAAGATGTAATAATTAGGTTTTACATATATATATATTGATTCATGTAACTTTTTTTTATTCGAGAGGTGTATTTGTAGAAAGTATTATGGTTACATACTACAACAAATTATTTGATTTAAGCCTTTATCTTGAGATTATGTTCGACGCTAAAGAAGGTGTTAAATCGATAGTGTATGCTTAGAAATATGCCATAACAAAGTTTTTAAATATGACTAAGATAAACAATTTTGTACTTAAAAGCGTGAGTATATCACTTAAAATCTTTTTTATAAAGTGCAAATAAGTTGTTAGATTTTATAAGTTTACAAATGTCTAGTTGTAATACACGAGTTGAATAAAAATATTATATTTAAATGTTATTTATTTATATTTATAAATAAAAATTAATTTTTTAAGACAAAATATTATTGAAAATACGTATAATAGTTAATTTTGATAATAGGATAATAATAATATTTTTGCAAACTTTCTTTTTTTAAACACTTTTGCTTTAAAAAATTTTTTTTTAAACACTTCGAATGTTTTAAAAAAAAAACTATTTTAAACAATGTCATTTGTTTAAAAGTCCTTTGCATTAATGTTTCATATTTCATACAACTTTGTTTTAAAAAAATGATTTTTATAATAAAAAGAAATATGTTTTTAAATTATCAATAAAATTGTTTTATAATTTGAAAATTATATAAATAATATAATTAGAATTTAATGCATTATTAAATGATTAACTTTTATTTTGGTAATAACACATGTACAATGACTAGATGAAATATAGGTGGAGGGAGTAGAAAAATAACAAGTGACACATAAATATTTTGTTTTACTAAAGTAGATCACGCATAAAAGTTGCAAATAAAATTCTTTTTCTATGGGTTGTCTCATACGTGTAGATTTCGTGTATCTTTCAGTGGTAATTTTGAAACTAAAAAACATTTTTAACCATTAGAAGAATTAATTTGACCTAAGGTTTGAGTTTGGTGATATGGACCAATTAAACGTGTTACGTATCTAAAGTGTTCTTCCCTTTGAAGACTTTATTTTATGTGGTTATTATATTATAGTTTACTTGTACAATACATTTCTTTATAAAAAAATAATGCTAATTTATATAAATACTACATGTTTAATATAGTTAGTAATCAGTTAGAGCATTCACGTCTCATTCATTATCCTCATCCTTATAAGAACATTCACAGTAAGCATATTATTATGAGTGTGTTCTTTATATTATAGTAAATAGTTGTAAGTGATATGAGTGTGAGATTTAAAAAACGTTACTATTTATTTCTATATTTGGGAAAAACACTATTCACACTTATAATTTTTTTAATATTTTATAATGGCTGTAAGTGAAGGAGAGCGAACTGATAATGATAAATGTATAAAAACTATTATTTAATTAAAAAACAAAGAAAAAAAGTAGTAATTTTTAATGTAATTATAGAGACGGGGACGGAAAACCTGATGTGAGTGTTTTATTCACACTAAAAATCACTATTTATCATTATATTTTCTCCCTTCCCAACTCAGAACTACTTTCCAGAATATTAAAAATAAAATTATATTAAACGGTGTATTACCAAATATACGGATAAACAGTAACATATTCTATATAGTTTAGCTCAATATCATTTATCTATTCTATACCCAATTTAATATAATAACACCTAAATATATAAATAAATAAACTCATTCAAGATTTTGAGGACAGAAGTGAGAAGACCGATATGCGATTGACTTTGGCACTTCGAACATATTTTTCAATAGAGGCACGAAGTCATCGATAATCCACTTCTAACTCTCTAACCTCACAATATTAATTCTCAAATAAAAAAGTAATTAAGGAATGAAATTGATTCTCTAATTTTGCTTCTGGATTCTTTTTTTGTTGAATGCTTAGATTATTTTGTTATAATTGTTTTTCTTGTTTTTATAACAATTATCATCGTATTACAAATTTTTTATATATGAGTTATTCGATTTAGACTAATTTTATACGTCGTATTAAATGGGTTTATTTTTTGTTCTCGCCCAGAACTCGGGGTCCGTTAAAAATTCTAAGAAGCGGCCCATTAGTTTACCGTGCATGTTTGATTTCTAGCTATCAGAAATGACATAGATATGATTATTGTTCATTGGTACACCTATGAGACGTTAAGTTTTTTACGAATGTACCAATATACCCTTAATTAAATGTATTAAGAAATTAAATGTATTATACAATAGAAGACAAAAGAGGAAATGAGACAGAAAATATTGTCATATAGGGCTGATTGTCATGTAGCGAGAATACGTGAAACCAGCCATGCGTCCACTTGGAAATTATTTAGTTGTTTTCATATATGAAATTTAAGTTTCTGTTTCTAGAAATAATATCAAATCAGATTTTACTTTAATAATTATTTCAAATTTGAATTTACTCTCTTATATTTAATAAAATATTTTTTACATGATCTCTTACTCATATTTATCTTACTACTAGTGTTTTTAACCTAAATTATTCATAGACTAATGACATTCTAATTCAAATATATATTTATATCACAAAAAACGTACTATCATATTTTCATTTCTTTATGAAAAAGTTCTCTAAAATTATTTCAACATGATAAACTCCATGGATAAAGATGAAAAAATATCCTCACTTCATATTTGATATATAAAAATCTTAAACTTGTATACAATACATGTTAAAATTAATAATGAATTGCTATACGTTAAACATTCTAATATTTTTGCAAATGATTTTATATAATCTCATTTTGACCAATTATAGAGAAATAAATCATTATCTTAATTTTTGGGTATGTTTGATATGGTATAATGTAATGGACGGAAAAATGAAATGGATAAAAGAATGAATCATTACATTTTATTATTTTGTTTGGTTACTTTTTAAAAATAAAATGAATCATTACCTTTTGTTACTTGTTAATTAGAAAAATACGAAAGAGTGAAATGTAAAAATGGTTATGGTGGTGTGACCGGTGATGGTGACGCACGATGGTCGGTGGTGGTGATGGTGGTACATGGTGATCGGTGGTGGTGATTGTGGTACATGGTGATCGGTGGTGGTGATGGTTGGTGGTGGTGGTGGTGGTCGGTGGTGATTGTTGGTAGTGGCTCTTGATCTTGTTGGCCGGTGGTGGTGGTTGTTGGTGGTGGTTGATGATTGTAAGGTTTAAAGAAAGGCCGATGCACCCAAAACAACTTAAGTCCTTCCTGCATGCATGCACTTGGCATTTAGTAGAAAAGTTGCTTTGGAAGTTTCATAATCTGCTCAAGAAAATATTTCAAGTATGAAATCTTCTGAAGCCAAGACCAATATCTTCCGAAGCCAAAAGTGAAGTCTTCTGAAGCTTTAAAGACCAAGTCTTCCAAAGCCAAAGAAGTGAAGACAGATTTCTTCCGAAAATTTTGAAGAACATGTTTTCTCTGATGTACTTTTGCATAAAGCTAAACCACTTTCTGCTGCAACTTTGAAGACTCGCCAACTTATATGAGTTGGTGAAAAGCTCCATGTTTTTGCATCTGTACATTGAGGTATTGAGTCTGTAATTTTCTACTTTATGTAATTTTATTTTTTTTATAATATATTAGGATGTGAGCTATGTCATGTCATAGTCACTAGTCAAAAGACAAATCTGTCTTTTGACTTAACATTGATCTTGTTGTCTAGATTAATGTTTTCAGCTGGCCTTCAAAGTATGACCGGTTGTAGGATGTAGTATAAAGTATCTCAGGTCCTTTGTATATTTCTTTATGCTTTGTAACACTTGTAAAAGAACTTGAAAGCAATATACATCATTCTTGAAAACCATTACTTTGTTGTTTTATTCTTAAGTTTCTGTCTATTACTTTGCTTGTGTTATTAGTATCACAATATAAGTCTCGGTTTCCTATTTAATCTATTAAGTGTTTTAACACTCTACTCATTGTGTGACTGATTGTATTGACCAACCTTTAAATTGTCCTACAATGATGGTAAGTGGGTGGTGGTGGTGATGTGATTAGAAGAAATGAGATTACTTGTGTAATGATCAATTTCATTTCGTTTGCCAACTGAACATGTTATATTTCATTTACCGTCAATCATTCATTCCATTCCGCCTCTCGTTGTTGGATACCAAACGCTACTTTGTGTTTTACTTACAAGTTTTCGGACTTTAACATGGCAGAGTTATGTTGAGAGACTATTCATGAAAAAATGTTGTTACTTTATGATTTTAACACTAAAAAAATCACATAACTTTTATATCCGATTAGAAATTATAGTTTTTGTCGTGGTTTTGAGAAGCTTCATGTATCTTTTCACGAAGGTTTCATTAAGTTCCCTGAAATTTAAAAAAAAAAGGAAAAAACAAAAAAAACATTACTCACGAAATGGGATACGACTTTTTTTATACCTCTGTGAATTTTTAAAAGAATGCATCAACTATTATATATTTATATTGCACCAAAAAGCACGAACAGAAATAGGACCCCCACCACTCAATTCTTGTCTGCTAGTGCTAGAAAGAACAAAAACAATAGTACACTAAAAATAATATATGTCACATATATCAAATTTAATATCAGATAAACAAATATGAAAATCATATAAGTATACAATAACTCAAGAGTAAAAATACAATTCAAACTTACCAACTCAAACAAATCCATAATTTGAAGGATTGGTTGCATTCAAGACAAAACTAATAATAATATTTGGTAAACAATTATAAAAATCATATAAACACTTGTATTTAATGCATGACAAATATAATATAGAGAGAGAGAAAAAAAAAGCACAGTTATACGCTTACATGAACAAGTTATATATAAACCTTTAATTATAGATATAAGTATTTACATGTTCTAACAATTCTCTCCTTATAATACTTAATAAATGATAAATTTTATCAAACTACTTGCATTGAATAAAACAAATGTACTTGTGCAAGTACAAGCACAACAAAATTTGCCAACCAGATTATATATTAAAAATGAGGTCCAAGTGGGTTCCATTAATTTCCACGTAGACTTTTTGTTGTGTTAACCAAATTTGACTTGATTTGTTGGCCCTTAGAGCATTCACAACCCATTTCTTATTTATCCATATAATTACATTAAAAATACAACTTTTTCTTTCATCTTTCTAATTAAATAATATTTTTTATACATTCATCATTACTTTTTCTCTCTCCTACACTCACAACAACTTTTCAAAATATTAAAAAAATTATAAGGGTTGAACAGTAATTCCTTAAATTTACAGATTGAACAGTAACATTTCTCTCTCATCCACTCACAACTACTCATAATCATTCCATATAATTTAAGGATTACACTCACATACATATACCAAACGGGTTGTGAATGCTCTTACACACTCATATCTTGTGGCCCGATATCATTTGCCATTCTTATCGAAAGGATTCAATTATTTATTCTCACAAACACCACTTGTGACTATATTCTTCTTTTTCATCAATAATGGACACCTTTCTTTGTAATTATAGTACTAATAATCATATAATATATAGATGATTCTTGATAGAAATATTCTATATTATCTCATGACTTTTCTTCCTTAATGCTTTGAGATATTAAAGGAATCGAACAAATCCAACTTAACCGAATGAATAAGCCAATACCAATATATTAATCGATAAATTTTCTTCTTGTTTATCTTTGTTGATTATATATAAAGTTGATTAATATATAACAAGCTTTATATATATTTTTTTCAAAAAAGAAATATGATGCGAGAATTGTATATTGCAAATTTGCATTTGTACATACTGCATTAAAGATTATAAAATTAGTGGGAGATAGATAGTGAGGCCATTATGAACTTGTTTTATGTCTCACATTCAAATCAATATGTACAAATGAATCATGTGGTTTTGCGGTTCTCAACATAATCTCCATTTTGAAATGAAAGCCCCAAATGTGTGTGTGTCAATATATTGGGAGAGGTTCATTATATAACGGTAAATTATTGTGGAACAAAAAAAACACACATTAATTGTTTAATTTATTTTAATTTAAGGTTCGTATTTTCCAAATTTTGCAACTCTTACATACAATGCATATGTTTTTGTATATATAAAGCTATCAACCTAAAATTTTCATATGTTTTAGAATCTTAACTATTTAGCTACATATGTGTATCATTATGTTATATATAAATAAAATTTATTTATATATATATATATTTTTTTATTTTTAATTGAGGTGAATAGATATATCATTCTATCATTATCTAATATTTTTGTAAAACTTAATATGCAAAAAATGAATTATATATTTTGCTGTACGCGTTCACAAAATATTAATGATCGGTACTTATCTTTCCCCTGTGTGTGTAAGGGAGTAATATGCTTAAAGCGTTTTTCTTATATATCAATACTATATTCAAGCTAAAGATTAAAAAAAATGCCAATTTTTGGTGTTATTTTCAAAATGATGATAAAAAGTTACTATATTTAAAAAATGAAAACTAAATCAACAATAATGGACTATTTTACTTCTCCTTCTCCTTCCCTTTCTCCTTCCACTAGCGAGTTTTATGGACTTGACAAGTTTTTTAATCTTAGATTTCCCTTTCAATGTCATAGAATTATTTCTATACTTAGACTAAATGATTTTTATAACAGAACCCACATATTATGTATCTACGATTCCACTTCACCTCCACAAATATATTTGAGTTGAACAAATGAAGTCATACGCAATTTCTCACAAATTCAATCCATGAAAAATAAGTCGTGATCACCTCTATTATGGATATAAAAATAAACCGACACTATTAAACAACTGTTGACAAACACAAACAAACAAAAACATTTGTTTTGTTAAGTAAGGACATTTATTATAGATATAAAAAAAGACAAACATTACCAAACTTTCTATCAAACAATTTCACTGAAAATTCTCTTCATTTAACAACTACAAAGATCTCTTGTTTGATCAACTCCAGTCTCCTGTCTTCATACCATTAAATTACACTGTTAGAGTTGAAAAATCTTGATTTAAAGATGATTGCACTAATTTAAACAAACATCATCACATAACATAATGATAATACCAAATTCAATATTAAATAAATGAGGCTAAACCACCTCTAACTCATAACAACCAATGGGATTTAGTAACCCAATAATAATCCAACAAAAAAGAAACAAGAATCACACCAACAATGACTAAATTCAAATAGCAAAGACAACCAAACAAGCCATACTTATGGCTTTTATTTAAAACATCAAATAAAAATACTACTAATACTCCTTTTCTTCATTCTCCTTCTCTTTCCAGTTGTTGCTACATTTCAGAACTGATCTTGGAGACCCACAGCAGCTACCATCCTTCTTCACAAACTTTTGGTACACAATTGAACCTTCACATCCAAGCTCTTCATAACTCTTTTCTTCCATAGAGTACCCATCGACATCGATCGAACATATCATCTCCAAAACCTTCGATGCCACGTCAGCACCAACAGCGATAGAAAACTCGCCCGGTTCAAAACAAGCCAGCACCCGTTGGACCAGCTGTTCCAGGCTTACCTCTTTGAAATCATACCCGACTGCCTCAAAACTAGCGTAGCTGAACCCGTCTTCGGGAGTAACGTGAATGGTCGAGATGGCATTGTCTTCAATAGAGTTCATGGAGTACCCACACGGGTCAAACTCGAAATCACAGATTTCGGATTTTGGAAGGATTGATCGGATGCCGGATTCGTTAGTCATGGTTGCAGCTGAGCTTGATTGTGTTTTGTAGAAGACAGAAGCTTTCTCCCTGCCCAAACTAGTCATGCACATCTCGAGTGTGTACACTTGATCACGAGCTGATACGGGTGCAGCTGAAGCAGAGTAAACAAACCATTTTTGGGGCTTATCGAATCCACCCATCACGTAGGCTTTGCTGGACAAACCAAGCTTTTCAAAATGAGCATCGAGCACAGAAACTTCTTCGGTGAAGCTGCGGTGTGGGTAGGATTGAGCATGGGGAAAGATGAAGCTACCACGAGTGTATCTCACTGACCGGACAGTGAGAGAGATTGACTCTGCAAGCCTTATAATGGGCGGGATCGAAAGAAGCAGTTTGGTGGTCCCACAAGTTTTGATAACGATCTTATAAGGAAAAACAAACAGACTAGACTCGGATAGAACGTATGAGTCTAGATATTCATTCGACAGCGAAGAAACAATTGTGCATTCAGCAGGGTTCAAGATCTCATCAATCTGGGCTTTTGAGAGAGCCCGTAGACCTTGCCCTTCAGGGTCAGCAAAGATGCTGGGCTCGAAGAACGTGATTTCGAGCCGTTTTTCAAAACCTTCAAAACCAATGGCAGACATTGTGTTCGACAGAAGAATTCAACACCAGCAAAGCAAACAAGAAAGAGGCTAAGAACCGAAGAAAAGGAGCAAAAGGGAGTACTAATTATGACTACTAAACTAATTAGAAAGCAGTAAATAAAACACGCCAAACAGACGTGAACAGAAAGCTGATTTGAGAATATCAGGATGGTTTGCGAGCGCACTGCATCAAACAGATGATAACACATGATTAGTACAGATAATGGGACCAAAATTGATGCAATAAACGATCAAATGGGAATGATATTTGACATAAAACTTACGTTGGAGTAAGCAGCCGATCTGAACTTCTTGATTCCTCCGTTTGGTCGAACGTCTTCAATGCTGTAGCCTAGGGGAGCTTCATAAAACGATCTACTACTACTACTACTAGACTTTTTCCCACCTTTAGTCTCCATTAGAACATTCAGTTTCTCCTGCATATCAAATAATATAGCAAAATCAGCAACATAAACAGCCTGATGATGTTTAAAATGAACAAACCAAGTGATCAATTCTACAAAAAATGATATAAGTAATGTAACTAGTGGATCATAACATAACATAACAATACTGCAATTTTCATATAAATCTGATCATAAAACAGAACATGATTCAAAGAAATATATTGATTTCAAGGTCTTATGTTCAAGAACTTAAAATGAATTTACAACTTTATGCCAAGAAAATGAAAAACAAAAGAAACTTAAACCAATAATTCAAAGCTTTAATCATATTATTCTTTGAGTCAATTATGAATACCAAGAATAAAAGCAAAAGACGACTTCTAACATGAACAAAGATTAAATTATTGCACTAAAATAATAAAAGGTAACATGACATCAACAGTCGTGCAAATCTGGTATACCAACAATCAAAATCGGGAAACACAAAATTTCTTCAATCTTAACCACATAAGAACACAAAATCGAAAAACACATAAAAATTTTACAAAAATTTTCATAAAAAAGAACAAATTCATTCCTTGAAAACTCGTATCCCTTCATCAAATCTCAACATATCTCCTCAAAATCCAACAAAACTACAGAAACTTAAACAAATCGTAGCGAACACAAAAACCCTAGGAACAAAACGTACATGCGTTCTCATATACATACATTCACACAACAACATATCAGATTCAACGATTACAATCTAACAACAAAGAAACTACACTTACAATACAAATTTTGTGTGTTTGACGCCGCTAAAACGAGAAATCAACTATCCGATCTGCAAAAACGCCCTAAAAACATCAACAAACGAACACCAACAATCAAATCAACAAACAAAATACATATAATACGCTTACGTTGATGAATATTAATGGCCGACGATGTTGACTGAAGAACAAGATGAAGGTTGTAACGTTGTTTCTTAGGGTTATGGTGAACGCAATGTTTATAGACGGCTGTAATGAAGGGGGTATATATAGGGGTTGGTGGTAGATATAAGCCACTGGTTTTTGGAATAATTACGTATCGTGCCATTGGGCTCGATTATCGAGATGGACCCATGCGGTGTCTAGAGTCACAGCCACGAGTTTCGAATATTATTTAGATGACAGCTGGAGTTTATATTTGTTAATTGTTTGATCACGAGATTTGATCTATTTTTAATTAATAAACTCTGAAACAAATCGGATTAATCATGTCTTAGATTGTCTTTAGCAAAATTAATATTTGTAAATAAGTTTTTAGAATTTGATTTATTTTTATATATATTTTTTATATATAAGCATATAATTAGTAAAGTTACTTAGTTACATGACTATTTGATACTTAGCTACGGATAAAATCAGGTAAAATATAAATTATGCTTACAATAAGTAGATAGAATTTAGTTGGCGCAGAATTAACTGAAATTTATATTAAAAGTAAGTAAATGTATTTATAGTTTTGTACTTCTGTTATTGAATAATAAGAAAAATATTATAAGATTGTATGGTTTTAGGTTTAAGACAACTAGAGGAGTATTCATTAATTTTGTTTGATAGATATATTTTTGTGTTTTATGAGTTCAAGTTATATTGCTATAATAGTAATGTATAAAGTATGTAAATAATAGAATTTTAAAAACATAGCTTGATTTCTTAAGTTAATAAGTAAGATCTATTTAAATGATTTTTAGCCATTCAAATGTGAATATTCTAGCAATTAAAGAAACATTGAATATATCAATCGATGGAATTTACTAAGGAATTTAAATTTAGTATTTTCTTTTTCAACTAAACACCTTATAAGAATGATTTTTGAAATCAAAGTCTATTAAATTCAAATGAATAATACTGAATCAAGCACAGCTTTTAAATCAAAAGGATGCTCGTGAAAAATTCCGGTTATAGGTTAACAATATTGTTTGACAACACACAAACTCGTCAGCAAACGGATTGTCATGTATTTCACATGTGACATATCAATATAATTCATAAAACTATAGTTAAACACGCAACAAAATCACACCATTGTTGTTTTATTGGTCTAAAAAACATGATTGTCAAAGCTAAAATCCAAATAGTGCCGTGTTTTGATAAGTTAGTTGAGAGTTGATGTATGAACTGTTTGATTATTTGTATGGAAATAAAACGATGTTTGATTTAGCTTTCGTTATGCGTAGGGTTCGGACTAATGTATGTAATTTTATCCTACACTTTTGTGCAATAGGTCCATGACCTCAAGATCACAAAACAACAAATTTACTAGTTGTTCTAAGGTCCGCCTATAGAGATGTCATCATCAATTCAAGTGTAACTACACTAAAATTTACATTTTTTTAAAATGATTCTTGTATTTGGAATAAAGTAAATATACGTTACTATTGAATATTGAATAAATCATGTTCATAGCATTTAAAGTATTGATTTATGTTGCTTGTAATAGCAATTTGTTTTTATGTTTCCTTTTTTACCATATAACACTTGTCATAACTGTATAAATTTAAAAGTAATTAAATTAGAAGATACTATGTGATTGAATAAAATCATTTTGTTATTAATCATATTAAATTAAGAGAAACACGTAAAGGTTTACGTTATGAATCATTTATAGGGTTAGTGACTTTCTAAGCTCATTGCCAACCGTCTCATTTTTTTCGTGTGACATATCAGCGTCGCTTTAAGTTTTTTTTTTAATTTTTCTTAGGTTTTCTTTTGTTTTACATGGTGTTCTTTTTAAAAAAATTCAACAGGTTGGTATGTGGAGCGGTAAATCCCGATGAATATTCACTGGGTTGTACCACCGCGGGTGAACACATGAAACCTTGTATCATGTTCAGTTCAGATTCATACATTCAACATGATTTTTGTGTTTGTCAGTTCGTGTCAACAATTTAAGTTGTGTCAAGTTCGACCTGCCAATCTAAAAAAAATCCGGTTTAAGACAAATATGGCATTTATATATTTTTTTGAGATTTTAATTGATGTTTAAAGCATAAAAAATCTTAATGTTTGCTTCGTAATGACCGTTTTTGTAAAAAATGCATTTTGTGAACGATAAAATCTTGGTCAACTTTGACATTTTGGTAAAAACTTGGTCAGAAATCATTAAGAGGGAGTAATATTCCATAATTGATAATGGCATTGAACGTGGAGAATTACTATCCATTAGTTACTTTTTTTTCAACAATTGATCATGTTTAACAATAATAATTAGTATAGTTAAGTATAGTCAATGAATCCTAGATCAATAATAATTGGTCAGAAATCATTAAGCATAGGCACCCTATGATTTTCTAGAGTGGAGGTTACGGGTTGGAGTCTCATTAGATGCAATATGCTCCTAGTGGGCCAAGGGTTTTACCACAGTGGACCTTTAGGTGGTGGGTTTCCTTTGAATGGTAGGCGAGCCGGGTCACTTCCGTTATCTGTGTTCACGGGCGTGGGTGGCCTTTCGCCAATAAGTTTACCCGGGTGACTGGTTTTAAAAATTATTCGTTGTGTTAAATTTCCTTCTTATTACAATTCAATTCTAATGCTTTGTTTGTTTTTATTTGTTTTGTGATAGTTTTAGTTTAGGTTATATTTTTGGTCTTTGTAAAGTGTTCGAGAGTTCGAGGGCTATTGTTGCTGTTCTGGATAAGTTCGAGGGTTGCTGTTGCTTGATTAGATGAGTTCGAGGACTGCTGCTGTTTGAAGGCTTATAAGAAGTTGTTCGACCGCTTAGAAGTTCAGAAGTCATCTTCATCTTCTCAAAAGTTCCTCCTCTAGGGTTGTGATATTTCTCACCCGATTCACCTTAGTCTCTTGTTCTTTCATGTTCGCTAAATCATTTCTTGAAATCATTGTTAACTAGCAACTCATCGTTGCTAGTTTAATCAGCGAATAGATTGTATTGTAAGAGTTGGTGTTGTTGTATGTGGAGTTTTGTTGTATGTCAGTTTTATACTCTTGATCTTGTTCACATTCTCAAAAGTTTACACGTTGGTCGTTCAAAATATAGTTAAGTACACTCAACTTTGACATTTTGGTAAAAACTTGTAGACTTGTACTTTGACTATTTTATAGTTTTGGTTCATAGTCTTCGGATGTTACCCATATTACCCTCAGTTTATTATCACCACATTTGGTCTTTACAGGGATGCTATCCACTGGCTAAAAATTATTGTTAAAGTCAAGTGAAAATTTAATTTACTTATGCGTACTAAAACCACAAAAGAAAACTAGAAAATTGAATAAATATCAAACAAATTAACCTCACAAAATCATCTTAATCCCCGATCTTAGCCCCTAGTCTTCAAAGCATTATGGGAAAGAAGTCACGGTGGAACTGCAAAAATAGGCGCATTCAAAGAGATTATAAAAAGAGAAGATTGACGTTTGACGGATTAAGTATTTACGAGGTATTGCGGGAGATATTTGTGTTACTCGCATTCACATGTTAATGCTTACAACCAGTCAAATGCGTATACATGATCTCGTTAAATCAAGTTATGTTACCATCTGTTAACAGTAATAATGATTATATTCATTGACATACCATAAAAACACAAGCATAAGTGTGAGAACCCATACATCACAATTCAATAGAAATAGAAGGTTATCTGGACATAAAAGCATTGATAGGAGGCATACATGTGGTTGAAAAACATTGACAATCATGAACACTACTCACAAGGATAAGAATGGAGTCAGCAACAAATATTCAAATTTATTATAATCCTATTGTTTTCTGGATGCAATCTAATCATATATCTTAGATGTTTTTATATGAGTTTAATAGAGAGTATGGAGACCACAGGTCAAAGCCAAAGTTTGAAAATCAATATCCAAAAGAATTACAATTGGTTGTGCGTTTTAACGTGCAGACACTGACCAACATGTCCAATCGTTAACCATCTGGTTCAAATGAGTTGACTTGATAAAAAATGATCGCACTTCATATCATAACGACACTCTCATGCGTCAGTTTAGAGTGCAAGATTAGCAAAATATATCATTCTCTTCAATAATCCATCAACGCTTTTATAAAAAGAAAAAAATACTGATTATCAATTAATAAAAAACATATTTAATAAAGAAATTTCGTGGCAAGAACCTCATATTCATCTCTTAGATGATATAGAAAACGTTAAAAGAGTTTGAAAAGAATATAAAAAAGTTGAAATTGTGCAATGCATTTTTTTAGTTGGTAGGTTCCCTGCAATCGTGGTGAATGAGTGGAAAATGAGAGATTAAAAGGAACAAAAATGAGATTCTATTGGAAAGGGTGATATAATTGTATGTGGCCCATTATTCATTGTCTTATAATAATGATAATAATAAATAAGAAACAATAAAAAAAGAAACCTAAGAAAATGATAAGATGCCCATCGGCTGAATTCAAGGCTTTACTTTTGTCCTTTTCACTTTAATATGCATCTTTATATGGATTGGTTTATCAAATCATACACGAAACTTGTATATTATATAATATTATATACTTTAGATTCAAATCTTATATATTAAAAAAACTACTATGTGCTAGAAGCCTATACATATACAAGTCGTAATGGCAAAATTAATACAGGGCCAAATGATGGATTATTGAAAATTTGCAATCAAGTTTAACCCTAAATGGTCTTTTATATCTTCAAAACCTTGAAATATTTATAAAACGTTGGTTTTGGATTATAAAATATGTGTTTAAAAGGTTATAAAATGTGTTTATTTTTTAAGTGGTGTTATAAGCACATATCATTTATCCTTAAACCAAACGATGTGTAGCATCATTGTTGATTTGAGGAGTCGATGCTTAACATGTTTAACTAAAAATTTCTGCCCAGGCCTTTGACAATCAATTAACAATCGAGCAGTGAGATTGATGTAGTTATTATAGATTTGATCCATAATCTAGCAAAACCTAAGGACATAGCCTTGATGGGCTGTGGTGCTCGAAGTTGCATTATGTATCCTTTGGGCGTGGTAAATTGACGGTTATTTGCACGCAACAAACCAATTCGCTTCCATACCTCTTTAACTTTTGTATTTTTTTGAACTCGCCAATTTTGACATGATTAATTCTCAGTTCATGACTGATTTGTACTTATGAATAATTATATTAATAACTTATATTATATGTGTAACTATATTGTTATGAAAATAAAAGTTCCTAATGTATAAGGGCATTCACGGTAGGTTTTCCATCTTCGAGACTTCGATGTAAGTGTGTGCCCTATATTATGGGGGATGGTTGTTAGTGGTTGTGAGTGAAGTAGTAGGAATATTTATAGGGGTTGTACCTTGATTCCTCATATTTGGGAAAATATGAGGAATTACGGTACAACCCTCATAAATTTTTTTTAATATTTTTAAAAGTGGTTGTGAGTGGAGGAGAGAGAAAAGGTAATAACAAAGATATTAAAAGTATTATTTAATTGAAAAAGATAGTAAAAAATTAATGCTTTTAATGTATATACGGGGATAAAGTTAGGAAAACTATTGTGAATTTTCTAACATGTATCTGGTGAGATATGTCTTTCTTGAAAACGTTTCTATGGCATGTAATAAAGGCTATTATACATATATGGGCCAAAGCCCAAGTGTTTCAAGTTTGTCTAATCACGAGTTGAGCCCAAGTCTATGTAAGTTTTATCACATCGATAAATCGAATGTTCAGGTTAGCAAATGTGGGAGTGCGGTACCTTAGTATTGGACCCAACCCAACATCTCAGGCCCAACTCGTTGTCTGATGTCAATAAGCTGAAGTCAAAGCTAACTTATTAGTCATTACTCATTATAGTTTAGGACTTCAGCCCAACAACTTTTTACAAAAAAGAGACTTGTCTTGTTGTCCGGAATTTTTTACACGAACTCGAACCCCACAAGAAAGAAAAAGGTTTTGGTTTGGACAATTTAAAAAACAAGTTAGGTTCGCTTTGACACGTTTAAAAAACAAATCGGGTTTGAGCTGACATCCTTGAAAACATGTTGATCCGCTAACATGTTTTAATAATATATGTTTAAGAAAGTTATTTTTAGTTTATTCAATTATGTATTAAATAAATCATTTTAGGTCTTTTGTTTTAGTTTACAACTTTGATTTTGATTAATTTAACTATCTTCACTTTGAATTAGTTTAAACATTCATTTTGCAAACTTAAGTTTGAAACTTCACTTTAGGGTTACTTGAAAGACAAACTGTGTGTAACAAAAAAAAACATATATTTTTTAAAATTATAATCCATAACATCCGAATTCTCGGTTAAATTTAATTCAATTCATAGAAAAGAATTAAAGATCATACCCAAGCAATGCGAAATGCCTACCTTTGAACCATCATGCTCAAAATCACACTTTCTGTTTTGAACCGAATAAACTGTCGTCATATAATTTTAATATATCAAAATTTACCCTTCTTAAATAGGATATTTTTTAAAACATACAAAAATTATTAAAGAAACACCACCACTTACAAATCTTTAGAGTTAAAATTATTATGTTCTATGCTTAACCACTTCATCTTAAAACATTAAAATCTCATTTTTTATCCTTAACCTTATAATTCAACTAAAAAAAACATATATCCATAAAATTTGTTTGTCGTTTTAAAACGACTCACATCCTATTTCTTGTACATAATCGTAATAAATTAAATAGTGCTTGTTAATTTATTTTTATTATTATTATTTTTTCTTCTGCTCAAAAAAGTTATATGAAATATATATAAGAGATGAATTACAAACTTCATGCCAGATTGTCATAAGTTCGTAACATAAAATTGTTTTTAGTGTCAAGAACAACTATGTTCTAACCAACAACACTACAATTTTTTTTCAATATTATTCAAAAAACTACCATGACCACCTCACATCACCACCCTTGGCCACCTCACACCACCTACATCACACCACCAGATACTAGTTAGTAAATCCTTAATAGTTTGTTTTAAAGCAATGCCCCATCGCAAACAAATGACTAAAATCCCTAAACATAATTGATTGACAAAGCCAAATGCACGTGTGTTTGTCCAAGTGAAAATAGACTTCAAACTTGATTTTCAGAATCTATGATGATGGAATGTGTGTTCAAACATACATAATCACTTCAAACCGAACCTAATCAATATCAAACGAGAATGTTTGTTCGTTCATGCGAACACAATATACATCCTAACCACGTTTGGGATACAGTGATGACAATGACAATAACAATGATGACAACGACGGATCTATATTAGTATTCTCATAAAGTAAAAATATCACTCAATTATGTTTTTTTAAAACTTTGGTTGCACGCTTAAACACTCTTACTTATAAACTACATCAAATCTTAAACTATTTCAAGTTAGTATTTAAACACTAGTACTATCCAAAGAGTATATGACTATTACAATTTACAACTAGACAACCAAATTACATGTATTATTACTTTACTCAATTGATGAAAAAGAAAAAAAAACTACTCATGAATTAAATACTCAAATTTACATAATAGATTGATGTTATAATGATCCGAATCAAAATTAGACGCACTACTCATTACAAATAGAGAGAGATACAATATACATTCATATACACTGATACACACACATAAATAGTTGCTTTATATGATTAAAAAGATTGCTTGTAATTAGATAATAATGTTGATGTGGTTTGATTGATTGATCTAACATGCTTTTGGACCCAAAAGAACTACCAAATGTATGCTTTTGTCAACATTACTTAACGTACGACCCCAACACTTTCTAAAGTTTATCTCCTAACAATCATCACCACCACTACAATTATTAAGTCCTCTAATTGATCTTAAAATATAAGATTTCATGAATGGTGTTACTAGACACTATGTAAATTAATTATTATAAATTATGGAACAAGGAGAATGAACCACATCAAAAAGCATTTAAGACTATTGTAAGTCAAAATCTTATTTACATGTATTTATTTGTAAAGGTGGGACAATGATACATGAAATTTAATAAGAAGTTAATTGTATCTCATTTTCTTAGTTATATGTTAGAGATGTGAATGATTTTATTATAATAAATTGATGATGACCATGAATAAAGGGTGGCTTATTGCATATGTAACTAAGTGATTGAGTTGGAGAAGATATATGATTGAGAATGTTCATTACTACAAAACTTTTTGCAAATGAACAAAATAGTTCCACGTACCTAAAACTTTACTTGTTTCATTCATTCACTCCTTGTGTCACATCATATGTAATGGACAACTCAGATTGATTGTTTCTTGCAATAAAAGTTATTTCTTTTACGTGGATGTATAACTATAAAGATACTAAAATCATGTCACGTATCATTATCACACCACAATAGACCATCTATATAAATTTTGTATTACAATACAGAGAGCTAACAGCCTATCAAGATTTAATGGTGTGGAGAGAGAGATGGAAGAGAAAAAAAAGTTAAAGAACTCTATGAATTTAATACTATATACAATAATAAAACCACGTAAAATATTATGTATTATTGATCAACTATTTAAAAGAGTATGATAATAATAGTTGTATATGATACATTATATCTCAAACTTGTGCTAAAAATTATTACCAGTAGGAGGAAGAGGGTACTAACATTGTTTGGTAAAATCATAGGTTAAACGGTATTGAAAATAAAGATTTTATAAATATATCTTTTTTGATATATTATCTAATTTTCTTTATTTAAGAAAGATTTTGTTCATACTCTTTCTCAAACTAAAAGGCCTATCGCCTTCCAATATCAAAGTGTATAATAACGTGTCTTTTTCCCAAAATGGTTAAGGTAATTTAAGTATTATTCTATACAAAAAATTTATTTAGATTTAAAAGTAATATAAATGAGCATATGTGATGTTCTGTTCTAAAAAGAAAAATATAAAATCTTTTTAAAATGATAATTTTGCAAAATAATAAATAAGCTTCAGGATTATTATAATTAGACTCATAATTTTCTTTATCAAATTCAAATTACTAAAGTTTACTTTGATGATTAATCCTATATATTTAACCTGAATAGCAGGTTTGTCATCCCTTTACGTCATTCATAAAATATAACAAAAAATTAAAAAATACTAACAATATTTATAAAAAACCAAATAATTAAGAAATATTGAGAATTATTTTTAAAATCTTTTTTGAAAATAATACGATTGACATACTTTAAATATTCCTAAAACTGTAGTAATATGATTGAAACAAATAAAAATATTATTTATCTATTAAAACACGTAACATTTCTCCTTGTAAAGCTGATGTCATGTGAGAAAATTTTAACCTTTGGACCACTAATTTGGAATCTAATCGCCGTTCAAAAAGATTAAAAAACCTAATATAAACATAATAATAGTTAATAACAAGCAAACAAATATAATACAATCTTTAATACTGTCACTAAATTGCTAATCATTACAGTCTGAATTTTTAATATTTTACAAACTTCATATCAAATAATTAAACCCCGTAATCTTATACTTAGATCAAGCAATACAAAATTAATGACTAATATATTACAGTTCAATAATGTCCAATTTAAATATTTATTAAATTAAAATACTTTTCATATACAAAATCCATAACAAAATCATTTCAATTATGATGGAAGAAGGTGAGATGGCATGAACACTTTCACTTTCTCTCTTTCTGTGTATAAAATCTCCATCACATCTCTGATTCTTCATAAATTATCATCAGATTCCTTCACACCCACAAAATTCATATGCAAATTGGGCAATTTGCTTGAAAATCCACACGATTCAATCAACCAATTTCTGCAAACAAAGCTTCAGAATCACACCCATGAAGAACAGGGGAAAATCTGTGAAATCAGAGCAAGATAAAGCAAAATTCTTCTCAAATTCCAACTTTGTATCATCCTCATCAGATCTTCCATGTAAGAAACACCCATCAAATTCATCATCGGTTGGAATTTGTGCATACTGCTTGAGCGAAAAGCTGATGAAGCTCGTTTGTTCAGACTGTGGGGAACAGAGGCTCTCATCTTGTTCTTGTTCTAATATGTCTTCATACAGGAACTCTTCATGCACTGTGGATGTCGGAAGCGTTGGAAGAATCTCTGTTTTGATCGAGAATCAAAAGGGTAGTGATCGCGATGATCGGAGAACACTATATTCACAGTTGAAGTTGAAACAGAGTGAAACAGAGGATGCTGTTATGTTCAAAAGAAGCAATAGTTGTGTTGTTGAGGTGAAGAAAAGCTTTGGGTTTTGGAGAATTGGGAAGTTTTTCAAGAAGAAGAGGGTGAAGGAGGGTTGTAGTGATCAGAAAAGTGATGTTTCAAGATCTAGATCTCTCAGTAGCTTCATGGGTGATAGATTTCATAATGAGATCTGTAATATCGCGTGTTCGAGTGTAAAAGTTTCTGATTTTGATGAATCTGAAGGAAGAAAGAGTGGAATTAAAGGTGGATTTGAGGATTTTGAAGGTGGGATTACAGTAAAAGATGCAGATTTCAGTAGAATTGATGATGATGATGATGAGTTTATTGATTTGAAGATTGACTTAATTGATAAGTCAAAAACAGAGCAATTTGTTTTCAAGAAGTGTGATCAATTGGATGTAAATGGTGGTGGTGGTGAGATTAAGAAGATGAAGAACAGTAATATGCAATCATGGAAGTGGATCTTTAAACATCATTCTGAGAGTGATGATCATAATCACATCTTGAAATCTTGAATTTTGACTCTTAGAGAGTCAAACATTTCATGTAATACTTGTTTTTCTTTTCCATTTGATGTAACCGTATTCCAAATATTTTCTGTGATGGGTTATCAACATAGGCCTATGAATACCTTGGGCCGTATGGGCTCCAACATAAGCCCAAAAAACAAAACACAATCGAATTCTAAAGATGTTGTCATGTTGGGCTAAAGTTTTATAAGTGTTTGTCTTTTTTATCATTTTATAGTTTTGCTATAAATGAGATTTATGATTATGACTTAGGAAGTATGATACCTTCGATCTTTGAGTACTCACATCACATAACTGTTAATTAATCACAATTGTATATTTCACAAAATACAAAGTTTTCGTGGATACCTTTTGTGTAAGCATGAGTTATAGTGGAAGTCATATATGATAAAATATTTAGTATTAACTAATACTATATAATTTGATAAGTCTAGCATAACTTAGTTAGAACTATATCGTATTATAATAGGAGTATAACCCAATGTATTACATATTAAATATTTCTGTTAATGCTTCAAGATCCTTGGCACTTTTGAATTTTACTTTAAAATATAGAGAAGAATTATAAAATACACATAGTTGTGATAACTAGAATACTCTAAAAAGTTTAGGAAAATGAATCATTAATGTTAAGTCTATATTTCCTATAGAAAGATTTCATGTAATCTTATATTTACCCAACTAATTTTAAATATACTCATTAAAAAAAACCAAATTTCTTTTCACAAATACATATTAATACAATTTAAATATGATTATTAAGCTCTTATCCTTTTCAATTACATGTAAAAAGATTTTTGGACCTCAAAGTCTCACCACAACAGCACCCCCCTAACCTCTAACATAAATAAACAAAAATGTTATCATTTATTTTCTTTGATCTCTACTAGCAACCTTGACACGGGTGAGATTTTTATAAGCATTTTGTTGTTCATTCTTATACTTTTTAATACTAAAAACTTTTGCAACCTAAAACTTATGTAACTAATAGTATTTATGTAAAAAGAATTGCAACATAGGTATTTCTAATGTCTCCAAAGAGACATTTTAGGCATGTTTAACATTGCTTTTAACTTTTGACTTTTTGAGGGGCTGAAAAGACAAAAATACCCCTCCAAAAGTCATTAAAAATTAAAAATTTTAACTTTTGATGATTTTTGGAGAGGTATTTTTATCTTTTCATCCATTCAAAAAGTCAAAAGTTGTTTTTAAAAACAATGCCAAACATGCCTTTTGTTGAACCTGATGATTAGTGTTCCTCACAAACAAAAAGATAGAGATTTCAAATCATAGTTATGGTAAACTTAATCTGATGGTTAAACCAAGCTTCTTGTAGCCAAAATATTATTAATCTAGTTTAGTAGGAATTATTGAATTAATAAATTATTATTATTTTTAAGGTAAGAACCCTAAAATTAGCCCACAAAATATAGAAAAGATTTGGTACTGAATCCAAATCTCGATAAAACCCCAAAATTTTAGATTTCATCTCTCCCCATAACTTCTGCTTCACCTTTTGCCACAACAACAAAAAAGCATATTCAAAGCAGCATTCCAAAAACCCCACCTTTTTCAATCAAGATTTTCACTTTCAAGATCATCAATGGCAGCTGTTAATCCTTCTTCTTCATCTTCTCATCACACACTTCACCGTTGTCTCACTAACCCTCATCGCATTCATCGTCTTGATCTCCTGAAACTGCCCTTTAACCCTCGTGATCGTAAAGTGCGATCAGTTCGTTGTCAAACCCCCAAATTTGAACCCCAAAGATCGGCGATCAATTCCCATGTTACAGAACCCACATCTTCTTCTACTTCTTCCAGCATCGATTTCCTCACGCTGTGTCATAGCCTTAAGGTATATATACATGTTCACTGCAATTGCATTTATGTATAGGTTAATTGATGAATGATGACTGGTGAGTGTACTCGAATAGTTAAGTTTCTTGGGCTTCTGTTAAAATTGGATTTTAATCTTGATTACCCTTTGCATGTGCTGATTGATTTCTTTGGGATCGGTTGTTTTGTGAGTTGTGACTGTAATTTGGGCGATTTGATCGAGGGGGAGTCTGTAATCGATCTAGTGTGTGATTCTCTTGAAGGTTTTCAATAAATTATAGCCAATGAGTTGATTATATCTGGTATAATTATGGGTTGATATTGGACAATTAACATTCATTAAGAACAACAAGCTTATTTATTTGCTTTTGTCAGTTAAGAATCCAAACAATTTCCAAAAAAATGAGTTAACTTGCATAAGTTGCATGCATTGCATAAGGCACATGAATGGATGGATGGATGATCTGTTTGATAAATTCATAATCAAGATTGAGTAATTGAAGGTCATTGGCATTGTAGAATTTTAATTTGTAGTTATCTAAACTTGGGAGTTAAGTTCTGGTTACTACATTGGAGATGTTGGCAAACTAAAGATGCTTTTGGGAATTTAGTCGGTGCGCGTTCATCGTTTGTGAAAAAAAAACTGTTACTTTTCAATCATATGTAAGATTGTGGAATGTCCTGAAATACAGTATTACTTTTGGAAAATCCCCAAATTTCAACTGACCTTTGACCCATTGAACATCACAGAAAAAAGAAAAAGATTGCCTTTGAGTCTTAATATCTTAAGAATAATTGGTATTAAAAATTTTAAGATGCTCCTTGCAGTCATCATATTAAGTTCTGTTATTGTGTTAAAAATATATTTTTATGCTCATAGCAAAGTTTGTGACTTGTATATTGCTATTTAATCTTTTCCTTCAATGTAGACCACTAAAAGGAAGGGTTGGGTCAATCATGGAATTAAAGGTCCTGAGTCCATTGCTGATCATATGTATCGAATGGCCATAATGGCTTTAATTGCTGGTGATCTTCCCGGTATTAACAGAGAAAGGTTTTATTTTAATTACCCATTGTTTTTTTTATTACCATTGAACCTTAGAAAAGAAACATTTACTAAAAAGTCATAAGCTTTGTTTACTTTGAATAGGTGTATCAAGATTGCACTTGTGCATGACATTGCAGAAGGTACATGTTTAACCCTCCACATTTAGTTACTTGTATAATTTATACTTTTGGTAAATTTGACCTTCAGATGATGTAATAATCTGAATTTTATAGCCATCGTGGGCGATATAACACCATCTGATGGTGTTCCTAAAGTAGAAAAGAGTAGACTCGAGCAAGCAGCTCTAAATGAAATGTGCAACGTCCTTGGTGGTGGATTGAGGGGTACTTTTAATTACTCTTTATCTAAGATCTATATTCTTTTTTCCTTCGGAATTGGGTTTGAGCCGTTAATGTTTTTCATAACCTACAGCTGAAGAAATAAAAGAACTTTGGAGGGAATACGAGGATAACTCCTCCCTTGAGGCTAATCTTGTTAAAGATTTTGATAAAGTATACTCTTTCTCTAATCTTTTCTTTAGTCCATTGTATAATAATTAGTAAAAATGTTATATTTTCTTAAAATCTATACTTGATATAACCGTTTAGCATTTTATCCTCCAGGTTGAGATGATTCTACAAGCACTTGAATATGAAACTGGTACGTTTAGGTCACAATTATATCACGGTAAAGAATATCAAAACAACTACAATCTGTTATTAGCACTTAAAGAGTGTAAGTAAACAAGGTTGTATGCATTAAAAGTAGACTTTGGATGACTTTCAAATTTCAACTCGTTTAACTCGTTTGAAAACACCGAAAGAAGTGAGAGTTAGAATCAATGGTCTGGCCTAAATCTTGTCATCAGGGCTTGAACTCTTAACCTTTATCAAATAAATTAATCTGATTATCCTGTTCTATTCTGAGATTTTGGTGTTACTATACTATTGCAGAACATGACAGAATTTTGGATGAATTTTTCCTCTCAACAGCCGGTAAGATGAATTTTTTACTTTCACTATAAACCATCATTCACAACGAAAGCGAAAAATGTATTTGTTTATCTAGTGCAGCCTCTCTGTATTCTTAGCTATTATGCACACTTGTAATCTTTGCATCAATGCATGTACTGCAGGGAAGTTTCAAACCGAAATCGGCAAGAGTTGGGCAGCTGAGATCATTGCGAGGAGAAATTCAAGGTTGGCAAAGAAACTTAACTAACTCAAGTTATCCCCTTTTGGGCAACAAATCACATCATCTTTTCATTTTATTTAATTTTGTAAGCAAAAAGTTGATACATTTTTATTTAGTTTGACATCCTATAATTAGAAAGTTGTCACAATAGCTTCAAGACATTAGTCTTAAAGTTACCTTTTGTAACACATTATTAGCTTATGACCTAATCAATAAGGCTTTTGTTTGGTTTGGCTTATTTAGTTTGACATCCTATAATTATGTTAGTTTCTTGGGGTACACTACACATGCAAGAGGTGGAGTGTGTTGCAAGTCAGTACACATTATCACCTTTTTTTCATTCACCTTTGCAGATAACATTATGAATACAGATTCTAATAAACAAAACAGACAATATTAATTGGTACACGAGATTAAAAGAAGCTGAATTTAAGATCATAAAACATGATTCTTCTCTTCCGTCTGTATGCAATTTCCCTAATTTACAACAAAACTTCACAGCCTGAAATTCAGGAAATTCTCGATGATCACATCTGTCATCGTTCATCAACAATTAAAGAATTATAAATTTATACGAATACGACTACCAAAATCTCTACGAGCTTCTGTACAAACAACAAATCCTGCAACTTTTTAACCAGATCACCTTATACAACACCATCTACATGATCTGTGATCATGCTTTAGGTGCTTGTCTTTCCAAGTTCAAATGATACAGATTGTTGTCCCTTGCAATAGACCGAGCTGTGAACCCAACAGTGGTTGTCCTTATGGATCGCTGGCGCACCATGTTAACATACTCTGGGTCATCGGTGTTACCTTCGTATCTGATCCACTGAATCATTCCATGGTAAGCTGGGAAGAACCTCATCTGCAGTGCTTTGTAACAGTAGTAAGGAATCAATGCAGCCATCACCACAAACAATGTCACGATCCAGTATGATGGTGCGGGTGCAAGTGTTTCTACAAACACCTTGTAAGCAGTCGTTGAAAAGGTGGTCGGCATTGCACCGTAAGCCAAGAGGAAGATGTACCAGAGGATGATTCCACCCCAGATGGACACATGTTGGATTAAGGTGAAGTAGCTGACGGCGAGGGCCATTTGGCAGTTGGCGACCCACACCATACAGGTGTAGATTGTGGCTCCGACGACTTCCATTCCAGCGATTTTTCCGTTCTTTCTGTATGATTCGGGGTCTAAAGCTCTGATACAAAGGAAGAAGATGATTATGCCACTGGCTACCCCGTTTAGCATCCAACCGAATATGCGACGCCATCTAAAGAGTGTGTTTTGAACACCTTCTTGGTATAGCAATGGAAACTTGAGACAGAATCGTGCAGAAACATCTTGGTCGAATACGCCCAAAGCAATGGGGGGAAGTGATGTGAAGAAGACGTTGTAAAGAGACAGGTACCAGTCATTATACGCTGGTTGACCCGAGAATGACGCATAAGCTTCGTATAAGAACACAGTGGTTCCAAACATAATGTTCTTGTAGAAGAAGTAGCAAATCTGCAAGTATAAAACAAGGGTTCAGATTCAATTCGCTTATATGCTAACGACCAATCGTACATGCTCAAAACAGATAAAAAAGATTCATACCATTGAAGAAATTCTTCTGTAACACCAATGTCCATGCACCAGCAGCAAACGTTCAAGAAACCGAAACTGAGCAATCGCGATATCACTAGACATAACCGCCTGCATTCCCTCAACGCCACTGATACCAATACCAATGTCAGCTTCTTGAAGCATTCCTACATCATTCGCGCCATCACCAATGGCTAAAGTGGTTTTTCCAGTACCCTCTTTCACAAGTCTAGTAACCAGCGCTTTCTGTTTAGGTGAAGAACGACAACAGATAACAGAAGCACACCCGACTGCAAGCTCCAAAAACGTGCTTTTAATGTCATCATTTAAGGCGTATGCTAGAGATTTTCCATCAATGATGAGTGCAAATGGATCTGAGGTTGAAGCAGTAAGCTGAGCCTTTCCTGCTAGTATCTGCTTCTTGACACTCTCTTTCGAGACCTTGGAAATTACGTTTTTGTCCCCGCTCTTTTCTGCTGCTATGATTTCTGGGGACTCTAAGGTTATTATAATCTGTTTCATTCCTTGTCTAAGCAGACTACAAGCAAACCTGCAAAAGATTTAATCTTTTTAAGGTTAGATGAGATAAACTGCAAAACAAGAAATCAGAAGACAAAACTTAAACTTACCCGATATTGATTGCTGTTTCCATTTTATCACCAGTGAGAACCCAAATCTTGATTCCTGCTTGCGCAAGTTTGTCAATGCATTCGGGCACCTGATAAAAGATAAAGATAATACAAAAACCTTGTTAAATACCATTCGTTAATCTGAAAACGATTTAAAAACATAGATCTTGAACCGGAAAAACTCACCCCTTTTTGGAGTTTGTCCTCAACAGCAGTGGCACCAAGAAGTATCAAATCTTTTTCAATTTCTTCGGTTGCTGCATCAATCAAATCATCACGATCTGCACTAACTGAATTCTTGGCTTCTGTGAATTTTTCATTGAACTCTTTGTATTCTTCCTCACTGAGTTCACGATAGGCGAGAATTAAAGTTCTTAATCCTGCATCAGCATACTCATTCACATGTTCTTTTGTACTCTCTTCAAATTCTCTCCCATTTTTGGCAAGTCTATCAAACATTACACTGAACACGATCCAAAAACAGAATTAAAAATCAAACAACGGTTACTACTGATAGATATGAAGACACTTATTTATCGTATGTTTTTGCTTACCTGTCGGCGCCTTTACATAGTAATAGTAACTGTCCATTCTCGTCCCTGACAATAACAGACATTCTCTTTCGTGCACTGTTAAACTCTAGAACATTTAGAAGCTCATATGTCCTGCAAACAAATAATAAAAAAGATCATTTTAACAAAACCAATTCAGAGATTTGATACAAGAAGTTTCCGAACAAGAAAAATCCCGAAAAAAAAAACAAATTTCAACTGAAACCCAGACCAGATTTGTGGCTAAAAGTTACCTGTAACAAGTAAAACTCAAGAAAGTTGTAACCTTTAGATCTTGGAAATAAAAAAGATTATTATATTTCAAGAAAACCCGGTTCAGATGTGATGCTAGAAGTTAATTGAAACAAGAAGAACACGAAAAAGTTATTACCTTTCGACTCTTTTCTTGGAGATTGGATCAAACTCCATAAAAGAAACGGTTGTTTGTGTCCTTTTATAGAACTCGAACCCAAGCTCTCTTGCTGCTATAACAAAAGCAGCCTCATCAGGTGATTCAGCTTCATATGTAACTTTTCCTGTTTCTTCATCCACATCAGGTATAGCGGTATGACAAATCGCTAACAACCGAAAGAACTTCTGAATCACATCTGCATGTGGTTCATGAATCCAGTAGCCATTTGTGATTCTTTCATCTTCAAAATTATACCCTTTAACCGCTAACGTAGAATCATCGTCATTATGATCATCAAGAAGTTGATCTCTACCATTAACAATTAAAGGAGACCCTGTTCGTTTAGCCATGGCTCTTTCAACTTCTGTAACACCACGCCCGTAAGCGGTCCCTGCCACTGAACACTTGATGAACTCCATTGAGTTACAGGTCAAAGTCCCGGTTTTGTCTGATAAAATGGTGTCGATTTGACCAAGTTCTTCAGTCAAATTCGAGGTTCTAGCATGAGCCGGTTTATCAGCTTCTTCATAGTACATGTGAATGTCGTTGTTGATAAATATCGTCTGCAATACCTTCACGATTTCTATTGAAACATATAAAGAAATTGGTATCATGTAACTATACAGCAATAAAGCTGTGAGAAAATGATAGATTGCTGCAACTGGAGCTCTTTCCGGGTCAAAAAATTCATCCGCTCTATCCGGAGCCAAGTACCATCTCTTCTGTCTATCGCCATCGAGATCATTCTTCGTTACAATCCCGAAATAAACCGACCCGCTAAAAGCCATTAGAAACAAGATAAAGAACAAGAAATAGATGATACTGTCCATTCTTCTTTCTATCCCACTTCTTTTCGAAGGTGCTTCTGTAGAGTTTTGAATCACTTTCGTATCATGACCCGTGAAGATCACAGCACCATAGATGTAATCTGTGTTTCTGAGCTTTGAATCTCGCAACAGAAGCTGTTGAGGAGAAAGCGCGTATTGCTGATCTTGAAACTCCATTGTTCCAACAAAAGTATACAAACTTGCATTCGGGTCTTCACATTTAACAGTAGCTTTGAAGTCTCTGAAATCTGAATCATCATGAACTATGGAAGTTGCATCTAATGACTGTTTTAGCTTCAAATTCGTTTCACCATCTAAATTCATCGTTTCAACATAACAGACCGCATCTTCATAGCTCGACGAAAGTAACAGAAGATCAGCAGGAAAGAACTCATCTTTTTCAACCTTCACTACATCTCCAACTCTTAGTCTCTTCCATTCTCTATATTCGAAAACACCTCCACCTCGATGAACTTTGACTTTTCGGTTGTTGACCTCATGATCCTACAAGAACACAAGATTGAAAAACAGATTTTTAGCCCAATTTTCCCCCAAAAAAAAAACTTTTCAAACTAAACAAATACTCAAAAACCAACAGGTGGGACAGTTCTTTATCATGAATCTTGAAGTCAATTGTAAGATCTACCATGATTCCCAATGATCAACAACAGTTTCAAACAGAGATTCATAAAATCAACCATCATGATTCAAACTTCAAAATATGAATCTAACAGGAGTATGATTACATGAACTATGAACATACCTGTTTTTGCCTCTGCCAATCTTCAATACCTTCTTTGACCATAGTAGCACCAATGACAATAATCAAAGGAAGTATAGCACTAACAGCAGAATAAGGAGCAAGGTCTGTAAATGACAGAATACCAGTAACAAGAAAGAAGAAATTTGCAACTCTTCTGAACTGTTCAAACAATGATTTTGGTAAGAAAGTCATTGGTGTATACTTCGTTGACCGGACATAATTATCTGCATAATCTTGACTTGCAGCCTCTGATACACCAGTTTCATTGCAATACACAACTCTTGAGAACCCAGGGCCCCCAATTTGTGAATGATCATCCTCAAATCTACTTCTTCCACACTTGAATGAGTAGATCTTGCTAAAATGCAACCTTCTTTTCCTCCCTGTACCCATTTTTTTAAACTTGTTCTGTAATAATCTTGAACAAAAGTACTGAATTCTTTCAAGAATACACGTTTATACAGATACCCAGATGAATCTTTCAAGAATCAACCGATAAACAACAAAGATTGGTGCTTTGCACACACCCAGATGAATAAACTAATCTTTTCAAGCAGATAGCTCAAAACCCAAGTAATTAAATATGAAAATTAGTAGAATTTACAAATGGAAGCTGATCAAAAGATATGATGATGAAGATGATGTGATGAAAGAACAAACAAGTGTACAACAAAGTATCAAACTGCTGTCAGAAAACCATAAAATTTCCTTAAAAATTTACAAAATTTTGGAAGAAATGAAGAAAATAATAAGGGATATTCAAGAACAAACATATATATATGTAAGTGTATGTATTGGGCATTAGAAGAAATCAAAGGAAAGTGTGAGGAAGAAGGTTTTTCTGCAATTTGATTATTTGTAATTTGATTATTTCTTTGAGCTCGAAAGGTTTGAACGAAGACTCAAATGGTGGATCTTTCTGATTTTGACTTTAATAACGCAGCATATGTTGATTAAAATATGAAGAAATTAATAATAGTTCCAACTAACACAGGATTAATAAACAAACCCAAAAACAATCAATGCAATTTCGAATCAATTTCAATTCACAAATGATAGGAAGCTTCCAAAGAACCGAAATGAAAGAATTTTACAGACTGTTGAAAGAGGGTTTTCTGAATGAATTTTCTCAATTGATTTCAATGTTCAACAATTCACACACTCAAAGATATATAAATTTAATAACCGGAAATTAAATAATTCCGATTGGGAATTTTTATACCAATGGCGTGAGAATTGTCGCCTCTTTGTTTGTTGTAAAAGAAGCTTCAAATGAGAACAGACAAATGGATCTTTGAATTTTTTACAAATGTTTTTTTACCTGAAATTATTGAATTGTATTATGTGTACTTTTTGCATTGTAAATATTTATGTTAGTACCGGAAGTACATTTTATTTTGTATAAATTTTTAAATATAAACAAAGTTATTAGAAGTTAACTAATAATAAGTCCCCTGCCTTGCGGCGGGGGCATAAAACTATGCCAAGCTGTAACAATGTCATACTATGTTTAGCGACCACCAACACCGGAAAAACTCATAATAAAATAAAAAATAAAAACGAAAAATATAAAACCGAACGGAAAGTATACGTAAAATCATTGAACCACGAACGTGAAACGTAAACATTAAAAAATAACTAAGTTGATCTAGGACTCGTGCGCTGTGATGGGCCGTCAAAGGGGAAAAATAACCGTAAACCTAAAATCACATGCGCACGTTACAGTGTGTTAACTGGTAAAATTTAGACCAAACCGTAAAACGAAAAACTTGTAAAAAATATAAAAAGTATAGGGGATAAAGTTGAAAGTAAAAATTTATAGGGGTTAAATTGTAAAAAATGTAAAAGTATTAGGGTTAAAAGTAAAATAAAATCAAAGATTGAAAAAACCCCAAAGTGGGTACAACCCACTAAGCCTAAGGTACAAATATTAATACATACAAAGATTGGTAATTAGTAATATATATAATTAGTTGGATGGACAAGAGTAATAAGTTTTAGAGTAAATTACTCTTTTAGTCCTTGTGGTTTGGTGGTTATAACGCTTTTCATCCAATAGTTTAAAAACGCCCAGTTTAACCACTGTGGTTTAAATTTTGTCACAATTAACTCCGTTCGATTAACGGCGTCTAAATTATCTGTTAAATTTTTGTGAAAAGACCAAAATACCCCCAATAATAAAATAAATAATTTAATGATTCCAACTCCACCCTCACCCTCACCCATATCTTCCCTTTAACCCATGACCACCATACCATCTCCATAAGACCACCATCATCTTCATCACACCACCACTACCACCGCACCACCACCACCGTATGTTCCATCACAACTTCGACCAGCAAACCCACACCACCATCACTGTAACCACCGCCACCCTCCCACCCCATCCCCACCACCACCCTACCCTCCCCCTCATCCACCCCTAAAACCCACAAAACCAATCTAGAATTTGAACAGCATAACCACCATCCCCATAGCCACACCACTGGTCTATGCCTCCCACCGCCGGTCTACGCCTCACACCGCCGGTCTACGCCTCCCACCGCCGGTCAACGCCTCCCACCGCCGGTCTACGCCTCCCACCGCCGGTCTACGCCTCCCACCGCCGGTCTACGCCTCCCACCGCCGGTCTCCGCCTCCCACCACGGGTCTCCACCTCCACCGTTGGCCACCACTCTCTCTCTCTCTTTCCCTCTCTCTCTCTACCCGTAACATCATAGACTACCAAACGAAGATGCATCTTGGGTTGTAGATGGATTTGAGAAGCATCGCACAGATCACCACCTGAAAATCACGAACCGAAACTTTAATCATGGCGTCGATTGAGGGTGTGCGAATGTAAAGAGGTTTAGGGTTTGAATTTGGAAGATGAAGACTTGAAATTGGGATTCAAAATTGGTTGGGTTGCGGTTAGGGTTTCTAACTTTTTGGTGGTTTCGATGTATGTGGTGGTGGTGTGATGTTGGTGCGCTGGTGCTATGGTTGTGTCGGTCAAATCATGAAGGAACTCCGATGGTGGTGGCGGTCGTTAGTTTGATTTAGGCTTGATTTTGGGGGCGATGGTGTTGTGGTGGAAGTGGTGGTGGTGGTGGTGTTATGGTGGTGATGGGGTGGGGGTGGTGGCGTGATGGTGGTGATGGTGTGGTGGCAGTGGTGTTATGGTGGTAATGGGGATGGTTTTGTGGTGGCAGTGGTGTTATGGTAGTGGTGTTAGGGTGGCGGCGGCGGCGGTGGTCGTGGTGGTGGTGTTGTGTGTGTGTGTGTGTGATGGTGGTGGTGGTGGTGGTCTGATAATGTTGGGGGTTAGGGTGGGGTGTGATGGTATGGTGATTAATTTAATATTTTTATAATATATATTGGATAATTGTATAGAAGTAACGATTTCAATCCAAGGGTATTATAGTCTTTTTTAAATATTTAACGGTGAAATTGGATGGAGCTAACGGTTTGGACTTGATTGTAACAAATCTTAAACCACAATGGTTGATGGGCGTTTTTAAACTATTGGATGAAAATGGTTATAACCACCAAACCACAGGGACCAAAATAGTAATTTACTCTAAGTTTTAAGTAAGTTGGTTAAATCCAAAATTAGGAAAAAAGTCCAAAATTGGTTTTGCAAATGTGAACATATTCCGATATTCGACATTTCATCATTATTTTCTAGAACTATTGCTAGGTGCGCAAAGCATGTCGTCTTTTTAAATTATGAAAAAAGGTTGATATGAACTTGAATGTTAGCTAAGCACGAAATTCGTGTCAGACATATGAATTTGAATACAACGTTAATATTTATGGGTTGACATGAACCGTGAACCCAAGAAAAACTTATTTTTGTTTTTATAATATTAATATTTTAAAAATTAATTTCTTAAAACAAAAATACAAATGTGGGAATTAAGACTTAGGTCAAAATTATAAAACTCAATACTAATATCTCTTGTAACTTTGTTTATGACAAATAAATACATTTTTAACTTTTTTTATATACAAAAATGGATTAAATGGGTCACTTGTGAACTCGTCAAGTCAACTTGAATCCGACTCATTGACCTAAATGTGTTTGAAGTTCTCAAATTCGTTTAGACTAAACCCAATCCATGAATTTTGTGTTAAGCTCATGTCATGGACTCACGTCCATACCTATACACTTCTAGCGTATTCAGATAACTAACATATCTAATTTTCTTATTAGCAAACAGTGATTAGTAAGAATAATCATCATCTACATTATTTACACAACATAATGCAGTGAGACTCATACTTGATGAACAAGTTAAACAATTTTTTAAAATACAAAATTAAAAATAGTATTAGAGGATATATAATTTTCCTTGCATGGCTTAATCTATGTTCTAGATTATTTTTTCTGTACGGCATCTATGTTCTAGATGACTTGGTTTTCTTGGTCTTTGTTTGTAGTTGTGTCAACTACTCAATGGCGGAAGTTTTAAGAGGATTTGAGACTTTTCTAGTTTACCCAAAGCATCTCAATTGTTGACAATTACAAAGTTCAACATATAATTATGTTTAAGTTAACACTTAGTTATACATAATGTATAATTATTCTTTGGTTCTATACTAATTATTTGTTTTGTGTGTCAACTTATTCTAAAGAAAATAACTTTTTATTTTTTGGAGTGAGTAACAATCGATACGGCCCTCGATTTATTTTATTTTATCTCCAAAAAAGAATCTTGAAACACACAAAATCTTTACTAAACGTCATGTAGCCGAATGGTATTAAAATGATGTTGCGTGCTTTGAAATGGATACGGTTCAAGTCTCTTATAATAAAGATTTTTAAAATTTAATTTAGTAATGTGTAACGTAAAGAAAACAAAATTTTAAGTTTCTCTTTCTTGAAAGTAAATTTTGTAATTTTTTCTTAGTAAATAGGAAAGAAAACATAACTAAACACCTAATCCGTTCAAAAAAAAAAACTAAACACCTAAATGACGGCTTTTGAACGGTGTCAAAATTTGTCAGCATTAATGGAGGAGACGTGAGTTTGGTGTCACATTAACTACTTTTGTTTGTTTTTCATGGAAATTTTAGTTTTCTTGAAGTTTCATGAGACTTTGATTCTTCTATATAATAACTTTCAACAAAATAAAACCTTTGGTTAATATAAATCCTTCAAAATAAAATATGCTGATGTAATGTTAACTTTATACGTTCGGTTAAAGAAAATATATACATTGAATAATTATACATCGATCTATATTTGTTTTTAGAAAACAATGGTGAAATGTTCTTTTATGACAGTAGTGACGGACCTATAGGTTTTTTTTTATAATTGATTTCGCTATCTAAGTTATTTGACAAATTAATATAAGATGAACAAATTATAAATAAAAATACGAGTATTAGATACTGTATTCGTACAATATAGAGGATGAAAACATGAAAGATTAGACTTTCTCTTTAGATACATGAATTGTTGATATCAATTGTTCATTAAATTAATTTGTATATGCTGCCTAACAAAACAATTATATAAGTAACCTTTTCTTCTATCATTTCTTTCTCACAGGTTGTATTTATGTAAGTAACAGAATTCGAGGGGGTCCCCTTTTCACTACGGCAGAGGAGAGGGTGGGCCTTTTATTTTTTTCGTCGGTAGTGTTAAATTTTATTTCGTTAGTGTAAATTTTTGGCCCGGTAGTTTAAATTTTTATATAAATATCGAGTTCACCCACACTAAAAATTTTTAATTTCGCCCCGCACGCTCCTACGGGGATGTTCATGCTCCGCCACTGTCTTTTCACCAAAGAAGGGACGAGCCGCATAGACAATGAAGGGTTAATAATATAGCAACAAACAACAAGATCTAAGATGTTTATACATAACTGATAATTTGAAGAAATATTTGTTAAATGATAACTTTTTAGATTACGAATGCTATATATTTGGATTATTCACCAAGTCTTGGGGGTGTGCAATATATGTAATTGTCGCTATAGATTATTTAATATTAGGTTAAAACTCATGTATTATAAGGGTGGAATAAATCTAATTTGTTAAAATCATTATTTTATAAAAAAAATTTTGTTAGATGTTATCAACCATAGGTAAAACAAGAAATAATAAACATTTAAGATATTATAAATGACAAATAATAAATATCAAAAATTATAAAATTATATTTTAAGATATGAGTTAATTGAAATCTTATAACTTATTAAGTCATAATTTATTATTAGAATAAGAAGATTTACATTTCACATAAATATAGTTGTTTAATCTATTTACTTAAAATTTATTAATATGAGAGAGAGAGAGAGACTGGAAAGAAAAAAGTTTAGATTCATCAAAAGCCGTCACATGTTTTTTTCTAAATTTTCATTTATTATATACTATAGATATAGATTAGCTAGATGAATTAAAAGAAAATATTTCACTACTAAAAAGGAGGTGTCAAAAAACAAAATTAGTGAGTTCTAGTAAGACGTTAATAAGTGATACAGTAAATAATTTGAGGGTAAGCATGGGTCTTAACCGTTATTGTTCAAATTGAATCTATGACCGATGTTTCAACTTTTTAAATTATAATATTTGATCGGTCTTTATTATAAATAATTTGATTAATCAGGCTATTATTGTTAGGTTATATATTAAAGAAGATGGCTTAGTTAATATGATCAATCTTATATTCAGTCTAATTTAAAGTTATAAACCAATTATATTTTCTGTTAAATCGGATATTAACTAGCCTTTTAACTTATAAAATGTAATAAATGATGATAAGGAGCTAGATATACAAAAAAAGAGGAAAATCCTACAAGAGATAGAAAGCATCATGTTCCAGCACGTATGCAAAAAGTTTGTTCGTGTTTAGATTGTAAATTGTTCTTAGTAACAAATACGATGACATGTGTCTATTTTATTTTATTTTCTCTCTTTATCTACTTCTTATTTTATTATTTTACATGCTATCATCTACTTATTAAATATATCATAACACATAAGATTTAGAAAGAAATAAAATCTAACATAGTGTTATATGCAAAGAAAAGACAGGCATAATCACGTCATTACAAGTCAAGCTAGATGTTTAATTTAATTATAAAATTAGAGTTGTTGACAAAGTTTGGATGCATAGCGTTAGGTGCTATTGACAATGAAGTTTGAGAGGGTTAGGTTTAGGTTAGGGTTATGTCCTAGTCAAGTTAACCACATTTTTATTAAATAGGGCAAAAATGAATTATCTAGATTGGGCCAATTGGTGTGCTTTTAAATTATAATAGTTGTATGTTATATGTTTGTGCTAGCTCCTTGCTAGTCTTGTACTCTTGTGTTAATGAAATTTCATTTTAAAAAAAAAAACCATATTTTTATTAGTCATATATAAGTTCATAGTTGAACATTTTTTAGAAAGAAAAATGACTACTCGTTTTTCAATAAATCTATCGTAAAGACCTTCATCTATGGCATGATGTTAAAGAAATGCGTAGTCGACATAAAAGAGAAAAATAAGAGGATGACTAAGAGGCTATTTGGTAGTAACATCTGAATGATTCATAGTTTTGTAATGGTTAAGATTCATTAAGAGCTAGCATTAATGTGAATGGTTAATATATAACTTTTTGTTACATCTTAACCATTAATAGACTGTGAATTATTAAGTGATAGCCTATTAAAAAGCTATCAAACAACCTCTAACGTGAAAGGACAACCTCAATATTTTAAGAGGGGGATGAGTAAGGTAGGGAGAAAAGAGGGGAACATCCATTGGAGGAGCTCAATCACACTAGGGGTGTTCGGTATATGAATCGAGTTCGAAAACTCGAAGTTCGATTTGGAAATCACTAATTCGAATTCGAAGATTTTTATAGAATTTGAATCGAACTTCGAATTTATGATTTTAGTTTTGATTCGATTCAAAATTTAAATTAAAGATATACGTATAGTTACTTATTTATTTTATATTTTTATTTAAATAATAATTTAAATATTTTAAATTACTCTTTCCAATTATCTAATCCTAATTTTCTTTTTAGTTAAAATATTTGTTTATTTGTTTAATTTATAGTTTTCTCCACACATGCTTCTTAACTATGTACTGGTAGGTTATAACCGTAAACCCATGATATACTATTTGTAATTTGGATTTTTTTTATCTAATGCTTTGAATGTTAAACTACTACTATTTGCTTTTGAACTTTTTATAATTTGAATAGTCTAATTTTGTAGTTAAAACTAAATTATAATAGTTTTAAAAATAAAAATAAAATAAATTTTTTGGATGAATTCGGATTCGATTTGAATTCGGCATGTAAATTTGAATCGAATTGAATTCAAATTTGATTTTGAATACGAATCAATCCGTTAAATCTAATTCCAAACCCGCTACAAAAAATAGTATCGAATATTCGATTTGATTAATTTGAGAGTTCGAAATTCGATTTGATTAATTTGAGAGTTCGAAATTCGATTCGTTGAACACCCTTAAATCAGACTAACATGAATGTAGACAGTCCCTTCGTGAAGATTATAACAATGAAAATGATGTAATGGTGTTTATTTAAATGTATATAAGTCTAATCTTATGATGAATTTTAACAAATTTCAGTTTGTAATTAAATATGCATTAGTTTTTGTTATTCGAATCAACACAACCAATTATGATTGATGTATCAGTTTTTTATAATTTATTTCTTATTGTTATCTAAGTATTTCACTCGTGTATAAAATAATTGAACACATTAAATGCTCCCTTAATACTTGATTTGAGGTTATCTCCTTTAAAACAAACGGATTTAGTAAGGATTTGAGGTTTGATTTGTTCTACTCATTTGATTTTTCTTTGTCCTCAGATATATACGTTTTTTAAAAGTTGAGACTGTGCAAAGTTCATAATTCACTAATAAGTAAATAACAGGAGTATCAATACCTTATTATATACTATTACGTATATGTAAATTTAACATGAATACTGTAGTGTTACAATGTAACAACAATACAAAGTCAGATATTAGGGGTTGAAAGCGTGGTTCTTTAAATGTTATATAAATCGATACCTTGCAGAAGGAATACGATACCACAATTATATTATCTGGATACATTAAAAGTTTGGCCCTTTAAGTTTTATATATAGCTCCAACGGTCAAAATAGCGTTTGGCAAAACTGAATAATTGTAAGTGGAAATGATTGTTATGCGGTTCTTAATGTATTAAAAGACCGAAACACCTAATGAAAATTGACAAAACGATTAAAAATACTTTTAGTGACTTCATGGAACAATTTACAAACTTGATTATAATTGTATGGTGAAGTTTTCTTTCATATAATTGTTATTTCTATAAGGAAAAAAGAAAAACAGAGTGTGACCTGCAATACTCATAATTTACAATTTTCTTTGGTGAAACTATGTGTTTGTAAACTGATCATGAGCAAGTTTCATTCGATTTAGTTTGATTCACTTACGATCCAAGACGGAAAAATCAATTGACATGTCCAACAAAGCAAAACCGAAAACAAAAACAATAAATAGCCTCTACAACAAACAAAATAAGACAACACCAGTAATCAAATCAAACACCTACATCAACACTAACTCTAAAAAACCCTATGGAGATTGCAGCCATTTTTTCCTACAAATATCTTAAAGTTTCAAAAATCAATTAAATTTGAACAAATGCGTAATGAGAAATAACCTAATATTTGAAGATTTATTTTCAAAATAATGCACGTGTTTTTAATATTTATTTATTCCTGTAGAATTTTTACAAAGTCTATTATGTTTTTTTCTAAGCTAAAATTTAAAACATCAAATAAATGAGTTTTGTATAACTACTTGTACCTTTACGCAGTAACTTATTGTACCTCACAATATACAGATTGGTTTAGCAAAAAGGTTACACTTAAACGTTAAAAAAAAAACAGGTTACAATTGTAGTCTTAAAAAGTTTTTTAAACATGATAGATAAAAAAATATAGTTGAAATCTAAACAACTTAAGTTGTTTTTGTATATGGGTAGATAATATAAAACTTTATGTAATTGTTAGTAAATGTAAAGTCAGTATGTAACTAATTGTAAGGGGTAATATGTAAATAATATTATAAATACTATTTTACCCTCAAAAGTGGTTGTGTATTATGCATTAAATAAAATAATTATTCTTAATTTTATAGTATTTAAAATACTACTCTGTTATGATTTATATATAGTATAGATTACTTAATGATAGTACATTTCACCTTTAAAGTTAGTATATGTGTACAGGTAGTATAAATATTTAAAGTTGTTTATTACTTAATCTATAGATATTAATAAAAGAAGATTTCTTTTGCCACATGTCATATTTTTAAACCACCTTTTTGACACTTGTCATTTTTTTAAACATCTTCATTTTCTTTTCCCTCCAAAAGGGTATTAAAGTAATTTAAATACTCAATCAATTTCTCTCTCTTCATAAAAATTAATTTGGTCAATTAATATATTTTTCTCTCTCATCTATATTTTTTTAAAATCAAACTATGTTTTTAGAAATAATTTTTATTAAGAAAATTAAAATTCATATATTTTCTAAAACATTGAAAGTCCTTTTATAAAGTAATTATAAAAAATATGGAATTTTCTAAAAGTAGTTTTATTAAAACAACAAGAATAATTAGAAACTTGAGTTTTTAATAAACAAGATTTTTATAAACAATAAATTTGTATAATAAAATCTTAAAATAAATATTTAAAAATAAAACTATTTAGATAACAGATTTATAAATAGTATAATTGTTTTATCTCTTGAACAATTATGCATATATAATTTTACATATCTTATATTAAAATATCGTACTGTAACTTTTCGTGTTTATTATTAATTATCTATATATCTATCTGTCTATAATCTATATATTGTTTATTTACTTGAAATAGCTATTCATATGCAATTAAAATCATATTTTATCTTCAAACATGGTTTTATAATTCATAAATTTTTATTACTAATTATTTATTATTTTATTTATTCAACCCGTGTAATACACGGGATACTAACCTAGTGTTATATATGTGTACAATTTGTATAAATATTTAAAGTTGTTTTTTTATTCAATATTACCTCATAATTTAACTTAATTTAGTAGAAAGAAAATAACTTCGCTTATTAGTAATTAAAATTTGTTAAAATTTTACGGCAGCGGTTAGTATAAAGGTTTAAAGATGTTTCTTTTTATTCACTATTACCTCATAATTTAAACTTCATTTAACAGAAAGAAAAAATAACTTCACTTATTAGTAATTCAAATTTGTTAAAATTTTACGTAAGTGTTAATAAAGGTTTATAGTTGTTGCTTTATTCACTATTAACTCATAATTTAAACTTAATTTAATAATTTGTTACTAAATCCCTAAAATAATGGATGTGGTTGAATAATTAGTTCTTAAATTCCTAAACTAATACATATCAAATAGCTCAAATTTGTTAAACTTTTATGTAAGTGTTAGTAGGTGTAGGGTTATTATGTAACTAATTGTAAGGGAGTAATATGTACATAATGATATAATTACTATTTTACCCTTAAAAATTGTTGTACCTTATGCATTGAGTAAAGTATGTGTTCTTAATTTTAGGGTATTTTAAAATACACCTCTTAAATGTTTTATATATAGTATAGATAAAAACTACCCGACGACGTAACAATATAATAACAATATAACAACAATAACAATAAATCAAATAATAACAATAAGTAGAACATGATTGTAATTTAGTGATTACTAGAGAAATTTCTCGCAAGTAAACCTTGTAAGCGTTTACATAACTTGATTATAATAAAAACAATATTAAAATAAATGGAAAATATACCAATGTTGAAACAATATATTCAAAATTTTATATAAAACCCCTAAAGGGGACGAAAGTGTAAATACTGTTAAAAATCGACAAGGAGAAGAATAGAACATTGGCCGAGCGAGGAAGGCTTTGGCAGCAAGGTTGGCTCGGGCGTGGTGTTCCTCACGCACCCCACAACCACATCACCAATCATCTTAGTGTTGCGGGCTCCACGCCCAATTAATAGCTTATTAAAAAAGAAATAACAACGAAAATAAAATATCATGAACCAAATATCTAAAATACTTGTCATACATAGTTTAAAAAGTAATTAATGATCAATCTTGTGTTTAACATAATCATTTAAGATTTTAATGAGTTTGAATGCAGGACCCTTACATACATATTTTTTCCAACTTCTATGGCACGTATAAATTTTTTATATTGTTATAGTTATTGTAAAATGTTAGGAAAATATGGAAAGGAGGACAAAACGACAAGGTGGTAGATACATGTTAATGAATTGACAATATATCATTTGATTATTTGATATCGACTAGCCGCCCTATGTCAACAAAGAAAGATAACAAGCATAAGAAATAAAAATAAACCCTAGTGGATGCTGAAAATAACATACAAGTTTCGAAAAAGATTGCGATATTTTCCTTATTTATAATTAAAAAAGTATTTATATTCGGCGGAAATCCGGTATAAGATTTTGATTTAGTTTTTAATTTTACCTGTTCTAGAAATACGATGTTCTCAAGCATATCTTAGTTATAATATTAATCATACATCTAGAAACCTTAATTATTTCCTAATAGAATTGTGTTTCTAGTATATTAAATAAAAAATAATTATTGGATTTTAATAATTCAAACTTTAATTTATCGGCATGTATTAATTCCAACTCAATAAATGTTTACATACACTTTTAACTTTAAACTTATATTCCTCTAATAATCTTCTATTAACTAAGACTTAATACCGTTAGTTTTTTTTATAACGTTGACTACTTATATGACCAAAACACTAATCAGAAATTTAAAATCAACTATCAAGTTCGTCAGTCTGAAACTTCTGCAACCTGAAACCCGTCAATTTTCACATCCTGATTTGAACCACTTGACCCGTAGGAAGTAGATTTCAGGTGATGATGGAGGCTAGACACAAAAAAACGGGCCTGATAATGGTTCAAAGTTTACCCCACTTCGTCAACAAATACTAACGGTGGTTAACTTTAAGTTAGTTAGGGATCTTTTAAGGAAAATAAACTCAAAACTTAGAGTGTCTGTAAATTTTTTCTGAGTTAAATTAATCTCGACCAATAAGTGAAAGTTTGGATTATTAAATCCAATAACCCAATAAAATATTAGATTTCACTATTAATGATTTTTAACACAAAAAAAATTAATTTTGAATGACAGAGATCTAGTGGTTCATAGCAGGTCACGTCGCCACTGTAAGTTAGAGTTACATTGATAGAACTAGTGGTTCACAATTAACGTTAAAAAATATTTTTAAAAATATGGCAAGACTATACTCGTCATAAAAATATTAAAACGTCTATTAAGTGATGTAATTTATATAAAAATAACATTATACAAAAAGTTAAGAAGATTTTAAATCTAACATGCTTATAGTTTTTATATTTGTACGAGTTAGAAGGTGTGAGATAGAAGCCTATAGTTTTTAGGTTTTTTTGCATGACTTTCGCTTAGAGTGTATAATTTAATTTTAAGTTAAATCTAACAAAACAATACAACTAATTACATGTTATATGTGTGTAAGTGTTTTGTTTTATGTGTATATGAGACAATAATATAGTTTTCTTGATTGCCACACACAATACTTAGCTTAAACATAAATTTTGTTTAAAAGATATGCTTTATGATTCATTTTGAATGGCAAAGGTACAAGCCTGTTTCAAATGATAAATGTTATCTGTCTATCTGTATGTTTTCCAGTCGTGACCGCACTCCCAATCTTCTCAGGAAGAAAACCACAACTGAAAAAACCTCCTGACTAAACTCTAACCACACTTACTCTAAGTGAGACTCAAACCCAATACCTTTTTATTTTAAATGGTCTTGGGTATCTCACATCAATTATATTATTCTAATTTTGGCACCTTATATCCATCCTTAGTATAGGGCTTGATAAGACGTGGTATTTAAAAACTCTTCATATTGAAACCTCTAATAATATCCTTTAAGATGTCATATGTATCATGTTTGAAGTCCTCACGTATTATCAATTCATTAAAGGTAGTATTTGTTGACAAAATTGGAAAGCCTAAAGTTTTTTTCATAGTCGTGAAGTAAACAACTTGCATGAATTTTGTAAATTGATCAGTGCATCAATGGTGTGAATAAGCTATAAAAAGAACCCATTTATATTTGTGTATTGTATAGATTATTAAAGAAAAGTTAATATGTGTGGGGAAAAATCAGCTTTATAAAAAGGATGGTTATTAGTTTTGTTTAAAATACATTCATTTAATCAATGTTCATTTGGTTGAATTCATTCAGGAGAGAATGTATAATTCTTTTACACTAAAGAATTTGAATGACTTCATTTAAATTCCAGTAACATTTATCATTAAAACAAACATTTCATAGGTTGAATTTTAGATTATAACTAGCATTAAGCCCTCGTGTTGCAGCGCGCACGTAAACCGTGCCAAACCAATGGTATATCATCGTCAGTGACCACTAACACCGAAAAAATGTTGAACCATGCACGACCGTTGCGGCGTTTTAATATTTAAATTCAAAACCGAAACATAAAACACAACGCGGTTGTTAAATGGAAAACAATAACAGTAAAAACGTTAAATCAAATACACGTGTTGCGGCATAATAACTCGAAAATTTAAGACCAAAGCATAAAACAAAAAAAATTATAAAAGATGAAAATTATATAGGAGCAAGGTTGAAAGTGAAAAAATGTTAGGATTAAATGTAAAAATGAAAACTATTATGGTCGAAAAAAGAAAAAAAAAATACAACCTACAAAACATCATGTACAAACCATAATGTATAATAAGATTAGAAATTAATAATATATATAATAATTTGATAATTAATCATATTATTTTCTTTTTCGATATTAATCTGTTAACTTTAGATCTGCGCTTTGATGATTTTTAAGCACCTTATGTTTTTCATGGCGTAATGAATAATATCATCATCATGAATATATTTCAGACATGAACGTGTGCATTATTTATTTTTTTCAAATGTTTTATCATTTTAATATTTTATCGCCACATTATAAGAAAATGTTAGATAATTTTTTTAATTTATTAGATTTGTTTATGTTTTTCTCTCTCCTATAAGAATTATCATTAGAGATGGGTGAAAAACATTAGAAGTGACAAAACGGTCAATCGTTTCCATTGTTCTTTCCTATCGACATTATGTATAATAGAATTTATGTTGGAAACTAGCTTCTAAATAAAAATGTTCAATTAAAAATGAGACTTTGAGGAAAACTTTGAGCCAAACCAATAACTACGGTTTTGAAAGACGATAATTCAAACTAAATGAGTTGGCGGGTCAACCAAACCATCTGGCTTTAAGGTTAACTGATTTTAACTAGTCTTAAGTCTCCAGCGTTTCAGCGGGGTGTAAAACCGTGTCAAGTAGCACCAATAACCCACTACCGTCAATAACCACTAACATCCAAAAAGCTCGTAGTAAAAAATAAAATAAAAACGAACGAAAAGTAGGTGTAAAAATGTTAAACCGCGTAGGCGGAACGTAAAACATATAAAACAATAAATAGGTCGACCTAGAACCAGCGCGTTGCGACGGGGTCGTTAAACGGGGAAAATATAAGGGTAAAAACGTTGAACCACACTCGCACGTTACGCTGAACTAACTTGCAAAGTTTAAACTGAACCGTAAAATAAAAAAAATTATAAAATACGAAAAATAAAGGAGATCAAAGTTGAAAGTAAAAAAATATATATATCGGGGTCAAATGATAAAAAGTATAAAAGTGTTAGATTAAAATAAGAAATAAGTTAAATATTAAAAAAAAAGACAAAGGTGTGTACAACCTATTAAGCATATTGTACAACCCACTAAGCATAGCAAAGTTGGTAATTAGTAATATATAAATAGTATTAAGCCCCCCACGTTGCAGCAGGGGACGTAAAATCATGTCAAGTAGCACCAATGATACACCACTGCTAGTGACCAACTACACCAAAAAAGCTCGTATTAAAAAGAAATAAGAAACGAAAAAATATAACCGAACGAAGTAGACATAAAAACTTTGAACCATATAGGCGAAATGTAAAACATATAAAACAATAAGTCTATCTAGGACTAGTGCGTTGCGACGGTGCCGTTGAACGGGGAAAATGTGCTTGAAACTTTAAACCACACACACGTGCTGCGATGTTTTAATTTGCAAATTTTATACCGAAACGTAAAAGGAAAAATTTGTAAAAATATAAAAAGTATATGAGACAAAAGTTGAAAGTAAAAAAATTTTAGGATTAAGTTGTAAAATATGTAAAAGTATTTGTTTAAAATAAAAAGGTTAAAGATTAAAAAAAAACAAAAGGTGGGTACAACCCCACTAAGCACAATATACAACCCATGATGCATGACTAACTTGATAATTAGTATATATTAAATAAGAATGATGGTCACTGAATACATACCTGCATAAAGTTGTTTCAAATAGTAAACCAAACCGTCAAACCGAACCATGCACATTTCAAACTAGTCGACTAGCTTCGCTTTAAGTGGTTCAGTAGATTTCTAACTGTTTATGAACTTCGTGAGGTAATGACTCCACTTTACCCTATCTCGATGTATATATTTTTTAACAACAAATGTACGACCCTGTTTTGGATTATTCAGGCTCACCTATTCATTTTCTAGTCGGGACCGCACCGCAATCCCTCAGGAGAAAATCTACAACTGAAGAACAATCTCTAACTCAACCCTGATAGTCACGCTCGAAGTGAAACTTGAAACAAAAAACATGTCATGTTTTAAAAATTTAAATCATCTTAATTTGTAGACCTTTCTTGCATTATAATTGTCGATAAATGTCACACCATAGGGTAGCAATATGGACCTTTGTGTAGTGGCAGTATTGTAATTTAGGATGATTTGTTTTTTCTTAGTAATCCACACCAATCGGCCTACTTCGTTTGTTTAACTAAATGTCGATTCTTTCTATAAAAACGGAAACCAGACAATGTATCAATAGTAAATATGGAACTTATAAGTTCTAAAACTTACTTTTAATTTACCTATTGTTTTTAAATTAAATTGTAAAACGTTCGTCGGTAACATATTTTATTCTGTATAAACCAAAACCGGTAAAAATAAAACACCTAGTCAAAATCAGTAATACAGTTTGGTTTTATGGGTAACTATATAACATTCTAACATAATAATTGAGATGCACAGATTTTAAGGAAAATACAACTTTAAATAAAAAGAAAAAAAATGAGTATCAAACGTTGTTCAATCAGTATTAGTTTGATACGGGTATAGCATTGGTACGTAATACTCAAATAGTTTCGCGTATCCTTATTACACAAGAAGAAACTCTCTAAAATTAACTAACATTGCAAATCTACGACATATTGTTGACTTTGTTATATCATAAAGATTAAGTGAATGATCTGATAAATTTGATTCGAGAGGGTTTTGGAATGAAAAGGTTTGGTAAGTTTAAGAAAAAGTATTGACTATTTAAATTAAAAGAATCCGCCACAAAACTAAACCGATAATCAAAATGTCAGTTGTCGTTTGATAGTGAAATATATTTTTGAAAACTATTGATACAATAGAGAAATACAGCTTTAAATAAAGAGAACAATAAAAGTATTACATATTGTTTGGTTTGTATTTGTTTGATATGGTAGCGGTACAATACCAGTACGTAATAGTCAGCAAAATGTGTTCATTCATATTACACAAAGTAAGAAGAAACTCGTTAAAATCAACTAACATTGTAAGTCTACAACATAGGATAGAGTCAAAATAAGAAGGCAATAAGAAGCCTTCTTATTCAATAAAGCCTAAAAGTGAATTTTAGCCGCTCATAAAGCGGGTTAAACAAACTTTTATCGAACTCATACTAATGGTATTGAGACAACGTTGACATTACTTACTTCTGCATTTGGGTGAAGGTACGGATTCTTGGTCCTTTTTTATTATAGTATAAATCATGTGTTTCCGTTACTTTGGAGTACCGATTTTTGGTGCTTTTATATTTATATTATGTCGTTGCTTCCGTTGACATGACCCGTTTGGCCTTCGGGCATTTACTAGTCATCTAGTATTATTTATTTAGTTCTACTCTAACTCGTTTGACTTATTAGTCTTGATTACTAAGACTTGTAGCATGTAATATATCTTTTATAAATTTGTGCTTACTATTGCATGTTCCCGTAAATAATAAGATGAAGTTTATTGGTACCCTTTGATTTATGACTTTGTTACCCGAGCATGTCCGACATGTCATTGTGATGTCAATGACATGACACTTTTCGTGATGGCGTTTATAAAAAGTTCATGACGTCTCCGTTAACACGTTGGTACTTGAGTAATACTTTGGCCATATTTATATGGGAGGAGGATGGATCGATCCTAGTTCAGTTCAAATCAGGTCATTTTCGGGGGATTGAATCATGTGTGTACGCCCCACACACCATCTCATATAGGTGCATAATCTAGCTAGCTATGTATGCATCAGTTCATTTTTCGGCCCTGGGTACTTTCTTATATGACACGAATTATTTTATTTGGTTATACTTGTCGTGTATATTAATTCAGTTTCAGTTTCAGTATTACATGTTTGGTTCAGTATCAAATATCAGTATTATATGCTTAGAACCAGATTTCAGTTTGAAGTATTGTGTGATCAGTTTCGTTTTAGTTACATGTGTAGAAGTTTTATAGTACATTGTGTCGTTATAGCGTCACTACTATTATTCTTTCCATCACTAAGCAATTTTTGGCTCACTCGTATTTTCTTTTTTGGTGTTTTCTTATTTATTAATAGGTAATCAGGGTAACCGAAGAAATCAGTGAAAAGTAAAATTGGAGATCAAGACTTTTCTATTGCTTATTGATGTAATGAATAATTTAAATTAGGTTTCTTTGAATTATTTGGTTGTTTGAAGTTATGACTTTGGACCATCAGTTTAATATTATGGATTAGGTTTTGATTTGATATCTGTAATGATGACATGTCAGTCTCTTCGGGTTGAAGTGTTACAATTTTGGAACCGTCTTGTCAAACTCTACGATCTTAACCTTTAGGATTTAGCTTTTGAGTTTTTTGTTTGTAGGTTTTATGATTTTTGTGTTTTCTAGCTTATTGCATTTTTTATGTTTATCATTGTGTCTTTTAATGTTCGTCGTTATGTCTTTATTAATAGTCATTGTGTCTTCATTGCTCGTAATTACTTCTTAATATGTCTTTTCTATGTGTCATTATATATATTTTATCCCTTTTAAAATGAAAAATCTTTTTATTAACGTATCGTCATATCTAGTATCTTACTAGATAGTTTTATTTTATATTATAGTTGTCGTTTAAAAAAAAATAAAAAACCTTTTTAGTACCTTGTAACATATAACTGATTTTGTTATAACACGAAGATTACGTGAACAGTTTGATTAAATTCAATAGGAGAGGGTTTAAAATCAAATCACTTAGTATGTTTCAAGAAAAATTAGTGATTTCTAAAATTAAAAAAAGAAAGAGAAAAACCGGTCGCAAAACTGAACCGAAAATCGGTTCGGCCGGTTAATGATTTATTAATAATTGAGTATTGACGACATAAATGACATCTACTATTTATAATTTATTCCATTATTTTATTATAAACGTTTATTAAAATATTAAAACGTGATTCTTGTAATCATTTTCGGCCACACAAACAACGTCATACCTGACGAAGTTTTGTTTTTATATTAAAAGAATTATATTCTCAAAAAAAATGTGCATGCCATTAGTTTTTATGGTTCACTTTAATATTAATATTCTCAATCCACATTAATTATCAAATAATGATGAAATGTACGATTATTGTCCGGAAAAAAAGCTGACTTATTAATAGTTAAAACTACTTTTCATATAAAAAAAATACATTTTTTAACTTAATATTATTAATCGAGTTTCTTTTCAGATATAAAGTTGATGAAAATATTATGTAGTTATAAAGACAGAGATGGTAAACCTTGTCCGTAACGTTTGGAATATACTAATTAAAATTCTAAAGAGTGAAGGATTTGAGTGTTTGATCTGGTTTTAATAATTAAATAATTGTAGAGAATAAAGTTTATTTTAAGGAATAGTTGTTATTTTCGAGACAGAAATCAATATTTTAGGGTTCATGCCACTACATGTTCTTCTAGAAGAGTCTAAAGTTAGACCATGTATCAAAGAACAAGTCATGACTGTCATGTTTACTCACTTTTAACATATATATTTTATTTTCGTTTAATTGTTGAAATGAATGTAGTTGAGTATACCTTTTTAAATATTTATATCATGATTCTTATATAGTTATATAAATTTGGTTTTGAGTTTTAGCCTCATAATTCATAAGTAAACATCTTTGTTCCCGTAAGTTTATAATAACATTTATATCAATCTCACAATTTCCCCCTTTTTTTCCCTTTAAATTTAATATAAATCACAAGTATAGGCAAAGTTTAAACTCTAATTCAACTGTTTTACGACTAACTAACCACTCTTATCACTTTAAATTAGTCTTTTCAGTACTGATTCAACCGTAAATTTTAAACTGCGAATAGCGGTTGAGAATTGATTTATTTTTTCTATATCTTTCTTATATTTTGATTAAGATAATTGTTCAAATATTATTAAATCTAATATGGTCAAGTGTTATGATTCAACGTGTCATTTTTTATCGTTTAATCAACAAATCATTTGAGTTTGACATTATAATTTATAACTACTATAATAATATTAACATATGACTGATAAGCTTTCTAATTACATATTAAATCCTAAGAGGAAATTGATTCGCATATTCTGCTACCTGAATAAGTCCAATCCAATAATAAAAGATGGATTAAGTGGAACTTGCGTTATAATCACCTTTTACCACAAATATATAAACATGTTAAAAGCATATGTATATCTTCAGGAGCCTTTTTAGAGTCTCATCACAATATATATATACACTTTTGTTCATATGCTATCTTTAATAAATTCTACCTTTATAGAAATAAAATATCTGAATATATTTTGTGTAACCACTTTATCTATACGTATCAACATTAATATTTTAGAATGTATAAACATGATTTAGTTTTAAGAAAATAAAATACATATAGGAAATAATGTAGATACGTGAAAAGCGGATATATAAAAAAGAGAGAGGTGAAAACTAAGTATAAGGTGAAAAATCTGAATACATAAAAATAAAATGCATACGTGAAATAATCTATTACGTACAATTGGTAAAGTGATCCTTCATTCTTTTTTCGTCACTTCATACTCAATGGACATTAATTAAAGGGGCAATTGCATATCTTTCCTTCTAAACTTGTAAAGTTATATAAGTTTTCAAATCATGCTTAAAAATCATTATATTTTATGAATTGAAAACTTATGTTTTAAGAAAATATGTAATTTTTCAAATGAAATGAGAGATATATGTAATTCTTCCTTGATTAATTAAATTAAGTAACCATTTTCAAAAAACTTTTGAGCCTTAGCCCATCAGTTCTCCTTACACCATCAGAGACTTGGGATAGGTTCAAATTATAGGTGTAAGCCAGGTACATGAACTTCTGAGAATCAGTTATGTAAAAACTTAAATCGAGTCAAACTTAAAAGCTCAACCCTGAGCTTGAGCTCAGATTATGGCTCGCTTAATAAACCAGTTCGAGCTTAAACTTCGAATATCGAGTTGGAGCCAGCTCGTAATCCTAAACAAACCTTTTACCATATCCTTTGGAGGATCATACGACTTTATCTTATGGCTAAACGTAAGGACCTTTTGTATAAGCAAGCCCGTAGTTATTGTTAATAAACTCCTTTTGTTTTATGATATACAAGTTTTCTGTTGTATTTGTCGAAGAATTTAAGTTTACATGTTTTATAACCATATCATTAAAACTTATCTAACATATGGTAATTCTTTTTGCGTATAGAAAAAGGTATAATTTGTATAACTTGCACCGCAATTTAAACAATTGGACCATGTGTCACAATTAAGTTGACTTTTTGTTGTTGACTTGACTCACTTACACCGATTAACGATTGGTAATAGTTTATAGATTCTAGTCAACCTACGGCTTCACACTTGGGACTCATTCCACCATACCCATTGTCCACACCTACCCACACCTTTTTCAACACATTAAAATCATTTTTTGACAAACAAATATTAAATAATAATAATACATTTGTAGATTTATAGAGCTTTGAGAGTTGAGCTTAAGAAGCAAATTTTTGAAATGGGCCCTGTTTCTAGGATTACTGTGCAATTGCTAAGCCCAACGCAAGCCCAACAAAAGTTCCATACTCCAGAAGTCCAGAGTCCAGTATCCACTTCCTTCAAGAGAGATCTCTACTGTTAAAATGTTTGCTAACGATTCAATTTGATTTTATTTGGTTATGAATTCCTTTAGACGTATATGTTAACCGAACCTAAGTGAATTGGAAATATGTCTAACCGAACTATATTCAACCTGATAAACCAAATTCACAATTTGGATACGGTTGAATTCGGATAATCGAACCGAATAAGCAAGGTTTGTATGACCGATAGCCGAACAGAAAACCAGATTCATAATTTAGATAGGGTTAGGAACCGAACTGAAACTAAATCCTTAATTCAGTTTAACTTTTTTGGGTTACTTGTACGGTTTGGTTTTAATGTACTTTTAACGGTGTTTGTTTACTCTCATCAGAAAAGAGAACGAGAGATGGAGAGAAGATGACATATTAACCATTAGTGGATTTTCATCCTATGTTTTTACCATTTGAGAACTTGATACAAATTTTACCACTTATGAGTTTCTGTCCGAATATTTATTACTTTATTTATCGTGTCATTTACATTTTAAACACGCTTAGCAACTTTTAAACATCGTAAACAATTATTTCTTAACGTGCATAAGTGGTAAATTAAAAAAAAATCAATTTGGGTAAAATGCCTGCTTCAAGGAAGAATAACTTATAACTTCAAGAATATTTTCATCCTCTTATGCATGGTTTTAATCAAGTTTGACCGCTTAACACTATTTCCAACGTTTACACAAATTATACAAACAAATCACAATAATCAAATCTGAAAGAAATTTCATAAAGTAATATTCATTTAAGATAAGAAATTCCATGATAAAGGTATATTTGAAAAAACTGATTATTTTTAACTTTTTTTATGACTGTAAAAGAAAACGCATCTCATCAAAATTTTACACGCTAAACTATGTTTTGGGGAATAGCATTGTGAAAATACGTAGAACTGCAATAAACCGGTTATTTAAAAAATTTAGTTCGGTTATTAATCGATTCGGTTAATGGTCAAAAGAGGTTATTTTTAAACCAGTTCGAGAAAGTCTAAAACCTACCTGATAAACCTGGTAGATTTAGTTACTAACCGGTTTTAATAAATTAAAAACCATCGAATTGACATCAACACACATCGACAAAAAACTGCTTATATTGATTAAATACGTAACAATTGTTGTCATCTATCAAATCTAAAATGAGATTTTTTAGGATAGTCTTATCTCTATAGTTGTTGGAGATTTGGCTGGCTAGAAATGCATATGTTCATGATTTTAGTGTTTATTGCCTATTGATGCTTAAAAAAATAATTGTTATTACATAAAAACTCCAAAAAAGTATATTTATGGATGACAAAGTTACATACATCTTAGAATCTACATTTAAGTTGTAACTAAGACTGTCCCCAACGTTAAAAACCGCCCTTCCCACAAATAGTTTCAGTCAGCATGCCACATCAGCTTTCCACTAACTTTCATTCATTCTTCCCACAATCAATTTTTACCCCCAACACCATCCTTCCCACAAACAACCATTAATAAAACAAAATAACACATATTTTTATGTGTGGGCTCCACAAAATGCATCCATGGAGCGCCCTTGGCAAAGGGCAGGTGAAGGACGAATGGGCATGCACCACGCAACCCTTTCGAAGAGCGGCAGGAAAGGGGCTAAAGGCGCTGCGTTGTGGATAGTCTTACGAGCGTAACTTGAATAATCATATCAAACCACTTTAATAATGAGAAAGCTTAAATACATCTAGATACCCTAAATTAGTGGTTATTTCATAATATAAATAAGTATATTAACCTATTAATGCACACATTGTTTATATGATTATGAAACCAAGAGTCATGATCAAATTCAATAAGTCATTCTTAACGTCAAAGGAGCAGCTTTGTGTTCGATACAATTAGTTGAAGCTTAAGTTTTATATGTATACCATTTAGATTGTTTAGTAGAGTATGAGTAACTTGAAAATATAATGTGATATAAAAGTTTAAGCTATTATAAACTATTTGAAGTATTTTTATATGTGCTTTTTAAAAAACAAATTGAAAATATATACGAACTACACAAACTTTTGTAATCAAGAAGATCAATTGTTTTTAATGAAAAACCAACAAGCCATAGTTTAATACCAAGTTGGTAACTATTTATACACATTATAGTCGTTTTGGAAGTAATGAGGATCCGCACTTGGCGGTAGAAGTTTTAAATATACAATCTTTCATGAGTAACATTAATAAAAAAGAGTTAAGATATAAAAAAGAACATATTCACAGTTAACATGGTTGTGATAATAAAACTGTTCTCATGTCAACCAGAAATCATGTGAATTGTAAAATATTTCTCTTATAAAAACACAGAGTAAAACTTATATATCAGAATCAAATTGGTATGATATCTCCCGGATCTTACGAGTAGAGGAGCTTATGGGTTGGTCATTGTTTAGATGTTTTTAAAACCCAATGAGTGTCCGGTCAAATAGAAAACCAGTCGTTAAACTAATTCGGTTGATTGTATTTAAACCGTTATCATTTAACCCGATCGGTTACTAGTCGAAACCAGTTACATATAAACACTGTGTTCATGAGATGCTATCACTCTCATCTACACTTTCACCATTCCCAATCCAATAAGATTCTTCAGGAAATACACATTCTAAACATCAAGGTAACAACCCCTGTTTATCCTTCATCTTTCTTACCTATAATCACTGTAGAACACAACAATAATGCACACCATTAGGTCTAGACCTCCATTATCCTCATCATTCAATCAATCATCATGCTTATTTGAAGATAAATGTGCACAAAACCCACTACTGATTTCATCACCATTGTCGCCCAAATGTAGCTGTTCTTGTTGCTGCTGTTGTTATGCTAATAATATTTCAATGTGTGATAGATTTTCCGCTGTAAACCCTAGCTTGTCACGTAAGGGGTTAAGCCAATCAACCTTTATTCAATCTTCACTGTGTAAAAGATTGATCTTTCATGGTAGGATTAGACAATCTTATGGTAATGCCTCTGGGTTTTCATCTTTTGATAATCTTGATGAAAGTTATTGCTATGAAAAGCTTCATGATTTAAAGAATGTGATTGATGATTATGTTAATGATGTTGAAGTTATGTTTGGTTGGTTAACTGGTGAAGTGGGTTTGAAGTATACTGATGTTAAGAACAGAAAAAGAAGTAATAAAGAAAAGAGAAATGTGGGTTTGAAGTGTGATGAAATAGTAAAAATGAAGTTTTTAAAGAAAAGTGAGAATCTTGATTTAAGAACAGAAGGTTCTTTTGGTGAGTTAGAGGGTAGAAAAGATTTTGAGGGAAAATCTGATGGTTGTTATGTTGGTCAAACATCATCAAGCGCGTATAAGAACGATTCGAGAAAAGATTATAACGGTTGTATTGATGAAGTTGTGGGCAAGATTGAAAAACAAGAAGAATCTGTTCAAGAACTAGAGGGATTATTGGGGAAGGATACTGCAAATGGATATTATGGAGAGACTGTTGGTGCAAGTCATGATTGGAGAAAGAAATCAGAAAAGAAGCTGAACAAAGAGTTGAGTCAACTTGAGTCAAACGCTGTTGTGAATATTGAGCCATGTGAGCAACATAGCCATGGGATCTTGGAACCAACTGATATATCGGATTCAATGACGAAGTATAAACGGTTTATATCAATGTCAGACAAAGATAAAAGTGTTATTGAATCAACTTCCACCATGAAAAATAAGCTAAAAGTGATACCAGAAGTGCCGAAATTGCAGGATGTTCACATGGGAGGGACTTCTTCATTACCTGAAAGTAGAATCAAGACCTTTGAAGAGAAGTCCACAGATATCAGTACTCAGATTGTAGACAACAGGGAAGAAAAACGTCAAAAAGAGGAACAATATATGCAGCAAATGTTAGGAATCTCAGGTACAAGTTTGACTAGTTGTGAAAACGCATCAATTTCACATACAAAATCAAACATTAGAATGGAGAAACAAAGAGGGTATGATGAGACTTTAAGTTCAGAAGCCATGGTTACCGAACCAACACACATTGAAGATAGCAAGGATGATGGTTTAGGAACTAGTGGTCAAAAGGGATGTGGCTCAAGACACTCGTCTAAAGGTTCTGGACCGAAGGGACCATCTGATGAGATGTGGCATGTGACAGATACATCTACTCAAGAACCCTCTGAACCTGATAACAACACTTTTGGTTCGAGTGAAAAAGGTGAACCGGTCAAGACCAGTGGCAGGTCATTGTGGACCATGATTGGGGACTTGGTTCGATTGCATTGGAAATCTCCACGATCTGGATCCCATACTCCAACCTCAAATGGTGCAAAGGGTTCATCATATATGTCCACTACTAGTGAAACATGGTTTTCTAGCGACAAACCATATGACTCCAATGATGAAAATGTTAGAAAAAGAATTATAAAAGGTTTAGATTCACCATTAAGCGAGGGACCATCAAGAAACACTTCCTTACTTATGGTCAAAGAATCATCTTTTGCCTTGAAAAGATCTCCTGAGAACAAGAAAATGGTAAAAACGGATCCAAATCATTCGATTGAATTAAAAAGTAGGAAACTTGTACACAAAGATCAAGTATATAAAGACAATTTTGATGAATGGGAAGAAGCGCATAATCTTAAAAATAAGCAACAAAAAGAAGATGAAATGTTCATGAGGGAAGCATTATTGGAAGCTAAAAAAGCTGCTGATGCATGGGAGGTGCCCGTTGGAGCTGTTCTTGTGAAGAATGGTAAAATTATAGCGCGTGGATATAATATGTAAGTTTGTTATGTTTATTCTGGAGTTTGTAACTCAACTAGTGTTTTTTCAAATACAAATATAACAATTGTTGTGTGTTTTTAGGGTAGAAATGTTACAGGACTCCACTGCCCATGCTGAGATGATTTGTATACGTAAAGCCTCAACCGCTATAACATCATGGAGACTTTCAGTAATTCATGCTCATTTATATTCAAAAATGTTTAATTTTTAACGGTGTATGGTACATTTTACATTATAACAGTACTTATGTGATTAATGATTTTACTTTTCTTGAAGGATACTACTCTTTATGTAACACTTGAACCATGTCCCATGTGTGCTGGAGCGATCCTTCAAGCAAGAATTCACACGGTTGTTTGGGGAGCACCGAATAAACTACTAGGCGCAGATGGCAGTTGGATTAGGTATGCAAATATTTCTTCATGACTTAGTTTTGCATTTTGACTTCTATGGTCAAACCTGCATTCATCAAATCTGTAATTTGGCTATATTTGTTTAGTTAATGGCCTAAATATCTAGGTTTTAAGTGTATGATATTATATTGTTGATTTTGTAGACTGTTTTGTGATGGTGATGGAGGAAGTAGCTCCATGCCGACAGACATGCCGCCAGCGCCTACACACCCTTTCCACCCAAACATGGCGGTGAGAAGAGGAGTGCTGGCGGCAGAGTGTGCTGAAGTAATGCAGCACTTCTTCCAACTAAGAAGAAAGAAGAAAGCAGAACCACAACCACCAAATCTACCTTCATCCATTAGTGTTTCACATCATCATCGTCGTCGTCATCATTCAAATTTCTTATCTAAGATACGTAACGCCTTCAACATCATCTTTTGTTTATAGATCATATCTTTGTTCTTTTATTTGCATTATTCTCATTTAACAGAAGTTTTAGTTTGTTCTATAACAATTATATGTAAACGTAGTCTGTAACATTAAGAACTCAACATCAATTGGCTTTTTGTATCATGTCAGTGTGACATTAACATCCTTAACAATATGATGTCTCATTACTAACAGAAAAAAACGTACTCGTCATAAAACAAGGTTAAATCATAGGGACGAGCAAAAGGTCATGTCGTGGAGTCGATAGGGAAAGATGAACAATGATAATATGACAAGTGTACTATAATCATAAATAAAGTCCCTTTAACTACCAAAATTGTCTTTCAAGTTATATCTAAAGGATCAAATAAAGCAAATAGAAAAGATGTGTCACCCACCTGAAGGTCATGTAGCACCAACCTCTTGATTTCATCAGAACTTAAACATGCTATATTGTGTTATATACTTATATATGATATATCCTCAATTCTTACATTAAAACACAAACATATACACCAAAATGTGGTGGATTACTAGTGTTTTGGCTTGGATCTGCCTTTTGGTAGCCATTTCTAACGGCCAATCTCCTGCGGCGTCACCATCGGTTCCTCTAACACTACCGCCTCCCGCCACCCCTCTACCATCCCCTTCTGTCCCGCCACCTCAAATTCCACCAAAACCACCTCTTGTGAGTCCGCCCGTCTCAGCCCCATCCACACCACCACCACCATTGCTAGCCCCAACACCACCACCAGTTGTTTCACCACCTGCACTACCGCCTGCTGTGCCACCACCAAATATCACCCCAGCACCAGCAACTCCACCGCCAGCTCCAGCAGCCCCACCAATCCCTCCACCGCCAACACCTGCACCGGCTCCACCACCACCATCACCATCACCAGCACCGGTTACCATTTCACCAGCCCCAACACCAGACATGAGCCCTTCTCCTGCACCGGCTCCTAGAAGACATAAGAGAAAGAAACACAAACACAAAAAACATCATGCACCAGCACCAGCACCGGTGGCTAAGAGCCCGCCAGCGCCCCCTACCGCTACGGATTCTGATGACAGTGCACCAGCACCATCACCAACACTTAATCTGGTTAGTTCCCACAAAGTTTCTTTATGAAAAATGTCAGTTTACATTCAAAAAACACATAGATTTCATGCAATTACTGACCTTTTGTTTTCTTTTGTTCAGAGTAATGGAAGAGCACTGTATTTAAGGGGAGAAAGATTTGTATTTGCTATTGTTGTTCTACTGATTTTCATGAGTTAAAGCAGCCTTAGTACATTTTCCACTAGTAATTGCTCTGAATTCTTTTTAAATGTATGCATAAAGTTGAAATTTGAAGCACAAATTTGGGGATGCAAGCATAGTTGGTAAAAGAGTCCCACTGTGAAGTAAACTACCAGTGTATGACTTTCATGGTCAAACGACTCATATTTGGATCTATAATGGCGTGAATAGGTTTAGCTTTTAAAGATTACAAGCTGTTGTATACATCAATACAATCTAGATCTTCTAATTCAAATAAACACTACAAGATGAGTCGACATATCAAAGAAATCCCAAAACGGAAATTTATTCTAAACTTTACATGGTTGTCGGTCAAAGTTTTGTTAGTGATCCGTCGTTGACATAATTAACTTACTTAAACGACACGATTATGGAGATCTGAACATAGATAGAAAACAATTATGTAACGATATCGTTGTTGTTCTTTAGTTGGTATCACTCTCTTTTTCATGATAGCGGATGTTATCGTTTGTCGATATAACCTACGATACCCAGAAAAATATTCTAGTTTAGGATTTTGAATACAACTCTACTTTTAACAAAATGTATGCTAGAGCGCTAAAATAAAAAAAAGTAAACATAACTAAAAACATTTTTTTTAATTAGCGAATGGAAGTTGTTAAAAAACAATCAAATTAGTAAAAAAATTACTAAAATTAATTATACATAAGGTGAAACATTAGAACTTGGAGTTCTCAAATTCAAAATTGAATCAGTACTCGAGCACGTTGGTAATTGTATGATTTTGATTTGAAACATCACCTTAAATAGACAACATATAATAAATTAATAATACTTATGCTCAAAGCCTCAAAGTATAAGTTGCCTATGTGTGGCTAACAAAAAGAAAAGTAATAAAAAATAAGTTGCCTATGTGTAACGCACTTTACAACTCGGATGACAAGTGTACAAGCTCACATGCATTATTAAAAACAGAGGTCGGTTACAACTTACAAGTTACAAGCATCAGCATTATTTAGAAAACGAACACTATATAAACAAATTGCAAACCCTAATTCCCTCGGCCTCTCGTATACAGTACCACCGGCGACCCAACGCCGCCGTGAACCACCGCCGGAGGTCTAATACTGCAAACTCAAAAGCTTTGAACCACCACGTAACAAATCGATCCATACTCGTTATACGCGTTCAATCATGTTTCTGACAATTTGAACTTGCGTAATTAACTGTTATTCATTTAGCGAAATGTGATGAAATATCGAAATTGTAGGTTTATTTGATTATTTTGGAAGGAGTTACGCCTGTATTTGCTCTTGTGCTCATTAACTAAGGTAGACATTCCTGAATATCGGTATGATCTGATTGTAACGTATTTGATTTTGCATGTCTAGTTGGCTACTGTTTATTGAAATGCCTATTGTTTGCTTCATTATCGTTATATGCTTGGATTTTGACTTTACTTTGCTATGCATGTGAATATGTGATAGCTGTTAGTTGCTTTGAACTTACTATTAGCTTACATTGTGTCCCCTATGTTAGTCATTTTATGGTGACTACTGGAGTACTAGAACCACTGCGTAGATGCTTAACAGGACATAGCGTACACATATTGGATTGTTTGAACTCGCTGTGCTTTTACTTGAACCGGATACCCTCCCTGTGACTGGTATGATTAGACCACTATGTCTTCGTTATTGCTCTAAGAGCACTTGAGCATACACATTATTGGGAGGCGTATGGATCAATGCTAGGATATCGAATAATGGTGGACAGGGGATATGTGTGACAACATTTTCCCACGACTAATGGTGCATTCAGGTTTCTAAGCGTGTCGAATATGATATATTCTTTAGGATTCCTTGTATTATATTTTAGGTAAATTAGTTTTTAGAAAGTACTTATTCTCCGAATTCTCTCACTTTGTTTGGTGAATTTCTCTGTGCTTAGTCAAGAATGTATGTTGGATCTCTTTTACTTTCTTATTTGATTCACCAGTGTTAGTAATTTGATGCAGTTAGCAGTTTTTTCTCTAGACGAAATAAAGCAGCATTTGTTTTGTTTTATAGGTTTGTGACATTTGATTAATGCAATGGGAAAGAAGAAAACAGATGAGGGTGGAAGTAAGCAAAGCAATAAAGAAGGAAAGAAAGAAAAGCCATCAGTCTCAGCAATGCTTGCCAGCATGGACCAAAAACCTGATAAAACAAAGAAAGTAACATCCTCAAGCTCTACAACCCGTAACAGTAAACCCAAACAACCTTCAAGTTCACAAGCTTATGCCGACATTGATCTTCCTTCTTCAGATGATGAAGATGATGATGTGGAATATCTCTCTGAAGTAGACGAAAATCAGGAAGGAGGAATCAAGAAGCCTAGTAGAAAGGAGAGGGCTAATAATAAAAATCTTGAAATATCTGTAAATGATAAGAAATTAAAAAAACGAGAAAAAGAAGATATGAATAATGCTCAAGCAGCGGAGCAGGCCAAACAAGAGGTTTCGAAAGATAAGCATGATGATTTCACGGTTGTGATTGGTAGTCGGGCTGCAGTGCTTGATGGTCAAGACGATGCCAATGCAAATGTAAAAGATATAACAGTGGATAATTTTTCAGTTTCAATAGGTAGTAAAGAGTTGTTAAAGAATACCACTGTTAAGATCTCTCATGGAAAGAGATATGGTTTGGTGGGACCCAATGGGAAGGGAAAGTCAACACTGTTGAAGCTTCTTGCTTGGAGGAAGATTCCTGTGCCTAAAAACATAGATGTTCTTTTGGTGGAACAAGAAGTAGTTGCTGATGACAGAACTGCCATTGAAGCTGTAGTTTCAGCAAATAAAGAGCTTGTTAAACTAAGACAAGAGGTTGCAACATTACTAGAATCTCCCGAGGGTGAAAATGGAAATGAAGTTGAAGATGGTGGTGGTGATACTGGAGAAAAACTTGCTGAACTATATGAACAGTTGCAGATAATGGGTTCAGATGCCGCTGAAGCCCAAGCATCGAAGATTCTTGCTGGTTTGGGCTTCACAAAAGCTATGCAAACCCGTGCGACCCGATCATTTAGTGGTGGGTGGAGGATGAGGATTTCATTGGCTCAGGCCCTCTTTATTCAACCGACCCTGTTATTGTTAGATGAACCCACCAATCATCTTGACCTTAGAGCTGTTCTTTGGTTAGAGGAATACTTATGCAGATGGAAGAAAACTCTTGTTGTTGTTTCACATGATCGAGATTTTTTAAATACCGTTTGCAATGAAATAATTCATCTTCATGACTTAAAACTTCATATGTATCGTGGAAATTTTGATGATTTTGAAAGTGGGTACGAGCAACGTCGCAAAGAAATGAATAAAAAGTTTGAGACTTATGACAAACAAGTGAAAGCCGCAAAACGGACTGGGAATCAGAAACAACAAGAGAAAGTCAAAGAAAAAGCAAAATTTGCTGCCAAAGAAGCGAAGAAAAAGTCAAGGGGGAAAGTTGATGACGATGAAGAGATTCCAGAGGCCCCAAAGAAATGGAGAGATTACACAGTGGAATTTCATTTTCCAGAGCCTACTGAGTTAACACCACCACTGCTGCAACTTATTGAAGTGAGTTTCAGTTATCCAGAAAGAGAGGATTTCAGGCTATCTGATGTTGATGTTGGGATTGATATGGGTACACGTGTCGCTATTGTCGGACCCAATGGGGCTGGAAAGTCAACATTATTAAACCTTCTTGCTGGTGACTTGAACCCAACAGCAGGTGAAGTAAGAAGGAGCCAAAAGTTGAGAATTGGGAGATATTCACAACATTTTGTTGACCTTTTGGAAATGGATGAAACACCCGTTCAGTATCTTCTTCGTTTGTATCCAGATCAAGAGGGCTTCAGTAAACAAGAAGCGGTCCGGGCTAAGCTTGGTAAATTCGGGCTCCCAAGCAATAATCATCTAACCCCTATTGCTAACTTATCTGGTGGACAGAAAGCCCGTGTTGTTTTCACTTCGATTTCCATGTCCAGACCACACATTTTGCTATTGGATGAGCCCACAAATCATTTGGACATGCAGAGTATTGATGCACTTGCTGATGCACTTGATGAGTTTACTGGAGGTGTTGTTCTTGTTAGTCATGATTCTAGATTAATATCGCGCGTTTGTGATGATGAAGAAAAGAGTCAAATTTGGGTTGTGGACAATGGAAGTGTTGAGGAGTTTAACTGTACTTTTGAAGACTATAAGGAAGACCTACTGAAGGAAATCAGAGCTGAGGTGGATGATTGACACGGTATGTCTCCTATGTTTTAATTTTACACCGTTACATAAAATTATAACTGTTTGACTTGTTTCTTTCGTTCTACACCTTTGTTTGTAAATAGATGTGTATCCATAAACTGATAAACTATAGGCGTTGAAATTGGTTCGGGTCATTTAGTCTATAGATCGTGTCAAAGCGGGTCATGTTGACCCACCGGCAATATTTTGCCTTTTCCATTTGACTTCCATAGATGATTAATGTATTACATATGATTTGCAAACATTATTAGTAAAATAATTGTGATGCGGTTGTAAAATTGAATGCACTTTGGACAACTCATAAACCGAATCGACTACTTTCATATAAACGGGTTTAAACAGGTTGAAATCGTATAACATTAACATATGCAAGAAGATCAGAAATTACAATTTCTATCTTGATATATTTGATTTTTGTTTTTCATGAACAGGAAACTCTGGATGCTGCATTTCTGTGAATTTGAGGCTTGGAGTACATATGTTTAGAGAGCTGAGTGTTTGAAAGGAGGCTATTTTTTAAACATTTTTTCTTCTTTTATTAATTTGTAACATAAGGCTTGCATGTTGCTTCTTTCTTAGTTCTTACTGATATTGAACATGTGAGGGATACAATATAATTGTACCTGCTTTATGGTTCATTTTTGCTAGATTGACAATGCATGCTCCATAGGATATCTACAATTGTAATTCATTTGGAGTGGCATTTCTGATAAACAATGAATGCACATAACAGATTCTAACATTGACTGATAAACAGTGAATGCACATAGCAGATTTAACATACCCTAACAGATATGAAGAAAACTCATGAGGGTAGTAATACCCAGTTCACTTCATATCAATAAACAACATGATTGTGAATCATAGTATTTTTTATCTTATGGAATAGATGTAAGGTCTGTTCGCATCTTATTTCCTAGACTATATTGTTTGTAGTTAGATTTTGCTGGATATATTTATTTATTTGTTCATATTCTAACAAACTAGATTTCTATTAGGTGCTTGATACGAACCCAAAAATGAGGTGTTCTAAACCCGCTTCACACCCTTCTTATTTTATGAGATCAAAGAAGCTCTGCTGGCTCTGAATAAGAAATGCGGTTTAAGCCCTCACATGATCGCAAAATACATGGAGGAGAACACAGACAGCAGTGCTACTCACTGCTACCGGAGAATATTAGGAAGATGCTTCTTCATGTTCGGAACAAAGATGTACAAGCCGACTTGAAACGCCGGGACTTAGCCGGTCAATTCCCTTCCTCTCGACTTGAGGTCGGGTGGTTTCTTCGAGCGAGTAGTAATGATACAAACCCAAAAATAAGGGTCCGACCTAGCTGCTACTGGATAAAAGAAAACGGGACGGAGGGAAAACAATTGAATATTCAGCAAATTAGAGAGTGTGGTTAACAATTCCCGCCAATTTTAGTTTAAATAGGATTGTACCTGCATCTTAGAAAGGAGTCTGGTTAATTCTATATGTTAGTGTTATTGTATTGTATATTTACCCTCTCAAATATGGTTGTTCTTGTAATTTATTTCAGTGAATTAAAGCTTTCGATTTTCAGTTCTTAACAGTAGTCCTTACAACGTCTGTCTCGTTCAAACCAATCCGGACCGACTAGGACTCAAACCTACCATTATGATCCGGTCTTTGGTTCGAATTTCTTATATGTTTTGGTTTCACTTGCCAAATTGGGTTTAACCTGATCCAATATATGTGCATCGTGAATACTTCTTTTTATTTTAAATTAACAACTACACCGTTCCTTTTTCTTCAATACGATACGTATAATTAAGTCGCTGTAAAAATCAATTTAATATAAAAAATCGTGTAATACATTTGTCTGTCACTTTGATCGGTGTAATGAGGGTTAAAAATAAATAATACTAGTGGTTATCGATTTCGCGCTTTGCGCGATGGTTGCTCTGTGTTTCAGTTTTTTGTTACAGATCCTGCTCTTTAGGACTTGTTATATCATAGTCGCCACTTGCATGAGGCTCTGCTGTGAAGTTAGTATCTACAATTATGGATCTGTTTTTAGTGCATCCAAATCAAAACACAGTCTAGGACATCAGAAGCAAAGGACGAAGAGTTGTTCTACGCGAAGTTGGTGCCGTTCTTGCCTCTCTTGTTAATGTGGGTTTCATGGCCTGCATATGTGGTTGTGCTTGTTAGTTACGTGGACATTGCAATAATATTTTGTCTTTAAGTCCTATTTGTATTGTAATTTTACAAACCCCAATTAATTAATTTCACGTGAAATCTAAAGGAAATTCGGACAGTCTTTCGTAATTATATATGTAGAAAACCACCCACATTGTAACATACAAGGTCTATAAGATACGATCACAATACACTACCTAACATTTAACAACACACACAAAATGAATTCTACAAAACAGAACATAGTCACATCGAATGAGGTCTAGCTGTAGGAATTTATGTCACAGTAGTGCTAAACGCGACACATTAACATAAGCACTATACATGCATAACGTCTTGACTGTGAAAAATAATGATAAACATATCAGTAGGCGTTAAGTTAGGTGATGAACTTTTATAATTTATTTTTGGAATCATATGATGCTAAACTACTAATTAGCAAAACCCAAACGGATTAATCTTCAGTCGAAACTTCATAAATCAAGCAAGAAAAAAGGTAAAACTAAACACATCAAGAGAACCCACAAACTAACAAAGCAAAACTTCATAAAACCAACATTTTATTAACAACAAAATCATAAAAGTGGATAACTGAAACTTTAGTCTAATAAAGCAAAACTTTGTAAATCAAGCAAGTTAAAGAAGATAGAACTGAGCACATCAAGAAAACCCACAAACCAAGTCAGACGCATAAAACCAACATTATATAAACAACAAAATCATAAAAGTAGATTGCTGAATCTAAATTTCAAAGTGAAACTTTTAACCTTACTTGAAACTCTTATAGTCAAGAATACCCACAATATAAATCAACCTGCAAGTTACGTGCACGATAATACATAAAAAGTAATCGAATTCCAAAATAGGGGCCAATGTTTATCAATTAATCAAAAGCTAAGAGCAGTAGATCACCTTATGTACCGTAGCGGCATTTAGCAAGATATAACAAACCTCAACCTAATTGAAGACAATAAGGACAGAAGCCGAAATGAACGATGAAGACGATGGGGCAGAAACACAACCTCATAATCATACGACCAAAAAAATCAATTCGCTTGGCATACCAGAACCCAACCAAATGAAACCAAATAGACATTATCAGGGTTTAAGCACAACCACACTTCCAACATCAGTTAAGTAGATGAGAACTCCATAAGCAATGCAAACACACGTCCTTCATAAACACAAATTCTTTCCACATATTCTAATGCACATAGGCAACTACACCTAAGAATAATGAAACATGGTTACATAATCATGTGCGCAACAACACGATCGTAACAGCAAGAACAAAGAGTAGCACACATAGAAATGATGCGGTGGCCGATCCTAGGGTGCAACATCTCTGGACAAAAACAAACAAAACGGTAACCGCAAGTCCAAAGGCCAACAAACATTTTCTATAGAGCCAAAAATCCAATGAGCGATTGTAAGGCTCCAAGAGCACACAGACATGCAACAATTTACAACACAAACAAACCAACACAGGTCAAATAAAACGAAAGGCGGAGCGTAAAACCGAAGATTCAGTTAATATTTAAGTAGCTGAACATTTTTACGGGCTTTATTCAAATAACCAACAAAACAATTATCGAGGACAAGTGCACGCCTGAAAGACAATCAACATGAGCAGATTTGCTAAAGTTAGCACCTAAATTTGATATAAATTAGTTAAAAAAAACCCGACTCACCTTTGCTACGATCAGTCTACCATCGCCTCCTTCGCAGCAGAAGAATCGATTTGAAGGGCAAAAACCCTATCATTGATCGTGAAAGCATTAGGAACCACCAGCCACCTCCGTTGTTCTTCGTTGCCCTCTCGACCCCTTGCAACAAAACCCTAATCGCGACCACCATCCTTCAACATAACCACCGGTTGCACTCTTCCTCAACCACCCTTGCCACCGTCAGCGTCGGCACCTTTGCAAGCACCATTGTTCAAAACCCATGCCACAACCCCATCACCAACATCATACAACATCCGATCACCACCACGGCTCCCTCCTCGAAAAAACCGCCTTCAGGGAAAGAGACGGTGAGGTCTCACTCCCTTTCTCTGCTCTACTTTAGACGTAATGAAAATTACCAAAATAACCCCATTTTACTGTTCATTTCACTTACTTTTTAAATATATAGGTCAATAAGTTGTCACATAACTCTTTTATCTATCACAAAACAAATGGCGTTGTGTATATGTGGTTTTCATTGTTGTATTCATTCTATGTATTCAGATTATTAGTGTGATTGAAATGAATTATAAGTTTAAAACAGAGAAGTTAAATATGATCATTTAAAAATATATATTTATTCACTTATTACATAACATATAAAAACGAAATTTATTGTTACCAAAATATAAGGGGACAAGAAGAAGAGATGAGCTCACTTATTGTTATTAACTCACTTTTACTTTTTGCAAACTCACCATTTTTTTTCTTCTTAAACATTTAGTATTCAAATTTACAACTTGAAACAAAATAAATTGTATTAATTTCTTACCTACCATCTAAAACAAAATTTTTAAAAGAATATATTAAGTTAAATGATTATTTTAGCCTGCAAACAGACGTTTTGTATGTTTTCAAATTACTATTTATAGAAAGTATATGAAGCTAAATATGATTATATAAAAGCATATAAATATTCACTCAGTACATAACATCTAAAAACCAATAGGAAAAGTTACCAAATTAACCAATTGATCAAATAAAATTACCAAAATAAACATTTAAAAAATAAAAACTAACAAAAAATAAACAAATCTGAATCTGACATGTGGCAATTGCTCGCCACGTGGGCGAGGAAAAGTCATAATTCCTCGCCGAAAAGCTGACCGGGCGAGGAAAGCACATAATTTAACTCTGACATGGCACTTTTTCGCATGTTCCTCGTTGATATGACTGATTCCTTGCTAACTGGGCTAGGAATCATGAGTTTTCCTCATTTATAATTACCAAAATGCCACATCTCGCTCAGAATTTTCATTTTATTTAGAATACAAAATTTTTAAAAAAGTATTTACAAAAATTATAAAATAGAAGTAGTTTTATTTTTTTTTTCATTTGTTGTTTTTTACACACTTAAATTGATAATTTAATGTGATTTTCTCTTGGATGGCTCATTTATCGCTCTTAACCCACTCTTTGTAAACTCACCATTTTTTCTTCTTAAACATTTAATATTCAATTTAAAACTTGAAACAAAATAAAATGTATTCATTCCTTACCTAACATCTAAAAACACAATTTAGAAAGAAATTATTAACTGAAACGACTATTTTAGCATGCAAATAGATGTCTTGAATGTTTTTCAAACGTAGTCATTGATTAAATTGGAAGGTGGTGAGACCATAAAACTTTTTAGCTCAGTGATAGCCCCATGACTTCTCAAATGAAGGTCGTGAGTTCGAACATCACTCGGAGTAAATTCGATGTAAATTTGACCCGAATCGATTTTGAATAAAATTTACGTCATCACGTAAATAAAAATAAACATATCACAATATTATATTTGAACTTTTGAAAAACGTTATATTGTAAAAGTTATAAGAGAAAAACTGAATATGAGTAAAATTTATTATATTATTATTAAATTCAAAAGAAAAAAACAAAGCTTCGTTGGACACGAGTGAAGACGCCTCTTCTTTTGGAGGCAGACGACTCTATTTTGCAGGCCTATACGTCTGTATTAACCACATGTCTGATTTTTAGTGAATCCAGACGTTCTTGCTTGTTTTTAGAGCTGCTGACGCTTTATCTGAACAAACAAACAAACAAACATACCCAGTAAATCCCACTCAAGAGCAGGGTCTGGGAGGGGTGGTTGGTGGCGAGTCTTTCCTCTATCTTGGAAAATAGAGAGACCGCTTCCGAAGAGACCCCCGACTCAGTAAGGAAAACAATAACCGTAACAATTATGGTATACAGCATACAACACACAGGTAAAGATCACATAAAAGCTAAGAAATTGAGTACAACAGATACTCTTCAAGAAACGCGCGAAAGGGCAGATTAAAGAAAACAGGGGTCCCGCAACTAAGTCTACGACTACCCTTCCTACCCACAGATCCCGCTAAAAGTCGTTAATTTTAATTCTACGCCTCCATGCACTCCTATCCTCGATCATGTGCTCAGAGAGGTGCAAGTCTACCATATCTCGCCTAATTATCTCGTCCCAAGTCAACCTAGGTCTACCTCTACTCCTCATACCCTCAACGTTGATGTTCTCTACTGCTCTAACTGGTGCTACCAACGGCCTCCGCTTTACGTGTCCAAACCATCTTAATCTTCCCTCTCGTATTTTATCTGTGATACCAGCCACCTCTAGCCTCTGTCGAAACACGTCGTTTCTTATTCGGTCCAATCTTGTGTGGCCACACATCCACCTCAGCATTCGCATTTCCGCGACCTCGATTTGTCTCTGGTGCGATTTCTTTATGGCCCAACATTCTGTTCCGTATAACATAGCTGGACGAACTGCCGCTCTGTATAGTTTTCCCTTTAGTTTTGCTGGGAACCTCTTATCACACAGGATCCCTGATGCTGCTATCCATTTGCACCATCCTGACTACACACGGTGAGCTACATCGTTGTGTATCTCTCCGTCATCCTGTATGTACGAGCCCAAGTATTTAAACCTAAATGTCTGTGGTACTGTCATACCCTGGATACTTATTTGGGTGTCCTCTTCATCCCCCCCACTAAAGTTACAATGCATGTATTCCGTCTTAAAGCGACTTATCCTTAAGCCTCTGCTCTCTAGTGCGGCTCTCCACTGTTCTAGCCTCTCGTTAAGCACCTTTTTAGATTCTGATATTAAGACAATATCATCCGCAAACAGCATGCACCACGGGACTGGTTCTTGTATAGACTTCGTCATCTCATCCAACACTATTGTAAAGAGAAATGGACTCAATGCCGATCCTTGGTGTAGTCCCACTTCCACCGGAAAAAGTCTGTGTCTCCGACTGGTGCTCGCACACACGTTTTTGCCCCTTCATACATATCCATTATTATTTTCATATACCTCTCTGGTACCCTTCTAAGTCGTAGACTTTCCCAAATGAGTTGACGCGGCCACTGTCATATGCTTTTTCTAGGTCAATGAAAACCATATGTAGGTCCCTTTTATTTTCTCTATATTTCTCCATTATCCTTCTTATGCCGTGTATGGCTTCTGTTGTGGAGCGTCCTGGCATAAATCCAAATTGGTTTACCGTTATCTGGGTCTCTCGTCTAATTCTCGTGTCAATAACTCTTTCCCATAGTTTCATCGTGTGACTCAATAGCTTAATTCCCCTGTAATTTGTGCAACATTGTACATCTCCTTTATTCTTATATATGGGGACTATGACACTGCTTCTCCATTGCTCTGGCATCCTCCCGGTTTTGACGATAGTGTTGAATAAGTCTGTTAACCATTCCAGGCCCTCGTCTTCTAGGCACTTCCACACTTCAATCGGTATGTTGTCTAACCCTACTGCCTTAGCCCTTCCCATTTTCTTCAGCGCCCTCATAACTTCGTCGACAGTGATACTTCTACAATAACACTTGTTTTGTTGGTTTGGTTGGGTTGTTTTATCGATGGCAGATTGTTGATTAGGGTTCGTTATGTTGAAAAGGTTATCGAAGTAAGTTTTCCATCTCGCCTTGATGTCGTTCTCCTTCACCAAGACCTTTCCATCTGCAGCCTTTATAAACTTTACCATTCTGAGGTCTTGTCTTCCCCTTTCTCTTGCTCTGGAAATCTTAAACATGTCATATTCTCCTTCTTTCGTCTCTAATCGCTTATACATTTTCTCGTACGTTGTGTTCTTTGCCTCTGACACAGATTTTTTCGCCTCTCGCTTAGCCTCCTTATATTTATGTTTTAGCTCTGCTCGTTCTTCGTCATTATTACATTGTAAAAGGTCTCTAAAACTTTGTTGTTTAATTTTTACCTTCTCCTGTACATTTTCGTTCCACCACCAGGATTCCTTCTGACCTACTATCCTATTTGTTGCAAGTCCAAGAGTTTCTTTAGCTGCTTGCATAACTGTAGTTGCCATTTCTTCCCACATTTGATTTGCGTCTTTCTGTGGCCTAGTTTGGATCATTGGTATGACCTTATCTCTAAAGGTGGTAATCTTTTCGTCTTTGAGCAGGCCCCATCTGATCGTAGGTCTAAATCTCTTAATTGGCCGGACAATTGCTCTCTTCACGCGTAGATCAGCCACCAACATATGATGTTGAGTCACTACAGACTCTCCCGGGATTGTCTTACAGTCTTTCCACGAGTTACGGTCTTCTCCCCTCATCAGCAGATAGTCTATCTGCGTGTGTCTCCCGCCGTTGCTAAACGTGATTAGATGCGAGTCTCTTTTCTTAAAAAACGAGTTTATGATGCCTAGGTCATGCGCTAAAGCAAAGTCAAGGAGCTCCCTTCCGCCTTCATTCCTCAGACCAAACCCAAAGCCTCCATGAACCGACGGAAATTATACACTTTAAGGAAAAAATAATAAAAAAAAAAAGACATTTGGGGAATTTCTAAGATAAAAAAGAACATGACGACACGTCAGCAACGAAGAAGCCCATCCCAGCACGCCACTGCGCACCCATACTATCATTGGCCCAACTTCCAACCCCCAATCACACATCGCCACGTGTCGACATCGATCAATCCAACAACAATCTTTCTTCATGTCTCTGCAAAAGCAATACTTCCATTATTATCAATTTATCATCATCTACTCTGCAAAACCATCGTTTTCCACCATTATTATTATTATTATTATTATTCCTCTTACATTATCTTCTTCACTTCAATTTCTCCCCATATGCACAAATCATTCACTAAACCCACACGATTATTATATACATCCAATATGCACCCACAAATCCTCCCTATATCTATCTCCAACCCCTTCGTTTCAGATCCCACACCATCATCTTCAATCATGCCCATTTCAGCATCATCAAAGGCTGAATCAGTGTTCTTGAAGGGTTACGATGGTGACGATTTGGTCCATTCAGTGATTGAAGATGGTAAGAAGTTCGAGAGTAAACCCTTTCTACCTAGGGTTTCAAGTCACGGGAGTGTTAATGGGGATCTGATTGTTACGAGTTCTGTTTGCTATCAGCAACGACGTCGTCGTGCTGCTAGTGATTCGAATTTGGGGGATGTTCGTGGTGGCAGACGGCGGTTTTTGTGGAACGGTGGTGGTCGGAGTGATGGGGTTAGGGTTTTTGTCGCACGATTTGGGGATAAAATGTTGGGGTTTATTAGGTAAATTTGCTTTCTTTACGCTACAAGAATTTTGTTTTGTTGAACATTCATCAATATATGCACTTTAGGCACTGTTTAAGTGTAGTACTGTAGTAAGATGTTGATCAATGGGTAAATTGATAATTACTCTTATCGCACATGGGATTGATCGTGGTAGAGATCTTGATTATTGGTATCACCTCAATATTCTATATACAATTAAGTATAATTTAGTTGTTAATAGTTAAGAGTCTGATAATCGCACGTGGAAAGATTGGTCAAGTTTTAATCTATACTTCATGTAATTCTTGTGGTTATTTCTTGGTGATTGTATATGGGTTCCTAGCACCTTGCTAGTATTTAACTATTTATGGAATTTTCTTGCTGTTCAAATATGAAATAGTTAAGAGTCAACATGCATGCATACAGCATACTAAGTTGATCTTCTATTTGCATGAAAATTGGAAATCATTTGTGAGATTTATCTTTCTATTTTTAGTAGATGTTATGTTTTCACTTCATAGATAGAGTTAATTTGTAATTAATTGAGGATGATTTCCTCTTTGTACCATTTAGGAGCTGATTATGCATTGAATGATTAATGATAATGTATGGCTTTTAGTATCCATGATATAACAGCTATGCATTAATTGTTTATGTTTTCTTCATTGTCTTAATGTTGGATATGATTATGATTATACTGATCATCCATGATAACAAGATAACAGGTCTTTGTTGTTAATATGTTTTCTGGATCTTTTTCTTTTCTTCAGATCAGGCTATAAGTTGATTACAGGATTTCTTTCTTTACAATGTTACGCGGTCCTAATTATGCCAGGTGTACTTCAAGGTTTGTAAAGTTGGTGACGTGCCTCAGGTCATTTCTCACATGTTAATAACAAATTACACAGTTTTTATGTCAATTTGCATAGATTTCTGATGTCATTTGACTTCCTTAATGAAATTTGACTGCTTAAGTGTTGCAGTTGCTTATTACTATTATTTCTCACGTCAGATACGCCGTGATATTGTTTTTGGTGATCAACCAAGGAATAAGTATGTTTTATGATCATGTTGACTTGTTACTTTATATATAGCAAAAGTTTATGTGAACAAATAATTGATGGAATTGTTAACTTTTGCAGACTTGATATATATTTACCTAAAAGTGATGGGAAAAATGATCGTCCAAAACCTGTCATTGCTTTCATCACGGGAGGAGCCTGGGTGATAGGGTAATTTTTTTTATAAAGATTATATTGTGAACTTGCGACACTTGTAGAGCTTCCTTTCCATCGTTACTCGTTTTGAGCACTAAAATTTTCTTATTGCAGATATAAAGCTTGGGGTTCTCTTCTAGGACGCCACTTATCAGGTACAGACGTCATAGTGGCATGCATAGACTACAGGTAGTTTAATATCCAAATGCAAAGTTAGGTTTTCTAATTCACAGTAAACTTTTTATTAATTATTGCTATGTACTTTTGTTTCAAGAAATTACCCCAAGGCTACCATCAGTGAAATGGTTAAGGATGCTTCACGAGGCATCTCATTTGTGTGCAATAATATCACCGAATATGGTGGTGATCCAAACAGGTACATTTGTTTTACTTGTGATAAAACTACTGTTTTGGGGCTTTAAATTGGTTTATTGTGATTTTGAAGGATTTATTTAATGGGGCAGTCTGCTGGTGCACACATTGCTGCATGCGCCCTTGTGGAGCAGGCAATCAAAGAGTCTGATGCAACACAAACTACTACATGGAGTGTATCCCAAATAAAAGCTTATTTTGGACTATCAGGAGGGTATGACCGTCAATTGGTTTTATAGATACATTCTTAATGTATCTATATTCACCGATTGTTTTTGTTTATAATATCTTTTTGCAGATATAATCTGTTTAATCTGGCAGAGCATTTGAATACAAGAGGTCCATACAAGTCACTTTTTATGAGGTACTATAGCATGTATCTGCATTTTGTTCTCTCTTTTCCTATGTCCCTACTTTTAATAGGCGTAAAACTGAGAAAAGTTACAAATTTCTTCAGAATAATGGGAGGGGAGGAATCTTTAAGTAAATATTCTCCAGAAATTGTTGTGCAAGACCCAAACAATCAGAATGCAGTTGCTCTCTTACCTCCAGTTGTCCTATTTCATGGGACAGCAGATTATTCGATTCCAGCAGATTGCAGGTATGTTTGACTATAAAATGTAGGTATGTGACTATAAAATGTGTGAACGTGTGTGTCTATTATATGTAAAAACGGCAGAAACGCTATAAACCTGAGGCATATAAGTTATTTATTATGTGATCATTTTTCTGTTGATACAATTACTATGTTAATAATTTGAAAAGAAACAAATGTTGTTTACAGTAAAACGTTTGCGGACAGCCTCCAAAGACTAGGAGTGAAAGCAGAATTGAAGTTATACGAGGGGAAAACTCACACCGATGTGTTTGTTCAAGTATATTTTTCCATCCACTTTTTGCTTTACTATATATTTATAAGCATTTTATGACATATTATTCTCTTTCAGTGCCCCATATTTTGAATTCCACATCCTAATAATCCCTCTTTTTGACAACTTGTGTCTTAAATTAGGATCCAATGAGAGGGAACGACAAATTGTTTGACGATTTAGTTGCAATAATACATGCTGGAGACGAAGAAGCTCTTGCCAGACAAGCAAGAGCGCCTCCAAGGCGCCGCCTTGTGCCTGAATTCATGTTAAAACTGGCTGGAAAAATCAGTCCGTTTTAATAATTCAATCAGTCATATATATCACCTCACATCTTTTGTACGTAGGCCTCACATTCTATATAGATTGTTTCATCTTGTCATGTAATCTGATAGTAAACTATCGTTCAATCAAGATGCATGTGTATAGATAGATACATGTGGAAACAAAGACAATGAGTTGCAGTATGTGATAACGATATACCAATTTTAAAGCAAGTTTTGTTCACCAAGCCCAAGTTGACCCTTACAGTTTAACACCCATCGGACTGTGTACATGCAGAAGCCTCGTGAATTGGGTTTGTTTTTTCGTTCATTTGATTAATTTTTTGAACACTAAAATGTTTAATTTAATGTGTTTCTTGGTAAATAGTTGTTAGGCTTATGCTTTTTACCAATTTTAATATCACAAGGGTCTTTGATCTCACAAATCAACTCATATTTGAACTGTTCTAAATACAATTGTAATATACTAGCATGTGACAAATGTAGGTTTTAAGAATTTACTTCTTAAAAGATACTGACTTGATCGTCAGAGGTTGTTCCTGACAGGTCACTTATTTACTGGTTTCACTACATACGCTCGAAAAAGCTAGAAGCGGTCGTCCAACCCCGGTACAAACCTCTATCCATTGGAATATGTAGCAACTGAGTTTGTTATCAGGTCTTAAGTATGATAAACATAAATTCGATAAGATTGGAATTTGTATGTAACTTGATTCATAACCAATTCAAGCATATATGTTATGAAAGGAACTTTGGATTGTGTTTATTCCATTTCATGAAAATATAAAATAGAAATAAGAACAAGATTACAAGCCCACTCAGTGTTCATAATAATAAACTTCATTACTACTCAGCCTTTTCCTTCTTATTTCTTCTGTGTGGCAGCACTCTTCACACCTGATGTCCACAACACCGTCAAATCGTAACCAATAAATGATATCATTGATTTGTAGTCTCCGGGTTCTCATGATCGCGAATGGGTTTATGAAATTGTTGAGATCATTTATATACCTTCTTCCTCGGTTCACGAGGCTGAGCGGGCTTTCTAGGGGCCGCTTTTGGGGCCGAAGGTTTGGCTGCGCGCTGATGGTTTAGCAGCCTCCTTAACAGGCTTCTCGATTTTTATCGATGCCATTAATTCCTTTAGTTGTTGCCTTTGATGTATCCTTACACAGAGACTGGTAAATCTATAGCTGGATTTAAGGAAAGAAATAACTACTTAACAATTTGCATTATAGATTCTCTATAGGATTGAAGATGTGACTCAGAACACTATATTGTTTTGATGCTTAGAAACAAGTTGTAAATCATAGAGCATATGATCCCATAATGCCATATGCATGCACATATAGACTATAACCCATGCTTAGAAGCTACAATGATTTGTACCGTACAATTATTTAGTGCATATATTGGTATATTCTTGTTACTGTTCGGACCTTCGGTTGACATTTATCCAGTGTTAACCGGTGTTTCTCATGCCAGCAGCAATGCCATTGATGGTAATAAGCAATGCATCTCTAAGTTTATGATTCTCAGTGTCACTTCTCAACCTCTTCAAAATCTCAACCTGCAACATGTTGAGGGGATTAAGATACGGAAGCCGGCTCTCGATCAACTTCCTTAAACTTTTGTTATTCTCGGAAAGCTTGTCGTGTCCTGTAACAACTAACACATATTTCTCGGTTGACAAAAGCTCTTTCCTAAGATCGTCACCGAGACCCCTCCGAGATTCATGAACCAGGACTTGATCATAATGTTTAACAATTGAGCTATCAGCTTTCCCCAAAACCATTTCTATCAGGTCAAGTGTAGACTGAAAAAAAGGCCATTCATTGTAAGCTGCTTTTAGTTCTGTAACTTGTCCTTTATCACAAACACCTTTCAAACCAGCTCCAACTCCAAGCCAAGCTGGAAGAACGAATCGTGTTTGTGTCCATGCAAATATCCATGGGATGGCGCGTAGATCTCCGATTCCTACTGAGGTTTTACGCCTAGTTGGACGGCTGCCAATGTTTAGGTGTCCAAGTTCAGCTTGTGGTGTGGCTTCTTGGAAGTAAGTAATGAACTCTGGATTGTTGTAAACCGTGTTGCGATAACTTTGGGAACTCAGGTTGGAGATTTCTTCCATGAGATTCCGCCAGTTTTCATCTCGTGGCGGTTTTGGGGGACGGAGGGTGGCTAGTAGGACCGCTGTTGTGTAGATTTCTAACTGACGGACAGCCATTCCTGGCAGCCCAAACTTGGCTTGCACCATTTCTCCTTGCTCAGTTGATCTAAGTGTACCCTACACATTCCAGCAATGGATCAAAATGCTACTTGGTGGAACAGATGCATGCAACATCACATAAAATTACATACTATACACTAGATTAAGTTTCAAATTATAGCATTTCATAAACTTAGCCACGTCTACCGGTCTTGGACCGATCAAAAAAAGAACCCAATTGGGCTTCTGATCTTAACTGGGCCTATAAATGGGCTTTAGGGCTATGTCTATGGCAGATCTTGGCCCACTTTACGGTAGTGTGGCCCACATGAGCCCAATAGAAAAAGAGGGAGGGGCCCACTTTTTAGGTGCATTGAGAGGCAGGCAGCACATATAGTATGGCTCAAGAACATACCATGACAGAACCAGGTGGCTGGGATTGAATAGCAAGATGTGTAGGACCACCGCCACGCCCGATACTGCCACCGCGTCCATGGAAAAGAGTAACCTTGATACCATACTCTTTGCATGCAGCTACAACATCTTCTTGAGCTTTGTAAAGTTCCCATGCAGCAGCAAAACGCCCAGCGTCTTTACCAGAGTCGGAGTATCCAACCATTACCTGCATAAATTAGTCATTAGCATCTTAACTAATTTTACATTGCATTCATATTCATATACAATGATATGCTTGTATAAAATGCCCGAATGAGTAATGGCATACCTCTAGGTGTCCATTGTGATTCTTTATGATGTGGTTTTTATACCAATCAATTGATAATAATTCTCGTATCACTGAACCAGCTGATCTCAGATCTTTCACAGTTTCAAACAGAGGAACCACCCGCAATCTATTTAAGTGAATCATGATATGATTGTGAAACCATAATTATTGCCACGTATGCATACATACATACATACATACATACATACATACATAATCAGTAAGAAATACGATCGCCAAACTTACATTCCACCACGGCATGGTTTTCCTTGTTCTCCTGCAACAGCAAGACGAGCATCCTTCTGCAGAAGCTCCACAGCAAGGACATCACTTGCCTGTAATGTAAATTGAATCAAGAAATTAATTTGATGTTCATATAAGATATGATAAAAGATATTTTTAACATGCTTTAATCTAAAACTTTTTAAGAATTGCTCTTTTTTATCATACATTTGAGGCCATGGAAATCACATACGCTCCTAGGGAATCATCTCCCAACTCAGCTGAAACACGGAAGGTGTCCAGAACTTCTTTAACTTCAGAAGAAACCTAATAAAGAATATCAAGAAAATTCAGAGAAAAGATAATTAGTTGTTTAAAGGAGAAGAAACAGTGGTTCATCGACTTCCTTTCAGTACAAGAATGGTGTTACCTCTATAGTTGGTGGGACAAGAGGCCTCTTTCCCTTTAGCTCTCTTGTTAGAAACTCTACTCTCTTTTTCTCATCCCATTCACTGTATTTTCCCATATCAAGATATTTGGTAATTGCATCAAGAGTATCTGAATGTCTACCTGATTCCTGTCACATGTCAATAATGCCATAAGTATTAAAATGGGGATGGTTTCTGTAAATTAAATATGATATAGAACGAACCTGACGGAGATCAAGCTTCATCAGTACCATCCCAAAGACAGAAACTCTTCTTATTAGATCCGCGAGTCGTCCATCTGCTAGAATTCCTGCCCCACAGGATTGCTGTGACAGGTAAAGTGTTATACATATGCCTACCAAAACAACATATGAAATTATCAATGATCATATTTGTGTATAATACCAAAGATTCATAGCACATCATGAGTGGTCGCATTAGCTGATCTGGTGAGTCGTAGTAATCACCAGGATCCTGATCACAAGGAAGACCTTCTAGAAGCTGTTCTAATCGTCTGCGAGTGTTCATAAGCTGGAATTACATGGAAAAGCTATTGTTTTATAATCTCATAAAAATATGAAAATCACTGGTGTACCAACTATATTTGAAAATGAATTGGTTATCCATAAAGAGAAAGAAATTTATTGTAGTTCCACTTCTTGCTTTAAAAATAGGAAAGACTCGTCGGAAATAGTTTGTTTGCTTGGATCTTAATATCTTCATATTTCAGGTGTACCAAAAATTAGCCATTGATATATTTATATTTCAGGTGTACCAAGAATTAGCCATTGATATCTTAATATTTCAGGTAGAGTCTTCAATCATACATGTATCACTTAAGGATTACCTTATCTTTTACATCCCCGAGGACAATCCTGTAAGGAGAAATGGTAGATTTCTGAGGCATGCTTGGTTCAAGAAGCTTCCTGAAGCTGGCTTTACCGACTTGTGTTTCAGAAAATGTTTTCTTCTGACCAAGCTGACTGGGGCTGAAAGATCCAGATTTTGGTGTAAGAGGTTGCTGAGGGGTGTTTGTACTAGATTGGTTCCCATCTACATTTTCTTTCAGATCAGTGTTGCTTGAACTTGCAGATGAAGTCACCTGCTCATCCTAGAAATGTGCAAAATAGAATTCATTTGCAGAGTTGAGGGTGATAAGTGCATCCTAGATGTGACAATTTCAATACATTTGTGTTTTCATCTCAATAGATGAAATGGGTCAAATAAGAATAAAAGCTTAAATGAGAAAGGGTCAAATGGGTTGAAAGTGTCCCAAAGTTATCTTTAGAGCAAAGAACCTCCTAAAGTTTTATTGAATGACTCAAATTATTATTGTAGAATATTGCTTTAGTAACCATAAATCCATATGTAATGTACCGCACATTTGTAACAGTTCAAAATAAATGGACAAAAAAGTGTTTTTGATCAACCCGACCTAAACTCAACCCGCACGTCCTGTCACCTCTAATTACAATCTGATGGATCCAGGGTGAAGGAAAATATCAACTTATTGGTAAAGTTGTTTTACCTTGCTTTTCAGGGGTTTGTACTCTGATCCAGGAACATCTAGGCGGGGATAATGAGATTCCACTTCATTGCATTCTATGGAAGCAATAAAAAATCTGTCAGTTTCTAATTTGACTATATTACTTCATAATGTCAAATTAAATCAAGCGATCTTCATTTTTTTTGTTATGCCGGTAAAATCAATGATTAGCTAGTGTTTTAACCTGTACAAGATGGTACATCAGCTTGAGCCGGAAGTTGTGTAGGTAGGCCATAACCATGATGGGTTTGATGCTTTGTTGTATGGCTCCAACTCATGTGCCGCTCCTCTTCAGATTTTTCTGAAAATATATACTTAATGTAATAAATAACCAACACCTGACACATCTACAATAAATTAACAAGAAAATAAATAAAAGACCTTTATTAATAATATCATTTGCCAAATGTGACAGGCTATTGCTACACTGGTTCATAGAAAGTTCGAATCTCAGGTTGTCAACTTCTCGTGTGTAAAGATCAATCGCCATCCACCTTGATAGAAGAGATACGTCTCTTGTAACCTGCAGTAAAAATATAAGTCATCTGCTAGATAAATGTTATTAGTACTGAAATGTAATTCATACACTTGACTTTAAAAAAAGGATCCAAAAGCTCACCTTTGCAGTGACATTAGGATTTCCATCTCGATCACCCCCCATCCAGGATCCAAATCTTATTGGTGTGCATGTCAAAGGAAGTGGCCTCCCAGTATGCTGAAAGAAAAACAAATATATAAACAGGTTTATATGAAAGGATCAAAACGTAACACTAATACTAGTTTATATATATATATATATACCTTCTTTAGAGCGTTGCTGAGACGGCGTAAGTAATGGGGTATGGCTTTCCAAAGGGACTGCTCAACATAATTTAATCCTGGTTTTGTATAAACAATAAGTAATTTCATTATCTTTAGAAGGATCAAAACATAAAGTTTAAATAATTTTAAGAATATGTATCACCAAAAAAAGTTTACCAGCTCGAGCTTCATCCACTGGTGTAGGCTTGTGGCGTCTAAGTTCATCTGTCTGCCATATAGAAGTTATCTCTCTCACCTATAAAATTAAGTACTGAAAATTATTCACAAAACGATTTATTAACTTTTGCTTCTATTCAATAGAATTCGCAAGAGCACCAGATCTTCTATTAGAGCATCTTGATCTTCCTGTGTAAGATCCTTGCGGTCGTTAACTTCTAACAGATGCTGCAAAAATTAAATATTGAAAGTCATATTATTTTATTAATAACTCAACCAAAACTTCATCTCAAAAAGTAATCAAACAACTTACAGAAATTCTGATGTGTTTATATTGAAGAGTACGCCTGTTAATCTGAGTGGGATGTGCAGTGAGGACTATCTCTACCGCCTGTAAGAAATTCATAAAGTTAGTTGAGAAAATACAAAATATAATAAATATCTAACAAAAATGTAAAATTCCAAAACCATACCTGATTGCATACTGTGTCATAAAGCACATCTGGAGAAAGGCCACTTTGAATCAGCTGATTAAAAGTATCATCACATGATTTTGAGGCCTGTGCCACATTCCTTGCCTTACGAGACCTGCAAGTAAATATATTTTGTCATTTCATAAACCTTTCCTTCTCAGCGAGCATTAGTAACTGAAATTTAATTTAAACTGAGAAATTGATCTAAGCTTTAATTGAAACAATATTGAAGGATGGATTACCTGTGATGAGTTTCAGCAATCCCCATTAAGCTAAGAAAATGACTAAAAGCTCTAGCGAGCATCAAGGCTTCCTCTAGTGTCAAGTTTGATAACTCAGAAGCGAGTTGCTTCTCTAGAACCTCCGCGGTGTCTTCAATCCCAGCTGCTCTTATAAGGCATGCACTCTGCAATTCCATCACAAATTTCCATCCAAAGCAACTTCATGATCAGTACTATTTTATATCACAAATAGCAAAATAAAAGCACAATACCACAAATCTAAGAATCAAAACAGGGGTTTTGATATGCAATTATAAATATAAGGAACACATTTCTTGTAAGATGCATATATCAAAAGTATTTGTACATGTTCTTGATCTTTAGTTTACAAATACCAAAACAGCATTTCTTCACATTTCTTTACACCTTAAACATATGTAAGTACATGAATCAAGAGTATTCAATGTTGGATCAAATTGCACAAAACACATTGTCACATAATCAATTTCTCATGTCCGTCACTAGGATTAAATCACAAAATATCATCTCAGTGTGTAATAAATATACATGGTTCTACATTTTAGTTATTTACTATCTGCTTTTTGAATCATATTCTCCTATGAAGCTGGCATGCTAAATGTTTAAGTTAATTTTAAATGTTCTGTTTCACTAGCACTCCGTTTTGTTATAAAAACAAGTTCATATACTGTACTTTTGTTCTTAAGCCAATACATTGAGATCACATTCAGTCTTTTCAGTTTTCCATTGATCTATTCAATTGCTTTATACGACTGCCAGTTTATAGTTCCATACATATTTGTAAAATTAGTGTGCGTAAAATGACTATTAATCCATTCAATCAACAAGCCTCAATCTGCTACAGATATACAAACCACAACACTCCAAGTTCTAAATTCATAGCACAGCTAGTTATGTACGTGATGTACAACTAACAGGTAAACATACACATATGCATTAGCACACTTGTACTGTACAACTACCAACGTCATGTTTCTCGTGCTAAATCAGATCTCAACGTCATGTTCCAACTTTTAAGGCACGGGAAAAGGGAGCATATCACCAGAATCAGTACAAAAAGTAAAAACAGATCACATTTATGCTCGTATATACGTTAATCAAATCACCAATGGAGTAAATCACAGTATTAGAAGATAAAAACACAAATCGCTCGAACAAACATGAATCATAAACCTCATTTCGTCAAATTCTACTCTCGCATCACAATTCAACCGTAAAACTACCATCTCCTCATTCAGATCACAATCAACACACATCAACGCATCAAAACAGCTCGATGTATTCACGCCTCATATCATAGATTCATAGCAATTCATCTAATCAACGAAAACATTCAACAATCACCAAACAACAACCGAATAAAAACTGAAAACACCTCGATGAATTCACGCCTCACATCATAAATTCATAGAATCATAGCAATTCATCTAATCAACGAAAACGTTCAACAATCACCAAACAACAATAAACAGAAACCTGAACATGTAAGGAGGCATAATATTAACAGTATTACTACCTGAGAGAGAGTACGAGTTCGCTCTATCTTCTCCATGATATTGGGACCGACTTCTCGTTGCAGAACGTCGTTGAGGAGGCTAAACAGAAGCGCGAGATCATCGTCGTAGCTCTGGAAGGAGATCTCCTCCGCTATGTCATCTGTAATGTCTGTCATCTTCTACCTGTGAGTACTGTGAGATCAATGAAGAAACCGTTAATGGAGGTTGATTGTTGCAGGTGGATGTGTGGGATTGTATGGTGTGGTGCGTGAAGGTGTATGTATGTGAGCGATTGGTGTAGCGTACGAAACGACGAACGTTGACGTGTGTCAAGGGTTCACGGGATTAACGGAGGACGGTGGGACCCAAGTCCTTTGGCATTAATGTTATCGAGGGCTATGGTGAATCACCTGATTGCATGCTCTTTTTTTCTTTTCTGTTATGAGTATTGTATATGAATTTTTTGCTGATTAGAAAAGTAAGTTATGATTACGTATATTTTAAGATTGTTGGTTTCCCTTTAAACCAATCAAAGTATAGTTAAGTGACAGTTACACTCATTGATATTTGATAATCTGTCATAACGTATGACGTATCATTTTTTTAACCTGTAAAGGTACCGCAATAATAGAATATATACCGTAATAATAGAAGATTGATTCATCTCTAGCAGGGTATCGGACCAATGGTACACAACCGCAAGTGACCATCAACACTGAAAAAACTTGTATTAGAAAAGAAATAGAAAACGAAGAGAATAAAATCAAACGAAAAGTAAGCGTAAAAACGTTGAACCACGTAAGCGAAACGCAAAACATATAAAACAATAAATAACTCAATCTAGAACCAACGTGTTGCGACAGGGTCGTTAAACTGGAAAAAATAAGGGTAAAAATGTTGAATCACACATATGTGTTGCGGTGTGTTACTCGCAAAATTTAGACGAAAACGCAAAACAAAAAAAAATTATGTAATATGAAAAGTATGTGGGATCAAAGATGAAAATAAAAGAAATATTAGGGTTAAATTGTAAAAAATATAAAAGTAATAGGTTAAAAAAAAGATTAAGCTTAAGAAAAATACAAAAGTAGTTGCAATCCACTAAACACAAAATACAACCCACTAAACATACCAAACTTGATAATTAATATTATATAAATGTTTTATGTCTTGCATTTGTTCGGCTCAAATCATGATTTATTTAATCATATAAGTTAACAGTGTATGAATTTTCGAAAAGGTATAAAAAATGTTCTATCTTATTATAGATTAGTGTGTCACATCAATGACTTAAGCTAAATGACACCTTTGTCAACAAAGGATCACATACATAGCATTTGTATATATAACTAGTATGACACTCGCGTTTTGCGACGGTGTCATCATTCGTAGTGGTATATACTGATAGGGTAATACAAATATGATGTGGGTGTTAAAATTAGTAAAAACTAATATAACCAGTAGGTGTATCAATTAATGTAAACCCTAAACTTAATTAAAGGGAAAAACAAAAAAAAAACAAAAATAACTAAAAATCATTAAAAAATATTTATATCATGTAGCGAGGCTAACTCTTTTTTCCTTTTACATATAGCTATAAACTGTTGTTGTGTAATTTGTCGTGTGGATTTAAATTAATTAAAAAAAATAAAAGAATATAAAACAAAAAAAATAAAAAAAGAAAGAAAGACAAAATAATCTAAAAAAAAACTAAAATAGGAGGTGTTGCAAAAAATAACCCACAAATATTGGTGACCAATATATAAAAAACAAAAAGAATCTTGTTAATGTAGTTGTATTTTGTAAGTTATATAATGATTGTTTTAGTACAACATTTTAAAGAGAAGTTTACAAGTTTTTGTATTTTAAAAACCGTTCGTAGTATTTTTTTATTTTTTATTTAACTTGCAATGCAAATCTTAATCTTTTATGTAACACGTGAAATATTTGTTTTTATGATATAATGCATAAATCAAATTGATAAAGAAGGTTCTAATTTAATAAGAAAAGAAAATTACATGTTTAAGGGGGCAACCCAATGTATATTATATTTTAAATATACTTCAGTATTTAGGTGAGCTTTAGTAACATCAAAGAGCCACTTATGTTGATAGTCTAATGGTAAGATTGAAGAAAACTAGGGTTCAAATCCATACTTATAAGTTAATGTAGCTAAAAAACGTGTATTCGTGAAGTTGTCGTTCTTAAAAAAAGTACCAGACAAATAAGAAAATTATTTATCAAAGTTTATGATGATTATTGTCGTTCATTCAAAGTTGAGGGTGCACCCCGAAACTCGTTTTCCAATACCATCACCTTTGTTCGAAGTTTAAACTTTTCAGTTTTCCCCCTCCAGAGTCACAACATCCGGTGAACGGAAAACAATCGCCGGAGATATGTCGCCGGCGCCGGTGATCGGGGTCGCAGTGTTTCTTCTCAAGGGCCACACGGTGCTTCTAGGTCGTCGCCGCTCTTCCGTCGGCCACAACACCTATGCTCTCCCCGGCGGCCACCTTGAGTTCGGTCAGTTATCTCAGATCTGACTGTCGTTAGCCGGTGATCTTTAGATTTTCAATTATTGTGATGTTTTAGTAAGGAATTAGGTATTGTTAGAGATTCAGATTGATTTGTCGTTCAGTGAGTCGAATTTTGCATCTATGACTATTAAGCTGTAGAAATATGGAGTAAACTATCAACAATTCATGTGGTGATGCTTGTGCATTATTGGCAATGACAAAAGAGTAAATCCATGTGATACTTTATTTCTACAGTTATACTTGTCTTTTAGATAATTGAATACCGATTGCATTAATGGCCACAAATCTGCCCCTTCTGCCCCATTCATTGTTTGATTGATGCTTTACGAAGTTGAAAGTGCATTACCTTGATTAGCCTATAATTTAAGTATTAATATGCAAAAACTAAAAAATAAAGTTAAGGTTAAATGGATCATGTTCGTATCAACTAAAAAACAATTTTCTAACTCAAGTCTTGTAAAATTTTTGGCTTCACGTCGAACCTGAACACAACCTTTTTTAGTATCCGTGTGTAGAACATGATTTTAGTAAGTTTCATGTTTGTTGTCAAAGTTTGGTTTAGTAACAGATATTAAAGATCAAATCTATGAATATAGAACAAGGTCGTGACTCGTGAGGCAAATTGTCTGCAAAACAGACCCATCAGGTAGCTTAACAAGCTTAAGGACGTTAAGATGGTTGTACTCCCATTTACGCGTGTTTGTTTTGAAATGAATTATGTGGTATCAGTTAATCAAATGTATTAAAACATAAGCATGTTTCTTTGTTTTAAAGGTGAAAGCTTTGAGGAATGTGCAGCAAGAGAGGTAAAGGAGGAAACTGGGCTAGACATCAAGGACATACAGTTTGTGACAGTAACAAATGATGTTTTCTCTGAAGCTGCAAAACCGCTACATCTTGTTGCTGTTTATATGCGTGCTTCTCTAGTTGATCCTGACCAACTCCCGGAAAACATTGAGCCTGAAAAGTGCTACGGTTGGGACTGGTATGACTGGAAAAACCTGCCCCAACCGTTGTTTCGACCTCTGGAGACTCTGTTGAAAACTGGGTTCAGTCCCTTCCCTACTGAATCAAATGATTAGTGCAATTCTTCATAAGTGCTTTTGCTATGGTTGGTTTTACTGGATTTATGCTATTTCTTGTTCTTTAAGTTGTAGTTATTAATGAACAGTAAAGAGAAAAATATAACTTTTGTTAGGGTTGCTACTTAACATCCGCAACCTATAGAAGCCATGGATCTCCATGTTTGCTGGTTTTTCTCGTTCATAAAGAAAACAACAAACTTTCGGACTTTCTGGCTCTCTCCTCCACATCGACAGCAGCTCACCCACGGGTCACGAGCATCCTGATTTCTGAACGTCCATTGTAGAAATTCTTAGCAGCTTGTTTTTGAGATGAAACAACAGTTTTGTTAGACCACCATGGACAAAAAGGATGAGGTTTTTTTTTCTTGCAAGCCTAAAGACCTGGTATTGATGAAGTCACGCAAAAGGCTAGTCGCTAAGTATTGCATTCATAAGGATTGACTTGATACTTATTTGATTATGAGAGTAAAAGGCAAATGTTTGTTTGTTTGATTAAGAAAGTAACATTGACGTAATTGCAATTTAATTAACACACAAGAAATGCTAGATAAATTAAACTAAGATCAATTAAACTAGTTGTAAAATCATAAACAATCAATTATTTGATTGTTTACTAAAGATTGCACTTGGTTTAAATTGCACACCCATGGTTATATATTGCATATCTAGTCAAATGTGGAAAGATGTTATGTCCTACCACACCATATGTTTTTAACATGTCTACATTATTTTTTGAAGGTGAACTACATTCAATATGTAGCTTCACGATAGTGTTATGTTACATTAAAGCTTTTTAAAGCTATAGGCTAAAGGCAAGACAAGCGATCTTAGGTTTTTACATGAGGTGAGGTGACTGTTAATACTTACAATTGTGTAGATTTATGCCCTCATAACATATTGACACAATACTTACAATTGTCATATGTTGTTACCTTGTTATACTACGCCAAAAGAAGAGAGACAACGTTCATAGGGATATGGTGACCACTAAATCAATGTTTCGCTTTCATTTGTTATATTGTATGTCACGTTCGTACTATATTATTTAAACTTTTTACACTTCAAAATAACATAAAGTCGTGTGTACTAAAATATTATCAATGCTATAATAAACGATTAAGATGTAACCAAACAATTTAATAGACAATCGACTAATCATTGAACATGATATATAAAGATAAAAGAGCTATTTTCACTTGTAGAAATTGATGATTTTTATATCAACTAATTGAGTTGAGATACTCAAAACAATTAAAAATGAAAACATATTGGGTTCAAGTTCACTTTAAACTAGGGGTGTGTATGGTCGGCTTGGTTCGGTTTTAGCCTAAAACCAAAAACAAAAACCAATATTTCGGTTTTCAGGTTTTTAAAACCGTTCCATTTTGATTTTTTCGGTTTTCACTTCAGTTTCGGTTTTTTCGGTTTTGTTTTTGGGCTTTAAGTTTTTTCTTTAAATTGGTTCAAAGTAATAAATTTAAGCTAAAACTTTGGGCTTATATTATTTTGTTGATCTTTAAGTATAAATATATATTCTTATAAATTACTCATTAAAATGAATAAAATACAATAACAAAAAGTTCAATAAAACAATTTAATCTACGAAAAAAAAGGGGAAAGAGGAGGCGAGAAACCGAGAGAGAGAGAAGAGAGAGAGAGAGGGAGAGAGAGATAGAGACAGAGAGAGAGACAGAGAGAGAGAGAGAGAGATAGAGAGAGAGAGGAGAGAGAGGAGACAGAGAGAGAGAGACAGAGAGAGAGAGAGAGAGAGACAGAGAGAGAGACAGACAGAGAGAGACAGAGAGAGAGAGACAGAGAGAGAGACAGAGAGAGAGAGAGAGACAGAGAGAGAGACAGATAGAGATACAGATATATATAGAGATAGAGATAGATATAGAGAGGAGAGAGATAGAGAACATATACAGAGAGAGATATATATAGATAGATATATATATATATATATATATATATATACATATATATATACATATATATACATATAATATATATATCTATACATATATATATATATATATATATATATATATATATATATTAGATATTAAGCAAGTAATTTATAAGCTAGTCATGTTTATAAGTGTATAAATAAATCTCTAAATTTACAATTTCGGTTTTATGGTTTCGGTTCGGTTTTTGCGGTTTCTGTTACAAGCAAAACCAAACTGAATCGAAAAAACGGTTTTTCAAAAATTATCAAACCAAACCGCTGGTTTCTTATTGGTTTCGGTTATTTCGGTTCGGTTGCGTCGGTTATTTCAGTTGCGGTTCAGTTATTTTGATTTCTTGCTACCCCACTCTAAGCAAAAATACTTAAGGTTAAACCAAATGAGATTCGATTAAAATAACACATATCATTCGACACAAAGTCGTAGAGTCATACATTTATTGTAAAAAAATATCACAAAAAACGAATTTTCTTTTTTTCGTTTTTTTCAAATATCCTTAATCGTCATTTGCAATTTGTATATACTCCCGCGCGTGCAAGATGGGGTGAGATTTCCGTTTTCCGATTTGTTGTTGTTCTTCGTTTATATATATTCCCCATATCACGTCTGCTATTTCGACTTTCGAGCATTCATCGGGTGCCTCCATCGCTAAAAGGTAACTTCTTCAGTTTCCAAACCCTAGCTCAATTGAAGTTTATCTTCATTGATTTCTTTGTCATATGTATATCTGTTCGATCTACGCTTTATGCAAGTTCGATTAATCTTACAATCTGCATTTCACTTTAGATTTCGTCCTGTTTACTCTCCAAGTTTAAAATCGATACGGTTTATGAACTGTTGGTTAAGATTTGGTTACCTCATGAACCTGAGAACAGTGTTGGTGTGGAATTGACGGAAACTGTATCAAAACTTCTTTTAGAAAGTAACATCGAAGGTTTAGGGAGAAATTTATGATCAGTGTATCTGATGATGGTTTTTGTGCATTATTTGCTTATCTAATTAACATCATTGTGGTGTATTGTGTGTACTCATAGTATATGCATTGAGCTGTACAAATCGGGTTTGACTAGGTTCAAAACTGGTTTCAACATATAAGGTTACAAACCAATTTAAAACCTACAATTTATGTAGGTTCCTAACCGGATCCTGCCAAACCGGTTTCAAAGTCGGTTTCCGTAGGGGGTTCAAAATTGGTTTGGGTCCTGGAACCAGCTATTTTGTGAACTGTGCAAAGCAATGAACATTGTGAAGTATTCTGGCTTATTTGCTCTTTTGAGGTCTAAATAGTGCCTTAGTGGTACAGTTCCATCTGGAGGTACTCGCATTATGTTGTGCTTAGTAAAAAGTGTAGAAAGGCAAGTAAATTTGAAACTAGAAAAACTTTTAGTTATTCTATACTTTGATCAGCAACAAAAAAGCATTAGAAAGTTCGTGATTAAATGCTAGCTGTTTGTTAGTTTGCTTTTAACAAATATATTGTTGCCTATATAGGATGAGCGGTTGTGTACGTTTGATTATGAGTTTTTGCTTTGAAGGCTTTTATGCATCATAACATGGGTTTTAAATGTTCTATCAACCATTGAGTGTCATGAAATGTTTGTGGCAGTAAGGCCAATTTCTTTTTTTTTTGAAGAAACCTAATGGCCAAGTAAACTGGCTCTGATATTAATTATTATGAATTTACAGATGAAATTCTAACGAGTTTTGCAGGTTTCACTGATATTTAAGAGCCGTGTGTTGGTTCATAACATATCATGGGAGCAGATACAGAAGATGAATTGGCTTTACCAGGCTCTAAAAGAGCGCGGCAGATAGATGTTGGACAGACTTGTGTGCAAATTAGTTTCAACTTTTTGTCAAGGTTGACATAATTTAATGCAGTCTTGTTATAGATTTGTCATTGAGATATTCACTTTGAAGTGATAACTGAATAGTATACACGTAATTCTAGGAAGAGCAAAAAGAAACTTGAAGAACTTTTACATCAATGGTCTGAGTGGCATGCTCAAGAATGCTCCTTATCTGAGGCAATACTTTCTATCTAGTCATAATCAACTATGAAAAAGAACTTGCAATTCATTGACGAATGAGGATTAACATGTTTTTTTTTCAGGGTTCTGATGAAGATCTTGAGTGTGGTGAAGAAACCTACTTTCCTGCACTAAATGTCAGCACAGACAAATCATGTTCTATTGTATGTCCAGTATCTCTATTCATATCCTGTTTGCAATTTGATGACAAATCATATGCATTGATTTTGGTAATGCTCTTATTCTCACTAGAAATGAGTCCATATATGGCTTGTGACTTGTGAGTCTCAAATGGTTAGTTTTCGGCATAAACAATAAATAACATCTTGGTTGCTGTAGATAAAGAACAACTATTATGATAAAGAGTTAAGGATAAAAAAATTATCGTACTTTCACAGTTGAACAAGAGTTACTAGTTATATACTTGATACTTTTCCAAGTATATCAATCAAATCATTCAACTTAAGTCACCAACAAGAACTGATATGGTTAATGGTTTTTTGAAATTACTTTATTTTGATTGACTATGTATGTTGGTTAATGTAATTAAGTTATATGAAAATGATGCGATATATATGAATGTTGATTGTGAGTATAATTGTGTTTGGTTATGTAATTGAGAAATTGATAAAGGGTAGTAAACATTTTAGACCTATAAGTATGTTTGCTGATTGCCTATATATCAAAGATTAAAAATTGCTTTTTTTAAATGGACCATTAAAGATCTTATATTTAACTTTTTTGCATGCAAGTCTTTTTACATGGACAATCAGAAGAAGAAACGGCAAAGGACTGATGATCAACATTCCAATAAAGGCTCAATACCGATATATGATCGTGATTATGAAAACGTTCTAATTTCAGAGAATGATCTGGCAAATAAGGAAAGGTAAATTTTGTTAATAATGTTTCTTAAAGTTCAATAATGTTCATACTTTTTCTTTTTTTAATGCTTTATTACAGTGTCGTGGATTTTTTAAATGCTTCTCGCTGCTTCAATTGTGATGCATATGATCATTCAGTAAAGGACTGTCCAAAGTCTTTTAACAAAGACACTGTCAACAATGCCCGCAAATTGTATCAGTTGAAAAGTAAAAGACCTTCTGGCCCTCGTGTTCTGACACGATATTACCAAGATACCCCTGGTGGGAAGTTTGATGGATTAAAGCCAGGTTGTCTTGATCCAGAGACAAGGAAACTCTTAGGCCTTGGGGTAACATATATGTTCTTATATTTAGTTTTATTACTTTTCCTTAACAACACAAATTTATTAAGTATAGCCAATCATTATCTTTAATGTTGTATATTGATCATTTTTTTAAAACACATTTGATTAACATTGTGTTACTAACCTACACAGTCAACTGTTGTGTTAATATTCTTTTATGAAGTTGTATATGTATTAATCTTGGGTGTATGCTTTGAAACATCAGGAATTTGACCCACCTCCATGGCTTAACAGAATGCGAGAATTGGGATACCCCCCTGGATACCTCGGTAACTTTTTTTTTCTGTTAATAGTTCCCACATTTAAAATTCTTTAATTTATTTATTTATGTGATTAAATTGTTTAGATTTGGAAGATGACAACCAGCCTTCAGGAATTATAATATATGCTAATGGAGACACAAAAGAAGAAAACGAGGAATGCATCAACACAGTTTCTAAAGATCCAAAGAGGAAAATGATTGTTGATTTTCCTGGAATTAATGCACCGATACCCTTGAATGCAGATCGAAACCGTTGGGCTAATCCTAATTTTAAACCTGTAAGTTTTAATTCTTACAGTAATACTAATCGCTCGTTAAACAACAAGATTGGAATTTACGCTAAGTTACCTTCCAGAGTTCACTCTTACAACCCAACAGAGTGCCGTCCTTTTGTATCTGCTTATGCACCTAATCACCATAACTATACACCTAGATTTCCTCTTATGTCAAGTTATGCAAATAATTATTTGCATCATATTAATCAATCAACCCCTCAGTATTCATCTAATGCTTACCAAAACTCATGGTCATCATTTCATGGTTGATACAACTTGCCTAGAAGCGTAAAGTAACTTTGGTGCCTCTAGTTGTACTTTATGCCGGGTTTTCTGTACTCTAAAACAAATAATCATGTACTAGATTATATATTTATTTTCATTGTTTTTGGATGTTTGGTCTTGTGGCCAAAAGCTATACTGGTTGGTGGATGTTTTTTTTAAATGTTCTTTAATGCTTTTTTTTTCATGCATGTTACTTTGTTAGGGTTATGTTGCAGTTTGTTTTTTTTCGGGTGTATAATATTTGTGTATATGTACGTGTATACATAGAGAGAAAATCATGAAAATAGTAATTTATTCAGGTCTATAAATTCTACTGTATGTAGACAAGTTTATATCTCTATATATACATAGAGTATCATGAAAATTACTTCATTTTGATAATAGCCTATTTTTTAAAATGAAATTTTATAAAGCAGATTATATATTGTAGCTTCAAATGAAATATGACTTTTGAAATAAAGTAGATACGTGAAATTTGTTTGTACATGTTACTAACTGGGTGATGTAAAATAGTTCAAAACCATATTATAAGTAGTTTGATTGCATTTCCATTTCCAAATTATTTTGTGGATACTGGATTCGGATCTCTCTGTCGAATATAACATAAATTTATAACTTATATAATTATAACACCACCTTCATTTACTTTATCGTTTAAATTGCAATAATTAACATTCCATACAAGCTTTCAACTACAACAAGACAGTGACATTCCATAACACATCTTATTATACATAACCAACCTCCCATTAATGATCCTGAGAGATCTTAATTCTGCATCAATATAATCCACACATACAAATATGTATGTATATATATTGCACTTAATCATTGTGTGACCTTGACGGACCCGAAGGTGGGGCAGGTTTGCCCTTAGGCAGCATACCATGAAACAACTCAGGCTTCTTGGAAGCAAATTCATTGGGTGATGATGTCATTTCTCCACGGCTAGTAGAAACACTTGGGTTCACGAGAAGGATCATTAGAAAGATCAACATGAAGAGCTTCAATGACGTTGATGAAGTGTTGAAAGAGAAGAAAGCCATTTGATTTGAAGAAAATAAGGTATTGTGATGTTTTTAGAACATTGAAGTGAATTTATATGTATATATAGGTGGATATAGTGACATATGAAGGGGATGAAGAGAAGGGTACGGAAAATCTAAGTGCTAGTACTGAGTGCCTACGGGTCAATTATGTTTTAAGTGGGTCGATGAAGATACGTGTACATGTCCCGTTGTGTTGCACTGGAGAGAGCACTTTAGATTCTGATTCACCCTGACGAGCGTGTTGGGTTGTTTTTCTTTACTTTGAGTTAAGAATAAGGTTGTAAACATCATGAGCAGTCCCTTGGTCAAGTCTATATACATGTATATCTTTGATGTATTAAGCATGAAACATGTATATATTTGTGTGAAACATAAGAATTAGATAAATAAGTATTATGAGAGATGAGATGGGAGGTTGATGGTTACTATGTTAGGGCAAATTTTGAAATCTTGGAAGTTGAAGGGGCTGTTATGCAATTCTATAGGCTTGGGTGGCAAATGAAGAATCACCGGTCGATTTGTTTTGTGATGCAAACTCGAAACTGAAACTTAAAACATGTGGGATGAGAAATGAATTCTAACCTGACGGAAAAATTTAAAGCCTGAAGCATTCAAAGACCGGTATTGTGACGAGTATTCAAGCTTGGAACCAAATATGAGATTAGTTTTAAATTTTTCATTAGTATATGACATGTATGGTATTAGATAATACCCGGTTTGATTACTCAAAATATACATATTTGTTTACTTGAATATCTATAAACATCTCTTTATATTTTAATGTTTAATTTCTTTTTGTCAGTATAAAGTAATTATTTAGTCCACTAATTCTTGTTTTTATATTTCTAAGCTCTTAAGATGATTAAATTATTAAAAAAATTAAAATAGTAAAAAATGTATTTGAAAATCAAACAATGTGTAAATTTTAACAAACTATGATGTACCTGATACCTGTTGGGTGACATAGATACCTGACAAGTATGAGCCTGAGTATGTGATACAATTTTTTATAATTAGCCTATAAGACTAGAATCACTAATATTTATCTCATTGTTGCTCCTGAAGCACGTACTCAACTAGGTACTTAGAGAAGTCACAATCGAAACCCATAAACCTATTCATTGAAATCAAGAGAGAAGCTAGAAGAAGCTTTGTTTACAAAGGTCATGATTTTGATCTTCACGCAAACTAGGTATAATCACTATACCAAACTCGAATTAACTCGTGTAGCAGTTTAAAATGTATACGTTAGATCTATTTTGTAGTTATCCATGTGTAAATGACTCCATTCCCCTTCTAAGTCTATTACATTTTTAGTGTTTGGATGATGAGAGGACCATAACCCCAATTAAACTAAGACCTATGGTGTAAGACCCATGGTGTACCATGTACCTCATGGCTTCTTTAACATCACATGGACGTCTCATCACTTTCTTTACAACCTTTCTCTACACCTTACCTCAAAGAAGTTATTTAACCCTCTTGAACTTCACTTCGGCACTTTTTTTAATTGTAGTTTAACATCTTGATTTTAACACGTTAACAAAAAGGACCTTTAAGCCCCCTTACCACTGCACGAGAGTGCTGTTTTAGGCCCTTGATAGGTCGAAGTCGGATTTAACGCCCTCAACATTAAGGTATATTGATGAGCTAAAGTGATTTTGTGTTTATACTTCTTTTGTCTACAAATCATTTTAAAGATATCCGGATGTTAGATTTAGTTCAAGTATCTTCATATTTTTAAGTATTATAAAACAATATATTCTTATTAGTATTTTCTAGCATAACATAAAAGAAAAATCAAAGAAAAAAAAATACCGATACGTCTTTGCGTTAAAAAAATCAAAGGAGAAAGTTTAAAAGGAAGTTCAACCTTATCTTATATTTACAAGTTTGAAGTAAAATTGAATTTCAACGCACAAGGAAAAGTAAAGTAGAATAGCTACATCAAACAATCCATTCAATTACTTCATGTTAACATATACCATTTCTATTGCTACAAAAGTTTTAAATGTATTACCTTATAAATTTGGTTAATGGTCAACATTCTCAATGTATTTTTCTTGAAACTTTAATTTTGGGAAAGTTAAGTTTTACACGTTAGTTTCTATTTTACTATTTAAACTTTAAAGTGGTAGTTATCTAGTTGATACTTTAGGATTTAGGAGTACGTGGTTTTAAAACTCTAGAACATTAGTTGAATTATAAATGTATACAAGTGTTTTTACTTTTTTTCTATGCACTTTACCAATTTAGAAACCAATAAATTCTAATACATGATTTGTTTTATTATGTCAAAATTTTCAAAAGAAGAATTTTTATTTGTAGAAACACGAGTTGTACATGGTGGTGGTGACCAAATTGTCTTGGTCTAATGATTTCTAGATGTGTTGTAAATTTGTAATGGTATTTCTTGTTTCTTGTTAAAAAGTCAAAAGTTTAAGTCTCTTAATAAATAAATAATATAATTTAATAACAAGTTTAATGAGTATATAAGTTAGCTGTTAAAATAATAGGGATTTTGTGGGTTGTGATAGATGGGGGTAACCCAATCTGGGAATCGTGGCTGGTGGTATACATGGTTGTTACGTGTGTTTTGGGTTAAAAATTTTAAACACATTTAATTCCAAGAACATCATGAATAAAATATAAATAAATAATCAGAACAAGATAAATCAAAATAGCTTATAAGAATTTATTAATATTTTATAGTTTGTAAACTTTATGATTTATGAAATTAAATAAATCATAAATATCATGTTTCTTTGATCTTATCTCTTCCCTTAAAACATTTTTAACATAACAACATGCACATGTGCATATAATCAAATTACTATTAGTTTTATATTTTTTAAATTTAAAATTTCAAACATATTGTTACAAAGTTGTTTAACATGATAACCATTAGTATTACACTTTATGTTTAACATGATAACTGAGTTAAATTAAAAGGTATACCTAGTTAAGTTGCTAATCAATTTGTCCAAATACACTAAGTTATTGTTATAATATAGTTTTTAGTGGTATTTGACACATTATTAGTTACAAAGTTGAAGAAATGATTGAATATCTAATTCAGCAGTCTAAAGATTATATAATTCATCCAAATTTAAAATATAACGTATCCTTTAATTTGTAAATGTATAAACTATACCCCCTTTTCATTTCCTAATTTGCTATCAATTATTAAAAGTATAATGGAAATAAATCACATTTAAATTGACAACTTCTTCACATGCCTAAATGGTCCAGAAAGCAACACAAACTGTTAACGTGTTGATGTAGCCTAACATTGCATCAACTTCACCACCTATAGCCTCTAGCTACATTCTAATAATTCCTAACAATGTTAATTTCCCTAACTATATTAGTTTCTTAGTATTATGTGACACTCATATCGCGATATTTAAGCGTCACATCATAGACCAAATTGCTTTTTAACCTGCCCGTGACAAACAAAAGATCATAGATTATAGTTCTCGATCGTAAGACCTAAAAAGATTCTGATTCATATCCGACCACACCCTAACTCATGTCAGTAGAGGGTTAATGTTACATTAGTACATTACAATTTATAGTACCCGTTCATCACTTCACGTAACCATTACATGAAGAGGATGAGTGATGGTATCACACACCAAATCAGACAAATTCTACTGAATATGTTTCCTACGGAACCGAAAGAAGTTAGGTAACGAGAATCAAGATTTTGTTTCTCGTTACCCAACTTCAAACCAGAATCACCAAGACTACCCTCGCTTAACATAACCCCTTGACACACCTTTACCCCAAAGGGCCCAAGACTCGTGGGCATCAAACCCGCAGGGAGACACAGGTTCGAGTTATTCCAAGCCCCGAACCGCCTTCCCATCTTATCATAAAACCCTCGAGTGAATTTGAGCTCTCCCGTAAGGTTGTTTCCATATACGTATAACGAAGTTAAATTAGGTAATTCCGCCAACTTTGGTGTAAGATTACCCGAGAGATTATTGCAACCAAGACCCAAAAATCTTAGCCTTTTCATCTGAGAAACAGACTCGGGGATGCCACCGGTTAATCGCGTGTTTGAAAGATCCAAAACCATGAGTTCTTGAAGATTTTGCCACTCAATATTCATGAGATCACCTCCTATAGGGTTTCTTGACAACACTAACTCTTGTAGTGAACTCATTTCTTGAATTGAGTGAGTCAACCCACCAGAAAACTTGTTGTTACTAAGATCAAGTAGTGTTAAATGCTTCAAATTGCTAATCTCACTTGGGATGCTGCCTTCTAATTGGTTGTCACTCAAGTCAAGCTTCAAGAGAGAAGTCAACCCTCCAAAAGTCAAAGGTAACCTCCCACTTAATGAGTTTCTACTCAAATCCATGATCAATAACTCACTCAAATAACCATAACCATCTCCGATTTCGCCAACGAATCGATTCCCTGATAAAACCAATCTTTTTAAATGCCTGAAGTTGCCAATGTTGTCCGGTAATCCACCTGATAATCTGTTTTCGGCTAGCACTAACGATTGAAGGTTTTTGAGTTGACCAAAAGCGGCTGGAATAGGTCCGGTCAAACCAAGATTTGACCGGAACTCGAGAGACTCTAGACTACCCGAAAACGCGGTCCAGTTTCCTGAATCAAACGCGATCGGTGGGGTGGAAAAGCAGTTGAAAAATGCTAAGGATTTAAGGTGTTTGAGTTGAAACAAATGGGGGCTAAAATTAGCGTTTGGAGCACATGAAAGGGAGTTGTCTTGAATGGAACCAATGGTTAAGTGTGTCACATACCAAAATCCATCAAATATATCACAAGAAACACCCTGAAAACACAAAAGAATAAACATTAAAGATTGAAAATTTGGTCATATAAGTCTCAATAGCATGTAAATGTAACATCTTGTTCTCATACAAAAGAAGTTTGTACTTCAAATTTTGTGCATGCAAAGTTCAACACACAGTAATACAACTTTTAGTTGCTTGATACCCTAAAATAACATAATGCGAGCCACAGTCGAGCTCGAGTCTAACTAAGCTCGAGCTCGACCGTTTGTTATTTAATTAATATTTCTTTTTATATATTTCTTATATAACTATAATTATATATAGCACCGTATAATTTAACTTTTTTATAATTACATATATGATAATATTATTTTATATTATAATATATGAATACTACCGTATTTACGTAACAATAATAGGCTTGCGTAACCTCACGGTCTATTCAGACTCGATGTATGAAGCTGTGACTCGGTTGTTAAACGCGCTTTGATCGGTTAAATTCTAGAGCTCGTTTAAACCTTAGGTGATTTAATCTTTAGTAACTCATAAGCGACTTAGACGAGTCTACTTGACGTCAAACAACTTCAAGATATTTAAAATTAAGCTCAAATTAAAGATAGCACTTCGATAGTTAATTTTGTCAAAGATTTATAGCGTTTACAAACTCTTTTTTTTATTTCTATTTTTTATACCTCTAAATGAATTGGTTTTTTCAGAAAATTGATAAGACTTCATTACTTCAAGATGAACAAGTGTCAAGTGGTTTCTACTTTCTATTTGGTAGTTGAAAGTCAAAATAGATACAAGAAAGTCAAACATCAAAGTACCTGAATTGGAGTCCACCCACAAGGATCCGGATAAAGATCCGACCCATTCCACCCTTCACCCACAAACCCCTGTATAGCAGTGTAAAGAGCCTCTTGCTCTGTTTTCACCATTGGAGCTCCACCTTCAACACCTTCATACTCACCATCTTCTCCATTTACACACATTCCAATCAAACTCACCATCACAATCATAACCACAAAACTCCTACCAATCAAACCCATTAGCAGTCCTCTGTTCACCCAAAACCAACAAAAACTGCACAAAAACAGAGAATTCGTCCCTCAACAGAGCTTGAATCTATTTTAATGTTCAAACAGTGATTGAAAACAGAGATTAATCACTTTTTCACAGCTTAAAACAAGATTATTCACTCAATTGAGCACAGTTGAACGAATTACGAACACAAATTCTTGAAATTTGAAAAACAGAGCTCAAGAAACGATGAAGATTGAAGACGAAATCCACATGGGTTTTTCTTGAAATTGCATAAAATGAAAGAACGATCAACAAAAAGTTCAAATTAGATTTGACAATGAGTGATTCTAGAGAAGATTTAAGGAGCGATTAAACTGTAAGCTCTGTTCTTCACAATGTTCGATCTTGAAGCAAATATAAACAGGTGAATGAAATTTTTAGTGTTGCAGAGAGGGGGCAGACGGCATGATCGTACATTGAAGAAGATCTAACAGCTAAAAGGCTAATTATTCACACTTTTCTATGCGATTGTTCATAAATGTTGGAGATTATGGATTGCGACTTTACCAGAGGTAAAATTGATAATGATAGATCGGTGTACAAATTGTAATGCATAAGATACAAGTTAGAGAAGGGCTATGGTGTGTATTGAGAGATTATTGGTATGGGTAAATGAGCAAAACGATTGCTTTCGGGTGGCTCTGTTATTAAAGATACGCTGTACGCAGCCTTCTTTTAACCATAGAGACTGAAGGGTTTATTAATTATTATTATTGAGTGTACAAAAAATTAAATACATTACCATTATGTGGTTGGGTAAACGTAGAAAATTCGAGTTTCTACACATGGCTATATTTATTATTTAGTGAATTTTTTTCTTTCAAATCCAATTATTAACGAGTTTTTATGACTCACTCAGTACAATAAAAATGTAAATTTTTAGAAAAAAAAGCGTTAAAATGTCACAAGAAACAGTTTAAAATTTTATCTTTGCCAACGTTTAGATTGGAGCCATTGGTGTGACTTTTAACTTAGCTACGTATATTATGTAAATTGTTTCCCTAGCTTCTTGCTAGCTGTTATATTATTACCCTTTTACTGTTCAAATAAAAGTTCAAATTTGACACACGACTCACACATTTTCTCACTCGTCGTCCTCTGCTTTGATGTCCAATTCGGTTTCTATCGTTGAAGAATTCATACCGATTATAAGACAAAATTCCTGTTAAAGTAATATAAGCACAAACCATTTTTTTTGTTTAAGATTATTTTTATAGAATAACTTAGAAATCATGTTAGGAAGATGTAGTATTTCTTGAAAATAGTTTATGAAACTATGAATAGCAAAAAGAACATGAAGAATGAATTTATAAGTTTTCAGAATGTGTCTCACCAGAAGAAACAACTATGTGTCTCAACACATGTATAATTGTAGGGGCCATTGTTATATGTGTGTTTTTAGTGTGTGTATGAAGGTGCATGGAAGACTGGAAGATAATGGAAGGAGTTGTGTCGCTTTTTGGGCTGAAGGATAATCATGTGCTTTCTGAAGTTGGTAAGAAAAAGCATAAAGATTTAACTACATTAAATTAATGAAAAAAATATAAAAAAACTTATCTAACAAGAAAAAATTGAATGAAGAAAATTTTTGATTATTAATCAACTTTACCTGCACACGTTATAAGATGATTAGTACATTGTAACAACTAGAATTAAGCCCTCTGCGTTGCGGCAGGGGCGTAAAACCGTGCCATGTAACACCAATATCACACTTCCATCAGCGACCACCAACAACAGAAAGCTCGTATTAAAAAAACTAAAAAAATAAAACCAAACGGAAAGTAGACATAAAAACGTCGAACCTCGCACGTGAAACGTAAAACATTAAATACAACAACTAAGAGGGTGTTGGACCCGCACATTGTGACATGGACGTTAAACCGGAAAAATAGACTCAACAACGTTGACGTGTAACTCTCTAAATTTATACCAACATGTAACCGAAAAATTTGTAAAATAGGAAAAATATAGGGGAACAAAATTGAAAGTGAAAATCATAAGGATTAAATTGTAAAAATGTAAAAGTATTGGGGTTTGAAATAAAATTTTACAAAAGATTAAATTGTTGTATTATATGCATTAAAATTTGTACATAAACGTTGGTAATTAAAATATATATAATATAATAAGTTTGAAAACTTAACCCAACACTTATGATTTAGTTGACCAAATGAGACTTGAGAATATAACTTTTGAAGCATAATGTACAACCACAATGCATAAATCAAGTTGATAATTAATATTATATTAATTTATCTGTAAAAGTTTGAATACATTAGGCTACAGTGAGTGAAGTTGGAATGATGAGTGACTGTGTGTCACGAGGGTTAGATAGGCTAAGGTGGAAAACCAAGAGATGGTAGCTAGTTAACGTGTTATTTATTATGAACTTTAACATCTTTACTATCTATTTACGCTTTAACATTCACTTAAATCGTTACACTTTTATGAACTCACGCAAAAGAGATTTATAATGAAAATGATGTGTGAGAGTGAGATGTTATGAGTATAAAACTAGACATGACACTAGGAGTTCATTGAGTGGTTGTACCATGTACTTGAAAGGTTGTACCACCCTCTAGTACTTCTGTAATTCTTCAGCTTGCTTAAAGAGAATTGAAGTAATTGGACATGCATGCATGCATATAACTTCACAAACAAGGTACACTATGAAATAATATACCCGACATTACATATTACTTCCCAAGGTTAAAATATGGCTGTGAAATTACTTTTAAAACAGTTCAAACAAGGTACACTTCGGTTTGAGTTTATTACTTTGTTTCTGTGTAGTCGAAACAAATATAAATAAATCAACATGTTAGAATTATAACTGGAACCGTTCTAAATAGGCACCACGCATCACTTATTGATCGACGTCAACACTATCATTGTGATCGCGTCACTACTTTGCTATAGCTTCTATAGAAAACAAATATAGAGTATGAAACCGCCCTAAAGTCTCACTAGGGTGCAAATGAGCCAAGTTAAATATGTGTTTGTTTAAGCTCTAGCTCTCGGCTCGTTTTTTAAAAAGAGCTTGAGCTTAGGTTATCTCATCTGACTGCATTTTTAAAACTTAAGCTCGGCTAGTAAGTAGTTATCCAAGCTCGGGCTCGACTTCTTTATAAACCAAGTCCACTCGTGCTTATTTTATTTTGTTATTCTTTATACATATTTCATACATATAAAAACAAAAAAAAATATTTTTTATATTTGTTTATCTTAACTTGTTAACCTAATGATATCAAAATGTTAAGTTATGTTTATGATCTATATGAATATCGGACTAAAAGTGAATCTTAAGCTTAGATAATATATTATAACTTTAGGTGATAACATATATAAACTATAATATAGGCTTTAATTTAAATGAACCAACAAGTGACGTTCGAGGCTTGACTAGTTTACAAACAAATCTTGAGTGACCTTTTTACGAATTTTTTCAAATGTGCACGATCCTTGGGATTTTTAAATAACCCTAGTTATGTAAGCTTTTTTATTTATATATGTATACCTATCATTATAATTTTTATATACAACATAATTATATATCTTTTAATTTTTTTATCATAATTTGATAGATAATAATAAAAATTATATATATATATATATATATATATATATATATATATATATATATATATATATATATATATATATAATAATAAAAGTCTCAGATTAGCATCGTTTAATCTCGGGAGCTTAGCTAGAATGTTAAACACAATTTGTGAAGCTTGGACTCAACTTCGTTCAAGCTCGGCGTGCTCAATTCAAATTTTAGCAAGCCGGTCTCGAGTAGCTTATTAGTAACTCCGCTTGTTCACACACCGACCCAAATTTGATTTGTTTCTCGAAAACTATTCGTTTTAACACGTTACACAAATGGTCTCACATGCTCCTTTTGCCACTTATAATTGTTACCGAAAAGTCAACAACTGCCTGGTTTCACATATAAATCATACTTAAAAGTTATCATAAATGATAAAGAAATTTGTTAACAATAAACGGTACATAAAAATTTGAAGCTAGTTTAGAGCAGAGGTTGCACTCATTTGGTAGCATTGGACCACTTGATTATAGGTTATAGGTAAGTAGTGAGTGTGTTAATATGTTTTACAATAAAGACTGAAAAAAAGGAAGTCATGAGGGCATAGGATAGGAAAGTGAAGGATCATACAACTAGATCACATTACATAACTAATTAAACCATCAACCACCCACCCTAACCCTACTACTTCCTAAACAGTAACCCCACACCAATATATTGTTTCCCTAAACAACCACTTCTGGTTCGGTTTGGTTAGCTATCATCGGTCCGAGCTAACAAGATAGACAAATTGAGTAACGGTCAAAAACCGGTGGTTTGTGAACCACGGATTTGGATTTGTATATCATTATAGTTATTGTATGATGTTAGGTTTTTAAAGATTGTGCTTTATGATATTATGTTAAAACTAAATATGGCTTACAAATTAAAAATATTGTAGAATAAAATAATATTGATAAGTAGAATGTGGTAATCATATGATGAGGCAATGTGGCAGTGGCTGGTGGCATAATTGAGGTTAAATTAGACAATGATTTTAATGTTATGATTAAGGCTGTTACATGTGCAGGACCATCATACTGTAATTTCATGAATATGATTCTGGTCCTCTATTTTAATGAGAGATAGGATGGCATTTAAAGTTTTGGATAATAATATAAAGTGACTTTTATCTTTGTATATTGGGTTCTCTATCAATTAAGCATATGTGTTATATGTTAGTTAGTATGAGCATAAAGTGTTATCACATAACAATAAACATCACCACATTCACGCTCAATAAACTAGTGTTTTGAGTTAATAAATGTGGTCTAAATTTTTAATTATATAACGGATCTATATTTGATTTGCTCGAAAAGAAGGTTGGAAGCCCTCATATCATGAACATGCTTACACGCCTCTCACACCTGTAACATATAGCTTGAAAAAGAATATATCTTACTTATAATATTTGTTTACATTAGGCGGACATGTGTCAACACCTGAATCAATTTTACAAAAAAAATTTTCAGCCCAAACCATCTCTAACCCATTTAATTAAAGTGTGAACCTTTGACCCGCTCCATCTTCTATCCATTCTCCATAATGTAGTTTGTTTTTTTTGACCGGCGAATATACGTATTCTCTAATTTACAATTTACAGTTACTATATTGTTATAATCATCATATCTGCATTCTATATGATTTTAGTTCACAAATCACAATCTTTATTTGGCATGACAATTAAAACTTATTATATAAAGAATAATCACATCCTAATAACATGGTTCATATTATAAACTCTATCTAGTAAAATAAGTAGATACGAAATTGACATTATGGCTTTTTATTAAATAAATATAATATTATAAGTCTTTAGGAGCATTTTTTATTTGATTCCTACTTATTACAATATATTCTACTTAATGTAGCACACAAAAAAGAATTCAATTGGTTTTTCTACTTAATGGAGCACTCAACAAATAAATTATAAATAAAATGTGAAATAAACATGATTTTTTTCAACATCTTCATAAGCTTGTTATTTCTTGCAAATCAGTTAAAGTTATGTTAACTTTTACAATTATGAACAGCCGTCGAATTAAAATCATCAAAAAGAACTGTTAAAAAAATCATGAAAAAGAAAACGAAAGCACACGACACGAGCCACGATGAGGAACATTTCTAACACAAGTACTCTTGTTTATTTATGTCTTCTTTATAAATTAACAAGGGGTAAGGGGACATTTCATATCCAATCTACCTTTATTTGTTCACACCTAGTATATATTGAACCATTTCACGTGCAATGATAAGGGGAAAATAAGTCCTCCTGGGAGTTATTCCTTTTTGCATGTTGTCGTTCATTTTCCTCCCCGTTTTTCATGTGTGTTATGCGTGTGGTACGTGCAAAGCAACAATCCATCCGATGAACACCGATTATTATACCTTGGTTCGGGGGTTTATTTTTTACACCGGAAAATGGGGGTTGTTGTTCCCATTTGGGGCCGAGATTTTACCATCCTTTCTCAAGTTTCACTCCGTGTCCTCTAATAATAAATAATATATAGTTAAATAAATTATTTGTTTAAGATAAAATATTAATAAAAAAAAGTAAATAAAGTTGTCAATACACTGATGTGGTAAAGGAAAAGAGCTGACTACACAAAAAGATAAGAGTAATAGAAAAAAAATCAAAACTTTAAGACTGTTATATCATACAAAGTAATCAAATTATGCGTATCATTTTATCAAATATATATAGAAGTATAACAAGAATAAAAAAATAATCAAATCACGACTTCTATTATGATAAAATTATTACCAAGGCCATCTACATTCTACAAGACTACAATTCTACAAATACAATGGAAACAGAGTAGAAAGAGGCCTTTTGGGCTTTATCAAATATGGATCGAGTTTTTAAGGGCTGGGCTAAAAATGTGTTACCTAAAACCTTGCTGGACTGAAACTTAAAATGGGCTTTGAGGGGTCGCAGAAACTGGCATACCACTATGCCGGGCCGATTTTGGGCCAGGGCCCAACCCATTTGGACACCTCAAATAAAATTTGATTTACAGAGTTTTCCTTCATCTTTTAACTTGTTTTAAAAAATTGACATCCTTTACCATACAACTTCTCTCTTTCATGTATTGTTAGTTTAACAAAAATAAATAACGAAATCGTGATGGCTTTAAATTTGAACCAATGATAATATTTGTTTTGAGAAATAGAATTTTAGATGTTGTATTATTCATAAGTAAAAAGGATTTTCAATTACAGGTTATCATCAAATAACAATAATGTAAACACAATTAGATTTACCCTTAATTGTTGTTTTCCCATCCACATGAATGTTGCTAAAAAGCATTAATATTTTAGGGTAGTAATATTTAGGAATTGTATCAGTTATAATATGTTGGACACCAGTAAGCGTTAAAGGGAAAGCATGTTAGCGCCAACTGAAAAAACCTCCTAAAAGTTATCTATTACAAAACACCGATTTTCTTAACCGTATAAGCTTCCCTACTTTGACATTTGAATTGAGTAGCTGCAGAGGATCATGGCGGCAAAAGCTTCTATATCATCAAGTTCATCTGTCGATTTGTATATCGGAAGCTTCATTAGCTTGACATTCAAGACTGAAATTAGATATGTGGGCATTTTGTAAACATCACTAAGAATCCTCAATAAGATTATGCTACAATACTCAATTTAATTTGATTTAGTTTATGAAAAATGTGTTGTTTGTGGGTCCAATTTGTGTTTTTTGTTCAGTTGTGTGACCAGTAGGGTTCATCGTAGAATAACTAAATACAATTTCTCGCCTTTTGATATATTATTAAGTTTTTTTTTTGTTTGAATCCTAGTATAAATTGAGTCCTAAAATAATAGTTTGTGCGTAGATATGTTACAGAATGTTTCAATTCTTTATTGTTATTTAGGTTTATGTGTGTTTGTTTCTTGACGTAAGATACACCTTGAGTGATTGAGGTATATTATCCTATAACTTAAGTTAAGTACATTTTAATTTGATCAAGAGTTTAAATTTATAAAACTTTAGGGCTAAATATATTTTGTGAAACATTACGTCCCTTAGAAATTTAAGTTTCTTTAAAAATTAACTTTTAGAAGCTTCAGTGATCAATACTGCTCTAGTGTTTCTTTTTAAATTAGGTTTGTCACAACATATTTTGGTTTAAAATTTACCGTAGCCGTCAATGATTACTACACCTAAGTACACCTAAAGCCAAAGTGCTTATGAATGACAATATGTTAGCTTACTATTAATTTTGGTTTAAAAAGGAAGGTCTAATGTGCGAGACGTTGATGAAAACGCATCAGGGTGATAAGGCACACTCATATAGTTTTGGGTTAAATCTAGGGTCCGTAAGAGGGTTGTATGTAAAAACAACCTAAGGGATAGTGAAAGTATAGATAGTTTACTTGATAAATAGGTATGTGTGCAGAAGAAATGAAAAACATGTAGTTTCTGATTGTAAATAAAGCTTATTTGGTTGTACATACAAACACATATCTCATGTACACAATGCACATGCCTCACGCCTCGACTTTTGTGACTAAAACACTTCAGAGCGCCTCTAGCTTTATAATCAATTATATAAAAATGACTTAAAAACATATTCAATTTGTTACAGTTCAACCCGATTTAAAATAATCATTCTTACATTTAAACCGGTTTAAAAAACCAGTCTTGATTTCTTTGGAACCAACTTGAACTGGTTTCAAAACCGATTTTCAACCCGATTTTAACACGATTCGGGCCGTGCGTCACCGACCAGACCTCTACGGCTCCATAGTCTATATTGTAACATATACAAATCTCATATTGTAGTTGGCGGCCCAATAAACATTAAACAGCAGTTCTATTATTTTATGTTAGGTTGGAACTCGCTATCAAGATTCAGTTTCTTTCGATTATACAATAGCAATACAATTAAAGTGAGGCCCAATAGAAATTTAACTCAATTCACGATTTTATGTTTAATTGATCATTGCACTACTATAAAGGTATCAGATGTGTAACTCAAGCTAACCAAACTAATTTATAAGATTAATCAATAATCGATTGTCACCTCATTTTATATTCACATGTAACCAAAACTAGTTAAATTAGTCGGAGCACAACCTAAACTACTCAAACCACCCGCTCTACAAAATTTATTTTGGTTTCCATCATCCAAAATCCCCTACCCGAGCCGTCATTAGCGATGTTGCCAAATGACATGTGGCACCCGAAGCTTTTTGTTGAGGGTGCCCTAGGTACCCTTAAGATTATAAGTATCGCGATACAATTATACAAATCGTAATCAATCCCCACAGTTCGTTAATCACCATGTATCGCAAATAGTTATAATCAAAACTTGTTAACACGTATGGTAGTGGTGGAACGAATGATTTTATTCAATGGCTTTGATTACTTGTGAATCTGAGCTCAAGCTTGAAAAATTACTTGTGAATAGACCCACTCTCTAAACATAAAGATTGAAACGAGACGAACTTAAGCTTGAGCTCTCTTAAATTATCAAGTCAATCTCGTTTATAACTAGATATTTCCCATCAAGACTTGTAAGTCTCTTTCAAATTTGACTTCCAATTATCTAAATTATCACCAATCAGTGGCGGAAACTCATATCCTACCTGCCCTCACATGTTTTCTACATGATTGTCATGGATAGGATATTACATGTTTCAATGGCGTTAGATCTAGTCAATTATATACGAAAAACTAATAAACTAAATATGGTTCAATATAGAGGATTTGAACTTTTGATCTTCTTTGTGCGTGATTAAACACTTTAATTAAATGGTATGATTAAGTAAAAGTCTAAATTTGTAGTTAAAGTGTCAAACCTTATTTAAATAAATTCCATTTATTACTTTTTACTATAAATTTGTGTAAACATTTTTCTTTGAACAACCAATGTGTTTCATCTCACTTCTAAATCTACATTAACATTCATTATGTGATTAAAACCCTCAGCCATTTACAGATGATCATATTTGCTACATATCTTGATACCGTTAGACTATGGTTCCTATTTCTTCTTTTGCAAAGAGGTTGGAACCTATTTTAATGACTAGAAACTACTGATGCGGCTAAACGTACATCTTCTCACACACTTGATGAGTTCCTCTCCACTAAAAAAGTAACATCCTGACCTATCACAATATGGGTAAGTTCAGTATATGAGATACGTTCAGCCACTCACATATATATACATTTCAGTGAAATCATAAACACTAATTTTAAGGAACATTGTAACCTTATTCTTCATTACCATCTTCTACAAACAAGTTCTCTTATGTTTCATGGAGAACTAAACTAAGCTAAAAGTAAATCATAATAACAAATACCAAGATATACAAAAGCACAAAACAAAAACCCTCATAAAAACCTAATTTATCACATGAACATGCTCCCTTGTGAAGATATTGCAAACATGTTAATCGAGTAGTCTTATATTAATGATGAGAGAATGGAATTAGCCAGAAAAGCATAACAAAAATAATCTCTATGTATATATGTTCTCCTTTCTAAATATAATTAAAAAAAACTCTCTACGCAATTAATACCTTTCTCCGAACATGATTGGGCTGTAAAGACAACATTCGTCAAAATAATCTATCATAAGACGTTTGTTAGCATCCATACGGTCCCTATGTATATATGTTTTCCTTTCTAATTGTTCCAAGAAGACAATGGGTGTGATTTGAATCATAACCGTCACAGTGTTGTTTAGAACATCAAGTGAGCATTAGTGTTTGAGCTTGAAGACGAAAAAACTTAATTAGATGATGATGATGAATCTATATTTTTTAAAAGTGTTTTGGGGAAGAAATACATACCAATTGTGTTAAAAATGGCTTACTTGGATTTGCATTTAACGAAAACTAATTAAAAAAAACAACGGTGAGGGGATTTTGGTCATTGTACAACGGTGAACTCTGTGAGAAGAACCCGACTTTTCCATTCCCGAGTCGCTAGCATGGGACAATGTTCCCCGTCAAGTTGCTTTGCCACATCAATTTTTCTAAGCTCGTAGTCTTACCACCGCCCCACCCTTAGGTATATTGGTATGCGTCGTTTATTCCAGAAAAAAACTAAGTGAGCAGATAAAAAGATAAAATAAATTAAAATAAACTTCAGATCGAGATCAAATCTACACTCCGATCATAAGTCTAATGTTTTCAGGTTGTCTTATTTGTGAATTAATTTAAATTTTCCGACGTGGAAATGACTTTAAACAATTTGAAACGCCAATAAAAGGACGATTTGATTAGAATAAAATAATCACCGATCAACTAATTTGAAACATGGTCCAACTCTCAATAATCGACAAATTTCTTGATGTTGGATGACATATTAACAAACCGATGATTCGATACATTTGAATTTTAAACACTGTTTTTTTATTATTCGTCTATTATTGATGCTAAACGCCAATATATGTTAGATTATAATTATAGTTTGAATTTATTAGTATTCTGAATAAGTTTGGTTAAGACAATTAATTCAGTTCTAATTTTAAAATAGCAAGACTCAAAATCGTGTATCTATTTGGAAACTAGCTCGACTAGTAAATCTACTTAGTTTTAATTAATTTATTTATTTATCTATTTATATATTTATTTTTCCTAATAAAAACGATAAATGTACTATCTTGTTTTGAAGGATAAGACAAATGCTTAAAATGAGATTTAAACCCATGAATTTTTCATATTTACATATCATATGTTAGATTGTAGCTTTTATTTTTCACATAGAGGTGTTTGAGAAAATATTTGTAGTTGAAACTATTAAATGAATGAAGTTTACATAAACTTTTATAAGTGCGTATTATATCTTCGTCATTAAGAGTGTATTTTTCAAGAAGCTTTAAAAATATTTACCAATCAAGTTAAGTTCTAAAGTTTGAATCATGCTTTCACTTGTTTTCTATTATAACTTCTTTAAGGTAAATGTTAATCATAAGATATGACATATCTAATCCTATTGTTAGCAGAATATTGATAGATCATGTGAGTTTATTATTAACAAATTATATTGAAAAAAATTAAATAAATTTTGCCAACACAAAAGGCTCATGTGTAGCATTTAGTAACTAATGTAGATAAAATAAGATGACAATTTTAATATATGCCTTGGTAAGATCTAATGTAAGTCCAGATGTGGGTGAAAAAAGCAGTGATATTTATTTTTTCTTTCTATTTTTTCTTTTTCAAACTTAAAATACCAACAGCTTGTGAATTCTAGTCTGCCCCAAGACAAATATTGCCTAGAGAAGTTCTAGATGTTCCCATTCAAAAAATAAGGACTCATTGAGGTTGAAAAAGAGGAATCATCATTGATTTTGAACGGAAAACAACCACAAATTTTAGCTATCAAGGAGGAGATATCGGTGAATTTGATAATTAACTAATATATAAAAAGACATTGTATTCTCTTAGAAGATATATTTCTTTTTAGTTTTACTTAAATAATATTTTGTTTTGCAATAAAGTCAATGTATGTTGTTGGAGAGAGTTTTAATCGTATTGCTGCAAGGGACACTACAAGAAAAAGAGAAGTTGTGGTTAGCCCATTATGTGCATGTTTGAGATTGTTTAAAGAAGTTACTTATGACTTTTTGGAGGGGTAAAAAGACAAAAATACCTTTCAAAAGTCATCATAAGTTAAAACTTTTTACTTATTTTTAACTTATGATGACTTTTGAAGGGGTATTTTTGTCTTTTTACCCCTCCAAAAAGTCATAAGTAACTTCCACAAGTAATGCCAAACAACCACTATGTAGCTAATGCGGAGAACATGAGGAGACCGTAGAACATCTTTTTATTTTCGTTGTAGATCGGCGTGCGAGGTATGGAGTTGTGGACTAAAGTATTCAATTGGTGCAAGTCGTCAAACTCTTCATCAAGATATGTTACATAACACCTGGAATCAAAAGGCTCATGGTTGGTTACTTCCAAGCAAAGAAACGTGTTATATGCAATCGTTATAACCATACAATGGTGTATATGACGAGAAATGTAATCAGTTTCGTTCTTATGCTTTGAAAAATAGTGGCAATTGAATTGTCTAGAATGGGCCTTGTTGGACATATATAGCTTGTTGATGTATCAATAGTTGTTAGTTCATTGATATCTGTTTTTTAATAAAATCTCTTTCAGTCGTTCTATAAAAAAATATCCAGACTTAAGTTAGATACAAGTTTCAGAACATTCATAAAGAAAAGATTATACCTGACCTAACATAAACACATGTAACATAGGAGCAAATATAAATTAACAAATCTAAACAAGTAGACAAGCTAGATGTGTGTTTTGTGTTCATATTTACTAGTTAAATAAAACAAATACAAGTTTTATTCATGTTTATTTGTTTATTATATAAGCTAACTTCTCACGAGACAATTCATTGAAAGTCCTATCCATTTAAAGACCTAATTAAGTTTCTAAATTCCTGCAACCCCTCTGTATCTTGTAACGATATACACAATATGGATTCAATATTCATTATTTGAAAATGAGACCACTCAGAAGACTGTTCCTACCAGTAAGTTGTTGAAGCTAATTACCTACGCTTATATTAAATGCTAGAAACTTCTCACCGCTATATAATATACTTTTTGTTTCTTTATATGAAATTCAGAGTTTAGAATCAATAATGGTGCCGAAAATGTTGATAAAAGATGAAAATGTTAAAACTTTTAAACATCTTTACCTTTACATAGCATTATTATATTCCTAAGTTCCTATTTTGTATTAATTAAATGAAACGTTTCATCTAGACTCTCGACATTAATGCACCATGCAACGACTTATTTTTTATTATATTTTCAAACGTATTTTATATTCGCAGTTACAAACTACCACAAGGCACACACTGCAGCAGAGATCAAATAAAATATAAAACTAATGTTTCTTGTATCTCAAAATTTAATAAAACTAAAAGAGGATTTTGAGTTTAAATCTCAACTATTATAAAAAAGTTTCATTTTGATAGTTTTCTCATTTAAAATTGAGTTTCCTTTTCCTAGCTTTTAAAGATAGTTTTGGTTTCGTACTTAAGATATAAAAATAATCAGATTGATCAGTGCTTATAATTGATCATTTAGATGTTCAAAATAAAAGAGTTAATATTAATTTTGCTACTTAAAGTTTGATAAAACTAACAATTTTTCTCCAAAAAAATAAAAAACATTAATTTATTTTTAAAAATTTAATAAATTATTTCATATCAATTCAAAATATTAATTATATTAGATCAAATTGAAATAACTATGAAACATTTTATAAAAATTGATTTTTTTAATATTTAAAAAATATAATTATATTTGTCAAATTTAATGAGTAAAATCATTATTAACTTAAATAAAAAAGAAAAATATAAAAAAATAAAAATATAAAAAGACATGAATATATTAAATACTTGACCATCATTTCAGCCAATTGCCAGAGAGCCCGTATTTACACTTACCACCCACCCTCATCTCTCTTCCCCTCTCACACCACCATGCTCCATAATATTATTATCCTCCTCCTCCACATCATCATCACTCTCTTTCACAACTGCCACTCCGCCACCGTCACCTCCGCCACCCACCACTTCCTCCGCCTCCCCCTCCTCCACATCAACCCCCAACAACCCCCCTCCGCCGCCCTCTCCGCCGACTCCGCCCGCCTCTCCGCCCTCCGCCACCCCAACCTCCCCCTCTCCTCCGGCGCCTTCGCCGGCGCCGGCCAGTACTTCGTCACCCTCCACCTCGGCACCCCGCCGCAGCCCCTCCGCCTCATCGCCGACACCGGCTCCGACCTCATCTGGGTCACCTGCTCCGCCTGCCGGAACGACTGCTCCGCCACCCGACCACCGCATTCCGCCTTCCTCCCCCGCCATTCCTCCTCCTACTGCCTCCACCACTGCTTCGATAAACCATGTCGCCTCGTCCCCCACCCGCGACCCCCCGTCGCGTGCAACCACACGCGCCTCCACTCCCCGTGTAGATACGAGTACTCGTACGCCGATGGGTCGATCACCAGTGGGTTTTTCGCGAAGGAAACGACGTCGTTCAACTCCACCTCCGGCGATGTGTTACAGCACGACGGTTTAGCGTTCGGATGCGGGTTTAAAACATCCGGCCCGAGTGTGTCGGGTCCGGGTTTTCATGGAGCCCAAGGCGTAATGGGCCTGGGCCGTGGGTCCATATCATTTGTCTCTCAACTCGGTCACCGGTTCGGTAACAAATTCTCCTATTGCCTCAAGGATTACACCGTCGTCCCACCGCCGACGAGCTACCTCTTGATCGGCTCCGGCGACGGCTCCGGCGCCGGAGCACCAATGCGGTATACACCGTTGCTAAAAAGTCCTTTATCGTCTCCGTTTTACTACATTGGGATCGAAAATGTGTACGTTGACAATGTGAAACTACGAGTAAACCCTTCTGTGTGGAGCATCGACGACTCCGGCAACGGCGGAACCATCATCGACTCCGGCACCACCTTAACATTCCTCCCGGAAGCTGCCTACCGCCGCGTGCTCGCGGCGTTCCGGCGGCGCGTGAGACTCCCACCGCCAGAAGGAGCACCACCAAACTTCGATCTCTGTTTCAACGTCTCCGGCGTTAAGAAACCGAGGGTTCCCAAACTGAGTTTCAAACTCGTCGGAAAGTCGGCGTTGTCGCCGCCGGTGGGGAATTACTTCATCGACACGGCGGAGGACGTGAAATGCTTCGCGTTGCAGCCGGTGACGTCGCCGGGGGGATTTTCCGTCATCGGAAACCTGATGCAACAAGGGTTTTTGTTCGAATTTGATATCGGAAGATCGCGATTAGGGTTTTCACGGAGGGGGTGTTCTTGATTCCGGCGAGTGATGACGTCAGCGGAGATTGGATTTTGTGTACGTAGTGATATATTATATATGTTAATGTTAATTGATGTGTTATTATTGTTGGATTTTGGATTTATTTGATAAGGAAGTGTTAATAATAATGAAATCTTGGAGGCGAAACGAAAGGGATCTTAAGCATGTGATGTATTTTTGTCGTTATAAATTCAACACAAAAGGAACCAAGAAATGAGAGATAATTTAATCTGCTTTTTTGCTGTTGTCGGCTTTCTACTTGGGCATTTCACGTGACCATATTATTATTATTATTATTATTATTTTATCTTTCAAACTTTTCATCAATTACGATAATATATAAAATCGTAATGTAGTTTTGTATTCTTGTGATTGTGTTTTTCTAATTTATTATATGATTTTGCTAAGACTTGATAATTCATTGGTGGGCGGTAGAAAATGAAAGTGATTAGATGTACAAATCTTGTCATTTGAATTTTTCTTGTGACAAATCTCTTCAAAAAGTGTAATAAAATAACTACTAATCTAGAATCTCTTGTTAATGATTCTAGATTAATAATGCACTTGATTAGGTATTTCTTGATTGGATTCTAGCATTAAATTTTTGTATGTTAGATTTTAAAAGAGAGATTTTGACCTAGATATCTTGACATTTGCAATAGTAACATAAGTTTTGGAACGGATTAGTTAGCAAGAACATTTAAATTATTTCTGATCAAGTATATAGACCAATCAACGATAAATTGTGATGACTCCATACGTTGAGACCATCACTAAAGCTTTTTGATCTAGACGGAAAACGGGCGAGTTCTTTTCGAGTGTTTTAAAATCGATTACCAAAGTTGAGAGCACCTAAAATTTGCTTATGATTTGGCTAGTTGGGAGGCCATCAATGATCTAGTAGTAGGAATTGATCCATCAGAACCAATGTTTTCAGAACCGGATCGGACGTCGAACCGGACGCCTTACTGGTTTGGTGGTCGGACCGGTTGGACCGGATTTAACTATATTTTAATTATATTTATGTATGTAATTAAATATATGTTGGAAATAAGGGTGTAAAGGGAGTCTTCTAAGACTCTAACACCTTTGTCCCACATTGGTGTGACAAATGAAACATTATGGGTTTATATGTGATAACAAGGTAAAAGGTATTGAATGTCTTTATGATACCTTTTACACCATGACCTACCCGCGCGCAGGGGGGGTGCAAAAACGGGTTTCTGGCTGGAAAATTTGGGTCGCCCACGCACGACATGCGGACACGAATGCCGTTCGAAATAAACCGGGTCCGCGTGAAGCCGGTTTTTTGCTTTTTTTGCTCTTAATTTATGGTTTAACACCCCGTTTTTACCCATTAAAACAAAAAAACCAAAAAAAAACGAACCACCCCCGACCGGACCGGACCAATCACCGAATCCCGGCCGGACCGGCCGGTCCGATCCGGTCCTAACAACAATGATCAGAACTGTTGATTCATCAACTTACTTATGATCTTGCCACGTGGCATTAATATCAAATATCACTTATTATTACTAGTAACCAAGTTACTACTAACAACTAAGTTGCTAATAGTAACGATTACCAAGATAAAAATAAGTAAAAATATAAACCTTGGTTCCATTTGTGTATAAGAAAGGAGTAAAAGAGTAGAAGAATGTTTTAACTTCTAGTGTAAAAGAACTTGTAGAAATTTTTTTTTATTTGTAATGTAAACTATAGGGGTAATTTTTTTTCAAGCCAACGGCTACGCTAAAGACAATGGCTAGGTGTCGGCTTCTACAACGGGTTCATGAACCTGTTTTCTAACCTGGTTCTCGAAGCCTCCCAAGGTGTGACAGTGTTCCCCGTTTATCTGCCACAACCTAAGCCCAACCCGCGCCCGACCACCCTAACCATATATGAAAGAAATACTATCTTATGAGAACTGTGTATTCAATTATGTTTCAGATTTTTATATAATCATTTAATTTGTCGTTATTTATAAATACGATTTGCAGTATCTTTAGTTGAATTTGACTTCTCTTGCAACAAAAATAAGATCTACAAATAAAAAATTGATGTTAATGAATTTCATAATTGAGCACAATTAATTGTAATTGAAGATCTGGAAAATTGAAAAGGAAATCATACCGACTGTTGTTTATATTTCAAACACTACGGAAATATGATATATTAAACTTTGTGGGTTTGGGTTTAAATAAACAAGTTCGAGGTAGTTTCTGGTCAAACCACAAACACATTTACATAATAGGCTTACGAATTGACCCCATTTAACCTGTTAATTTGAAACATAGTATTTTTTTATTTTATTACCTAAAATGATAGGGTATTTTAAGTGAAAACTAAAAAGATAAAAAGAAATTAAGAATCAAATTTAATAGTTTAAACGTAACTTTTTGTATCAATTTGTATTTTCTACTGTAAATTTGTAACCTTAGAGTACAAAATATTATCATACAAAAAAAATTTCAACTTAAATGTGGCATGCTCGTATTAATATGCAAAAACTCTATTGTGTATTATGTCGTGTACGCATTCATGTCATGATCGAGTTCGTGTTGTAATCGACCCGTTAGTACAATATATCATGACCCATTTAATATTCGTAGTAAACATTGTTTAAAGACGAATACAAATTATTAATAGATTAATAGACCTTGAATAGTTTAGAATAAGCCGCAATGCAAATTCAAAGCTTTACGGTTTACCTAAATATATATGAAAAGACTTCAGGGATATGCGGATTTGTGTACATCTTACAGCCAATGGAAAACTGAAAACGACTAGGGTACCTAAAAAATCTACGTATGATTAATTTTTGTGAAAATAACATAAATTAATCAAGTAATGTAGTTAACTATAAATTCAATAACTGAAGTTGCCATAATTATAGTAGTTACAATTATATAAGCTAGTATATATTTTATGATGCAATGTTATTTAACGAAATAGTATTTTAATTTACGAATAAGATCTAAATGGGATATATAATAATAACGTAAAAAGTATAAAATGTGAGTGTAGAGAATAAAGAGTTGAACGTCAACCAAGAGACAAACACAAATAAGATAGTTACTATTCAACAAGTCAATCATGAAGCACTTTGTAAGTTGATGATGGTGAGATAATTGCATGCATGTAAATGGACTAGAAAACAAAACTTAAAATCAACATAAATCACATAACGGATGCACTTGCTCATCAAATCTTTTAAGACACTTGCTAATCAAACCCTCAACTTCATAGATTTTGCATATCCCATCCACAAGATATATTTCACCAACTTTATATCTAATCTAATGCAATTACCAGTTTTCTTTTAAATAATGCCTTCACATCCTAATAGGCATAACACATCCAAAGTGGAAAAGTAACGGATGTTACATCATTGGTCAATGATATCATTTTTAAGAAAGATTATATTAACTTTTACTTTTCTATTCAATAGAAGATGAGGAATTGTCTTTTTTTCTTTCCGAAATTCCTCCTAAAATATACCTTATAACTCGTTATTACGAGATATTTTAAAATGGTTTCATCATGTACATAATACATATACGTGTATACATAATCACTACTAGAAAAATTTTCTAGTATCACCGATATACACTATTAATATGTTTTCGCTAGTTGATCTGCAAATTGCAAAGGATGCACGAAAAATAACTAAACAACTATATTGTCAAAGTTAATTTCATAAGTTAACACAATTATTTTTCTACTAAATCGTGGGAGATAACAAAACAGCCAAAAATATGTTGACACTAATTCTGTCGTGTAGACTCACGATCCTATTATGTCATTATTGATGCTACATGAACCTCTAGCACGAGGAGATCTCACTCTCATCGTAGTTCACTAGAAGTGTGCAATTACTTTAATATAATATAATTATTTAATTATCGTCACAATCTACTAACTAATCATTTGGCTTGTACTAGTAGATTAGCATCTTACAATGAAAATATAGAGGCGTTGAAGGATTATCAGGCACAGGACATAGCACGATACACCAATGTTTTGAAGACCGGATCGGACCGCCCGGTCCAATCGGTCCGACTAGGAATCGGAGGGGTGGCTGAACCGGTTCACACCAGTTCGTTTTGAAGGGGTTAGACTGTCCGGTTCGTTGGTCGGACCGGATTTTGATTTTTTTTGTTTTTGTTTTTTTAGTTTTTTTTAGTTTTTTTAGTTTTTTTAGATTTTAATGGGTAAAAACGGGAGGTTGAACAATAAATTTGCATGTTGGACATAAGATTTTAGTTAAGTTTTATATATAACTATAAAATACACACATAAATTACTTATATTAAATTATATATATAACTATTTAAGCTCCCGCGTTGATGCGGGGCGTAAAACTATATCAAGTACCACCAATTTCACACCATCGTCAGCGACCATCAAAACCGGAAAAACTCGAATTAGAAAAGTAATAAAAACATGAAAAATAAACCCGAACGAAAAGTAGACATAAAAATGTTGAACCTTGCACGTGAGTGTAAAACATTAAAGACAATAATTAAGTCGATATGAGAACCACGTGTTGTGAAAGTGTCATCAAACGTGAAAAAATAGGCGTAAAAACATTAATTAATACGCGCACGTTGCAGCGTGTTAACTTGTAAAATTTAAACCGAAACATAAAACTAAAAATTTGTAATAGATAAAAAGTATAGGGAACCAAAATTGAAAGTGAAAAATTATAGGGGTTGTAAAAGTTGTTAAAGTATTGGGGTTAAAAGTAAGAAAAAAACAAAAACAGAATGGGTACAACCCATTAAGGCTTAAGTACAACCCACGATGCATAAACCACTTGGTAATTAGTATAATATATAATTATGACGTCATCCAGTTCTTAAATCTGGTCCAACCGGTCCGACCACCGGACCAGTAAAGCTTCTGGTTCGATGTCTGATCCAGTTCTGAAAACATTACGATACACGGAGATGCAGGCTAAGCAGAGCGTTACTAAGAATTGTATCAAGTAACCATAGAAGAAGTATTGCACTTAAAGCAATGAAAAACACCACCACCCAACAAAAGTCTTGCTACTTGGCTAGATTTTTTCTTCTGTTAAGAAATTTATAAATTTATTCAGTTGTATTATATTTTCTAATTGTATCCGTATTTTGTTGTTGTATTCATTCAATTGTTATATTTAATTTCCAACATAAAAGGTATAACTTACAATTACACAATATTTTAAATTAGAAAACATGTTATGTAGTGTTTATTCTTTTAATTATCAAACTAAAATTGTCTTTCAACCTTCACTTGCACAACCGCGTGGTGTGCATTAAACCACTCTTGTGTCACTTCTATCAATCGCTCGCAATTATACTACTTTTAAATCCATTAAAATGAATACTTCTAGATTAATCGACCTTCTTAAAGCGAATACTGTTCTCTATATTGCCGTCCTCCTTCATCGCAACCCTTTAAAACAAGGATGATACGCAAAATCAATACTAAATGGTCTGTTAATGGATTTCTTGTTGCTTTCTTAGTAAAACTCGAATGGAGTTGAATTTGTGCTATTCTGCTACATTTGCTAGAATGTTTCATTGCTTTTGGGGCAATGTAAATGGTGTTCTTTCAAGATAAGCAACATCTCACTTCTTTTCATCATTGTCTTTGTTAGTTGCCATGCATGATTGCTATTTCAGAAATATGAGAGGATTGTTTTTCAAGATTTCACAATAAACTCTACCTTCGAAAAACATTATATGTTACTTTTTTAATGTTATATATGAATCTACATATATATTTGCCTTCTACTTGATACAGAAATATACAAAAATAAGTATTTGACAAAAGTAAAAGTTATAATGATGAGAGATAGAAAACCACAAATAAGAGTAGAACAAAATATATATATATTTAGGTAATTTTGAAAATTTTAAAAATATTTTGATTATTACTATTATTAATTTTGCCGGATTTGATGTTATTACTAGGTTTTAGAAGCAGGTTCAAGCTATTAATACCATCCTATTTTTCTTTGTACCATTTAATTGTTTTACATGCGCCTCCTATACAAACTATAAAGTAAGACTGCGTAGATCGTGAAGCGATCTGAACTCCTCCTCGAATCATGCATACAACGAGAGCTATGCCGAACACCATGTGTTAATAATTATGTCATTTATTAAACTTATAGATATATCAAAACCAGTTTGTACTCGTGGCGTTTATATAGTAGATTTTCTTAACACGGTGATAACAAAATAATACAACGTATACACCAAATGTGTTATTAAACTTCTATTCTAACATCTATATGCTTATAACAATTTTAATATATTCACACATTAATACCAATTTTAAATCTAAACATTTATACTAATATTAAAGTAATAAACTAATAACAACTATATATAAATTTATACCAATTTTTTTTTAAATTTTTATTGATACACTTATACCAATTTAAACAATTAAATGTTTACTTTTAACATCTATTAAATCTAATGTTATATAGTATTTAATTATTAAATCTAAATTTTTTCATATTATACATTGACCGCTAATATTTTAAATCATTCTATCTTCTATTTTTCTTTGTTTACTAAAATACTTTAAGTCATTCTATCTTCATTTATCAACGACCACGTTCTTAGTGATCCCAACCACAACTCAAAAACCCACAAGGAAACACAAATCTTGATAAAATCTATGGTGATGTTGGATTCTTTTACCAACCAAAGTAGCTACGTTTTGCTTTTGTGTTGTGCACCTTTAAATTCTAATAATTGCAAGTGGGACATTTCTCCGTTGTCACTATGTAACATTACACATTAGAGCATTCACATTAGGTTTTACATCTCTATTCCCATATTTACATTAAAAACACTATTTTTTATTATCTCTTTCAATTAAATAATACTTTCTAATATCTTTATCATTACATTTTCTCTCTCATACACTCACAACCACTTTTAAAATATTAAAATATTTATAGGGGTTGTACCATGATTCCTCATATTTTCCCAAATATGAGGAATCATAGTAAAACCCTCATAAATATTCTCTCTAATTCACTCACAACCACTAATAACCATCCCCCATAATATAGGGCACACACTCACATCGAAAATGGAGAACCCACTGTGAATGCTCTTATAAAGCGTATATTTTATGTTAGGTTAGTGACTCGTGTATTACACAGGTCAAATAGAAGATACACAAAATTAATTATTTAATTTATTTTAATTTTAAAAAATCATTATCATATTAAATCATATGATATGTAAACTTTTAAAAACTGAGTTGTGGTTATTAAAAAAATAAATCTTGACTATTAGGATATTACTATCATATAATTAAACAAAAATTTATTTATTTAAAAATATTAATAAATTTATAAAGTTTGACTTAATTGATTTTTTATTTATATTCTATAAAATAAAAATTAAAATTACAATTAAATTTGAAAAGTTTGACATACTTGATATTTGTTTAAACTAAATAGGTTTATTGTGGAAATGAAATGTAGATAAATCCTATGTGGACACCCTAAAAAGATGTTATATGACAACCAAGTTAATCTTTTATTAATATGCATAGATATAATTCATATTACTTGTTTATTGTACATCGTTTGCAGTTTATTGAAATTTTTGAATTTGTTCCTATTGACTTATCAACAAAGTATATTTGTTAATGAAATATCGAGCATGCTCAAAGGAGAATAAGGATGTCATGCAGATACCAATTTTATCAATTCGTTGTAAAACTATGGGTGTAAATAAGTCGAGTTTACCGAGCCTGAGTTTGGATAAGCTTTATTTAAATTATAATCAAGGGGATAGTCTCGTGGTAATTGATGTATTTTATAATCAAAAGATTGAAAGTTAAAATTCTATAAGATGTAGGTTTTCGTGAATTTATCCTAAAATAATTGTAGCAATACAGAATGTTTATTTAAAATTTTTTATCTTTATACTCTAATAAAATGGTAGCTTTTTTTGAACGGCAAATGTACGACCCTGCTTCGGAGGATAGGTGTTATCTTAATCGGACCCACCTATCCATTTTCCAGCCGAGACCGCACCCCCAACCCCCTCAGGAGGAAACTCATTGTTGATAAAATCCTCTGACTCAACTATGAACATTTTGCTCAGAGTGAGACTTGAACTCATGACCTCCCCGTATTTACATGTCATGAGTACCTCATCTTAACCAGTTGGGCTAAGGATCATTGGTAATAAAAGGGTAGCTAAAGATGACACTTATCACCACCATATTTTTTCTCATTAAAATTTTTTCACTTCTCTCCTATTGATTACTATATTAATTACTAATAATATTATTTATTTCTTTTTTGATTAAAAATATTTTTTTAATAAATTAAGCAAGAAATCTTTTTATTAATGTTATTTCAAAGAAACAAATTTTTATAAAAATAATTTTTTCTAAAACATTAAACATTTTAAATACAAAGTATTTTAAAATTGATGTTTTAAAAAGTAAAAACTTTATAAAAAATAGTTAAAATTGGGAGTTAAAGTAAGGAAATTTTTGATAATTATATTTTTTTAAAACGGTTTTTTTGAAAAAAAATGTTTAATTTATTTTTTGAAAATATAAAAAAAAGTTTAAAAACAAAAGTTCAAAAGTTAATATCATAATTTATCACTTATAGTCATTACTTATATATAATTTCAATTGTATTTTATCTTAGAATACCATTTATAACTAATGAAATTTTATTTTATTTAATATTTTATTTATTCAACCCGTGAATATACGAGTTTACTAAAGCTAATTTTAAATAAACCGGCCTCAACCCGAAACTAAGTTTAACGCATAAAAGATGATTTAGAGATGAGACTTATGATAAAGGCTCCTGTCCTCAACCATAATGGTTGCAAATAAATTTTGAAAAGAAAATTACTTTTTGTGAACAATATAGCATAAAGAATATTATATTTTGCAAATATTTTCTTTCTTTTATTAATGAGTTTTAACAATATTTTTTTTACTTTTAAATATCACTTAATCTTAAAACTTACAGAAATTTATACTCACATAACTTTTATGAGAAAAATAAATCACTAATAACATCAGACTACAAGACTGTCAACAACAAGAGGACTTCCGAAGTGTCACCTAATGAATGGTTAAATGCCAATAAGATATCGGTCCATTAATGTTGTGTGTTTGACTGTTTGTACTACAAATGCTCATCTTGTTTGCTCAATTTGGAACTTGCCATGTACTATGAAGTTAGAAAAGATGAGCCTTTATGAAGTTATTAAAACGTAAATCAAACTTTCGATTTAATTATTAATATAATCAAAATAATATAATTTTAACAATAATCAATATACGTCACAAGAAAATTTATTAGTCTTGTAATTCATCCAAAATAAATAAATAAATAGATAAATAAATAAATAAATAAAAACATTTCACAAAATGGGAATTCACAAAGTGAAGTACAGAAAAAGAGGCAATATCACAAAACTATATGTGAAACATTAAATGTTTTAGGTGTGACTCATAAAGAATGGGTGGTTTGGATAATCAAAAGGTATTTTGGTAAAATAATTTATTTAATATGAGGTTATTTTGTATGAAGTGAAACAATTATGTTTAATATTAATTAATAAAAGTTTGGATAGTCAAAAGGTAATGCGCAATAATATTATAAATAAATCCAATTGAAATGTTAACAGTTTTTTTTTTGTTTTTTTATGATATCTCATATATACGTTTGTAATGAGAGAAAAAATTACTAATAATGCCAAAATATCGCGATACGTATTAAGTTTTGACAAATATGGATTATGGCCCAATGTTAATATAGAAATAAAATAGGTTTCGGGCTGCTCATGGTAAATGGGTTAGTTAATTGGGCCAATAGTTGACAATGGGCTCTAAACTCTAAAGTGGGATAAATATAATGGGACTTGGTTTCAACTTTCAACTCACAAGAAAAATATAATGGTTTTTCAAATTTACAATGAAAGATTGAAAGTAAGATGTTCTACTTTAACAAAGAAACTACTTATTCATTTCAAGATTATTCTTACACGGCTTAAAGAAATAATATGATAGGTATAAGAATATGATTTTTGTAACTACATATCAAATAGAAAATTGCACAATCTTTCAACTTCGGTTTTACTTCTATAAACAATAAACATATTATATAATAAACAAAAAATAGCTCGAACTCAGTGTTACAAATTGTAGAATATATTATGTATGTAAGTTTAAATAGCTCCTTTCCTGTTGAAAAGCCAAATTAATTTGGCTCGAACTCGATGTCTCCTACTAACGTCTGAATCAAGTTTGGGATGAAGTTAGCCCACTCGTAAGAACTCAATACGCTTTGACTTAAAGACTTATATAAATGAGACAACTCGTTTACTTGCTTGTGTAAGTTAGCTAACTTCCTTGTATATTCATAGTTTGATTTGATATTATACAATTTAAGATTTGCATAATTTGAGATTTGAGATTGTTATTGATTTCTTACTCGAGACTCTATAAAATTTAGAAAGAGCATACATAATCACTAAAACTATGAAAAACAAGCCAACTCGTCAAGTCACAAGCTAACTTCAACTAAATACGAGTCGAACACGAGCTAAATTTCTAACTAGTTTGAAACTTTTATCATCTTCTTTGTAATTGTATAAATATTTTTGAAAAGATATAGTCGGATTATTATGGAAATAATAGATTTGCCATTGTGGCATTGACGCAACAAAAAGAACAATGAATGATTCGATGTTAATTGATGGCGAAATCTATCTAATAAAAACCCACAATTTAATGAAAGTTGTTTAGACATAATGTACATGGGATCCTCTTGGGATACTAAATAATATTTTATGATATTTATTTGATTATGTCCGTTTAATTTCATTGACTTTGTAGTCCATTTGGTCCTAGTGTCTTGCTTTTACTTTCCGAAAGATCTCTTTGAGATTGATATAACATCAACTCCACATCTTCTTAACTAATTTCTAGAGACATTGTTTATATATAATAGATACAAGCACTAAACTACATAATACAAGACGCAAAATATGAATTTGTTACTACCAACTAATTTTATTACGTATAAATCACCTTCTATAAATCAAATCTCTATTGCACTGGTCTAGAATAATTATTCTTAACTGTAGATAATACCTTAAGTTTGAGTGAAGCCTTTCGTCATTAATCACTTATTAAAATTCTATAGATAAGTGTTTATGTCGGCCATTTTATTGAAGACTAAGGGGCTGTTTGTTAGCATCTGAATCAGCCTCTAAATGATTAAGAGGTCTAATGCTGAATGGTTAAAACTTTTTATCTGAATTGGTTAGATCTTTGCCTTTGAATAGTTAAGCGATATACTAGCTCTTAATGGTTCAGACCTCTTATTGGTTCAACACTTAATTATTCAAAAATTGCCAAACAGCCCGTAAATTGCTCTAAAGAGACATGTTGTTAGGAGATGATTTACGATAATGTATTTTGAGTAACTTATGACAAAATAATTCTCTAGTAAGAACCACCATCAGTGACCTTACCTCCACAATTCTCGTTGACAGTTTACACTATCATTATTCTATTCCTCATTCCAACTATTTTCAACCCCTAAAGGCCTAAATACCAAACTCAATCTCATTTGAGCGTGTGGGTTGTGATTTATAAGGTGTGATGGGTTTAGTGTGTGCTCATGTGTAAGACCATCAGAGAAAAAGGGTTGACCATAGAAGATGGTAGCTACTGGCAATGCTCTTAGTCCCAGTGTGTTAGCTACTAATCATTGCTTTAGTAAGCTACTACCTCATCAACTAGCTAATCAAACACGAGCCTTTCCTTAGGCGGATTTCTCCATTTGCTCCTCAACCTATGAGGTATTAGCAGCTGTTTCCAGCTATTGTTCCCATCCCATTGGAAACACCACTTTTCGTCCGACTTGCATGTGTTAAGCATGCTACCAGCGTTCATCCCGAGCCAGGATCGAACTCACCAATTCTTTTGTCCTACTTGATATATAAAATAAAATAGTAATAATAACAGTTGTAATAATAAACAACACTAGTAGTATTAGTAATACTATTAATAAAAATATTATTATTATTACTACTACAATTATTATTATGATCACGTGAGTAATAAAAGCAATATCCACCAACAAAAGATTACTCTGTACATAATAACATGCAATTTAGAAGCTTTGTAACCATATTAAAATAATATAAATGCATACTATATCAAGACAAAGGCATATATATGAAAATTTTTACTAAAATGGTCATGATTTTTCAGCTTACAAGTCTGATTACCATGCATGATCTAGCAGTCCAAGCTGTCCATTTTGCACATTTTTAACCTACAGGATACAGGTTAATTAGACGGCGCATATGGCATTGAAATAAATAAAATTCTACACATGGTAGATTTTGGGACATGTCACGCTTAAAGTTATAGACCGAGTTAGCACGCAGCTAGCCTGTATCACACGTTAGCTTCCAGGCTTATTTAGCCTATAATTTTTTGAAAAATTATAGGCTTAGCCTAAAAGCTGAGTCAAAATCCTTGTTATTAGACCTGAATAGTCATGAAGGCTTAGCCTAAACTCCTTAGATGGCACCACCTAAAAGTTACTGGCTTAGCCTTCATGATTATAAATGTTTGAAAAGTTTTTAAAAAGTTATTGGTTGAATAAGCCTAGAGGGTTGATGTGTGTTACAAGCTGACTACAGATTATCTCAACCTATAGCTTTACACGTGGTGTGTCCCAGAATTTGCCACATGGGGAATTTAATTTATTATAGTGTCATATACGCCGACTAAGACTGTAGACTATAGGTTGAAAATGCACAAAATGGACAGCTGAGATCGACTTGATCCAGCTTGACTATAAGACTTGTGGTCTGAAAAATCATGATCAGGGTTAGTAAAAAAGTTAGTCAGTTTTGACCTATTTTTAAATTTTCCTGAATATATATAGTGCTACCAGACTTCTTTTAGAATATTCTTCTTACTCATCAGTCGTTTTTCGATCTATGCATCTTAGGCCTTGGGGGGGGGGGGGTGGTAAAATGACTAGTGTTTTCTACTTGTGTTATTCCTTCTTTTGGTTTTCGAGTTCTTCTAAAACAAATTTCTTGTATTATATTTTGAGAGCATGCACATGCTTCATCCTTGTACTAGATCATGATTATGGTAAAGTTTTTACTACTGCTTTTTGACTAGAAATTATGATCATCCATCTTACTCCCACGTTAGAAAAAAAATAAATATATCTGATTTAAGACGTAATTTATTAAAGTATATTTCTCCATTTGCTGCTCAACCTATGAGGTATTAGCAGCTATTTCCAGCTATTGTTCCCATCCCATTGGAAACACCACTTTCCGTCCAACTTGCATGTGTTAAGCATGCTACCAACGTTTTATCCTGAGCCAGGATCGAACTCACAAATTCTTTTGTCCTACTTGATATATGAAATAAAATAGTAATGATAACAGTTATAATAATAAACAACACTAGTAGTATTAGTAATACTATTAATAAAAATATTATTATTATTACTACTACAATTATTATTATGATCACGTGAGTAATAAAAGCAATATCCACCAATAAAAGATTACTCTGTACATAATAACATGCAATTTAGAAGCTTTGTACCCATATTAAAATAATATAAATGCATACAATATCAAGACAAAGGCATAAATATATGAAAATTTTTACTAAAATGGTCATGATTTTTCAGCTTACAAGTCCGATTACCATGCATGATCTAGACAGTCCGAGCTGTCCATTTTGCACATTTTAACCTACAGGCTACAGGTTAATTAGACGGCGCATATGGCATTGAAATAAATGAAATTCTACACATGGTAGATTTTGCGACATGTCACGCTTAAAGTTATAGGCTGAGTTAGCACGCAGCTAGCCTGTATCACACGTTAGCTTCCAGGCTTATTTAGCCCATAATTTTTTGAGAAATTATAGGCTTAGCCTAAAAACTGAGTCAAAATCCTTGTTATTAGACCTGGATAGTCGTGAAGGCTTAGCCTAAACTCCTTAGTTGGCTCCACCTAAAAGTTACTGGATTAGCCTTCATGATTATAAATGTTTGAAAAGTTATTGGTTGAATAAGCCTAGAGGGTTGATGTGTGTTACAAGCTGACTGCGGATTATCTCAACCTATAGCTTTACACGTGGTGTGTCCCAGAATTTGCCACATGGGGAATTTAATTTTTTATAGTGTCATATACGCCGACTAAGACTGTAGACTCTAGGTTGAAAATGCACAAAATGGACAGCTGAGATCGACTTGATGCAGCTTGACTATAAGACTTGTACTCTGAAAAATCATGATCATGGTTAGTAAAAAGTTAGTCAGTTTTGACCTATTTATAAAATTTCCTGAATATATAGATATAGTGTTACCAGACTTCTTTTAGAATCTTCTTCTTACTCATCAGTCGTTTTTCGATCTATGCATCTTAGGCCTTGGGGGGGGGGGGGGGGGGGGGGGGGTGGTGGTAAAATGACTAGTGTTTTCTACTTGTGTTATTCCTTTCTTTTTGGTTTTCGTGTTCTTCTAAAACAAATTTCTTGTATTATATTTTGAGAGCATGCACATGCTTCATCCTTGTACTAGATCATGATTATGGTAAAGTTTTTACTACTGCTTTTTGACTAGAAATTATGATCATCCATCTTACTCCCACGTTAAGAAAAAAATAAGTATATCTGATTTAAGACGTAATTTGTTAAAGTATATTACTACATAATCAAGTACCTAAAATGTTGTTAAATAAAATATTAAATACGAGAACTTGTTAAACTTCTCTTGTATATCTTATATTGATTAGGGTATAGTAAAAATATTATTTAATCTAAAAAGCCTAAGAAAAATTATGAGCTTGACATGTGTTATTATATTGTTTTAAAAATGTGCGTATTTTGGTTATTGTGTCATATATGTCAGCTCATTATGTCTTATATGTTTATTGTCTCAATTATCAGTTTATTGTGTCATATATTTTAAATTATTTTTTATATATATTCATATTGTGTTTTATGTTTTAAACCATTTTTTGTTATATTTGTTATTTTTTTATAGATTATATAGATTTGTTATCTATTATTATGTTTTATAAATAGAACTGCCCAATGATATACTTTCATCAATGTATTTATCAAAACTCATACTGTTGAAAATAACACAATATGTAATTTTTGTTATTGTTTTTAATAGATTATATCAACTTGTTCAATTAAATCTTTCTTTTTAAAGATATTCTAGATTAAAAAATATATGAAAAAGTAACGCCACCAAAAAGAAAAAAAATTGTAACCCCCTTTTTTGTAAATACGCTCGTGGTATCATAGAGATAAAAAAGTATAGATTTAGAAGATTCTTAGAACAAAAGGTCTTTTGGATGTACATAATATGAGAATATAAAATCAAAATTTTCATCTGTATTTAACTATATATAAAAAAGGTACATTTCGACGCAATATATAAATTTTAATCTATTGATCGATAACATATAACCTAGTGCTCTAGCCAGCTATATCCAATCTTAATTTCTATAGTTAGGTAAGTATGTGTGGTGTACACCTGTGTCTTTATATTATTTTGAGAGGTGATTGTTACATAGAGTTTAAGTCATTAAAGCATACCCTTTTAATTGCATGTTATTTTATAATTTTACTCCCGTTTTATTTTACACACCTCAACTTATCTTAGTTTGAGTTTATTGACTACGTACAAACACCTTCAACTTTCCTTAGAACCATAACACCCACATTTCGTTTGGTGTGAATTTGAAAGAATCAATGAATTGTCGACATTCGATAGTTTCATTTTCAAAGACCACAAGTCGACATTTTAACTTATTAAAATGCATATGTCGACAATGAAACCAAGAATGATGAGCCACTTACAATGATGAATCACTTACCAATGGCTGTCTATGATGTTAGTTTAATCTAAACAATTTCGAAAAAAACATATACTCTAGCAAAGTGACCAACTATTACCACACAACTATCAAATAATTCGAGCAAAATGACTTGCTTGCGAAGGTAGACAAGAAAACATGCTTGTGAAACCAAATGATACATATTAGTATAGCAACAAAGTTAACAACTTGTCAAACATAATCAAGATGAACTAGTACTATTACCTAAGCTTTACATGCTTAGTGTCTAGACTCTAGAGCACAATCTGGATTTCTAGATCGTTTTTTAGGAGGACATAGAAGATCAAAGAATCAAGAATGGTGACTTTACATGCGATTTAGGTGAAATAGGAATTAGGGAACATCGTGATGAGCTATTAGGGAAGAATGGAATAAGGGCAAGTTGAGAAGCTATGGAATGAGGTGTTGGTTTGAAGATTGAATGAGAATCTCAAATTGTAATATGAACTTTAAGAGAATTGTTTTAGTCCCACATTAATGTTGGAACCAATGTTTATTTGGTGTGAAAATTGAATAAGATGTCGAAATCTCATATGTTCTTATATTGTTTTATAGGGAATGACATTTTGGTTATTGTGTTAAATAACTCATCTCATTGTGTCTAATTCGTTTATTGCCAATTTGTCAAATATTAGTTCATTGTGCTATATATTTTTCATCATTTGTTATATGTATTTATCGTGGTATTTTACGTTTTACATCATTTTCACATTTTGTGTTATTTTTGTAATTGTTTTTATAAATTATATAATCTTTTTATCTATTATTATGTTTTACAATTACAAGTACACAATAGTACTATTTTACCAATGTATTTTTTAAAACTCATAGTGTTAAATATAATATAACGTGTTAATTTTGTCATTATAATTTATAGATTATATAAAATTGTTATATATTATCATGTTTTACAATTAAAAGTACACAATGATATTATTTGGCTAATGTAATTTCAAAACTTATGATTTTCAAGATAACACACTGTGTTATTTTTGTCATTATATTCTTATGAATTATATAATTTGTTGTTATCTATCATTGTGTTTTATAAAAGTACACAATCATTTATTTCATCAATTTTTAATAACTTATAGTGTTTAAGATAACACAATTTCGATCATAAAAACACAATGAATTTGTTTTATGTTTTATATCATTTTTGTGTTATTTTGTCATTGTTTTTTAATTTATTAAATTAATTAGTTATTAATTCATCATTGTGTTTTACATACTATAAATACATAATTGTGCTATTTTACAATTATATATTTTTTTAGAAGTCGATATTTTAAAAAAACACAATAACTAACAAAAAGAAACAATTAACTACACTAAATACACAATGACGAAAAAAATCATATGAGCTTAAAACATTTAGAATCTATTATATTTTTATATATGACACAAGACTCGTTTTAAAGATAAAAAACACATTTTTATAGCGTACTTTTTATAAAAAAATGATGTCATATATAAAAATATTGAATGTGTAAAAAAATAGAGAAACTTAAAAAACATCAACTAAAATGACCATGCCTAAAATACACATTTAACAAGTTTTTCCTTACAATTTGACTTCAACCATTGATTTAAAAAGATTAATGGTTGAGATTATTTTTATACTTTTTAGTTTTAGGAAACTTTTTATTTGAATTATTTTCTTTTAGTTAAAGACATAAGTTTAAAAATCATAAATGACTAAAGTTTATTTTTTCATTTGTTTCCAAATTTATTTTAAACTAGCTTAGAAGTTGAAAAATTGCATCATATATATAAATGGTGAATTGAATTAATATTTTGATTATTTTTAGATTTTTTTAGTTCATGTTAATTTAATGTTATGGAGTAAAGTTATTTAACTCTTTTAACCATATCATCTTGGTACCTTCAATTAAATCTAATGGAGCTTAAAGTGTTCTAATTGATTTTTACAAGATAAAAAGGGCACCACTCCCCTTTGTCTTCCCACAACCTCACAAAAACGAAACCAAACTTCACACACACACATACACACACAAACACATAGCAATAGATACATCAAACCATGGGTGTTCACGATTGTTCATCATCATCAATATCATCATCATCATCATCACAAATCCCTTTAATCATGCATCATCATCAACAACATCATCCATCTTCATGGACAACTCCACCATTCTACCACCACACCACCACCTTCAACCATGTTCTTCCATGCCCAACCGGAGACCACCACCCGTTTCACCTTCCTCCGCCACCTTCTCCTCCATCATCACTCTCGTCCCACGGTGGTTTGTTCAAGAGAGTGGTTGATGGCTTGCAGTATGCGTATGAAAGTAGTAGCACTACATCGCCATCTGCTAACCATCACCTAGGGTTTCAGGGTGTTCACCCTGGATCTGACCTGTTTCAATCAACTGAAACAGGTCAGATGACAGCTCAAGAGATGGCGCATGCTAAAACCATAGCCGCCTCTAAGAGCCATAGTGAAGCAGAACGAAGACGTCGCGAACGAATTAATAATCATCTTACGAAGCTTCGAAGCTTGCTTCCTAACACCACCAAAGTAAGTTTTTATTTGTTTTTCTTGTTCTTTATTTAAAAGGTTGAAAAAATAACGAAGTGCTTTCCACTACATAAAAAGTTGAAATTTTCCTGTTATAGAGTTATGTACATGCAGAATTTTCAAATTTAATTATACAATTTAACCCATAATGCGAATAGTTAGCTAAACTAATGAATCACAAGCTGCCCATTGTTGATCAGCCGCTAACTCATGACCTTAAAGATATGTAAGAAAATTTAGATGAAATAATAATAGTAGATTTCCATCAATATTGTTTCAATAAAATCACTTATATTTTTATCTAACAGCAATATCGCTCATTTATATATAGTTTAAATCGTGAGAATTTTTATTATTATTGTTAGTGTTTTTTGTTTTAATTACGTGAACCTTGATTACTATATGGTGAATGGAACATTTACTAAACATGTTTATTATATAATCAATTCTTTTTCTTCATATTAGTTACCTCCTAATTTGAATTTAAAGTTAAAAATAAATAATTATTAAATAGTAACTAAGTTTCAAACATCGATCTCACATTTAGCTCATTTAATTTCAAAAATTTTAATATGTATAAAAATATTCACAAGATTATAATAATATGAAAGCTAAATGATTTTTGTTGTTAGAGTACGTTTAACTCACTTTAATGGAATATTAAAGAAAAAAACTTATTTACTGTTACATGAAGTATCATATATTTGTTTAAATATATATTATAAGGCCTATAAAACAATTTAGAATATTCAAAGGTTTTTTAGGAAGAGAAATGAAACGAATGATTCAGACTCATGTATTAGTCATCCATAGGTCATCATGGTGATAAAAAGAAATCTAGTATTCTACACTATTCTGTCTGTGAGTCGCACATGGCCACTATTTCTTCATGCTCATGTTTTTCTATTAATTGATGATAACTTTAAATTAATTAAATTAACTAAAAGTTAATGAAGACTTATGAAATAGCCAAAAATGTAATAGAAGTGCCTCTTTTTATACTTTCTTTTCACATTCATACACATATGACATGGATTACTATTACAATATATGTTCACATATCAACATTGTCATTTCACATTTGCTAGTTGTGTATGATTTGGATGAAAATTCTTGTTGGGTGATTTGAAAATGAAGCTTCGTATTTTAAAACATGATGACTCAGGATACTATATATGTGACATATATTTGAAATAACTGCAACTATGATTAATATTATGTTAATGGTGGGTGTGACACTTTTAGACGGATAAAGCCTCATTACTTGCCGAAGTGATACAACACGTGAAGGAGCTAAAGGGCCAAACTTCCATCATTGGTGAACAAATACCATTACCGAGTGAGATAGATGAGTTAACCATAGATAATACGTCAGATAATGAAGGTAGAATTGTGATCAGAGCATCATTATGTTGCGAGGACCGGTCAGACCTCTTGCAAGACCTAATCAAAACCTTGAAAATGCTTCGATTGAGAACCCTAAAAGCTGAGATCACAACACTTGGAAGGCGTGTGAAGAATGTTTTGTTTGTAACAGGAGAAGATCATCACTCAAGTAGTACTAATGATAATCAACAACTAGTGAATCATTGGGCAAATGCCATTGAAGAAGCGCTTAAGGGGATAGTTAAGAAGACTAATGATCGGGATGATTACTCTTTGGCAAGTATTAAGAGGCAAAAAAACATGTAACATTGACATATTTGAGCATCATTGGCCTCATCTAATCAAATGCATAGAACAAAATAGCTAATTGACCAATATATGGGCTTATACCTTCAAGATTTCCGGTTGTTTTTGCAAGGATTTTTGGGTTTATGCCTTTGTTTGTTTCCATATTGTGTTAACTTTAATTTTATTTTGGCTTCTTCTACTTCAATGGGCAAGCCGAAATTGTAGTGTAAAGCACCATTGAAATATTAAGTTTCAATTTATACTATTTGAATATATTCAATAATTATATTTGGATATTCTTTATCCATCTATTATTAACCAATAATTACACTAACATCCATCGACTTCATTTGATGTGACACTCATGAATAAGAGGACGAGTGGACTACCATATATTGTGTTGTCAATATTGTGTATACACGTTGAACAAGAGCACCATAGGCAATGGGGACTCATATTAACCAATAATTATACTAACATCCATCGACTTCAATTTGAAATGATTTTTTAAAAAACATATGATGAATCGATATTACTCAAGGATTATACACACATACTATACGTAAAAGACGAGAAAAGAGAACTATATAGTATACACAAATTTTCTTTCTACCTTCACATGATGTTGGATCCTTGTATATGTAGGTTAGACCATAAGCGGAGTGTTGAGCCTCTATATAAGTAAGCTTTGAGAAACATATTTTAAAGAAGGATTATATATCAAATAATTAATAGATAATCGTTAAACTATGAATCATGATGAATATATAGTCATATGTTAAGTGAAAAAGGAATTGCATAGATGAGAAACATATATATATACATACGTCACTATAACGTAGCGTGTGATGTCATTATAAGCCATATATTCATTTCTCGAGTCACGAGTGGTGGTGTGGTTCTCATCATGTCTTTGAATAATAAATTAAAAAGAAAGTAGAGTTAACTTCAAAACAATCAAATAGTGGGGGACCAAAATAGCCATGCGCATGACCAGACCACTACTCAGGTCTCAAACAAAAACTTAAAATCACTTTTCTGATAACTGGATCCGATTGGCCGGTTAGAAATATTGGGTCAAATTAAAACTGGATATATAACTTATTAGGTTGAGTTCAGTTGTCCCGTTTTCATTTGAATCGGTCGGACAGAGTAAACAGATGAAACGGACGATAAGTTTAATAACCGGTCTGATATATATATAAGGTCAGTTTTGTTTATTTTCTTTAGAGCGAATGGTTTTAATTAAATTTTATAATACAACTGAGGTGATATTATTTGATAAGTAAATGAGATATAATGGGTCGAGTTACTCTAAGACGTAAGAAAAAATAAGAAGGGAGAGAATTATTAAATTAACTATCAGATATTAGATTTAATGACTAAGAATATTCGATAACATAATTATAAATAATTATAATTTTAAATGATAGACCAATTGTATTTTAGTATTAGCCATATTTTTATCTTTTTCTTTAAATGCTTATAATTTTTATATACAACATTATTTTATTTAAAAAAATACATTACAAAAATAAGCATTTTTTTAAAACGCGTATAATGTTGATATATAAAATACAAAGTTTTTTTCACGTTATTGTAGCTCATTGAATAATATTCGTCGGATCATTGTGTAATATCAGGTAATTGTGTAATATTCGTCAAATCATTGTATCTAATGCTGATCATTGTGTTTTTATAAAATAATAATTTTTAAGTAACACAATGCTGAAAATATAAATTTTTATGTTTTACAGTTCATTGTGTAATTCTTGTCTGGTCATCGAGTCTAGTGCTGCTCATTGTGTTGTCCATTATATTTAATGTTGATCATTATGTCTAATGTTAATTATTGTGTTTTTCTAAAATGATAATTTTCAAATAACATAATGTTGAAAAGTATAAACTTTTTTTTTACATTTTCAGTTTATTGTATAATGCTCATCAGATGATTGTGTAATTCTTGTCAATTTAGAAGATTACATAATGACATAAGAATATTACATAATAAGCTAGAAAACATGATAAAAATGTCTTCTTATATCAATACTATACACATTTTAAAGATGAAATTAACCATGTAAAATTCAAATAATGAGTTATAGTCGATCAAACTTTGGCATTGGGGTTGCTTCGAACTGTTATTATTATATTGTTTTCTTATAATTTTATGATGATTTATCTTTTATGGTTATGATTCAAATGGTCCGTGTCATATGACTTGTTTGTTTATATATATATATATATATATATATATATATATATATATATATATATATATATATATATATATATGTATATATTTGTGGTGTTTATTTTATAAAGTTAGAAATGAGTCACTTTAATTTGTTATCATTAATTTTATTTTTTCTAATAAGTGGATTCAAATTGCAATGATGATTATCAAACGAGACTGAACGCATAAAATCACTCATGTAGAGTTGATTTTTTATTTTGTAGTTGTTTTGATAAAAATTCCCCTAATGTAGGAAACCTTAAAAGAAAAAGTTAACGATGTAATTAGAAGTCATTAATAAGATTCAATTGGGAATTTTTGTATAACTTTTGAATATAAATGATAAAATTTAAACTTTTTAACTCAAAATGACAACTTTATGAAATCTCAAAGATAGAAAAAACATTTAACTTTTTATAATATAAGGTATACACTTTTATAAATTTGAGAACTAAGATGTGACTATTGTTAGGATTAAAGCCCAAAATTGATCTTCAAGGCAGCCCAAAATGTATCGACAAAATAAAAAACAATAAGTCCAGTCCAAAGTCCAAAACAAACAAACCAATCTGATTATGTGACCAAATTCGATCTTTTGTATTTAGTTTTTTCAATTTATATATTACTACTTACCAACATTGGTATGCTTGATGAGTTGTATTATGTATTTAATAAGTTGTACTCACATTTGTTTTTTTCTTAAACTTTTAACTTTTGACAATTTTAACCTAATACTTTCACATCTTTTGCAATTTAGGCCTAATATTTTATTTTATTTTCATATTTGATCTCCCATACTTTTCATATTTTACAAAATATTTTGTTTTGTGTTTCTGTATAAATTTTAAGAGTAACAATCACAGCGTGTGTGTGTGATTCAACATTTTTACCCTTATAGTTTTCTCATTTAACGATTTTATCGCAATGCACTGGTTTTAGATCGACTTACTTATTGTTTAATATGTTTTACGTTTTGCTTAGGTGGTTCAACTTTTTACGCCTACTTTTCGTTTGATTTTATTTTCTTCGTTTTTTTATTTCTCTTTTAATACGATTTTTTTTTGTGATGGTGGTCACTTGCGAAGGTGTGTCATTGGTACTACTTAACATGAATTTACGCCTTCCGTTGCAACGCAGGGGGCTTAAGAGTAGTTAATTACAATAACCAAATTTAAAATAATTTTGAAATAAACAGATAACTTTATCATCTACGTGTATCAACTATCTACAAAATATGAGAAAAGTTATTATAGTAAATAGACTAATAATATTTTCTTATTTTTTGAAAAAAAAAGCGCCCGATACATTCAAGTTTCTCAATTTGCAAAAATTACATATATAAAATTTATATATCAAAGTCTCTAAACTTGTTTAAAATACACGTATTTGTAACTTTTTCTTATATAATGTCTTGTTATAACTCTTAAGCTGGTAAAATTTTATAAAGTGACATTCAGTACCGAAAAAAATATACATACCTTCTTATTTTAACCAAACTAAGTGTTAACAAATATTTTTTTTTTCATAACTACGTGCATTTTAGCTAAGAGACTATGTAGACAAAAATTAGTTTAGTAATTTTTTCGTAATATATGAAAATCAAGTTAAATATCTTTTTAAAAATATATATATTATTTTTGTATGATATTAACCGTATTAAAAATATATATACATCCAAACCACATGCATTATAACTTATAAGAGCCTTGTAAAAGGCGTTAATTACTTTCTGCCTTTAGAGAAACCATTTATATCTATGTTTAAAGCGGATCTCAATTAGTACAAAAATTAAGAGAATATTAAATATAAAAATTAGTTATCATACATTAGCTTTCGTAACAGTGAATAATTTAAAAGGTTCGTCAAGTACACATTCGCATAAATTTAAAAAAATTCAGGTTTTTTGATTCGCAATAAACCACTGCTCAGAGTATCATAACAGTTATGACTTATGAACTTGTAGTAGGTGCACAAAAGTGTTTTTTTTCAAAAGTGTTACTAGGTTTAAATCGTTCATACAAGCACCAGTTTCAAGTCAAAACCAGTTTGATAAAAATCAATTCGGTTTGGGTTGTAGACCGGTTTTGATTGGCTTTTTGACCAACTTTTTTTGGTTTGAGTGGTATTTGGTTGGTTCACCGGTTCAGTTCTAGTTTTAACCGGTGTAACAACCAAGGAATCTAAACCGTTACGAACCTATGGCAGTTCGTATAGGTACTTTCCGAACTGATTCATTTCTGGCTCGGGTATTCGGTTCTGATTTAAGCGGTTTTCCACCATCTTATAAAATTCAACCAATTATTTTATCTTAAATATAATCACCTCAAGCCTCAAACTCTCAAAGTGTGATAACTCAAATGTGATGATGAAAAAGGCAAAAAGGCCCAAAAGTGGAGTGGATGGGCCTGGGGTTGGGTTGGGCCGTGGTGGGGCTGAACGCACGAGTGCATGAGTGATGCTTGATTTACGGTTTACCCTCATTCCATTAAAGATTGTTAACTTTTAACTTAAAAGTTGTTAATTTGGGTTATGTTCGGGTTAACCCAAATAATTATCCTTTTCGCATTGCCATTTGACTCGGTTTAATTTCATGTTGGGCTAATTTCGTGTGTGATTAGAATCATTCCATTAAAGATTGTTTTCACTCAGATCTGAAGAATTTGTTTGGCATAAATGTAAATTAGATTAAACGGATCCGATTAATTGGATTTCGGGTTCCAAATTTAGTTCAAAGTTTTCTTATTTAAGGATAAGCTTTATTTCATATGGACATTGTTCGTTTTTAGATAAACAATTATTACCATTAGTCTCATCAAGAACGTGTAATTGTACATCCTATGTCCCAACCCAATGTGGATAGTTGTTTTTCAACAAGTTAACGAATAGGCATATGATAATTTATTTTAGCTGGATCAATCGGTTGTGCGAACCTATTTTTTGACTCTCCACAAGTTGTTAGACTCGTGATCAATAAAGGGGATACGTTAATTTGAATCCTTTGAGGTTGTTATTTATTTGCTGAATTGATTTCTTTTGTTAATATATTGATTGTGTTGAATCTTAAGTCATTGATTTTGTTGAGATACTTTTGTCATGAGTTAATTTATTTATTGATTGACTAACTAAATGCCACCCAAGTGCTGACTAAACCGATCAATTCAATTACTAGTTTATTGCTTGATTGACTAAATAGTCCAAATAATGAGATTTTGTTGTTGATATCATCGGTTGTGAACTATTGTGAAATGCTCAAGTTCTTTATATTGTTGTGATACTCATTAATATATTGCTTGACTAACTAAAGTCCAAACTACCTACTTAATTCAGTTAGTAGTAATGTTCTAAAACCGGACCGGCCATTATGACAGTTCATTGGTTTAACTAGTCGGCCCATAGATAGAGGAGGCACACATCAAGAGGTTCTTCACCCATTTTTTGATGATTTGTTCAAAACTGGTCGGTTTGTTTGTTGTATCAGTGTATGGTTCATTAGTTGTTAACTGAACGAATGCCTACCCTTGTGGGTTAACCGATCGAGCTGATGCGGTTTCAAAACACTAATAGGTAGTTTTTTGCTTGATCTTAGAGCATTCACAATCCATTCCCCATCTTTATCCATATAATTACACTAAAAGTTATTATTTTTTATCTCTTGTTTCAACTTTATCATTACTTTTTCTCTCTCCTACACTTACAACTACTTAAAATATATTAAAAACATTATAGAGTTTTGAACAGTTTTTCCCAAAATACAGATTGAACAGTAAATTTATCATATCATTCACTCATAACCACTTATAACCATACCATATAATATAGAAAATAAACTCACATAAATTTAAAAAATGAGTTGTGAATGCTTTTACATCATAAATAAATTTCAGTGAAAGGTAGGTAAGAGAAATGTTCCCTTGTGGATAAGAGTTGTGACTATTATTTTAGTTTAAGGTGATCATATTCCACTCAAAAAGTTGACTATTTTTCATGAAATACAACTATGTTTATCAACATAATATACCGGATATCATATATTTAACACTAACTTATGATCTTCATTGTGGAATTTCTAAACCAACCCACATATTATGGAGAAGTTCCATTTCAAACCCTATAGTTGACTTTCTTGTTGTCAACCATCTGGTCATTGGACATATACATTACCTTTCATGTTCCAGTTTTCTTACTGATCGAAGGTTATACAACCACACAATCAAAACTACTTTTTATTTTTATTTTATTTTTGAACGGCTCTTAATCTATTAATAATTAGTAAATGAATCTAATTTGTTTATTGTAAGATTTAAATTCTTGATTATTAAAGAATGAAGCATTACACTCTTGAGTACCATGGGCAAATGCCCATTGGTTAATTAATAGTATTTTTTATTTTGTGAAAACAAAAATAAAGAGTGAATATAAAATCGGTGAATAACAATAAGATTCAAATTATGAAATTTCTTTTTTAATATTTGATCATCTACAGCCCATTATACTTCACGTGGCATGGCCTGTTGGAGGACAATAATGCAATGGCCATGCAACTATAAGTTAATTTTATTTTGACCACCAAATATCAAATATTGTTTAATTTAGGTCTTGTTTGGACAAGTTATGCTCAATTATTAGTGGGTTAATTAACTTAATTTGCCAGTTTGGTTGGAAACAACTCAGATTTCTTGGCTGTTTGGTTGAAGACAACAAAATCATATTAATGCACACTTCATGCCTTCTTTAAAAATTAGTTGAGTTAAAATTATTTATAGGAAGATTAGTTGAGTTCTAATAGAAGAAATAAATGTTTAGTGTTTAGTAAAACTTTACTCGCTCTTCATACTCGCATACACTATATATTATAGCGTGCACACACGTACACTAAATAAATGGAATATTTTTGTACCATTTTATTGAAGTCTCTATCTAAAAGCAATAATTTTACTTGGAAAGTAAGTAGAAAACTAGAAATGGTGCAGTGCAACTGTTAACGTGACACAAGTCGACACAAATATAAGTGAGTTTGTTTTTGAGTTAAACGAGTTGTTATAAATTAAATATAGGTCAACACGTTAATGACATGATTAAAATCTTGTCTTTCAACACGCCTAACTTGTTTGTGACATGAATAAACACGTTTAACTGATAATGTTAAATTGATTAACAGGTACACACATGTTTATAACTCATTTATCAAAACTATGTAATTAATTAGTTTAAATAACTACGTTCTTCATTTACAAAGGTAATTAACAAGTGATAATCCATACTTAACATTTTCAAAAGAATAAATTTTAATAAGAAAGTATTTATCTCCCGTCTAGTATATTTTCAAAACCTAGAATTAAATCTTTTTAAACATCTTTTCAAATATTTAAACAATCACGCATTAAGTTTATATTGGGCGATGGGGCATTTGGTGAATCAAGATTGTCAGGCGCGGTTGTCAAAGTGATCAAACAACAAGTATTCTTGAATTACAAATTGTGACATTCTTTAACGAACCATCTCCGTGTCGTAATTCCAAATGACTCTCTTGTTTGACATTATGCTTGAACAATAGCTGGATTGGTTTTTAACGCCTTGCAATGTTTATCCAAGTGACTTTTTAAAATTGAGTTGGACTCGGATTTGAGAAAGCATTATAGATCTTCAATCAAACTTTTGGAAAACCGTTTAACATTTCAAATAAAACTATATTTTTCAAATATTTGGTTCCTTGTTGTTGGTAAGATTCTCAACATGCATGGTTCACTTGATGAAACACCAAGACCAACGAAATGTTAACCACTTGAGTTTCCGATTGAGCATTTTGAGACTAGTGAATTTGTGGGCATGTTTGTGTCTATATGAGTTTTGTGAGCTAGATAAGTGTTGTAATTAAATCGATACACCAAATACCTTTTATACTAACATATGAAGGTAAAAAATTCAAAGAACGGCTAGATTAGTTTAGTTGGCTATATAGCCATTACCAACGTTTAAAAGCGGCTAGTTTTTTGTCTGAACGACTATAATCAGTTAACTATCTTTTAACTAGGCACGAACTGGTTCTCGCTCTAAAACGTGGTAACTGGGTATAAATCGTTGGTTTCTATCGGTTAGATATCAGTTCTTGAATAACTGGTTCTTGGGTCGAGCCGATTAACACCGTTAAGTCCCTTAATACATAAACAACAAGTATACTAATATATTCATATTTTTTTCTAATTTTCATGAGAAATGAGCAAGATAAAATAATCACTACATTTACACTATTTTCTTATTATTTTTTTTAAGTTTTAAAAATCAAATTGTTGATTTTAAATTTCCGTGTTCTCATGATATATAGTGTTGTGAATTGTACCAACCTCATCCACGCATATAATTAAAGTGCAATGGTTTTCTACTATATATTTTTACGTGTTTGCGTACACATATATGAAGATTGGAGTATTTTACTTGAAAATTTGCAAGAAAAATTTGTAAATATAAAATAAGAGCAATTAAAGTGTTACTTTGTTATACCTAATACACCTATATTTCGATTTTTTAAACTTGCTTAGCCATTATGCATGACTATGAAATCAAATGAATTGATATGATATCACTTTTACAAAAATGATGTTTCAGTTTTAACTCCTCTAGTATTACATTTGCAAATTTAATTTAAAGGTTAATTAAAGTAACTAAAAATATTAGTGAGTTGATAAATAATGGGAAGTGATAAAGGAGTGGAAAATAATTTGGATTGACCAAAAGAGTGTATAAAGGTGGCACAACTAGACCACTTCAAATCATTAATCCCAAAAACATAACGTGGATCATAGCCTTTAAGCATATTCAGTACTCTCTTGATATCATCATCATGTTATCTTTTTAGCTTAATAATACCCCCATCATCTTCCTAATTCCTTCCTCTAGTAATCTATTTCCATCTTATTTTTATAGAACGACAACTCACACATTTTTTTAAACTACTTCTAATTCTACACAACTAATTTACATCAAACAGTCATAGACATGACTCGAACTCTTGACCTTAAGGGAAAGTTCACTCCTCTAACTTCAAATCGTTTTGCCATTGACCAAACCCCACCGAGTAATCTACTATATTAGCTTAGTAAGTAGTTAACTTTTCTTTACTCATATTCATCCGTTAGAAGAAATATGAAAAGCTATCAACAAGCATGAAGAAATATACAGTGATAAATTGATGTTAAACTTCACAGGTAATTAACTTGATAAAATAGACTGTAGACACTTCGAGGATAGAATATATATATATATATATATATATATATATATATATATATATATATATATATATATATATATATATACATATATATATATAGGGGAGGGTTCCATTGAAAACCATGTTATAAAAGAAAACCATGAAAACCAAGGGTTACATATATGTAAGTACTTGTTACAAAATATACAACTAATAATTACGTATATGTAGGGGTTATGTATATGTACGTACGTGTTAACAAGTGTACAACTAAAAGTTACGTACATATAACTCATACAAGTTACGTATACGTAAGTCGTTTCGTCATCATTTTCATTCTTTAGAGTTTAAACTATATAATATATAATGAATTCAAAAAATAAAGTGAATTTTACTTAAATATACTTTAAACAATAAAAAGATCGAATCAATTATAAATTATGTGATTGGAAAGTGGTGGTTTTCACGGTTTTCATTTATAAACATGGTTTTTATTTGATCTCTCCCCTATATATATATATATATATATATATATATATATATATATATATATATATATATATATATATATATATATATATATATATATATAATATTAATAATATAATATTAACAAATTACATTAATTTTTTTCACTTTCAGTCGAAAACATGAAAATAATATAAAAAATTCAATTAGAAGTGTGTGCATATGACCTAAATATTCATATATCTTTACCAAAATAATGTACAAGTTATCTATATTCTTGACACTTCTAATTAAATTGACAAATTACAAAACTCTACACTTTCAGATGTGTAGAAATTGGTTAGATATAGTTACTAGTAGGAAGCAAAAGGCAACCATAACAACAAGGTTCCGTTCAGGAACGTGTCAGTTTAATATATACCTCAAGTTTTCGTACTCGAGTAATGAAAATGATCGAGTGTACCAGTGGTTTGTTAGTGATCTAATTAGCCGTTAGAAAAACAAGTAAAAATGAATAAGAAGATCAAAAGCTGAACATAAGTATATGAATTAAAGTGATTTTATCAACCAAAAAATTGGAAATTGAACATAAATATTGTCAATATATTAATTTAATTAGTTCCCAAAATCACATGGGAAAAAAAAGGAACTAATCTAACATAAGTAGAAGTTACATCGATCAAGGGCCAACTACAAAACTGTTGAGCTCTTTCAAGCCACATAATTTCTATTTACAAACCACTTGAGCGAGTCCAGATTAACAGATCACACGCGATTGAACATATCGATCAATCGTGGTAACAAAGAAGCATGACCACACATCTCTTGATAATGTAAAGCCTTGCTTTATGCTCTTTAAGAACTCCTCCAAGTCCTTTGCTTGAGATCCTTCTCTTTGAGCTTCCCATCATCATCTTCATATCTCCCTCTTTCTCTTCAAAAACCAAAACACAAATTCAACAAACCGTTGAAGCTCGAACCTCGCAACGGTCCTTTAGACACCGAAAAAGATGACTCTAGAGAGAAAGATGGATCAATGGTGTTCTCTTGCTTTGTAAAAAATGGTGTGTTCAAATGTTATGATAGAACATGATAGAGGAATTGTTTATATAGGAGAGGAGGTGGGGTAGTGGGACCCAGCCTATAGGAAAACTAAATAGTTTAAATGTATAATATATTCTGTAGCTACATTGGGTGTACAAGTCATCTTCTAAGAGGGTGGTAGGCATCATCTACAGACATAGTGGGTCATATATGATCTTAATGAGGTAGCATCCATCCATAGTTTATGAGTTTCTTCATCTTGTTCCTCATGACCTTAATTATTATTTGCTTCATCTTCTTATCTTTATACATTCATATATGTAGTAATATAATATAGACACACACATAAACATACATACGTCATCAAGGGGATAACTTGATGGTAAACGATTTACTTTCTAATTCAGTATTGCGTAGATTTGGTAATTATTTTTCTGATAGTAGGAATTACGGCTAATATATATATATACATACACATATGTATATGAGCTACTTGTATACATAAAAGGGTTTATAATAATATTAAAAATGTGTCGGTAGGAGAATGATTCATGTTAAAACTCTAAGGAAATATATAATATTTAATAGATATTGGTAAGAGTGAAGCACTTTGGCCAACAACATATTCCAGTAAATGAGCATTGTGTCAAAAGAACTGAATCAAAATAACAGTCAAAGCCTCACGTGAGTTCCCAAATACCGTGCCAAATTCCCATGAATACAGGCGCCATAAAATTAGGGGGTTATTTCAAGGCTATGGCTAAACACTTCTTACTTAAGTAAACCCTACACACTCTCAAAAGGACAGTAATTAAAATTAAATTTTAATACTTAAAACCATGAGTTGTGGCCGATGGTAATCTATATTGATAATTTATTCAATATAAGTTATAACTTTCATTTGTTGTTGATGACAATCAACTTACGTGTATAATCATCATATTATATAGAGTTAAGTTCTGTTTTGCTCATTGAATTTGATAAAAATAATTATTTTCCTTTAAAAGATTAATAAATTCAATTTATCTTCAAGAGTTTTATAATTTGTTTCAATTTCAGTCCAAAAGTTTAATTAGATGTTTCAACTTGAATCCAAAATAAAGAAACTTTTGGACTAAAATTGAAACAAATAATAAAACTTTTGGACTAAAATTGATGATTTTAATCTTTTGGAGTAAAATAGCTACTTTTGTCAAATCTTAGGAAACATAATTAAATTAACTCTATTATATATACACTTACATTTGATTACCACTTCATTTCTTTTACAAGGAATGTATGTTTAATTTCTTATTAATAACCATTCAAACAAAAGTCAAGTGGAAATAAAATGTAATTTATGATTATGATCATGTGAGTGATTGTTCTTGAAAGTGAAGTGAAAGTTAAGAGTGTTGTTTGTCATAATTGACATTATGAATTACTATATATCAACCAATAGAACATATTTTAAATTGTTAAGATTCAATTGCCTTTAAGAGTTAATTTTTTTTAACAATGAACTCACAAACATCATAAATTTACTCTTAAATCTACACCACGTATTTATCAATGTCAATACTTGAACCATCAACCTCTTATGGAGGTACACCATACAACCTATATAAGTACCATTAGACTAAATGCCTTTAATCTTAAATTAAGTACTTAGTGAAGCTATTCATGTTTACCTGTTGGGAACTGTTTTATTTAAGGGAATAATATGATTTTGGCCATATCACAAACAACTTGATTAACTATACCACAATCCTTTTAGGCACCCAGAAGTACATCCATTTGGTAGAAGTTGGTCGGGCTCATGAACCCGAGCTAGAACCCATGCTGATTGAAATTGTGTTTCAATTTGATTTTTCTCACATAACTTGTGTTTGTTAATTATTCCAAAAAAACCTAGATATACGGTCTTGTTTATTATCTTTTCCTCTAACATTAAATATAACTAATATTCTACCCTTTGCAATACAAAATATTATTAAATTATATGTTATAAGGTGGTTGTAGTGATAACGACTAAATATCCGGACACCATCTTATTCACTAGTGAATAATTTCTATTTGTTGAAATAAGTAGAAAGTATATATTAAGTGGTTAGTGGTGATTCTGATGAATACTTTATTTGTGAAATCATTATAATATTATAATGTATCTTATTCTGGTCGATTTTTCTAGTATGATTTTATATGCGAACCGTACGAAGTATCCTGAATGTGATACATGTATTTTAGGCGAGTGATATTTGCATTCATATACTATATTCACGAGTGTTTTCAGACGTACAATTGTAATGGTTTGGACACACCTTTATAATCTCATAGATCGTTCAATTACAATGGACGTACTATTGTAATTGATTTAGATGTACTGTTACAACTAGCTTATGCATATTGTTGTCATCGAATAACTTAAAAACAATGTTCTAAAATAGTTTTACAACATTGTTATATATACTCTCACTTCTAAGTATGTAGATTTTTTTCCTGCTTGACGTTGGTTCAAACTATAATTTACTGTAACGAGATCTTAATTTTTGTATTTTTGTCAAATATATAATCTTGGCGAGTAACACCAACTAAAAACATACATGTAAACCACAAGTTAAACCCCTATTTTCATTTATAAAATTAATTTGGTTTGAACTTTGAAGTAAGGCCACCACCACTTGGTGTTTCTCGTGTTCCTCAACATTTACCTTAAACTAACCCATATGCAATTTCCCTATATTCGATTGCTACTTTTGAAGCTGGCAATCTTTGAGATATGTGCTTAACATCTCCTGCACTTGTTCTTTCTACACGTATACCATTATGCTTAAATACATACTTCAAAGTTGGTGATTGATACTCTCATGACTTCCTTTAAGGGAGGTTGTAAGTTTGAATCCTACCGGCAGCAAAATGTTGTTGGTGAACCGGGTTTAACTGCAGTGGGCCTTAAGGTGGCAGGTTTTCCCCGGAATTAATGGTTGGTGGGTTTGGGCTACCCATCGCTGTCTGTGCTCACGGACGTATGGGATGTCTTTTCACCATTGGGGTACCTGGAGTAACCGACCTTTAATTAGTTGGCCGTTCAAAAAAAAACTATAAATTTTTTAACTATACAAATAATAGTGATTTTTTTAACGGTTCTAATCTACTACCTATCACTTGAATTTGAATTTTTCACCACTGCTATAAAACTAAGAGAGTAAGGCGTCTTGCCACTCAAACTTTTCTCTTTGGGTTTAGTTTAGTAGATATCAATATTATCTTTTTGTAACATTTATAACCTTTAAATGTATGTGTATCATTATGCTTGAATACATATTTTGAAGTCATAACAAAACACCCCCTAAGAAGGACAATTGGTCATGGTTGAAACAGGTTTTGCATTCTATGTCCGATATTCATTTACAAAATTGTATCTTAAAAGGCGTCAGTTATTAGGTTTGCAGGTTGACTTGGTGAGTTCACTACTAGAAAATAGATCTTTAATGACACGTAAAGCGTGTCATAAAAGGGGATAGATGACACGAAAAATCGTGTTAAGGAAGACTTTGTCATAAAAGAAGATGATACGTATTTGTGTGTCATTTGTTTATGACACGCATCAATGACACGTCAAGGAAAGTCATGTCGTAAAGAAGATGATGCACATTTGTGTGTCATAAATGCGTGTCATTATTTTACTAGTTTAAAAAAATTATAAAATTACTAATTTTCACATTAAATGATAATTAATAATTAATGACTAATAATACAAAATAAAATACATAGATTGAAAAACAATAAATGTTATAAAAACTGCTAACAAACATTATAAAGTTAACAATATTTCTAAAACTAATGTTTTGATACACATTTTCAACTAAAATTGCGGTTTGTAATAAAACTCGATCATTCTTCCCGAATTTTATCCATATCAGCAACCGTCATTTCATCGCCACTGGGAAATTCATCATAGTAGAGCAAGAACAGCCCATGACATCATTCCAAATCTGCAGTTTGTGATCTTAAATGGTTCAAAATTATATGACACTCATGTTACTAGAAACTTGACTTTAAACTCATTTTAAAAATTGACTTATAATATCAGAAAAACCTGATTTTAAACTCATTTTATGTTCCTTCAATATCATATAATATAGTAAAAAATTTGTTTTAGTTTGTGTAAACTAGTATGGTATCAGTTTCAGGTAATTGATGGATATTAGTTAATACTATACTCATACTAGAACTAATGTGAGACTTCATAACTGATGTCATACACGGTTCTAAATCCAAACACATTCCTGTTACCTATAACAATTCTAAACGTGTATTATATTTTAGTAATGAGATGATACATTAGAGTATTTTTATAAGGAAGCTAAGTACATTTCTCTAACTCATTAAAAGCTCAAACTAATGATAGTTAGACTAAGAGTCAAGATTAACTGAACCTGTATTAGCGACTTTTTGAATATTAAATAGAACTTAGAAAGGTAAAATTATATTGAATTTGAAATTTAAATTAAAAATATAGTTTACTTGCTATTGAATAGAAAATGAAAAAGATAGAATTAAAAATAACATAAAGGCTGCCTAATTATAGTCAGGTTGCACATGAAGGCCTTGTGATCGATGCTGCTGTTGTTCCTCCCATACTCGACAGTTTTCTTAATTTCTACTTTAACTCTAGTTCTAATGTCTTAAGTAAATGTTTATAAAAATGTAATAATAAGTTTATTATATTTAGAAAGGTATATTAATAAATATAACATTGTATTTAAACTAGGCCGTCTAAAACTATTAAATATATTAATTTTAAAGTTTAATTATCTTCAAACCATACTTCAAAATAAATTGATGCAATAAATGCTAAATTTGATTCATTTTCATACATATATAATTGGGTAAGTTCTAAAAGTTAAATATATCAAAAACACATGTTAGTTTTATATAACTACTAGGTTAGAAACCTGCGGTACACGTGCCAGAAAAATAAAAATTAACAAAAAAAGGAAGAATTTTAAAAAGCTAGAATTGTAAGATCCGACGTCATGAATTACTTATTTTTATAGATATAAATAGATTTGGAAAAAAATATCATCTTTTAGCTTTTATCATTGAAAAAATATACAGAGCAACACAATTTATCCAAATATAAATTTGTAGCAACTAAAAATTTCCCTAGATAAGCTGCTCCATACAGTGAATCTAGCTGAAAAAAAAAATACAACTTAATCATTCATAGGTAGATACATAAGTTGTAACTTTTTTATAGTCAAGGAAGGAATGAAAATAAACTATGAAAAAATATAATTTAATATAGCAATCAGAAATTCAAAGCTCCTGTTCCAAACAATGAGGAATCTAAAATTCAAGAGAAGCAATTATATAAACCCTACAATCAATTTATATAATACTAACTATCAACTTGGTTATTCACCATTAATTGTACCATATGCAAGTGGGTTGTACCCATCTTTTTTTTAATCTTTATTTTTTTCATTTTAATCCAATATTTTTATATCTTTTATAATTTAGCTCCAATATTTTTTTTACTTTCAACTTTGATCCCCTACATTTCATATTTTAAACATTTTCGTCTTTTGGTTAAAATTTTACGAGTTAACACGCTGAAACATGCATGTGTGGTTCAACGTTTTTACGATCAAATTTTCCTCATTTATCTGCCCCGTCGCACGTGTGGGTCCTATATCAACTTACCTATTGCTCTAGATCTCTTATTTTCACATGCGTGGTTCAACGTTTTTACGTATACTTTTTGTTCGGTTTAAATTTTTTTGTTTTTAATATGAGCTTTGTTAGTGTTGGTTGGCACTGATAGTGGTGTGTCATTGATACTGCTTGACATGGTTTACGCCGTCCGCTGCAACGTGGGAGGCTTAATACTAGTTTATATTATAAATCTAGTTTGTCATTATACTCAAATTAGAAAATCAAAGACAAATTTTAAATAACTTCAGTCTCCTACAAAATTAAACTTACTAAATACAAGACTCATTGTGGTCAACTAAACATACAAATAAAAACGTTAATGTTCAACTTTGGTCCTACGACATTTGTTTCATTTATTAATCAAGATTAACCTTCAAAGATTCTGATTTCTGAGCAGAAGTATGTTAATTAATTTAGCATATGAGGACAGAAACATCGATGAAGTGTAAACAATTATGTATTTCTAATTAATTCTCTAAAGATTTCATGGTGCTGTAGGACGTTAAACCATAGTATTTCATGCCATTCGAACCTAGATGCTAATTCAAAATTCTTTTGAGTCGAGCCCTAGTAAAAACATGGTCCAAAATTTTTAAGTGCTTAAAGTAGTAAAGCCGTTTTTTCCCGATCACATGTTATCAACCATCGTATGCAGTCATTTGTATTATGTTCATGGTGTTTCATCGTTTCATCTTTTGTGCAAGTGCCAAGCCTAACTCTTGCTTTTTCTTCTCTTCGATCACATATAAAACGGTTATTGGTATTACATTAAAAATAAGAGGCGTTTTTATTTTTTCCATATATAATTATTATAATAAAGAATTTTGTTATATTATTCATGATTATTATTATTACTATGTTAGAAAGTAAATTATTTACTGTTCTAATCACTGCTGATAGTGTTAAACTTTAGTTCGGTAGTGTAAATTGTTGGCCCTCGTAGTGTAAATTTTTATATACAACTCGAGTTCGTCCCTCTTAAAAAATTAATTTTGCTCCCGCCCCCACTTACGGAATGTTCAAGCTCCGCCACTAGTTCTAATAATTAATTATTTAGAACCACTTGAATTCGCATATAGTATATTAATCAAACCATGTGAAACCATATGTTTTAATATATGAATAAATCGGTAATAATAATTGTTTATGCACTTCTCTCCTTAAAGTAACAGTTGTAACACTTAATATAATAATAACTCCATTTGACATGCATGGAGGAAATACCACACGAATGTTGCCTGCAAAACTGAGATAATTACAGGTGTATTACAATACTTATGAACGTGATTAACTTATAAATCACTCATTTATAACTAATCTCAAAATCAATTTCTTAATATTTTATCACTACCTTTACTAACTCGTGTATAACACGGATTGAATAATTAATGTATTAAATATAAAACTTAGTAACTATAAACCGCTATTTTAAGATAAGATACGATTTACGTATGAGTAAGGACTATAAGTAATAAAACAATAATATCAAATTTTTAAACTTTTTTTTTGTTTTTTCAAAAAAAATTTACATTTTGTTTCAAAACAAACCATTTTAAAAAATATTAGTTTTAAATTTTTTCTTATATTAATTTCCAAGTTTAATATAAAAATTTAATTTTCGAATACACAAAATTTAAATTATTTTGTATTTTAAAGAAGTTTGGTGTTTTAGAAAAAATATTATTTAAATAATTATTTCTTTAGAAATAATATTAATAAAAAAGGATCTATTTCTTAATTTATCAAAAAATCTTTTTAATCTAAAAAAGAATTAAATAATTTTAGTGACTAATGTAATTATTTAATAATAGAAAGAAGAGGAAAAATTTTGATGCGTAGAATTGTTGTTTTATCACGTATCCCACTAGTTACTCATTTATTAAAGTAGGAATTAGATCAAGTCAATATGATCCATTATGTAATAATAACTACCCATATTGACTCACTTAAAAACACTTGGCTTTGTTTTGCTGGTCTAGTTAACTCATTTAAAAACGCTTAAGGTTTGTTTTGCTGGTCTAGTTATATTCATGTACTTGTGCAGGATGATATCCTTCTTGTTAGTAGTTAATGCAAGTCTTAAAATTAATTAAGGGTCCTAATATAGATACACCCACCTAGATAAATCGACACCTCCTATAGGCCTATACGTCACGTATGGGTCCATACGCGGCGTATAGGGTCGAATACACTGAAAACGAAGAAAATTCAGGGGGGTTGTCAGAGAGTTATACGCCACATATACCCCTATACGACATATATAGGGCTATACGATGCGTATAGCAAATTTCGATACTGACTACGAAGAAAAATTCAGGGGGCTGTCAGAGGAGTTATACGCCCCGTATAGGGCTATACAACCCGTATAGAAATTTTGGGGTGTTGATTTAAAATATTAAGGTGTCCAAATAACCAAGCCTTTAATTAATAGCGAATAATACGTAGATAAATCAAAAAGAGATGTTTGTATAAGGTTTATAGCAAAATTACAAACAAAATAGGGGTGTTGATCGGGTAAGTTAATCGGGTTTAGGGTTAATCGGTTCGGATTTTCCAACCTTGAAAGTCTACCCGAAACCCGACCCGAATAACAATCGTTATAATCGGTAACGGGTTGTTCGGGTAACGGGTTGTTCGGGTCGGGTTTCGGGTATTAAACAATAGACTAGATTTTGTAGATTTTAATGAGTTTTCATTTGAAATCTTATAATACTAGTGGATTTAAATTAGTTTACTTCTATAATTTATAAAATGTGCTTAAATATATATTTATATACAAACAATTTGATCAATTTGGACAATCTAAACAAGTGTATACATATAATTTACTTAATTATAATATGGATTGATCGGGTTATTCGGATTTCGGGTTAATTGGTTCGGGTTATTCGGGTTTTTGAGGTTTGAAAGTTTATCCGAAACCCGACCCGAATAAGAATCAGTTTAATCGGTTTTCGGGTTGTTCGGGTCGGGTTTCTTCGGGTACAGGTGAGATCAGGTCGGACGGGTTAATCGGGTACGGATAAAGTCGACGGGCCTAAAACAAAACATATGACAAGTGCAAAATAATATTTAAAGTAAATTACACGGATGGTTACGTATATGACAATGGGCTTTAAAAAACATACATGACAATCATTTATATATTGATTTTTGTAAAAATGAGTTGTCATAATGCATTTTAAAAGATAAAATATATTGCGAGTAATACAAGTGCATCTGGAACATCAATACGAGATTTATTTCCATTAATACATTCTCCTCAGCATTAATGAAATGTTTAAATCCAAATCATAACAGATATATAATTTATAGCATTAAAGGACTAGAGAGGCTATTTGATACCACAATTGTCCATGAACTCTATATATAGTGGTAAGACAAGTGATACTTGATAGAAAAAAAATCTTATTTGTTTTCCTTTCATATCGAGGTCTTTTAAAACATGATGAAAGCGTCCTACAAGATGATGTTTATGTTTACATTATATCTTTGCATTTCACGTAAGCTTGGTCTCATCGGTCTTAACTATTGTTGATTTGTTGCATATTGAGTTTTCACTAATGAATTATGATTTGCAGGTTGGCAAATCTCATATGGTTTGGATGACAAAAGATTGGTAACGAGCCAACAAGCGCTATCTGAAAATGATGGTGACACTGTTATAAACAGAGTTGGTGATCCTTGTGATCCAAATGGTGGTTGCATTATTAATTGTCGAGTTGGTATGCCCCATTGTTGTAATGGTATATGTGCTTGTAGTTGTTCCCGCGAATGCCCTTGTCCCAGTAATGAGTTAGCCGGTTAGTCTCTAACATACATTTTAATGATTACCATCAAGATGTACCTTCATTTGCATACTTAAAAAACACTATATAAACGTGATGAATTTGAGTGAGTTTTATATAATGATCCATGCACCATTGGAATATGGAAATAGCATCAATCATATGTGAGTACAATTCATGGCTCAGTGATCTAGCTGTATCGATGATTGCTCCTTACAAAAGTAATTTGTGTTTAAATTCTTATAAATATAAGTTGATTATATGGTATATAACAAATAAACAAATTCTAATTTTGGAAAGAAATGTGGGAGTACAAGTAAACTAACAAAATATTTTTTCTTTGATAAGTATTTAGTAAATTTGAGGACTCACAATTTTGAGTTGGTAGAAACATCTATTTGTTAAGTCCTTTTCTTAATAAACAAACATATTATTAAAGAAGGTAATGTGTTTATCCCAAGGAAAGTCTAATGTTGTTATTAACAGAAAATACAATTAAAAAAAACTTTTAATAAATACATTATTTAGTACATATTATTATTTAATAATATAAGATTATTTAATTCACCATATTAGATATAATATTATTTATAATACTTTAAATTAACATTTAAATCTATAAGTTTGTTATTGGAATAGTTAACTATATAATTACTAAATAACTTTATAATAATAATAATAATAATAATAATAATAATAATAATAATAATAATAATAATAATAATAATAATAAGAATAATAATAATAATAATAATAATAATAATATAATAAATAATAATAATAATAATAATAATAATAATAATAATAATAATAATGATAATGATAATAATAATAATAATACTAATAATAATAGTAATAATAATAATAATAATAATAATAATAATAATAATAATAATAATAATAATAGTAATAATAATAATAGTAATAATATTAATAATAATAATAATACGTCGGAGAAGTGCCTTAGTGACAAATGTTTTTGTTTAAATACATTATTTCTTAGTTTTTAATAAACGATGATGTTTTAAAAATAAATCTTTCATAAAATTTGTTTATTTCATATATGAGTAATAGGATTGTTGATTGATATAAAATGAGTAAAAAAATGAATAATGTTTTAAATAAAAAGAAGTTAGATTAAAGATTTTTAGCCCTTTTAACTTATTTAATATATATATATATATATATATGTTCATATTTAGTATATGAATTTATTAATATATATTATATAGACTGGAGTTTAAAATATAAATTATACTAGTTTAAAAACTCATGTACTACACGAGTTGAATTAAAATATTAAATTAATAATTACTTATTAATATTTAGATATTATAAAATAATTTTTTGAGATAAAATATGATTGAAATTACGTATAGTTAACTATTTTTGGTAATAAAACAATAATATTTTTCCACACTTTTGCTTTACAACTTAAAATTTTTTAAATACTTCTTTTAAATGTTATCTTTTAAGCGCTCTTTGTGTTAAAAAACTTGATATTTCATAAAATTTTTTTTCAAAAATTTATGTTTTTAATAAAATAACATGTTTTTAATTTATAAAAAAATTATTTTATTATTTAGAAAGTATATAAATAATCATTACAATTTAATGTATCACTAAAATAGTTATTTATTTTAGTAACGACATGTGTCTAAATCTTAGAAGTAGTCAGGTGGACATTGTAGAAATACATTATGTGACTTTTAGAAATTTTAATTTATTAGTATAGATGTTATTAGATAAAAAATACACACTCAAAGACAATTGGTCATATGTGATGTAATTTCTCAGAAATGGAGATCCAATAATTATCATTTCTATTATTATAACAAATATTTTCTACTAGGTTAGCGACCCGTGTGTTATACGGGTTGAAAAAGACAACAAATGAGAATTGTAAACTTAGATTTACATTTATAATATGATATTTATGACAAGTCGAACAAATAAACTACAATATGAAGGTTATGATAGTTTAATACTAATACACCATCATTTCAATAGTTTTGATAAATGAAAAATAAAAATATCACATATTACATTAATGAATATGTCAAATCAAAATATAAAATTTGAAAAAAAAAATACAACATTAAGACAAAGACTAATTAAAAATAAAACAAGTGTTCATAAATATAATAATACTTCTTTGTAGACAATATTAGAAGTTTTATTTATGACTTGTTCGTTTTTATCTAAAATTAATAGTTTTAAATCATTTCTTCTTTTAACTTTGGATAATATAACATATAGTTGATCATGGATAAAAACATGATTTTTCAAGTACAATCCAACCTTAGAAAATGATTGATCTTGACTTTTGTTGATTGTCATCAAAAATCACACCATAAGTGGAAATTATCTTCATTTAAATTCAAAAGAACTCTTTTATCAAAGGGTGTCAAGCTGATTCTCAGAATGTATATATGCACCGCAATATTGGTTCCTGAGATAAATTTGGCTTTAATAACCCTACTGTCAAGCCTTTTCACTTGTAGTCTTGTTTCATTATATAAGCTACTTTTTATTAATATTTTTAAGCAAAATGACCGAGACTCCAACTTTTAATACTAACTTTTAATTTGACATTCGTTTATTTAAAACCAATAGTTTAAAGCATATTTTTGTACATAAATAATGATCATATAAAGAACTATTATAATAATAGTTAGTTTGTATAAATTTAAAGATAAGTATTAAAATTATAATAAGTAAGATAAACGACAATTTATAGATGTGTTAAAAGATGTTATTATGTGTCGGTGAAAAAAATTAGTCACAAAAATAATAACATAAGTAGATAGTTAACATAATTTTTAAAACATTGAGATAAATCTAGTTTAATTAATTAAGAAAATATTAATACATCTATAATTTTAAAATTTTAAGAGTTTCTGTTATCAAAGTAGTAAATATAATTCATGTGCAATTTAAAAGATGTTATTAAAGAAATCAGTTAATAAAACAATAAAAATAGTTGATTACATGAATTTATGATTTCTAAGAGTAATTCATAATCATTAAAACTTTCTATATACATGTATGAAGTTATTATTTCTACATATATGTATGAAGTTATTATTGGAAAGAATATTTTGTTATAAATTTAAAAAAATCCAAATTGAAGGAGGCGAAGACATGTGTCATTGTCTACGTGTCGCCTATGTGTATAGCCTAGTTAGAAGCCATGTGGACAAAAAATTATTCTTTTATTATAGGTTATAGATTATATTTTTCATTTACGGTGGATATAATATATAGAAATTTTCACCTCCTTTGGTAAGTATGATGGCTAAACAAATTTACAACTATCATATTATATATTAACAATTAATAATATATGTTTATATAGATGAGAACCGAGTAATGTACTTGTATACGGTACTTGGCAGATTTAATGGAAAAGAGAAAAAAATATAGGGGGGTAAGCGATTAGTAACCGCATCATGCATCACACTTAAAGCTAAATGTATAAGTGTTTTCTTGTAGTTTTGTTTTGTACTAAATGTCCTCTGATACACAGGCTATTCCTTCGTCAGTTAAGCTCGTCCGTGCTCTCGTTTGGTGTTTTCAAGACTTTCCTCTTGAACCGAAGGACTGAGGCAGTTGCATTTCTCTGTGCCCTTGTCTCCTTTTGCAGTCTAACATCCTACAAGCAAATACACACCAAAAGAATATATATATATATATAATTGTCAAATGACGTTAAGAAAATTTTAAGAAAGCTTACAACGAGCTTAAACTTCATAACTTGAGTTCCTGAAGTTATGCTTCAGCGAATTCACCATCTTTTTTAGTTCCAAATCCACCATTGTCTGGGCGCAATGAAAGGAATGCCAAAAGCAGATGGATACTGTAGATAAAATCTTGTTTTATAATATGATAATCCAAAGTGAAATGGAGAAATTTTAGTTGCTTAACGTTTGTAAGAGGTTCAACTGTCTAAGGGTTTTCACAATCAGAGTTAATAATGCTGAAATCAAGATTTATATAAAAGTAGACAACATTGATGAAGTCTAAAGGTGTATGATTGGGTTTATTCAAGTTATGTTGTCAAATCAAAGAAATTAGCTAATAAGTAAACAAGTCATATGTTTTGAACTCGCACAAAGGGTATATTTGAAGAATAAAACGTCTTCAAGTCGAAAAACTAGATTAAAACCGAAGTAATATAATTTTCATAGTCATATATGAAACGCTAATTGTTTAAGACATTAACGAGTTTTGAACAAAAAGAATTTCATGTCAACCCAACTCGTCCCATACCAAAAGTCACCTGCTATAGAACCGGAGAAAGTGCAGCTGCAACCGGAGCTGAAGGTGCAGATGGAGTTTGGGTGCTCATAAATCATAATACATTGCTCTGGTGCTGCATATATGATTTTTTTTTAATATATAGGCTTCAAGAGTGATCTTTAAACTTTTCTGTATGTTTCAAATACGACATTGACAATCACATCTTATTTTCCTTCGATATAAAACCACAAAATGAACTTTTTACACATATATAATCTTTAATACCTTGGAATTAAAAGAAAAGAAACTTATAGGGGACATAATTGATGCAACTCCTTGAAGGACCAGGACCCTGATTCTAAAACAATTTAACACGTCTATTGGGAGTATGTTTAGAGAATTTAAAATGCCAAAGTATATACAAAAGATGCAACGTTTACCTTCGGAGAAAATAATATTATGCGTTTGATATCTCTGTGAACAATCCCTGTTGAGTTAAGACCATCTAACGCAAACAAGAGCTGCCTGAGGATCACTTGAATGATTTTAATCTCTCGTTCTAATCCTTTTGGAAAGTCTGTACCTCGCCAAGAATCATTGATTTAATTTGAAAACACTTCTGCATGAAACATTTTCAAATTGAAAAATGAATTACTTTAAGGGATATATTTGAGGAGGAAAAAGAACACTTTGGATCAATTCAGCTTTAAGCATCATGCAAGGATCATAATTAGAGTGAGCAATTTCGACTAATTTGTTTTTAAATGGCCCATTAGGATGGCGCTCCATTTCAAGTGGGTAAGATAAGAAAAATGTAGCTTAAACGAGATGAGTCAAGTGGGTTGAACGGGTTAAGCTAGTTAAAAGTCGTCTAGTGTCTATTTTTGACAAGAACAACATTTAAAGATTTACTTTATTACTGTAACAATGTTGTTTCCGTAATCATGTATTATTATTTATAAAGAGATATAAAAGTGGAAAGAAAGCGTTTGCAGGTCAACCCAATATGCCCCAACCAGTTTTGACCCGTATTGATAAGATGACTAGTTTCAAGCCAAACCTGTTTTGACCCATCCAAACTTGCCTAATCCGTTTATCTTGCAACCTCGGTTAATATGTATTAGATGATTGGTTTCTAATGTTAACATGCAAATCTGAACTTGTTGATAACTCAAGAATTCAACATGAAAACAAAGTTTCCATTTATACCAAAAATCAATCTTGAGATAAGTTACCAACATTATAAGGAAACTCTTACTCTGTATCAAACCTGCAAGTGTGGACTCCCCCCTTCAAACCTCCAGATGAGCCAATACTCGGCTCCTTTCTTCGAAAGTACTCTACAAAAACAGTCACAACTGATGATTATCAATAAAGCTAAACCTTTTGTATAATAATTAAGAAAATTTATATAATTTGACATATCATTATGTATAGACTTTACTAGAGTATAACTCAAGAAAACCATAAACAAAATCAGGCACAACAATTTGCACAAGCCCTTCCCACATGCTCATTCATCCATATCTCCACCGCACCATATTCTGTAGCCTTTTTAAGTAGTAAATCGCCTTCCTTTTCGCAACCACGAGATACACAATAGTCACTACATTATGGTTGTTCTCGAATTTCAAGGAATTGGCTACTAATATGAGAACATATATCATATATGCAAACAAGTGATGATCATTATCATATGGTTGTTCATTTAATTTCTCTAAATAAGGAAGACGAATTTCTCTGTGGCATTTCAACAAACACATGGTGGGTACTTTTCAAGGGGGCTTCTTAACCCATGAAACTCTATAACCAACACCAAACGCTCCTTCACCCAACTTCTTTCCCAACACAAAATCATCATATCATCATCATAAAACAAAACAAACACCACAACACCATGTAATTTCATCATCAAAACACGTTACTAACGCAATAATAGTCTACAAAAACCTCACCTTTTTTTTTGTAAAATGGTGTGAATCATCTTACCAGGGGTAGCCCAAAGGTAAGAAACTGCACCGAAAGCTAAAACAGCACCACACCCACAAAGGCATCATGAACAAAATCACTCAACTCATTGCCAACAACAACGTTTTGAGTGAAAATTTGGCCTCAAGATGGTGAATTTTGACCCATGTTAATTGGGTTCTTGTAAAAGGTTTAAACTTTAACCTATTGCCTGAAAATGGAGATGGTGGTACAGAATTGAAGGATTGAAGCTTTACAGAAGTAACATAACCACGTCTAAAGTTGCAATATCAATCACTCTATGTACATGCATATTTACATATGTTTGGATAAGGCAACTTATTAACTTTTTAATTTTTGGAGGGGTAAAAAGATTAAAATACCTCTCCAAAAAAATTAAAAATTTAAAACTTTTTACTTTTTAACTTTTTTGGAGGGGTATTTTGGTCTTTTTACCCCTCCAAAAAGTTAAAAAGTCAATAAGTTACCTTATCCAAACATGCACTAACATATACTCTGTTTCGTTTATTACACTAAAAATTACCATATTTTCGTTTTTTTAATTAAATAATAATTTTATACAGTTATCATTACTTTTTTCTTATTTCCATTCACAACCACTTTAAAAAATTTATAAAAATTAAACAGTAATTTTTTAAATAACCAATCCACAATAACATTTTCTTTCTCCTTCACTCACAACCACTCAAAAACATTTCATATAATATACCAAACACACTCACATATTTTCAGGAATCCCACTATGAATGCTCTGACACCTTTGCGTTTGTTGGAAGTTGGAACACATATGATAAACCACATTAGAGATTTTAAGTACTTTTATCTGTTAATTTTTACAATTTCCATCCACTGATTCATCTTTTTAACTATTTTTTCCCTCAAGAACACTTCACAAACCCTAGAATTTGGCCAAGAGATTTCTCAAGTCGTGAGCGTAACGACTTTACCTTTTTTCACCGTCTCATTTTTTTTTCTTTTGAGAATTAACCAACCTTAAAAATAAACCTAACACCAATACATCATCTCAATTTTTTTAACATTATATTAAAAATGTCATATTCGCTATACCATGACACATGTTTATTAAGTGTAAGTTTAAGCGTGATCGGAACTATTTATTAGTTAGAAACACATAACATGACATAAGCGATAGTTTGAGAAAGAACCAAGATGCTAATATATTTTTATAAATGGTATAAATGTGTGGCTATTTTAAAGTAAGTTTACAAGCATAACTATGTGACACGTGATGCTTCAAGAAATTTTCAGTTGAGATGTACAAAACAAATTACTACTAAGTGTTTGGTTTATGATGTGGATTTTAAGTCACTGCAAGTGAAAGGTTGAATTAAATTGATAGAATAAATTTCCCAATTAAAAAGGGGCATTTACTTATTTATTTATTTTAAGATCATTAATTACATATTTTCTCAACTTCTAGCCTTTTTATATAAACACAAACAACAAAATTACATCTTCAATACAAAATTTTAAAACTTTTTTTTCTTTGAAACAACAATTACTAATGATAAACGCTATTTCTCCAAATACAAAAAAAAACAATTGATAAAGTTTTAAACAATTACAATACTTAAAAGTCAATTTGTAAAAGTCCTTTGTAAAATGGGTAAAATAATCATTTAATAATTTATTTAATGAATGGATAAATATGTAATATATAAATTTTTTTGACAAAAAGTATGTAATTAATTTTTTAACTTAAAGGAATATAAAATTAATTATCGAAATATATAAAAATTCCAGAAAAAGGTAAAAATTCAAATTCTCTAAATAAGCCGGCCCAATTAGCCATCGCTCATGTATGCCACGAGCCCAATCCAAGCCCACTTTATTCAGAACCCAGAATACAGTCCATTTGTATGATACATACATGCGATTATGCTAACAATCATTGTCCAAGCATGCAATAATTAAAAAAATTTCGACTAGAAAACGAAACTAGCACGTTGCTATAAGGATATTAAATTTTGTAAGACTCGTTACGATGATGTATAAATTAATATTCAACATCATGAATAAGATCATGTTAAATCGGGGGCCTTTTATAAAATATCATATATTTGAAGTTTAAAAGGAAACTTTGGAGCAAATTTTGACAAGCAGTACGTTTATGCTTTGGTAACTTGTACACTATTAGAGCATTCACAATAGTTTCCCCATCTCCATCCTCATATTTATATTAAAAACACTATTTTTTTATTATCTCTTACAATTAAATAATACTTTTTAATATTTTTATCATTATATTTTCTTTATCCTTCACTCACAACCACTTTTATATTAAAAAATTTATGGGGGTTGTACTGTGAATTTTCCCAAATATGGAGAATCATGGTAAACCCCCCATAAATATTTTCTATTATTCATTCACAACCACTAACAACCATCCCTCATAATATAGGACACACACTCACATCAAAAATAAAAAATCCACTATGAATGCTCTTATGCACAACTTGACTTTGAATTAAATTTACACCAAAACTTAGATAAAAATAATCACGTCATAACAGTATTAAAAATTTACAAAATATCATATTTTAAAAGTTATAAGAAAATAAAAGACAACAGGGTTTAGCACACGTCGTGTGAGAAACTTGCAAAGGACTCATTTTTGGCATATGTCTCGTGACGTAATTATGTATCCAATTCAATAATACACTTTACAAAAATAGTAATAATAATAAGAGAATGTCTGTTGATCCTACCCCAGTTAAACTTCATTTTTTTTTGTCAATTTTTTCAGTGACAAGATTATCTTACAAAACTCTTGAATAAATCTCCGATAATACCGTGTTAAACCCAAATAGGTTTAAATCTCTGATGGTGTGATAGGTGAAATGCATATTATAACTGCTTCAATATTGACAGGATCCACCAAAACTAAACTATCCATACTCTAAATGCACATTTTGAATATTTTACGTACAACTTTCCTTAGGGTTTCTAGAATCTCTCTTAGATGACCTATAAAAATACTTTATATATACATTGATTGTATTATGTATTTGTTAACTTAACATTTAGACTTCCGGCTACTCATTTTTATTATTTATTTCTGGTTAATAGTAAACAAAAGAACTTAACTAGCATCCAACTTCGTTTGCGTACATGCATTATGTGATAAAGTGTTGGTTAGCAACTTGGGCATTAATTTAAGAAGTTAATCATTTCTTATAAAGTGAGCCACGTATCAACATAAAGGCCACAAATTGATCATTCTCACTAGCTATTAATATTTTGATTCTAATTCTGACCAAAACTCGAGTCTTCGTTTAGTTTTGGGTAAATTGCAAAACTCGTCCTCGAACTATATGTCATCTATATTCTTTTCTTATTAATTCTGAAGCTCACAAATGCATTTTTACGACTATAACTTTATATTATACTGAAAAAAAAACTATTTCATGTTTGGGAACAACTAGTATACTAATTGTTTATCATCTTTAATTTGAAAAAATGTTATTGCATATTTTAATATGATTTTTGTTGAAATAAATTACTTTTTGGTATATATATGACATGAATTGTTTAACTAGAGAACATGACATGTTATGGTTATGTTACTATCAATGGCGACCAAATCCGTCGCTAAACCTCTGTAAATACAGATACTAAAGGATATCAATCGTCACTAAATCTATGGATTACAAATGGATATATAACAGTTGTTTAATGTAGCATTGTAGCATGCTAAATTCTTTTTTACCAAAGGAGGTTACTAAATACTAACAATATTCAGCTGACAACTAGCACAACAACGAACGCACTGATTGAATTATGGAAATCTTTTAATGGCCGGGTTTTCCATGATATAAATAAATATGTTGATTTGTCGCTAATCTCATTTATCAAGGTTATAAATGAGACTACCCATATGATTAATATCTGTGAATTGGTCATTAAAAAGAACGTTTAGGATCAATATAATTAAAATAATAAACATCATGCATTTCTACTACAACAAATCAGGTGACTCTAGGCATGTTTTTTATGTATATTTACCGGCTTAAAATGTGAGTTATGAACATATATGTATTATGCGTTGCAAAATACCACATGCAAACTGTTTCCTCATTTGTAACGAGTTCAAAATTAGAAAATATATAAGATTATATCAAATAGACAAAATTATATGGCTAAACGTGAACTTTTTCAAGCTCCACTTGTTAAAGTGTATATTATAATATTCACTAAAGTTATTTTAAGCAGACGAATTTTGTTTTCATATTCGCATTAGATTCCAACAGATTGTACATTTAGTTATTTATTGTAGTGTACGTACTCTTCGACATAAATTATTTTATATTTATCAACTTGTATGAAAGTTCAAAACACATTTAATATAACAATAATGTAAACGCGTCATGACTCATGAGAACCCCGTTGCCTTTATCACATATAATTGATATTCATAAATGCATGTTTCTTATTATGATTGATATATAAATATGCTTAAAGGGTAAGTTTTTAATTAACTTTCGGATCATAATTTTTTTGAACGGCGTCTAATATGCCACTAGCTACCTGACTTAACTACCGCAAGATTTGAACACCTAATTTAACTATCGAAGGATTTGAACATCTAACTTCAGGATCTGAACATCTAACTTAACTACTACAGGATCTGAACATTCAACCTTTAAAATAGGTAAGACTATTAGTTAATTGGATGTAAGCGAAATTTGTGACTATGGCAATATATATAACCCAAATTTGTGTTGTTTTGTTTTGACTTTTGAAAGACTATTAAGAACTTTATGTTCATTTCTTGTAAAATCAGGACTCACAGTTAATTTTGTATCTCATTCTTCACTTTAAACCTTAAATACTCTCTCTTTCCCCCCCCCCTCCTCCCTCCCTCTCCCTCCTAAGTAACAAACTATAATAATAATAACAATAAAAAATACTAGATTACGGACTTCTTAGAGTTCAGTTATTGGTGCTACTTAAGCCCAGACGTTTGAATAGATTAACAACAAGTGTGGTCTCTTTTCGAAGTCCTTGTTATTTGGGGTGTTATCGGTGTAAGTGCTGTTATGTAAAGTGCAATTTTATTGTTTTCAAACTCGATTTAAGCATCTTTGTTCTAGGTTTTAGTTTTTACTATGCTAGCTAGCCCTTTGGTGAACTTTTGATAAATTATAACTCCTTTTGCTCTTAAAAAATATAAAGAACATTGAAACAGAAAAGACTTAACGTTAAATAAAATTACAAGACCTTTTAGGAATTTTAGTAATAATATTACTAGTGAGCAGCATTTGAAGTTCTTGTTGGATTTTCTTGCGGACAACTACAACTTAGCAACAAGATAATAATATATTTGATAATTGCTATAAAATTTATATTTATTCTATAATATCTAACCCATCATTATTGACTATTTTCACCCCTCCTGATGTTTCTACTTATGAGAATGGTAGTCGGTCAACACAAGAGATGGAATATTTTTATCATTACTCTATTTTTATATAGAAATACAGTCTTTTACAGAAATAAAAAAGAATGTGTATCTCAGACCTAAAATGATAAAACACCTTTGGATTACATGTATCCATGAGCTAGCCTTGTACACTAAGTTTGTCATTCTGTTAGCTTAATTAGAAAATTTTTGAATATAGTTTTTGGTTTATTAATTACATTGATGAATTAGTAGGAAATCTTAACATGGTTCTTAATTCATCTCTCTAGCTAGAAACCAAACCATATATATTAATAGAATAGTGTAATTGAGGAATAGTGCAATTGGATATATTAATTACTAGTTTTAGTAAACCCGTGTATTATACGAGATTGAATAAATAAACATTAGTGTGATGAAAATTTATTAATTATAAAATAATATTTTAGATAAGAAATTATTGTAATTTTCCTCACTATAGTTAGAATGAAAATTTTGTTTTCAAAACAAATGTTTTAATAAAATGTCAATATTAAAAATCTTCTTATTATAACTCTCAATTTAATTATTTTTATTTATAAAAATTATAATTTATAAAAACATCAATATTAAAATATTTCATATTTTTAAAAATTGATGCTTTAGAAAAAAAATTTATTTTATAAAAAAATATTTCTTTAGAAAAAACATTAATAAAAAGTTCTCTTTTTAATTATTAAAAAAACTACTATAATCTTTAAAAAAATTAAATAATATAATTAATAATTAAGGTGATTCTTTGTATGAGAAAGAATCTAGAAAAAATTGATAAGGAGAAATATGATGCTGACACGTGTCACCCATAGTTATCATTTTATTAAAAAATAGAGATAAAGATAAAGATTTAGGTTTTATTAGTTTTATATGCATGGCCCATGTGACCGATATAGATTTCACAGGATTTCTCTTCTGTTTTGCATATATTGAGAGTTCCTTCACTATAATCTCATTCAAATCTTTGTGAACTACTTTTACACTACCCTTAATCGGATAGATTGGTCAATCTAGTATACCTCCTGCTTTAATTTATAAAATGCGTATTGAAAAAATAACCTTTAAGGAATATTTTATAAAAGAACTTGATAATTCTGACACAACATGTTATACATATGGTTATTAAAGTTACACTTATATATGAATCGAAATCCTGCCTTCCAGAAAATAAGGGATATGACTTCGTATGAGACTAGCTACTATTTTGATTTTATACATGTGAATAGATATGCTTCAATAGTTCAAATATTTTTAAAACAATTATGTCGTTGAATATTTAAAGACTTTAGATGCTACTCTATATCTTCAAGATATAATTTGAACTTTCTTATTTTTCTTCATTTGCTACGAGAAAAACAATGGGTATTTTGTCCATGATGAAAGGGCAGGATGGCTAAAGATCTATACACAATAAATAAATCTTGTGAATTTTAAATTGTAAAACGACATAAGTAATTAATCAGAAATATTTAGATACTTTATAGAGTATAATATTAAACATACGTCATGACAACAAAGCGGAAAGTCTCGTATTTTGAAGTAATCAAGATTAAGAGGCTGCATGCACATAAATATTCTAGAAGGCGTTTTTTATTGTTTATTAAACAATACATATAATATAACTAAAAAGAAATGAAATTTAAACTCTCCAATCAAATTTGATTCTTATGTGATTTTGAAGTTCTATTTTTATTTGCCTATGATCTCTTACGAGATATCCGGTGGCTGGTTCTTCTATTCTTTGATTCCAATTGGAAGACCAAATTAATTCCATTAACAATTTTAAAGATTATCTTTGTGATTTAGAGAGATTTTAAATTGAGATTCTCAATAGTTAACATATTTAAGACAGAGAATCGTTGGATTTACTTTTTCAGTTTCCCCCTATTTAATTGATCCTTACCATATATATAGAACTATTTTAAAATAATATATATATATATATATATATATATATATATATATATATATATATATATATATATTTGAACGACCAACGAATAATTTTTTAGTCCGGTCATCCGGGTAAACCCATTGGCGAAAGGCCACCCACGCCCGCGAACACAGACAGCGCTGGTGACCCGATTCGCCCACCATTCCAAGGGAAACCCACCACCCAAAGGCCCACTGTGATAAAACCCTTGGCCCACTTGGAGCAAATTGCACCTAGTGAGATTCCAACCCATGACCTCCACTTTGAAAAGTCATAGGATGTCTACTTCTAAACAAGTTGATCTAGAACTCATTGACAAATAATATATATATATATATATATATATATATATATATATATATATATATATATATATATATATATATATATATATATATATATATATATATATATATATATATATATATATATATATATATATATATATATATATATAACATTCTCATTTTTCCTTTTTATCTTTTCTTTGATTTAAACAATTCTCTTCATTTTGTAGCTAAGAGAATCTTTTTAGGAGTATACAACCTTGTCATTTTCTTTATTTACTATTGTAAGCACATTTAAGCATTTAAGCATTAAAATGCATGTTAAAAACCTTTTTTATAATAAAACATCAAAATGGAATAGGATGCCCTAGTTGGAGACTTGTATGCATTTGTTTATTTCATATTTTTGTAACAAAAACAAATTGTACCTAACAAATTTTGGTGTGCACGTAGTGTGTTCTCAATCCAAGTTTCTTAGATTATTCCAAAAGTCTCCCATGAGATGTTTGTGTGCTAAAGTGGAGATGCGCCCATACATGGGAGAGAGGCATGAAATTGAAGGTCGTCTGTGTGCAAGGACAGGGTCAGGGAGGGTCCACAAAAAGGAGAGAAGAGAGGGAGGGAGGGCATGGAGTAACGTTCGTGGGGAGAGGGATGAGAGAGTGACGGGCAGATCACTTGAAGGTGAGCAAACCGCTCATGAAGTCTTTAGCACTAGAAATGGTCTTACTCTATGAAGTTGAAGTTAAAATGCAACAAAACATAAAACATACATCTAGCTAGAAGACTACAACTTGGGTGCATATATTTTATGGGCTAAGTTATATAGGTTCGAAATCTAAAGTGAGGTTTATAAATTACCTACTCTAAACATGTGGAGAGAAGGAAACCATGTTTTGATAGTTTGGATGAATAAAACAAATAGTTATAAACTAAGTGGTGGTTCCACCATTTAACCTAATATGACCAACTTGTCCAAAGAATATCTTTAATGCTCTTATCCTATTGCAGCCTTCTATGTATAGAAACTAACTAATACACCCTCTTAACCAATGGGATGGTTTATGTGGGACACAAGATTAAGACTTGCCAAAAAGATTTGTAAATAATTGCCAAGTGGGTGTCATTTTATCTCCAATCTATCCACCATCGGATCAAACTTAAATGTTGTACCATAGATTATACCCTACTCAAAAGGCCTAGATATATAGTGGCTCTATTATTGCACCAAGTGGCTCAATACTGGCTACCTAGCTAGTATATGGTTTCACTTTGGGTTGACTTTGTGACTTCGTGTGCTTTGTTGTTTGATTTATATCATGCGAACTTCAGTGTTTCTGTATCATTTTGGTTTATATTATGGTATTTGGACAATATGTAAGTTCAAACACTTAAGCTTCTCTTTATAAGAACATCACAGTAAATGAAACAATCAGAAACCGTATGTAAATGAAGTGATCAAGAAATTACTATATTAAAACTAACCATAAACCTTATCTGATACAATGTCAAGGGCGGTCATGTGAATGTGAGAATAAAGTGTTATCACGTAAGTTTACATAGATAGAAGTAGTTTCGTCTCTCGCACTCATTAAATATATATAATTGATTTTTGAGTGTGATACACTTTTTAATTATTTTTTAAATCCACCTTGTTAATTGTTATAACGTAAATATTTGCATATATATAAGTATTTTTAACTACTAGCTTACTTATTAAAAAAATATAAAAGTTACGTACCAATAATAATTTATTTTATTAAACACTTCAATTCAAAGTAGAAAACGAAATAAAAATATGTTAAACATCAATCTTTTCTAAAATAAGTTCAATTAAATCCACATTAAACATGTTAAGCGTTTTTTTTTAATTTTAGATTGCCTCACAGTTTGTTTGTCTCTGTTCCTCTCTCTGATCTCCACAAGAAAGTCAGTAGATATCTTCATTTTGTTATCAAACCGTTCACCTTTTTATCTTTATATATAAGACGTTTGTTAGCAGCATGATAAATTATAAATTGGATTGGAGCTTGAAATTCACTAACGTATCAGATGAATGATTTAGCGAAGAAAACAAAGAAAGATGATAAAAAATTTTTAATGAAGAGTGATTAAAAGAATTTTAGATTAGAATGTAAGAGGTATGTAAAATTATAAGTTTCGTATTTACTAGATTAAAATCAAAATTTTAGAGTAACTTTGTTCATGTAAACTAGCCGTTGTACGTCTAGTGGCTTCACCCGAAGAAACTCAAGCTTGCTTACGGAGGGCTTCTCCATACCTCGTCAAAGAACCACGATGCATTTCGTGGTGTATGGCTGATGTGGCTAGACCTCTTACTCACACTCATAATGGTATTACACATAGTATTTTACAAGATTTTACTATACTTTATTAAAGGTTGTGTATGTATATTTTGCTAAATAAATTATCAAATTGGGACTCCTTTTAACCATTAATTTCCTGCCCATATATATATATACATATTACTATACATCAAGAATTTATTGGCGTGGGATTGATGTAGATTTTGTAATTTTAAACCAAACTAATGAAAGAACCGATAGGATTCGTTTGACGGTAGTTTTTAAAAACTTTGTTGGTTCAAAGAATTATTAAGCATGCCGTTGTCTGGATTAAACAAAAAAAAAACCAATAATATAATGTTCATGTTGTATGACATATAATATTGTTGGAAAATATTTGGTCAGTTGATCACATTATATTTATTGGTATTGAACTACTTGCTGAAAACTATTATTAGATTGATTCTTGACGGAGTCCGTCGAGAATCCTTCGCTGGGACCCCAAAGCCTACTCGTCGGAAGCTTCACATCAGTGAAAATGCAATTTTATCGTACTGAACTATGTTTGTGATATAATCAGATATAAATAATCATCACTGTGCTACAGCTGTGAGCTATTACGAAAGGTTGAGCTGTCACTGAAGAACCACCGATCTCTTCCATCTCCTCATGCTCTTGATTAATCTTAAAATATTCTTTTTCTTTTTTTAAAAGAAAAACAAGATTTTACTAGAAATTAACTCATCAAGTGAAATTTATACCAAACTTTATAAATGAAAAAAAAACACATTTGTAACAACAATGACACTAATGTTTACTTACTATAGAAAATTAGAAAGAAAAGTGAGACAATAGTTTGTAAAGCAAAAAAGTGCAGAAGAGAGGAAGTCGTCGGTGGAGTAGATTCTGATACAAAAATATAAAAATATAAAAAGTCCAGATATATTGTGACGAACAAACTGTGGCCCACACAACACTAAAATTGATTATAAGTTTATTTTTACTTTTTCTCTATTAGGAAAAGAAAAATGAACCAATTGCAACATAAACGTGCAAAGATTGGCTACCTTTTTATTATCTTAATACTTAATTTTATAGTCACTATCTGAATTTTGGTGGTCTATATCTACAAAGACTAACGGAGTTGGTGGGGACAAAGTGATAAAAGGAAAAGGAAGAGACTTTGTTTGGTATATGGTTCTCATTTTATGGGCATTTCACCTATATATTATGTTAATTAGTCACGTGTATTAATTAAATTTACTGTATAATCACTTTTATAGCATTTTGAAAAACGATTATTACTGATCGAGAAATCAATTAAAAAAACACCACGTTTAGAAATATGAACTAAATAATAATATGCATTCTGATCCAAAAATAATAATAATATGTATATTCATGACACTTAAATACTTATTTATCGGGGTGGTTAAAATTGATTAGCAGAAGTTAATGATTCGGTTATATTAAAAAAACATCATTCACTTAATAAAGATCATTCACTACTAATATGGATTAACTATGTATCTATAATAACATATAATAAAAGAAAATTTCTTAAGACACGTGTCATCATTCTAGTATATCAAATGACACATGTTATCATTTTAGAATATCAAAAAAATCATTTTCCCGCCTATCTCTCATAATAAATACCAAAATTATAAAAACAATTAATTTGACTTTCTTTTTCTAACTAAAATATTTTAAAACAAATATATCTATATTTGTGTTTTTTGTCTCTCTCATATTAAATGATAATTATTGTAAATAAGTAAACTAAATTATTAAACATATTAAATATAGATGTACTTATTTTATTAGTCTTTTAATACATACTAAATTATATAATATTAAACATATTATCTTTAAATATAGAGTAATAATTTTTAATTCATTATGTGTTATAACTTTTAAATATTCATTATATTTTTATTTCACCAATGGATAATAACATCTACAAAATAATATATTCATAAAATTAATAATTTTAATATGTTTTATTTATCCCACCCATGTAATACATGGGCTCTAACCTAGTAAGAAAATATACATAACTAGCTTTAGTGAACCCATGTATTACACGTGTTGAATAAGTAAAATCAAATTTATTAATTATAAAATGATATTTAATATAAAATATGATTGAAATCTTTCTTATAATAAACAAAATAAAATTTTGATTTCATAACAAATGTTTTAAAAAATATCATTTTTAAAAACTTTCTTATTACAACTCCTAATTTTAATTATTTTTTTATTAACATTTTACTTTTTCAAAACACAAATTCATAAAATATTTCGTATTTTAAAATTTTTTTTGATATTTTAGAAAGTTTTTTTATAAAAGTTGATTTCTTAGGAATAATATTAATAAAAAATCTCTTTCTTACTGGAAAACTATTTTAAACTAAAAAAGAATTAAATTAATTATTATTATTATTAATGTGATTATTTAATAAGATAAAGAAACAAGAAAAATTTGATGATGAGAAATGTGATACTGCCATATGTCCCTCTTAGTTTCTCTTTTATTAAAATAGAACGATTTAATAGTTTTAAAATATTATATTATATATAAACAATTAATGTATAAGAAAACATGTCATTGTTTACATTTCAATTACTTTGCTACACTTATTTAACGAGATATCTCCAAATTTCAGATTTACTAACTAATGATATTAAAAAAAATTAAAATAATTACTCGTCAAATATCATATTTTGGGATAAAGAATCCGAAGAATTAGATTTTTGCGGGATTGTGGTTACTTTTCATGAAACTATAAAATATATATAAAACTATAAATGTTTGCTCACTCGATTCTTTTTTTAGTTTTTGGAAACAATTACATCGTATAGTATAAGCTCAACCAATATAAATGTTATGTCATCTAGTTTTCATAAAGCTAGCTTGTACGAAGCATATTGAAAATCATTTTCATAAACATATTGATCGAAAAGGACAACGATCAAGTTGCACTTTAACGGATATGAAAGATTTCATATAATCCGATTAAACTAAAGAGAAGATCGTGGTTACGATTAATCTAGACGTATAATTCACAATACCAAGAAGTCATACATGTGGATCTACAGTTTCACAAAAAATGAAGGACGATAAAAGTAAATAGAATTTGTGCTATTATTCTATTAAACTAATAGTTTTATCATAAACGAGTTATATACGTTATGGTATGCATTTATAAGTTTTTCATAATATAAAATGTGTTATTTGGTTTCAATTCAACCCTAAACATTGCAGCATGAAAAGAACATACTGTTAATCAAATGCAATGAAGTACAAGTACGGCTGTAATAAACCCGACTACAAATGAAAAAAAAAACAACTAATAAGAAATGCAACAAACAATAAAAGGAACTACTTGCACAGATGAACAACAAACACACTCAATCATCGAGTAGAAGAGATGAAAGTGATGATGCTTAATTAGGTAGTTTAGTTTTATCTTTACATATGAAATGTAGTAGAAGATTTTATAAACATTTTTTTAATATTTTGATATGTTATGGAATTTTGTATTAGAACTGAACCCAGTCTGTATGAAATTTTGTAGTTTTGTTATTTAAATCTCTATTTTAAAAACTTGAAACAATATGTATCAAATTAAAAAAGTAAAAAAAATTACTGATCCGATCCCATGTTATCACCATAGATGGAAATAAAACAAACAAATTAAAACAAAATAACCTACCCCGACAAATTGTCATCGGTATTGACTGAAAATAAATTAAATATATAATTCTATTTATTTTTTATATATATTTTCTCCCGACCTCGTCGCAAGAAAATGTTGCAGGAATTTATATACTTATAGCGACAACATCTATATTGAAGACCTTTCCCACTCATTATCAGTGGTATCTAGTATTGTGGACATAATGAACCTAAGATGAGTCGAAGTTATGACCAGTCGGTACAATGTCGCTATGAAGGATGTGCACCGATAGAGGCTAGACAGATAGATGGATGAATTTTGAGACGACTCTTGACTTCAGCATCATCATGTCATTCTCTTCACACTTCATTGTTGGTCGAATATAATCGATATGAGTCTTCTTTACCCAAGCTTTACCCGGGGACACACTAAGAAGACTCGAGTGGGAGGGGGGACATGGGGTCATGTTTTATCATCTTTCAGTTCAACTTTTTACATCATTATTGATTGTTTTGATTAGTGTGTTGTCACTCTTGGGCAACACAACTATGGGAGAGTATTGGAGGCCGTAAGGGTGTACGTATCTTCGAGGCAGAGACCATTACCTATCTTGTTATGTCATTACCTGTGAGCCTGGGAGATCAAACGCTTATCATCTTGACATAGATATACAATTATATTTACATCATGTATCTATTATATCATCAATTATTACCTAGTCATTTGTTTAAATGTTTGTAGCTTGTCATTGTTGAAGAAAAATTCAAAACAGTAAGAATAACACGACATGAGACGCGGAGTTGAAGTCACTATGGAGGGTGCGAGAAACCATTTATAACTTGGTTACAACTCATTAACCTTTTTAACATCGCAAACCATTTAACTTGTCATCTAGCTAGTTTGGACAATGGGTTACACAAGTTGTTTCCATGTTAAAAGGTTTAAAAGTATCTAGGTTGTTTGACACCTGTCATTCTTTATTTAAAGTTCAGGTTCGTCAATTTTTAACACATGCTAGCATTACATGATTTCTGCTGGTTGGATCGATTATACTTGCTATTTACTCTACCTAAAATTATGTTGGATCGATTATATTTGTTATTTCGATATGCCGCCGGTTAAAAAACATTGATTAATTATGTTGTTGGTTTCATGTATCAAAATTAGTTACATAACAAATTAATAATAACTTAATTAAAGAAGTTAGAAGATGAATTTCAAAAATCTTAACTCAATTGATCAATAACTGTTTTGCACTCTCTTGTATGTTACCCTACTTAATAATTCTCCATTAATCTGCAATGCTACTAAACATACTCGTCATAGGCAAGTCTTGAACTCTGTATCTCAACAGAAGCTTTATAGCTCTAATATTAAATGAATTTGTTATTGAACTCAACCCTCACCTTACTTTATACATATTCTTATATTATACTCGGAAAACAAACAATTAATATTTGAGGGATTTCAAAATGTTTACTTTATATGGTCTATAAAGAAAAATTCAAACTGTGCTACAAATAATTATTCTTCGGTAATCCATTGGTATTATTATTTTCTTAATCTGAATGATCTGTTGGTAACCCATTAAAAATTTTGGAATTTTAAAACGGACTCCTTACAAGTCTTTAATAAAATTATAAAAAATACATAATGAATGACAAAATACCGACTAAAACCATAGCCGCCGTTAATTAAAAATAAATTCTTGACATATCAACGGAAAAATCTTTTTGTCACTAGCTTTTTGGTTGTCTTCAATCGCTTATTAGGATCGGGTATTGTCTATATGTGATACTCTATTTTTCTATTAATGGCCGACGAAAAAACTATATTACTTCCTACCACATTATATATGTACTATTTAATGTTAAACTATTAAACTTCATTGGCTTCTGAATTAAAATCATTATCTTCTCAATTTGTCCTTTAATCATGCTTATGTCGATAGTAATTTTTTTATGATGACATACACAAGACCACCTCAGCGTCTATAAACAACTAATTTGGATTCTTTTTTTCTGTTTGACGTATAACGTCACATGACCCGATTCACTTGATAGATAGGTATTTTATGAGTATTTAATGACATTACAAAAAGCGTGATACAATTATTAATATTTTCTATTTCCATAGGGCCGACAGTCCCACATTTTAATCATAGTAACCAACAATCTTAATAATGCATATTAAACAGCGTGAAGATGAATAGATATTCGTACAAAGGTTCCTGTGAAAAATAATTGATTCCCTTTATATGTTTCCATGATAAAAATAGAAGATTTTGATGTATTTTTAAAGTAGTTTAGTTAATAGTGACAGTCATATGGTTTTTTAAATGAAAAATCGTGGATACGAGTCTCGCTCGAAGCAAAATTGTTTTGGGTTAATACAGAGGGGTTTCTCAGTTGTAGGTTCTCCTGAGGTGTTGGAGTTGTGGTCCCGACTTGAAAACAAATACGTGAGCCCGATTAAGATGATATTTTTTTCGAAGTATGGTAATACAATTATCGTCCAATTAAAAAAGTTAATGTTGAATCTTGTGGAACTTAAAAATATATTTCCGTTGGTACTTCTATTAGCTATGGTAGTATAGTCAGTAAAATGACAATTTTTAAATATGTTTTTTCTTTAAACTTACATATTACTTTATTGCGTAATAATTTCATTCTTACTTTGTACATTTTATATAAAAATGAACTTTGTATTCTAATTTTTCTCTACATACATAAGGGAAGGCTAAATATAAAGTCGATATTACGTATAAATTAAATGTAGAAAGTCGGTGTGAAATTATCACGTAAAAAATATAGTTATACTATGCGAAATTAAGTAACATTTGCATCATTAAATTACATCGTCATTATTACAAAAAGAGGATGCCAGAATCACGAGGATGCGTAATAATTCCACTGTAATTTAGTTACGCAAGTGTTACTTAACTACGCACAATGAACTTTCTGAGGATCCTTTGTACGCAAAATGAACTTTGTAGAGTGTCATAAGAAACTTTTAACTTGTAAGAAAATAAAAAAAAACTTGGCTTCAACTTACTACATAAGTTAGATTTTTTAATTTTATATATTTTTAATGGTAATTCAATTAATGTTCACCATTATTTCGGTAGTTAAATCAAGATAATTTTGTTTACTATTTTTTTCCCCTCTAACTAAAGGGGTCCGTGTGATAAGGCAATGACACCATGCAATTTTTAAATTAAATAAACCTATACCCATTTTAAAGAAAAAAAATACTTGCTATACGGTATTATTTTAAATATATATATATATATATATATATATATATATATATATATATATATATATATATATATATATATATATATATATATATATATATATATATATATATATATATATATATATATATATATATATATATATATATATATATATATATATAGGGGAGGGATCCTAAGAAAACCATTTATTTTTAAGAAAACCAAGAAAACTAATTTTAGCCAATCAAAATTTTTCATGATTTGTTTTTATTTATTAGTTCTAAAGGGTGTTTTAGTAATTTTTTATATTAACTTATTTTTAGTAAATTAACATTGACTTAAATCCCTTATTTTCTCCACAATTAAACAAATTAGTATAAAGACCACTTCAAGCAACCCAATTCATCGATCCTTTTGTTCTTCACCTGTTCAACTTTTTTTCACAATTGTTTCTTCTTAATTTAGTGCTTCAATCGTTTCCATACAACAAAATTCAAGAAAAATCTAATCCATTGCAGCGTTAGTATACTTAAGAAGGTAATAGTTTCTTTATTCTTTTCTAATGATTGATCGATTCAAGCCCTATTTTTCAGTTTTTTTTTATTTCGTATACCATTTAGGATGGATAACTACTATTGCTTGATCAAAAGACTCACCAAGCTGATGACCAATCAAAACTTGAAGAAATTGATGAAGAAATCCCCATCTGAAGAACGAGAATGATGATTTATGTATATGACTTACGTATTCGTAATTGCGTAACAGAAGAAGAAGAAGTCTTCAGAAGAAGTCGATGATGATGAAAGAACTGTCTTCATCTTCTTTGTTTAGTTACATATATGTAACCACAAGTTAAAGAAGTAAAACTACAAGTTATATTTAACACATACGAGTTACATCGAGTTACGTATACGTATCCCACAATTATACATATGTAACTCGTACTTACATATACGTAACTATAAGATTTTATATTCCAAAGTTCTCATCTATTACATTTTTGTAATTTATACAAAAAGGAGGACTTGTGATTTATTCAGTTGAAGAAGCACACAAATTTATGTTTTTACAAATTTGTACCTTATTATATATTTTTTTCTCATTTTTTTGGTGTTTTCTCTTAACAATTTTTCTTCATGTGCATACAATTACGTATCATAGAACATATACATAACACAAATGACATATATTGTACTCTAGCTACATATATGTAAACTTGGGTCAACAAACAAAAATGATACTTATATAGAGTTGTTCGATTATAAATGTTTATTAATAGGAAAAAAATCCACTTACATATACGTAAACATGCATTATATCTATATTTTCGTGGGGTTAAAAAGAAAAGAACAAGTTGGTTTTCGGATTTTTTTTGTCTATAATATGTATACGCAAGCATATACTTAATTATTGAAAATGTGAAAAAATACTATCAGATGTTTACATACATGTAAGCATGTACTTAATTACTTTAATTGTACAAAAAGAATATTATCGAATGTTTACGTATACGTAAGCAAGTAATTAATTACAAAAAATGTGTAAAAAATATTATCATTCTACTAACATACCAAATATTTACATTGATTTTGCATGAATGAATTTAATTAAAAATAACATAAATTATGTTTAATTGTGAAGAGAGAGAGAAAGAGAGATTTAAGGAATGTTAGTTGTTTCTAAATTTAAAATTAGAATGTACCTATTATACCCTTGAAGCATTTAATTAAATCAATTATCTATTATATATTTACAAATTTGCCATTGATTGATATTAACCATTGATCAATTTTGATCAATGGTTTAAAAGTAGTTTTCTTGGTTTTCTTATAAGTTGAGGTTTTCTTATGAACCCTCCCCTATATATATATATATATATATATATATATATATATATAATATATATATATATATATATATATATATATATATATATATATATATATATATATATATATATATATATTAACATGTGAAAATTTAAAGCCATTTAAAAATCATGGGAAAAGAAAGTTGGTTAACAATTAATAATTGTAATCACATAATTGGCATGTATATAAAACATAACTAAGATAACGAAATTCAAAAAACACAATTTTATCCCCTTAAACTTCTAAAAATTAATGTAAGAAAACAATTTTCTTCTTGAATGTTTATAATTTACTAGATCATAGATATACTTTTTTTTATTTGCATCGATTTCATCTAAAGCTTCATCATAGTTTCCATTCCTCACACATTTAGAAGAGCATTTAGATTTAAAGATTCTGAGAAATCTTGAAGTACATTGAACAAGATAGGTAAGATAAAAAGAAATAAAGAATCTGAAATAAGGGGCATACACACATGCATTATCCCAAAGACAATGACAACTTTTATGGATTTGGTCTTTTTCTTATTCATAGTTTGTGGAGGTTTACGTATGGACTTCTTCCTTTCTTTAATCTTTAATTCATTCCGAGTAAGACCATCCATAGAATATTGATTACTACGTTAAAACCATGTATTACATGATTATAATAAATAAAGCATGTTAAAATCATTAGTTTTATAAATATTTTATTTAGATGTTATTACTAATTGATGAGATAAAAATATAATAAATATCCAAAATTATAACAAATAATAAAATTAGAAAATATTCCTCTATATTTAAAGATAAAATATGTCTGAAATCATATAATTTAATATGTATTAATAAATTATTAAAATAATAATATTAATATTTGATAGTTTAGTTTACTTATTTATAATAATTATCATTTAATATGAGAGATACAAGAAACACAAATATAAATATGTTTGTTTTAACAAATTTTTGTAAAAAAAATCAGATTGATTGTTGTTATAATTTTCGTATTTATTATGAGAGAGATGCGGGAAATAAATTTTTTATATGCTAGAATGATGGCATGTGTTATTTGATATGCTAGAATGATGACATATGGTTGAAAAACCTTCTTTTATTATATGTTATTATTATTATTGCTAAAATATAGAACATTTTCAAAATCTGAAATTATAAACAAAAAATCTCGGATTGATTGTTATTATTAGAATTTAAATTTGTAAGTTTTAAGTTTTAAATCTTGACTAATTTAGTTAGTTATATTTAGATAAAATCTCGGATTGAATTGCAAATTAAATTGAAAATTGGAGTTATTAAATTTCCATTTCAATTATTAAATTTTAAATTCTAAGTTTGAAATACTGTTTAATTTGACATTATATATTGTTTAAACATGACTCATGAGATTCTTTTTAAATCATATTACTAATAAATTGACACATGACAATCATATGTTATTAAGATGTCATGTGACAACACAATGTTTAAAAATCTTGCCACATGGCTTAATCTCTTTTCATTTATTATATATAGAGATTTTTCGGGCTGCAAGGTTTGTTTAGACTAGCACATATGTCTTTTACATACAAAAAAACATTAATCGATTAGAAAATCTACCTGACTACCTTGATCATCTCTCTAAATATACCTGTCGATATGATTTCTTTGTCTTCATCGATGCTGGCACCCTAATAAAACCATCAATGATTTGTACCTTAAATTACATATGCACAAGTGTTGTCGTTGTTTTGATGTGGTTCGATCATCTTAGACAACCATCATTCCAACCATTTGCAACAGATTTGTTCTTTGATTTTCTAGTTCATCATCTCATGTTCTAGCCTTGTTCATCCGATCAATTAGTTGATCAAAACAAATGTCAATATAACATATAATAGATATTGTTCCATGGTGTACTTCGATTTCATCTACCGTAGATCATTGAAAGCTTTGATGTAAAGGGATTAATGGTTGATGTCGATTGTAAAGGGACCAATGATACACATATGTTACTCAAGTACTTAAGTTACATGTATGTAATCTCGTGTTTTACATATATGTAACACCATAACTTGCTTCCATAGTGATAGTTGCATTTACATGTATGTAAAGACAGGTTCACATAAATCTTACATAAACTTATGTTTCCATATATATATATATATATATCCACATGTTTTTTTATAAATACACGTGTATATATAATATGAAATGTTTTTTTGTAGTTAGTTCAAAATTTTTACTTCAATAATGGATTTTACATTGTATTAAATCTATGTGACATATTAGTTAGACATATTCGTTTGTGGCTTCTTCAATTTACTATAATGTCACATTAGATCATATCTCAACCGTATATTAAAATAAAGGAAAGGATAAGATGAGTTTTTTTTAATTTTGCATATCTAAGGGTGTTTCTTATGAATAATACCATATACATGAAAATATTAAACTTAATACACTTTATATATAGTGAAAATATCTAAGGTATATAGTGAAAATATTAACACACTTTATGTATATATATAGTGTATTAAGTTTAATATTTTTTTCTCTAGTATGTTATCCGGAAAGATATGGCTTCATTGTGGTAATACTACATGACAAATGAATTCAATTGCTATTATTTCTCCCTCCTTTTACTTGTTGTACGGACAAGTTTCCTCATGGCTAGCCATGACATATCAGATTCTTTTTCTTGGAGTACATGCTGTCTATAATTAGGGATGGAGAGGTGTTGGGGCAATGATGGACCAGCTTGTTTTTGACTTTTCTAACATCACATGTAGTGTTTAATTAAATCCACTTCAACATAAATACCACATAAAAGCCACCCATAAAGAATAATAATAACTGAAATATCATTTTAGAAAACTCTACTGTACATAAATAACCATGACAAAAATGATGGAACATTTGGCAAAGATAACACACTTTTATTCATCATTCGGATTAAAAAGAGTCGGTTAGAAAATAACGTTTTGGGTCGTGTCAAATTTTCGTAGAGAGGAATACGCATGATATTAGTTTTTCATTTTTTCGTGGGTTCTGTATGAAGATGATATTAAAAAAAACAATATATCTCACGGCCTTACCGTAGGCCAAAATCTTTTAATATAAAATCTTATAAAGATAACACACTGATATAGTGTAATTAAAGCTTTGGTAGTGGTTAACAACTTGATAATGCTAGTATGTATGTGATATTAATGTTAGATTAAGTTAGACACTGATTATTTGTAATATTTTATACGTATTTAATTTCTTTTTTGGAGGACAATGGCTAGAGGTTAATTAAGGAAAAATAAGATAAGGAAATTATATAAGAAGGTGTGGGGATTCATGGATGGAGAAAGCTAGCTGGCAAGAGTCGGTGGAAAATTGGGAGTTGGTGCAAATATGCTTTTGCTAACGATACTTCAATTCCACCGTCACAACAATCAACTGGTTATTTTTTAAATTTCAAGTTAAATAAAGTATTCTTGAATGGTTAAATCTCAACTTTTGACCTTAGTCGTATAACTATTCGGTTCATTTATAATAACAACTAACTTACACATACTTTAAATACGTTTTTAAAATTTGATGATAGAAATTATACATTCATACTCTTAGAAAACACCATAAGCGTTTAGTTAGTATGTTTACTTACATTAAAACAGGATGAATACATCGAGTAGTTAGTATTGTAACGCTTTTGTTGATTATCAATTAGGTTTAAATTGTTCACTCGATGGATTGCATTATTTTTATTTTCGAAATGCACTTGATGGATGCATATGATGAAATTTTGAATTAGCAAATCTATCATGCATAGTGTTATTATAGCATATATAGTATTAATGTAGTATTAAAATTCAATTCATAAACAAGGTCTTATAAGCCCAAGGTCAAATTACATATGTTGTAGATAAAAGGATTTCAATTCTAAATTAAAAGGAAAAAAAAGTAGCTATATACTGTTTAGTTTCGGTCATGTAACACCACTTCTCAACCGTTTATACTTTTATACTTACTAAATACGGCACTAAAATTTGCTATTTAGTTAAGATTTCGTTACAAATTAATATAAGCAAGGTTTAATGTTGGATATTCTCAGCTAATTATTAAGTTTGAACTTGTTGATATAAAAGAATCTTTTAGATTTACTTTAAATAATTTAGGTGTAAGAGTAAGCAAAATTTGAATCAACATATATGATCGTTAGAGTTATATATTGGAAGTCCCAAATTTTCATCATTTAAAACAAAAAACTTAAAGGTATTAGAATATAATTGGAATGTTACTCGTCACATTTGTTAGTGTCTACACATTTAGGTGTTAAAAATACCCAAACTCCCTTACTTTGTGCTCATCAAGTTCTTTTCTTTAAGTGTGCACAGTTCACGTTAATCAAGTATAATTTCCTTTTAATAATTGTTAGCTATAAACTATAAGAACATGATATATTCTATAGACAAAATTAGTAAATACTTGGAGGTGGTTTCACCTTTATAGGAGTGTTAGCTATAAATGGCATCATGGCATTATTTTATCATATTAATGCAACACATACTAGTATCATATTCATGTTATTTTCATGATAAGGCAACTTGTGATCTATCTTATCATCTTACATGTTTTGGTCGATCTCATTTCACTAAAATGTATTTTTCATTTTAGTTTATTTTTGTAGTACCATAATATCGTTTTTTACATGTGGGGGATAATCCACTAGTTATCCAAAAACCAAGTGGGTGAATAACTACTGCCACTTAAGTGGAGGAACACAAAGCTAATTAATCCACCGTGATCATCATTGCATTAATGATGTAACTCTTGAGCTCAAATTCTAGGTCATCCTTACAACTATACTACATGTGTGTTACTTTAACCGATCAACGCATCCACACATAGTATGTGTATATTACACTCTCCTAGAAACCATATCACACGTTCTATCACATCTATATAGAATTTTCAAGAATATTATGTGTCATTATCTTGGTTCATCGTTCAAACAATTTCATTTTGTATTTATCTTAGTCATGAGGCACACAAAACATGGATCATGTTATGTATTTACTATATCAAAATCATGGAGAGGCACCAAAACATGCATCATGCTATCAAAATCATGGAGAGGCACCAAAATCATGTGTCACCTTATAGTTAGCTTCATCTCGTCTTTGTCTTTAGACTCGATTATGAACATTGATTTTGCTTTCATTGGACAACACCTAGATTGATCATCGTTTTGCTTAGTTTATTCATGCAAGATCAACAAAAGCTCCGTGGTAATTGACATTATAAAAATGAATATGTTAATGTATGAAGTGAAAAAAGATGTGTACAAATCGGCTTTTAAATGCATATTAGGTAAGAGTATACGTGTCTCTTAAATTACTAAGTGGCTTTTAGCAAAATTATGACCGCCTAGCTAGTCCTGTCATGCATAACCACTTACATGCACCCTTGTAATGTATGTTAAAGAACCACTGTAATTGATTTTTTTATATAATACTATAATAGTTTTTAGGCATATTTTTTACTTTACCCTAATTAAGATAAAAAAAATTATCGATTTTATAGTATAACTTTTAAAAATAATTACATTATACGAGTTAAAAATTAAACAACTTTTAAAAACTTGAACAATGAAGATAGATTGCTTTTTATCCTATATATTATTTGTTTGTAGCTTAAATTTCTGTTTTACAATTTTCTCAATGCTCAATCCTTTTAACACTTATTGTGAAAGTATTTGATCTTTATTGTGTGTGTATTTAATTAACTAGCTGCTGATCATGACACGAAGACATGTTTTCTTAATTTTACCAATTTTTCCGGTTTAACCAGAATCAAACTAAAAGCATTTGATTTTTCGTGTCTAGAACGGGTCACACTCGATGCATTTGACCAACAACTCCTTGTAATATAATTTTCCTTTGAAAATTGATATATAAAAGGGGTTTGTACCTTATAATTTTTCGATAATGCTGCATGCATAGACCTAGTCCATTGAGATGTTCTCTATGGTTCAAGGACCGTTGAATATTTTATTGTATTTGAATAAAAGAAGATGAGATATTTTATTTGAATATTATATATATTACCAAATAATAAATTTTGATTTGTAACTTGTACTCTTATGACCTTAGTGTTTTACTTTCAACCTGAATCCATAACATCAAGATTATAGAAACTAAGAGACTTAAAACAATCATTTGGATTGGTAGCATAATAACAAAAGTTAAAAACATTTTACAGATAACACGTATGTATAGATTCAAACCTAATCATGTGTAGTTTAGGGGTCTCAAAATCGAACATCGTACGTTCTTTATCTAGTTTATTTACTTTCTTTAATAATTGTTGCATTTTAAATTGACTCTATGCATTTTCATATCACATTTTGTAGTTTAGATAGTAACAAGAGATACAGTTGGCTTTCTGATCCAGTTACATGAGCGCAATGGTTTGAGGTTGCGATCTTTAGGATCTCAAGTTTAAACCTACTTACTCAAGGATTTGCTCCACAATGGTATGTTTCCTCCTAGGTTATGTTTCTAGATGGTCAGCGCTGAAGTGTTAAAATCAGTAAGTACGACTGACATCCCATCTTAGAAAGGTTCATTTGAATATTAAGATAGTTCTATATACCATTAAAAAAGATAGTAACAAGATAGTAACAAGAGATGGGTAGGAAGGTTCCAAATTCTTGGATTCCTAGCACCTGTAGCAAAAGTTGATTCGTCCAGGTTGGGTAAGAAATGGTCCTTGTTGAATGCAAATAATGGAATTATGGGAAACCACCTATACTGTTCTTCTTTCAATTTCCACAGTAAAAGACACAACAAGATATAGCTATAATGGGGCCATGTACGAATTTTCTTTTCATGGAAAAGTCTTCTCTAAAGAATTATTTACACAAATAGTATACCAAGTTATAATTTCAAATTGTGAGGGAAGATTGAGTATAATGACAGTGTATGTTATATGTGAAGTAATTTCCTTGATTTTTCAAAATCTGTCTTATAACTCTTAGATTGAAGTACTTGGTAGGTCACTCTAAATCATATATAATAGGATAATTCAAAATATTCTAGAACAAGTATGTATTTCTATGCTATAAAACTATGTACCTAAACAATGAACAATGATTGTGTTTATAGTGGCGAGCTATCACAATTTTTTTTGTTGGAGTGACACAAAGCTAAGTTTCTACTAATAATTACCTTGTCACGAAAAATTAAATTGCTACTGACGATTAGTCTTTACTATAAACATTGTCTCTTACTAATAGTTTAGTTATTGCTAACAAGTTAGTTATTGGTGAGCAATCTGATACTATTGATCAAGTTATTGATCAATTAGTAAGCACTAATCGTGCAGTCATTACCAACTATGTAGATCGTCAACCACGAGGACTCTACACCTCGAATCCCACAAGAGGGCGCTACACTGTTGATCCCCATTGTTTGCCAAATCTAAAAACTGTATTTGTCTTGCCGAACGTGCATTCCAGGCCTCTTAAATTTAAGTGTCTATACTTGTCATTGTATATGAGCCTTAACATTCACAATCCATCCCTAATACCATCTTAATAATTACACTAAAAATCATTATTTTTTATCTCTTATTTTCAATTAAATAATATTTTTTCATACTTTTATTATTATATTTCATCTCTCATACACTCACAACCACTTTAAAAAATATTAAAAAAATTTATGTGGGTTGAATATTGTTTCCCCAAACATGAGAAAACACGGTACAATTCCCATAAATTTTCAATCTTTTCATTCACAACAATTCTCATAATATATAGCATCTACTCACATATATATGAGGAACAGGCTGTGAATACTCTTAGCCAAAGCAGTTGCTCTATCACAACAAATAAAAATAGGATATGTTGGTTTTACCCATAATGAAATCTCGTATATTAAATTTCTTAACCACTCAATTTCTTTACCAGCTACAACTAATACAACAGACTCGAACATATTTTAGAAAGGAATTAGTACGTTGTTGCAAAGTTAATTCTTTGATGCTCAAGCGATGCACCTCTTTAATGAAAAATAAACACACTTGTTGAAGTTGATCTTCTACATTAGCAATCCAACTTGTAATTAGAATAACCTTTTATGACATAAAAAATGTAGTATATGTTAAACCATAAATGTTGGTTCTTTTTCAAGTATTTGAATACTATATTAGAATTGCTTGTAAATCTACTTTGTTTCATATATATAGTCATCTTCTTCCAAATCACTAAATTGTTAAGGACTACTATAGCAATTCACAATCTAAATTCGAGTACCCTTCTAGGCTTCTATAGGTAGTTAAACCACTATAGCCAAAATTTTAGGTATGGCACATCATTTACATAAAATTTAATGTATCATATATACAAGTTACTACATTAATAAATAACTTTAAATTTCAAACAATTTTTTTTTATCCTTAGTTTGAAGTGTATCCATTCCCCCCCATTAAATGGCCCATGACCTCCCCATCCTAGTGGGAGCTGTATATTTGCAATTTTGTCACACTTTCTGACATGTATGTAACCCTGTATAGCATACATATACCAAAAATATGTTTGTGAGCCCCACTTTCTTGTCATTGCATATTTGGGAGGTAAATATTACATACAAACTAAAGAGCATCTTCTACTTTTACCTTTCCCTTTTCTTTCATTCTCTATGCAATTTAAGAGAAGTTGTTTATGAGAAATAAGAAATAGTAGTAAACACACTCGAAAAGAAAACTTAATATATGCATAAACGTGATAGATTTTGATGGTACTTCTATTATTAGGAAATTGACTTGGGGTACTTGTTGGCACATCGTCAGGAACGCCACTCCGTTATAGGTGGCACCATAGCAGGGTGAGAAAGATAAAATATGGAACCTACATACGCACATATGTATAAGAATATTGAAAGAAAAGGTTTGAAAAATGAAAGATAAGTATAACCTAGGTTAAAATAAGACGAATGAGGGTGATGATGTGATTCTGAGCTGGCGTAAAATTGTATAAGATAAAAGATAGGAATAACACATGACCTAATGCTTATAGCAATTCACTTTGACACCTGGTCAAAATGTAGCTTAAATTCTCAGAAGATATCTATGCATGTAATTTGGAATTAAGATGAACTTTTATTTAGAATGCAAATTACAGTGAGATATTCAATAGTCTTAATTGATCTTTTATGTTCTTGTTATGGTTAACTATACTTAAATCAAATCATGTTTTTCATTCGGATCAACATTCTTTTTCCATACTATAGCCTAAGGGTGGCTTGACTAAATAAAATAATAAGTCATAGTTAGGGTTCTCATGTTCTAGGGACCTTCATTGTATATATTTGATTATATAGTAAATCTTATATTATTTTTTGATTTTTTGAATATTGTTATGTTCTTTTATATTGATAATGTATGAGAAAATGCTAGGGTAATAACTTTTTGCTATTTATTATTGTGATTTCTATTATCACAAACTGTATCACAAAAGATTACTCAAATGTTTTCATTTAATTTTCAATATTGACAATGATAGCAAATAATCATTATAATTATTTTATTAAAAATCACTCTAACTCTAATTTATGTGATTGTGTTTGTTTTATAAATCGTTCACAATATATGTATTTCATTCTATTTTCATGCGTTACGTTTTAAGAAAGGAATATATTTTTTGGCAAAAGAGCTCATTTTAATATCCAACTTGGACACTCAAAAAAATTATTGATCTATGTGATCCTAATTTGAATTGCACCATGGGGTTGCCTCACAACATGGGTGTTACTAAGACTTTTTTCTAGAGTGCAATTTAAATTGACCTAACTTAAACAGTGCTTACATTTTAATATTATTATTATTATTGCTGTTGTTGCTGTTGTTATGTAATATTTAGTAATTATATGTCTTAATATAAGATAATATTTAATTTAAATAATGTTAAAAACATATATAGTAAACCAGTAAAAGTATATTAAATGTTAATTTAAAATATTATAAATAAAATAATATTTAATATAATAAATTAAATAACCTTATACGCATTAATCAAGGTTAATTGTTCACTTTATCTTAATATCGTATTTATATACAAACTGAAATTGCATAAGTTAGTAAGTAATTTAGTATATTGGATGATATTGACTCTTATATCGTCTTTAAGAGATGTTAAATTAAAATAAAAAGTTATTAAGTAGTTTGTATAAATAAATATTTTTACTTCGTCCAAAGCGTCAAATTGGTTGAGACCGTGCTATAGCCCTAAGCATGTTCTAATGGACAAACACATGACGAAAACATAGAGATATTTATCTCAATTTCACTCTTTCACCTTCACTCGTCAAAATCGTCCTACGCACCACGCAGCCTAATAAACCAAAACGTGGATGCGTCCTTTTTCCGTCCGCTTATGAAAACACTGATAAAAACATAAATTAAGCAATATTTTAGACATCTCCAGTGACAATAATATTAACTATGCCCATCCTTGATTATACCCATAAATGTTTACTAATCCCTCCAATCGGAACCATGTCATGATAAAAAAGCGAATATTTATTCCTTTATACATATACATGTGTGTAGGTAAGATAAATGTATTTGTAATATATGCAAATATATATATATAATAATACAAGTGCCACGAGAAAGAGGTCACTGATCTCGTCATCTTATCTAACCAGATACTTCATCAAAATCTTCTCTATTTTATGCTATTCTTTCGTACTAACCAATGGGAGTTGAGATAAACATCAACATAATAACATTCACATATTTATATATGTTATTATATATATATATATAGAGAGAGAGAGAGACCATGCTCTTATTAGCTAGTATAGCACAATCAGCAAAGCTGTGGGGGGGATGCACTTAAACCTAGGTCCCCTCTCATGTGAATTCACTCATCCACTTGCTCATACACAGTACATCTATACATACATATCATGTATCTATATGTGCATGCATGGATGCACATACACATGTTGTGTTATCCATCAATAATTATTATGCAACTTGTATATAATATTATTATCACTACAAGTCGCCATGAATCTTCCTGCTTCTTCACCATCTCTGAGTTGACCCACCTCACCTACATCTCTTCCGTATATTTTACGTATATCAACACGCACATTAGTAAAAACAAACAAGATTTATTATCTTTGGTATTGATTATTATTTGAAAATTGTTGTATGAATAATATTATATATGCACCATACACTATAAGCTTTGTCAATGTTCCTATATATACTCCACCTTTCTCTAACACCCACTTCATATGCATCATATTTTCTTCTCATTGTTTTAGTTTCATCTTGTTAATTATTTTCTCTCTCTAACTAGTTGTTATGGATGGAAGCTCTACAGATGATCAGAGCACCACCACCGAAACAACTTCGGTAGTTGGTGCTCCGGTGACCACGCTGCCGCCGATCGGAAGTGGCGGCAGCGCGGTCGTTGACCTGGAGGTCGGTTTGGAGGCCGAGTCAAGAAAGTTACCTTCATCAAGGTACAAAGGTGTAGTTCCCCAGCCAAATGGGCGCTGGGGTGCTCAGATATATGAGAAACACCAGCGCGTCTGGCTGGGGACTTTTAATGAAGAGCATGAGGCCGCGAAAGCGTATGATACTGCAGTTCAACGCTTTCGCGGCCGGGATGCGGTTACCAACTTCAAACCGCTTCCGGCCGACACCGAAGAAGCGAGTTTAGAAGCGAGTTTCTTGAATTCTCACTCGAAAGCGGAGATTGTTGATATGTTGAGAAAACATACATACAATGACGAGCTAGAGCAAAGTAAAAGAAACTGCAGCTTAAACAAAACCCCGGTTGGGGTCGGGTCGGGTCACATATCGGTCAACGCTCGAGAACAGCTGTTCGAGAAGACGGTGACCCCTAGCGACGTCGGAAAACTTAACCGATTGGTGATTCCCAAGCAGCATGCTGAGAAGCACTTTCCGTTGCAAATCGGGAACACATCGAAAGGGGTTCTTCTACATTTCGAAGATCTCGGGATGAAAGTATGGCGATTTCGCTACTCGTATTGGAATAGTAGCCAAAGCTATGTGTTAACCAAAGGTTGGAGCCGGTTCGTGAAGGAAAAGAATCTAAAAGCCGGTGACATTGTGAGTTTTCAGAGATCTACGGGTCCGGATAAGCAGCTTTACATCGACTGGAAGGTGAAAAATGGATCTGTTGTTAATACAAATCTGTTACCGGTCCAACCAGTCCAACCAGTACAGCAGCAGGTGTTTAGGTTATTTGGGGTCAACATATTTAGTGATAATAATACTCATGGGGTTGAGAACACTTGCAATGGAAAGAGAAGTAACATAGAAATGGTGTTGATGGGAATGGGGAGTTCCAAGAAACAAAAAGTTGTTGACCCTTTGTGACAATCTCTCATTCTTGGAGGGTTTGTTTGATAATATTGCTTTTGTTCTTCTAGAGGTGATGATGAAGATGATGATGATGATGATGGGGAATGAGGCTGGAAAGTGGTGGGAATGGAATAGAGAGGATGCAAGTTGCAAAAGTTTGTATATTTGTTTTTAGAAATCTAAAGATAATTAATTAATTAATTGAGCTAAAGAAAGCTCAATGTAGGGATCAAGTTGAACAGTAGAAAAAACTCAAGAAAAATGGAAACTTTTTGTATTTTCCTAAATTCACAATATCATGAATTAGGTGTTGATTAATCTTTTGTATTTTAATATCTTTAGCTAAGATCAAGTTGTATTTATCATAACTGTCAAATGCAAGTTGTCTTTGATTTATCTTTGATATAGAAAATATGATATTAATCATTCAAGAAAGTAGTTAGATCTTTATGGGTTTCTTCATCTATTTTCAGTCACCACTTCATTTGTTGGTTGTATTCAATAGATCTTTATGCTAGCTAGTTGATTCAAGTTGTATTCCTTCTTCAATCTTCAACTTTCTGGAGTTCCAATCTATAATTTGTATATTTAGTTTCACTAATAATATTAATCTCACTCATATAATCATAATAGATTTACAATTTATTTTCACTCGATTTCATGAAATCTTGATGATGATTTATATTTATAATGGCGATTATGAGTGAAATGAAGAAATAACAAATGTAAATCTAATTGTGCAAGTGGGATTGTTTGACAATAAAAATAAAAGTCATGAATGTTATTAATTAAATTATCACTATGAATGATGAATTATCATACTTTGAATTATTATACTTCAATTGCCAAAAAAAGATCTAGTTTCATCAATTTCAAACTCATAAAATCTGATTTGTTTGTTAACAAATGGGATATGTTATCATATAAATGTGATATGATGAATATTTTTTCTTCAAGAACCTTTCCAGTTTTGGTTGAAAATATATCATTGTACTTTCTTGTTTCAGCATAACAACTGTTTAAATATCTGCTTATGTTTTATGTCAAGTCCCACACACTACCACACACACACACACTATTTGTACAACACAGTACAAGTATTGGTATGCCATGGGCCATCCATCATTCAACACATAATAGATGGAGCAAAATTTTCACCTTTCCTGCTAAGATACTATAGCTTTACCACATATGGAATAAAGAATTGTGTGGTTGTAATATACTACCATTAATATCTGGCAACTGTTTTTCTTTGAAGCATATTTTGGAAAGTTGGAATCAAGAACCCTACTTTTTTTGCTTCAAATGTTCAGCCTATCAAAAAAATAGTTACTGAAGTCTTAAATCCAACGTTTTATTGTAAATCTGTTATTATTATCATCATTATAATCATTATAGGAGTGAAATTGTTCTTAACAGCACATGTGAAAAGTATAAATTATTATTGACTAATTAATAGATATAGTTTGAATCATTAAAATTTAATCTGTTATCAATTTTTTTGGTTATCAAGAAATCGAAATGTTCACCTCTTAGAATTATGTGTTTTTGGTGTTATATATTCTGATGATATTGGTTTCACATCACACAAGATCACTAAAACATTGCTCAGGTAACCGACGGATTTCTACCTCTAACCACCTTCAATTTACTAACGGATTTTCAAGGGATACAGCCGTCGATGAAGATCATTAATTAGCTAGTTTTGTATTAGTGTTCAGTAACGTTTCATCGTTAAGGCATCTTGTAATTTTGTTTCCCCATGGATATATTATATGTTTTTCTTCTTTTGGCAAAGTTAAAAGAATACATTTGGGGTAAAGAAATAGAGTACAGACCACAGAGAAAGTTATTATTTCCAGATGAGAAAAAAGGACATGCATATTCAAGAAAATCAGATATGATATATGATGCTCTCAATCTAGGGTACATAAGATATTTGAATAGTTCCTAATCTTTACGTCAAACCCTAAGATCATATTCCGTATCCAGAAAGATATTACACAATATACTATATTATTTTTGTTAGATAATCACATCATGTATACATACAATGAATCTCTAAATACAAGTTCTCTTAAAAGATTCAAGAAATCAAACTCGATTAACCAAAAAATTCAAATTGTCAATTAAAATCAGATCTAATAATATCCTGATTCGAAATATGTTTGATCTATGGTTTCTTTTTTATGGAAAAAAGTTAATATTCCTGGCCTACTAGAACAAAGGTACAAGCTTTCCATGTTATGGAATCGTGTTTATTAGGTCTGGTTTATAATGTTGCATTTATAATTTGTGATTAGATGTGTAAAGCGATTTCCTGGAGAAAACACATGTTGATATTTATTTAAGAGAAAATAATGAAATTAGTATTTTTATGGTTTAAATGAATATAATTACAACGGAACAATTTCATACGTATAGTCATGAAACGTGGCAGGCAATTATCTTTTACCTGAGCATCGGTCACATATTAAAAAAATAAATACATTGTACACATGTATTAATTTGTTTATCATAGTATACGTAAGTTCGTATTATATATATTGATATAAATGACTAATAATTGTGTGATATGAAGTTACGCTCGTATAGTATACACGTTTATTTCTCCTAACTAGCGAATAAAAGTATAAAATACACTCTATACTTTATACCTACTCTACTCCTAAATCATCACGTCTATACTTTGCAAAATTTAAACTTACAACTTTTTTATTGATGGATACACCATTTGACTTCCAAGATATCCCTTAAAGGAAGCCTATATATTTACCATAAATATCATCTCTCTTATCTCTTTGCCACTTTTTCTAACATATATTTCTTATACATTGTGAAGATTCATTTTGTTAATATTGCCAAACCAAGATAAAATCTACGGGTGGACTGGTCAAAAAATTTTAGTTGCTCTTTTGTGTCGACATGTCGACGCCTAGGGGATGAAATTCCGTCAGACATATGTTGACGCCTTAGGTCTTGACATATAAACGATGTTTCTTGTTGTGTTCATATATCCTGTATTTTTGAAGTTTCCTTGTGGGGTCAATTTTGCTTGTATGTGTTTGTGTTATAAAGTTTTAACTCTAAAGGTCATTTAATTAGCTAAATGCTTTACATATGTTTACTAAGTTATTTTAGTGTATGTTTCATGGATTTTCATAGGTTAATATAGACACGGCTCATTTCATATGATTTTTTTTTATTTTGCATATTACCATTCAAAAATTATAAAACTACAACAAAAAATACAAATTTATATAAAATAATTGTTTTTATAAAATGTGATATTCATTTCTCTTTTATTTGTTAAACTAGCTTTTTGAGTAGGATTGCAGACAATTTTGAATTTGAATGAATATTTATTTATTTGATTATACTTTTACTTTATTTATTTAGTTTATTATAATCTGATGAACTCTAATAATTAGTTTTTGATTGTATGTAAATTTCTAAGAACTTTTTCTTGATTTTTTTGGTTTTCTTATTGCATCCGCATCAGTTTTGACATAAATACTCAATCAGATTAGTTATGACATAAAACATGTTTTTCTATTAAATTAGAAAGTTCAAACCGTGAACCTATCATATTCAACACAAATATAACTAGTTCAACTAAATGTATTTATAGGTTCGAACATAAAACGGATAACTTAAGAACGCTATGTTCCCAAGTTTACTAAACGAGAGAAAATAAATAAGTTGTGTTTCAGAGTTTTTGTAATGGAAGGAAATTAGAAAAGTTGTGTTTTCGAGTCCACTTATGGAGAGAAAAGAAAAGAAATTGAAGTAAAATAAAGGTTAAAATCAATCCTTTCAAATCGTAAGGAAATTGAGAGAAAAAAATAAAACAAAGAAGAGAAAAGAAAAAAGAAGAAAGAAAAATAAAATGTTTTTTTTGTTTTTCTCGTTAAGTAAACTCGGAAACATAACGTAGTGAGGGGAGGAGATATCACTTTCGTTGGCTATTCCCGAGGAATATGCAAAGTAAATACAAGGTAGATACCGATATGCCTTAATTTATGATTTTAGTGACACGTTTTTATTTATGTGCCTCATAAATTATTTATTTTGAGCAGATTTATTTTTAATGTTTTTGGCTGACGCCACAATAATAATATTGTTTCGCAGGTAATTAATTTACAAAACAACTTTTGTCATGTCATGTCATTTTCATTCAATTGTTGTTTGATTTTCCACAAAGACTAAATTAGTTGACTCCAGTAATATGCATATATCTTCAGAAAACGTGAAATCTTCCATTATTACAACAAACTCAAAAGCTCTCAAAGATCAATGATACTTCATTTCTAGAGATGAATAAATCGAAAAGTGACCATTATTAATTAGTAAAATTCGATTCCATAGTATAATTTATACGGTTAAATTCAAGTGCAATATTCAACTTCAAATTAACCATTGTTGGTGGTCTTTCTTGATTACCTAACTAACCATGATTGGGTTCATATATTAATATTACAGTAAGAAACTTTGGTACAAGATGCTGTGGCAAGATTCATACCATCCACAATATAGTATTACCGGTCAAGATCCAATGTTATCTTCTATTGTTCCCGCGTGCGACGAGCTACTGCTTTCGTGTATTGGGTGGGTCGCACGTCGTTCTGTTTTATTATGTCTACAGGTGAGATACTGGGCATAAGAAATACAACAAGTGCCAATTACTTTTAGCTTAAGTGGTTGAGGTGAAGTAACCAAGATTTTATTAAAATAGGAAGGTATTAGGTTCAAGTTTTACTTACGAAGAAAAAAGAGTTCAAGGTTTGGTTAGTGGATTTCTCACCTAAGATGGTTTTCTCTTGAGAGTGGTCTTAGGTTTGGGACTGATGATTAGGACGAACAGATGTGCGAGCTCCCCTTTGGGAACGTGCCAGCCTAGAGGCCTAAGTGCTTAAGGTTTTGCACTCGAGTAATGAAGATAATCAGATGGTCGGTTAGTGATCCAAAAATTCGTTAAAAAATACATCAAATCAAATATCACTAACATGTTTTGGAGCTATTAATTATAGACGAAAGAAGAACCGCTCGGCTAAACGTGATCTGGCGGAACCAATCCTAGGTGCGTGACCTCCTAATTAAGTTTCTTATCGAAAACCAAAAACAAATTTGTGAGTAATAAGTAAAGCAAAATACAATATTTCTTGGTACCAAATGCCAAATGTGTTACACTTATACTTGTATCCACCATAGTTTACACCACGATGCCTTCTGGCATATATATATTTGTAGCTTAATGACTTTTTAAATGAGAGGTCATGAGTTTGAGTTTCATCTGGAGCAATGTGCTCAAGGTGAACCGTTTGCCAGGGTGATCCCTGGTGACCTCGTCTTTGCTGTCTAAAAAATAATAATAATAATAATCTACCCTAATAATCTACCCTAATTTACATTTTAGTACCTGTATTTCAGATTTATGTACACGTTGGCCCTCACCTGGCGGTTTAGTCGCCACCACAGCCACTAGCTTTTTAAAAAAACCCTAGTGGGCTTAGAGTAATTCTATAAATAGAAAGGATAACACCACGAAAGGGAGCAAATCATTTATTTATAGGCTGCTATTAGTAAACATATTAAAATATTTGTTTCAGGTTCACATGTTTAATCAAGAAAACGATAGCTTATTAATTAAGTTTAATATTTTTAATTATTAATCTCCCATGAGAAAACTGATGATAAGTTCGACTTTTGAAATATCAAAAGTCAAGGTGTTTAGCTAATATTGACAAAGATAGAGTCAAAGTTGGACTATTCAACTTCTTTTTCTACGTATTTTCTTTCTAATTAAATTCCAAAAAGCTGCCAATTTGCCAACTTTCATATTCTTTTTTGCTTTAAGTAGCACGTTTATGTGTACGACTTTGGACCACATAATAATAAATATTAATTAACACCAGGGTACTTACTATCTTCTATGGTAATTAACAATACAAGTATAAAGAATAGTTTGAGCAGTACCTATTTTGGCCCCTAAACTATTACTAATTAGGTTTAAATCTGGATTTTCTTTAACAAATATCTTGACCTTTTAGCAATGTGTTGACAACCCAACTGTCAAGTATGAAGAATAGTTTATTGTCATTAACTAATACGTTTTTCTATAACAATTTTTATAGTCGATAATGAAGAAATAAATAATTTTAAGATACATATAAGTAATGAAATTTTGTTATTACTTTCTCACATTTCCTAGCTTTAGGCTTACGCGTACTAGGCGAAAAAGTTATGTTTACAACACATCTATCTCCGATGGGAGGTTAATCATTTCAACTACGCTCTAGATAAAGAACATATCCTTCTATATATAAGTTTGATAGTGAATAGATGGAACCTCAAGTTTGACATATTTGAACTTGGAGTCACTCTTGAAGAACATTTGGTAACTTACATTTACTCAAACACTTAGCTAATAGAACAAGTTAATAGTTTTTTTACTAAACCAAAGTTATGTGAACGTGCCTGTTTGTATAATTTTTGGTAAAGTGATGGATCCTAAAAGAGAAAATTGTGTTTTGTTAAAAATGGGTATGTATTGTTGTTTAATTAAAAACTGGTTTAAATCTTTTTGGTGTAAACATATTGAATAGTCACTACCTTAAAAAAAACTATATTTGCATAATGCAAGTACAACATTTAAACGATCGATGCTATCTATGGCTCAGTTAATATAAAAATAAAACAAAACCTAACCTATTGTTTGTGTTAGCCTGTTAGATCATTCACACTATCTTTTCCATTCACATCCTTATATTTACACTAAAAACACTATTTTTACTCTTTTTATCAATTAAATAATATTTTTTATATTTTTATTATTATATTTTCTTTCTTCTCCACTCACAACTACTTTTAAAAACATTAAAAAATATATGGGGTTGTATTGTTTCCCCAAATATGAAAAATCACGCTACAATCCTCATAAATTCCCTTTCATTCACTCACAACCAATTACGGTCATTTCCTATGATATAAAACACAAACTCATATAAAAATTGGAAGCCTGTGAATGCTCTTATGTGTGACATAGATTGATCTTTTTTAAATATACTACAAGTTTTTTTGGACTTTTGGCCCACGTTAAAAAATCGCAAGACGCAAGGTGAAGAGTTTTGGCCCAAAGTTAGTAGATGTTTAATCCATGACGGCCATCTTAACTCTGATGGGCCAGAGCACTTGAATTTTGTAGCCCATTGGGTTTTTTTACAACTAAAACTCGTACACTAAGAAAGCCCGAGGTCATCAGATTTACTAACAATTCTTCGTTTAGCTTGTGAAATTATAATCAGAATTTATCAAATGTTTTAGTTTATCAAATGATAAAAGATACATGCCATATGTATTGAATTATTTTGGTTTCTTTCGGTTTATTGTTATAACCTGAAATTATAAATTTGCATTTAGGATTAGTTATTGATGTGTGTGCACATAGGACATGTAATGAATAACTAATTTCAATGTAATGACAACTTAGGATTTTATGTCTATGCCTTTACATGAGTAGAAAGTGATAGTTACTTTCGGTTGTATCATATATTGTATGTTAAATCTATTTACAATTATTCGGTTTATCAATGATATCGAAACATAGGATGAAATAGGGTTTCATGTTCCATGATAGGATGCCGTTCTCTATTTCACATGGAGCTACCAACTAACGCATGCAATCATGCTTCGGCTATTCTCATACTTCTCTAGAAAGTTATGTAAATACACAGTTACATTCTATGATGTTTAGTGTGATCGAGCGACATCCAGCTTCTTATGATGTGGCAAGCTTCATAAATTCATGCGAAGGAACATATGATGGAATGAAGCAGGTTCATAATGATATTGCTAATCTAATATGAAACTCATGTTATTACTTATATTGTCATATGCCTTTTGGTTTTCATATAAATATGTATGGTTATAAACAAAATCTTCTTAGAATATGGAAAACATTTTAGTTGAGTGGAAATATTTGAAAATGAACCTTTGATTTACTTCCTTTTCTATTTAGGTTTCTGTTTATGTGTATTTTATCCTTTTTTCCACTAATTAAGTTGTATACAAACAAAAGCTCTAGCTTGTAGCTCTCTAGCTCCAACTATGAAGTACCAACAATTTCACCTTGATGCTAGATTATTGTAATAGCAACCATTACTTTCATTGATAAATTAAATATTTTACTATTCTCTTTTGTTGCTTACATTTGAATTATTGAGCAGTAGCTTTTTTCAATTCATAAATGATCTAAGAGGTTTTTTTTTTCGTTGCTAATTTAGCAAGGAATACTGAATTTTGTTGTTTCTTTCTTCAAATTAGTACCGTTCATGCTAGCAATGGTTGACTAGCTTCATTGCTTCTAACATTTAACAATGACTTTAGAAGGTTTAGTTTTTTTTTTTTCATTGTTATTGATAAGTTTTCTAGTGTATTATTTTGTTGATTACAAAGATTTTATTTTAATAGTCACACAATTATAGTCTAATGAAGCTATGAACCTTATCTAAGAGAAATTAAATTATCGATTGATAAATGAAGGGTCATTGAAAAAGATAGGGACATCTTTGATGTTTTCTGCAATTAATGGGTCACCTCAATAGGAACTCATATGTGAGGAAATTAGGAATCGGCTCATCGAATATTCAACTACTCCCTCAATACCTTCATCCATGACTTTATATACTATCGATCTTATGATGTATTTTTTAAGGTAAAATTGTTATTTCGTCTTATCTATATTATCTTGTAATGCAATTATTTAAGGCAAAATTAACATTTCATTTAATTTTAAAAATATTTACTAGGACAGTTTAAGATTTAATAATTTTGGTATTTATGATTAAATTTCAATATTTAATTTGTCACAATAAATAATTACAATAATAATAAATTTAATCATATTAATAATAATATTAACAACAACAATAATAATACAATTAATAAAAATCAGCTCGACTCGTGGTTCCTCGTTGGATCGTTTAAATTAAAGATTAAATTTATAGGTTTTATAAATTACAAACCAAATTTATACTATATTATTTAAATATACTATACACATATAGTTATTTTGATATATTCTAATAAAACAAACACAATTATAAAAAAAATAAAAAATCATTATAGTTCATGAGATAACAATCTCTTATCATTCTTTAACTATTTCAAAACAAAAATATATAAATAATATTATATTATGTTTTTATATGCATGTATGTGTAAAAAAATAACAATTTATTCCTTTCAAATATAAAAAAGTTGGCTCGCTAGCTAGCTTGGCGAAGCTCGTATATAAACGATTCAAGCCTGAATCTACATTTTGAGCTCGTGAAGATAAACGAGCCGGCTCCACTCGGATTGATACTTAAACGAGTTGACCTCACGCTAGCTCAACTGGAATGGTTTACAACCCTATAACTAGTGAGTAATTACCCACACTCTGGAGAGGTCGATGTCAAATAACATTGCTAAATTAATGTGTTAACGTGGCGAGCGTTAGATTAGTGCAACATCAATTTTATATCGAAAAGTAAAAGAAATAAGCATATCGTAAGGTATATTTATAATGTTATGAAATATCATGCATCAGAGTTATAAAAAGAAAATATTAAACCATACCAGAATTTGAGTCCGATTAATACCGCAACATATATTAAAATAAGAATTTTATAACGGTATATTCAAAAATTAATAACTATTACATTTTAAAAGTTACAAGAGAAAACCAGGCTTTCATTTTTTTATTTTTCTATTATAACATTTAAAACATGATATTTTATAAAATTTAGAACAAACCCTTACAACGTAGTTATTTTTATCTATATTTCAACATAAGTTTTATTCAAAACCAAGTTGTGCGTAACAATATACAATGCATCGAATCTTAACACGTACTAATCGTCAAAACCGATCACATGCTTATTTTTATCCACTTTCAAAGTGAATTTCTTTCGCGAAAAAAATACTAGTATTCAAGTCTTCAAACCTCACTCTAGGAATTTCACCACTCCTTATGTATTATTTTAGAACAAAATAATAAATTAAATTTCAATCCATCCTTATATATAGTAGAAGATTAAAAAGGTGTATCTGGTACGCGACGCCACGACTTCGACACTTTCCGATTTCTACAAAGCTTTCCCAAACAAAACTCTCTCTCTCTCTCTATTCACTTTCATCGAATATTATTATCTCCTATTCCATTTTTATTCTTATTCTCATTTCCAGTTTAAGATCCTTGTTTTCTCGTACAAATTCACCGGATCTCTCTATGTTCACAGACAAAACATCCCATTTTTGATCCCCTTATAACCGTCACACAATTCAATCTAACAAAACCACTTATTTGTGTTTGTGTCGGACGGCTAGCTAATTTTAGAGAAAGAAAACAATATGGTTATTTACGATAATCATAGTCAATCTAGAGATCACAAAGTGCACAAATGTAAAGAGTATGTTGCAGCTTTAGACGAAGAACGTAAGAAGATTCAAGTGTTCGAACGCGAGCTCCCGCTTTGTCTAGAGCTTGTTTCTCAAGGTAACTAGATTTTGTTATTAATAAACAGTGACGGAACCAGAACTTTTTTTTTACTGTGTTTTGATTGTGTGTACGCGTTACTTTTGCAGCTATTGAAAGATGTAGACAACAAATGTCTATGACGGTTACGGAGTCGTTTGATGGTCAATCTGATCAGTGTTCGGATCAAACATCGAGTGATCATTGTCCAGTGTTTGAAGAATTTATGCCCATGAAGTCAACTTCATCTACAAATGAAGATGTTGATGATCAGCAGCAACAAATGCAACAGTTATCTCTTACATCAAAGTTCACTGGTAGCAAAGATTGGCTTGCATCTGCTCAACTCTCAATTAAAGCCCCAGATCCACCCTTTGAAGATGTAATTAAACAATAATATCATTTTTGAGTTAATTTGATTAAAGATTGGATTTTTATTATTATATTTGTATTGAACTTTTAGGAGTTATTGTCACAGAAGTTGGCTGTGGAGAAGAGAAAAACTGCAGATACTGATAGTGGTGGGAATAACGGTGAAGATAAAGGACGGTCTAATAAGAAAGAAAGGCGGTGTTGGTCACCGGAGTTGCACCGGCGGTTCCTCCATGCTCTTCAACAACTTGGGGGTGCTCATGGTATGGTTTTGTTTTATCTTTCATTTTATTGTTAATGGACTTAATTATGAGAGTATATCTATTAAAGTAAACGTTATTATCGTTTACCTTGAATATTCATAGACATAACGAAATGATAACATTATTTGTTTGCAGTTGCTACACCAAAACAAATTAGGGAGTTAATGAAGGTCAATGGGCTGACAAATGATGAAATTAAAAGTCACTTACAGGTTTGTTTTATTTCATGTACCTTCTGACATATTAGACAATTAATTTTGTACGACTAAGTGGTTGACAGATACCATTAGGTCGGCCGTTCACTAAGTGAATCCAGCCGGCCATTCAAGGTGGTATATATTAACCACCTATTCGTATAAAATTTTAATTATTTTTAACTTATAGTATCAATCTGGTGCCCGTTTGAAGGATTCACAAGTTATAAACTTTTGGTTCTAAACAGAAATATCGGTTGCATACAAGAAGGTTGAACCCTACTCTCAACGGTGACAACCTCTCGCCTCATCTTCTGGTGGTTGGCCGACTATGGATGCCGCCACTGGATTATACCGCCAATGCCACCTCATCTCCGCTAACAAGTGACATCAAGAATGCAAAAGCATTATATGCCCCGGTAGCTTCCCTACCATCATCTATTACCGCATCTCCATACAAAACAAGACAACCGTAGCAATTTTCACAATCCACCTCGATCCTTTGTGCGCAACCACTGGTCAAGTCACCGGACTTCTGATTTTCCTAGCTACCACCACACGTATGTTGTATCGAGTAACATAGGATTTTTGTGAAAGGCAGTTGTGTACAAGACTATGTTTGTTTTCATTCACTAGTGTCTTTTGTTTTCTAGTACATTTTTTAACGTATAAGATGTCTATATATACGTTATTTACTGTTCTTTTTTTGTTTGGTTTTTCTAGGGTTATAGGGTGTGACAATATACTCTAGAAAATGTAATGAAGTCTTAGAAAGTTGCATTGGCAATATATATAGTTTTACAATTTGAATGTTTTTATCTTCTTGTGACTTCTTTCTCTTATTGATCTTCTTTTACAAGTTATAGTTATTGTTTTCACAATTCCTTACAAATATCTCAGATAATTAAACAAACACAAGTGTTCTCATTTCAATAATATTAATTAGCTCATAGATGAAGTTAAGTCAAAGTCCATGACATCTCATACAATCATCTACTTTCACTAGGGGTCGGGGATGGGTCCTATAGCAACACCATTAGAGTCAGGGATCAGGGTCTAAGCCCCGTCTAATGCGGGCTTATGTAATTTAGTTATGGTGTAGTTAGTAGTAAAGTAACATTCGCCATTAAAAAAAATCATCTGCTTTCACTAAAACTCACAATCAATGAAGCACATCTGACGCGCGTAAATCTAGTTGGATCCTATTGTCTTTTGTGGTAACACTTTGTCGAGGGAGGCTCTGCCGGCAATGTGTCTCTAGTTTGAGGAGAAGATGGATAGGATTCCCGCCAAAGCTTTTTAGTTGTGGAGGGCTCATTGGCAATGACCTTCGTCGGTAATGGCGTCGCTAATCCGTCGATGATTATATCGTTGCTAATGCGTCAGTGATGATTCCATCGCTATTCAATTGATCAAACGTTCTGGTAAGACTCTCTACTTTGCATTGACATTCAATCACTAAATATCTCATCAGCAAAGGCCTGGTCTTATCCCTCAACAATATGTTTGTCTGTCGGAAATCAAATTAGTCTTAGCTTAATTTCTTCCATTGATTAATTTTCGTCGATTCAAACCTTGGATGACAAAATTCTCACTAGTCGTTTATTTTGTATTGTTTGCCTCATACAGCATTGCAACCGGGAGCTCACGACTCTGTTAATGCACATAACAACATTTGGGGTGAAAACTTCCTAGGGGTCACACAACTTAGAGATTTCTTACTCGGACATTTTTTATTAAGGAGTTGTCTCATTTTCAAATAAAACACACAAAATGCAATAAAGTATTTGAGGTCACACAATTTTTATGACCGGAAACTTCTTGTATAAAAATGATGTGAACTTAATATGGTGTGTGTCACATGAACAATATACAATAGCGTAATCATCTAAAACACATATATATGAACACTTGAAACATATAAGATGGTACCACTCACGAATGTGATTACTCCTACTTTGGATTCAAAAGTAAATTGGAATTCCACTTTGCACATGTTTATGACTTAGAACAAGAAAGCAAGATGATGAACATCATAGGCATTCTCATGGGTGTTTGGATAACGAATGGACCATATTGCTTGCAAACAATGTGATGTGTCACAATTCGCTTGGTCAAATATTATGTTTGATTGTTTATATATAGTGCCAATATTTGGTTGAGTCAAGAAATAAGTTGTCATTATAAATTATTAATTCTTTAAGAAAAGAATATAGATTACTATTCAATTTATTTTTATCTTTTGAAGATTATTATGTAATTCAAAGTCAAATATAAAAATGACAAAATACATCTTGATATAAAGTTATCTATAACCCATATAATAATTATATTATTTACAAAAGGAAAGTGTCTTGAGTACACAAGAACAGAAGAAACTACCAACAAAGAAACATGGCATGTTAAGTGAATCTTAATATATACTCTTAATAAGCACGAACCATACAAATTAATATCTTTTGTATTCAGGGAAACTTATGTTCCCTAGATGCAACAACCAATCCCAAGATGCAGAATCTCGGCTCTTTGCCAAGAATTTTTACTAAAAAAAATAGATAACATTATTTTTACAACAAACTTATGCACGCTCTAATTTGTGTCTACTTTACTTATAAAATCATCAAACATTAGAACTAAATATAAAGTATAATAAGAACATAGACACTAATGTAGCCCATCATGTTCAGACATGTTGGTGCAAGTGGAGAACGTGTGACAAGAGGTTCTAAGTTTAAATGATAAATTATGGGGTGGGGGGACTTACATGAGATGATCGAATTGGTAGGATTTACTAGACGTACACCTCTCTGAAGACATGATTGAGAAATAGGAGTTCGTAGAGGCATCATATTAAGGTGATCGAATTTTTTAGGAGTGTATAAATTTGTCTCTTTAGCTTTTCTTATACATTTGTTTGTGTTAGTCTTAGTCTTGCCCTGATGTTGTATGGCCGTATAGACCTTTTTAGGGGAATGCATAGTGGTAAATGCATTTTTGTTATTTCCTATTTTCTCTTTTGTATGTACCTACTCTATGGTTTCGTTCTTTTTTCAATATTGTATATTCATTAATGTATGTGAGCGGTAGTTCTTATATGGTTTGTTTGGTACGATTCTGTTAGCTATATTTTATGATATCTAGATTATTGTATGTTACTGTACTATAATATACTTTACACGAAAAGAAAAAGGTTCTTGGAATGAGATTTTAACGAAAGCAGTTTTTCTATCATCTATGATAAAAATAAGGTTTGTCTCTATCACATTCTTTCTAGAACCTACCATCGCTCTACTTTAACTTAGATTATACTACCAAGAGACCTTTGGCCTGATGACATTGCTTGAATTCTCCTAAACCAAGTGGTGAAAGTTCGAACTCATTATGGGTAATGGATTTTAGGTAGTGTAGAATTAGGGTGGGTCGGTATGTTGCCGTTCAAAGAAAATAATAATAAAATAAAAATAAGTCTGATTATACTAGGTATGTTTGTTTATTAATTTTAGTTGGTTTCTGTAGAAGAAAAACGGAGTGTGATACAGAGAGATCGGTCAAGAATTATGAAGAAGGAGGTATAAGTACAACAAGAAGTTGAACGAAAGCATGTCGCAGACCTTCAGACACAACACGATGAGTTAGCTGTGAACTTGGCCACGTAGAACCAGCTAATCGAGCATTTATTTTATGTTACATCAACATACTTGTTGATGACACTCAATAATAGATTTACTTATACCATTACATAGAACCTCATGTAGAGTTTGTGGAAGTATATGCAATCATGCATTATTGAAAGTGAATCATTACATAGGTGTTCAAATACTATTGTCCCACGTGAAAAACATTATTCTCGTAAAATTTTGGCGAACTTAAAGTGTTATTTAGAATTTTGCACTCCAGAAGAATGAAGTCAAGTATAAATTCAAACAAGGCTTTTATTAGATGACTTGTTTTATTTTCAGTTTGACTTTAGTATTTTAGATTCAACAATGCATTTGAGAGTATTGATTTAACCATTATTTCATTCTACTGCTGTGAAAATAAGATTATATTTTTTTAAACATTAAGGTTTACTTCAAAGATATTTTGCCTAACCGAAGTTGCAAAAGAAATATTATAAATGATTGATGTTTTGAGCTTGAGATACTTTTGAAATACTATATTTTCTTCTATTTCAGCTGCACCTTCAAATTGCCCTTATCGTTTACTATAAGTCGGAATTAATGACAAACACTATCATATTAACTATATTATTATGATATAGGTATGACACCTTAATTATTATTAATAACCAAGTGAGGAAATATTCGGATATTCGAAGGTGAGTAGCATAAGATTTGTCAATGTCATTACCATTTGAAGAAGTATATTCTTCATTTGTTTACATTATCATGCTAGCTAAGCACATGAACCGTTTTCGATCCTTCAATCTTGCCCCATTCAAGAATATCTCATGGCATCTAAGTCCTTATTTATTTTATTGGCCTAATCAATTTTTCTTTTTGAAAGTTTGTTACTAGTACACTTACAGTATTCATCAATACCCTGCTAACTGTTGGAATAACCAATTGGATCAACCCGGAAAATATATGTAAACACTTCATGTTTGAATTAACATAATCCAACTCAGACACTTTCGTATTGTTAAACTTGGCTTATAAAACCGAATACAAAACCCTATATTTATAGTAAATACAAACTAATCATAATCCAACTCAAACACTATTTAAATAATCAACTAGATAAACTAATAATTATATATTCTAAATAACTAGATAATTTTTAATTATTTAAATCAAACTTTTTGTTTCACTATTTGACCTCTTTTACTTTGTTCAATTTAAACCTTTGATTATAAACATATCAAGATTATATCCTTCACTAATTAATAACATGATAAGATAAATCGCATCTTGCAGTTAGCACGTGGCCTTCGAGGTTATAACAGAAACCAGTGAAAGCGTGCAGTTTTTGAACTTGAGACATCTGCTAGAGGAGATTTAGCTTACGTTTATCAAATAAGAAGATTAAGAAAATAACGGTTCTTTCAAGGCTTTTTAGGCTTTGAACAATGCAATAACAATGGGCCGTCTAAACTTAATGTGTATGGAAAGGGGTCATCATCTCTCAAAGTGGAATCTTTGTAAATACTGAGAGGTCATATGAATGCCAAATTTGAATGAGCATGATGTTATATTTTTAATGTAAATGCCGACAATCATCGTTATAGATTGAAGTCTAAAAATCCAAACAACTTTGTTATTACAACAAGCAAGAATATTGAATATTGTTTATTACATTATCAAAAACATAGTACTTTAAAACAAACAACGTGTCATCACTTACGCACTCTTGGAAGATTGTAAACTAGATAATAGTGTACTGTAATACTTTTTACCATAATTGAAAGATATGATTTGATTAATTTTTCTTTATAATTTTATGATTATCATCATTATACTTATGAATTGTAGGTCAACAATGCACAATACCTTACGGAGTTTTTATGATTGTACAGTGATTTCTTATTTTTCTACGTGTCAACAGAACAAATTGTGATTTAGCCATGGTTAGTTTAAAGTGGTAAAAGTAATAAGTTGCATTAGGCTTACAAGTTACAAGTGAACAAGTAAACAAGAAATGTATTATGTATATCAGTATAAGCAAGTAATTTGTCCACGTTTTTAATTAAAGTACTGATGTTTTGATAATAAATAGTCCTTACTTTGGTTAAAAGCGTAGAGATTATACAATATAGTTGTCTAGGCGTTAATATATTGTTGGAGTCACTACTAAAAAACGTATTTTCTATGCCAAATCTATAGCAAACACCCATTTTGCTAGGAATTTTCGACGCATTTGGTTTGTAGTTAATTTTTTGGTTTGTAGCTATTTTTCTTTTTTTTTTGTGCGACAGATTTTTTGTTAGCTAATACGTGTTTGTGCAGTAGTGAGTAGGTTTTATCATTATTGTGTTTGTCAAGCCCTAAAAAGCATTTATGCATTAAAATATATGATTGTTTGAATATAGATAATATATACAATGCATATAGATAAGGCATGGAAGAACATGACAGATTGACAGGAATTGCTGTTGTGAAGATCAAGAAACCTAAATACGTCCCTTGAGCAAGTAAAGAGCCAAATTCTCATTGTCAACAACTAAACATTGTATTCAATTCATAATTAATGGAAACCTTAATTACATAACATGTTTTGCATGCATATGTTGTTCACATGCGAACCTGTATTTAAACTATTAAAAAAATACTATTAGAATACGTATGTCAAAGATATGTACTAAATAATGTTGAAGACTATATAAAAAAAATCCAGGGATGTAAATGGTCTAAGTTAGTAGCAGGTGTAGGATTTTATTTTACAAATTCAATAGATAGAGGATATATTAGAAATGTAACTAGGTGTTAGTTTGTTAAGACGGTGCCGCGGTGGATTAGTTAATCTAATTACTTGATCTTTGTGCATCAAAGCGGTTATATGGCGGTACTAAGCTGTGAAGGACAAATGTTTCATTTCGTGTGATGTAGAGTTCAACTGTTCAAGTCCTATAGTGAGCAGAGCGTGTAGATTTAGAAGTAAGATTAAAGGATATGTGTGTTGGTTGTTAGAGATACTCGGTCTCTATACATTATACATTAGACAAATGTAATGTTTAATGGGTATGTAAAATTAAAGGGTATGTAAGTTAGTTTATTAAAGAGATACTCGGTCCTTATACATTATACATTAGGCAAATGTAATGTTTAATGCAAGCATAGTAGATTTTCTCTCTTTAGATGCACTACAAGGTTTGAAAGTTGTAGCAACGACAATTTTTTGGGTCTGTAGTGACAACATGTCGTCGTTATAGAGTTTGTCGACCTATTGCGACGAAATGTTGTCCCTCTACACACGTCGTGGCTACATAGTCGTACCTAATAGTTGCATTCTCTTTATAGCTTCATGGTCTTGGCCTAGAGCATGACTCTATAGAAGTATGCCTAGTCTTCTAAAAGAAATCGACGCAAGCATACAAGGATCAAAAGCATATGTTGTGCTATGAAAAGGACTTATATGGGACGATTTGGCATCGAATATATGCATAGTTCTTACATATCAACTGCATAAAGGTTAAAAGGCTAGACTAATTAAAATGTTCATTGTCCTTAACATCAACTTGACATTAACCATGTCATTCTGCATGATTGCATTGAATAAGAGATCAATATGCAAGCTTTTCAGACAATGTAATCGAAAATTATCTGAATTTCTTGTTAGTTCCTGATTCACACAATCGAACACATAGTTACTCCTTGTTTAACTGGGACCAATATGGCATCGTTGCTACATTTCTAGTGTATGTGGATGATGTTTCGATCAGTGGTAATTGTAAACACGTAGATTTGGATAGCAAAGATGCTATATATTGATGCTAAACTGAATGTGTTCCATGGAAATGAGACTACTTATATATCTTAATCAAAGGAAGTACAATTATATATAAAACCTACTTCTTATCCTTGTACTCTACATTTGAAGTTATATTTTGACACACAAGTGATCTATTACCATCTCTCAATACTTTTAGAAGATCAGTTGGTGGATTTGTAATTTATTTTATTTTTTGTGTTTTTTCTTTACTGTTAATGAGAACCCGTTACCAGTAACTTACGGTATCCACTAATACGCAACTAATAAAATGCCTCATGTGTTGTAAGTCTTGTTTAATGTTTAGTGGGCGACTGGGCGTACAGTTTAACCTAGTGGGCGTATCAGGGCCGGCCCAATAAGATTAGCAAAAAGATTGTTACTTAAGGCCCTAGGCCTCTAAAACTTAGGGCCCAACTTTTCAGAAGTTGGCCCAAAAGTCAATTTAGTCAAGTGTATGGCCCAATTTCTTTTTTAGTTTGCTGAATAGTAAGGCCAAGTAGAGGTCTAGAGCTTCGTTGATTTGGATCCAAATCCAACAACAATTTACACATCAAACGATTTTTTCCCCTAATGAATTACCTCTCCACTCTCCAGTGTTTCGTTATCTTCGAATGTTCATCGAACGATTAGCTCATCATTAAAGCAAGCAATTCTATTCTTCCGTAACACACACGCATATGCATGCACACATATTTTATCTGACCTCAATCTAAAGAGTTATTTTGTCGAGCATTAGGACATGTCTATGTGAGGGGGATAGTTTGTGAAAGGAGAAGGAAAGTGAAAAGGACACCCGTGGAGGAGAGAGAAAGAAGGGAAGAGGGCGGTCAAACGGGCAATGCTGACATGAACATTGATTATGATCCGATTAGATCTGACCCGACCTGACCCAGATCAAAAAAAAATTTATATGGCTATACTCATATGACCCCTAAAAAATTCATGCCCTCCATGAAAAAAAAATTCCCGCCATTGGTTATTAATTTTAAAGTTAGTAACCAAGTCATTTACTTTGCCCAACCAGAGACCGTCTCTGTAATCGACTCCAATTTCATTTAAAGACTTACATATACTACTAGAAAGAGTTGTCTGCTATAGTTTAAATACGCTAGTAAGATCAATCTTGAAGTTGAGAGAACATTTTGTATTTTAGAAGTTGCTTTTCAATGTAGATGATTATAAATTATAAAATACGGATCTAATTTTAACAGGGACCATGATCTAGTGGTATAATGTTTACCCTTCATAGAAATAACTTTATGGCCCACCTAGTTTTAAAAAAAGTAAAAAAGCCGTCACACATCCAAACCGGTGAAAAGATTTTCTGAATCCGCCACCACACACATGAATATCAAGCTACAAATAATGACATTCACAAAATTCTTAGGAAAACACCAAGGGTAGTGGTGGCAAGAGAAGGCATAGAGATATCAACCACCATAGTGAATTAGTGATGTCATTAATATTGCATAATCTAGCTTTAAATTTCATTTCAATTGGTTCTTTAAGACTTGCACACTATAAATCTTACTGGAATGTCAAAACAATGCGTCTCTTCTTCGACACAGACACCCCATTCCTATCATCTGCAAAAAAAACCAACACTGAGACTGTCAAATCTTGAGGGCAAACCGCACGAAATAGAAACGAACTCTACAGTTTTTTTCCAATTTTAGCAACCAATTTTAGATTAGACACAAAATAAAATTTTAACTTGCAATTTATTATCAATTTTAGCATCCAGCCTCATTTTAACTGATTTACCTATATATTGCATATGTTGAGGGCAAACTGCACGAAATAGAAACGAACTCTACTGATTTACCTATAACTCATTTTAATAGTTGCATATGTGAAAAAAGAAATTAGTCAAAAATTCTATGTACAAGTTTGAAAAAATGAGCTTTTAGTAGAATTAGTGTTCAATGCCAAGTAGCATATATATAAATAAACACTAAAAATGACAAACGACAGGCCATGTTAGTAGTTTCTGAAAAAAAGAAGTCCTGATAAATGATGAGGAAGTAAATTTTCAGAAAAAACTTAGTTTAAGCAAATGATTAATTAGAAAGGTCAAAAAAGAAACATTGCACTTTCTACTTAAAATCTAAAGAAAAACAGAAATGATGTGTTAGCATTTATACTAACAATTGCCAGCATACCACAAATCACGATTCAACTGTTGCAAAGAAGGACTGGATTCCAAAGACAATGAACAAAACTCCACCCGATAGTGCAATCTGCATCAGATTCAGTAAAAATATCAGTTTCATTACAAACTGGAACAACAAGAACAAAAATCAACAAAAACTAATGAGAATATTACAAATTTTTCAGATATTTGTGTAGCCAAACTCTTCCCACCAAAAACAGCAGCAGTCTGACACAAAGCTTGCCCTCTAAAGAAAACAAAAATAATAGCAAAATATCAAACTTATGGTTCAGAACAAAGCAATTTCAACATTTATTTACAAAAGTTGAGATATCATAAATAAATAAATAAAGATGATTAACATACAAAACTCCCCCAAGAACAACACCAAGTGGGTTCTCAGCTGCAGCCAAACCAATTGTAGCTAGCTAAAAAATTAGAAAACTTTACATTCAGTAAGAGTGTGATAAAAGTGAAAAGCATATTAAAAAATTCAGATTTATAATTTTTTAGACCGATGCTGACCTGGCTTTTGTCACCCCATTCTCCAAAGAAAGTTATAGAGAATGCCTGTTTAAATAAAAAAAGAAAACATCAATTAGATAATATATTTTTTGATAGATAAGTGGATGTTTCAGGATTGATAATTTGATACCTTCAAAAAGATAGGAGAGAAAAATTGAGAGAGTAACGCTCTGTTCTTCTTTTTAGCATCATCATCACCCTGTAAAAACAAAAAATATGGATAAATAACCATACATTTTATGCGGATAATATCCAAATTATAAAAATCTGATTTTAGTTCAAGATTAGGTGGAAAAATGGAGGAGTTATGAGGGTCGTGAAAAGTCAATAAACAATTAATCTTTTAGTAGGGTTCAAAGCGGGTTAGGTTCAAAGCAAGCACATTTAGTCATTTTTTATGACTTTATGCATATTTAGAGAATGAAATATTTCAAGGAAGTTAGAATAATAGAATAATAACTTAACTTATTTAATAAACCCGTTTAAATGGTTTTATGCATTTAAATACACTTTGGATGACTTTTGAGCGTTCGAGTTTCGACCACTTGACTTCTTTCCCTTTTAGTTAAAACTTTTAGCTTGACCCATTTGATTCATTAGAGATAAACATAACCCAAATCGGCCCATTTATAGGTAAATGGGTCAAAACTTGCACCATTTAGTTAAACCTTGCATTACCTTGCCATTTGCTCTGGTTGTTTCACTGCTAGCTTTTAAATCAGCATCCTACACACATAATCAGAATAAAAGTCATAAGATCTCTGTTTTTAAAGGTAAGCAAGAAAATTTAAGAGTAACAAACCAATTCAGCTTCAACTTCAGCTAATTCTTCTGACTCCCTGTTAACAGAAACAAAATAGACTTTATAAGTGCTAATTACAATTTGTCGTGAAGATGCTAATGTTGATCAATTGAATGTGAATGAATAGTAAAGGACAGATTTACCCTTCATGAAATGCATCCCATAAAGACCATAGCCCGAACCCCAAAAACAACACAGTGGCTATATGCTTAGTCAATGTTCGTGAGATCTGCATTGTTATGATCAAAAAAAGTCACAAAACACTCATCCTGTTGCAATTTGATAACATAAATTATACACATATATGGAGAGCAAAAGTGGAGTTTCTGTATGTGTAACAATTAAAGAACTTAATAGTATAAGATCATAACTACACTGTAAACTAACATCTGTTTTTAATCCTTATCACAACACAAATAACTTGATAGACATACCAGGTTTGGAGCAGCCCAGCCAACAGCAGCAGACAAAATAGTCATAACCTTGAAATTAGAAAATCGATTTTTAAGGACTCAAATAACTGGAGTTAATATCCCACAAACACAGTGAGAAAAACAGAAAAAATGGCATGAGAAAAACTTACAATTAAAGCTGAAAGACAGCCTGCCAAAACATATCGTCTGGGGTGACGCATAGCCAGAATCTAAAATCAGAACCATGATATCTTGTAAATAACGTAATCAAAATTCACTTTTTCCTACTAGATACGTAAACAGGATTATAGCCATCAAACAAGCTAAGAAAAAAACAAAGATAAATCAAATAAAATAAACAGATTAAAATTAAAAAGAAAGATAAGCAATAGCATGTGATTTCCAAATTCCAATGAAAGGTTTGTTTCTTAAGCATAAATAGTACCACCAATCTCAAAACTTGAAAAACATGTGGATCCATTTTGAAGAAAACAATGGTCTGCTTTGTCTCTTTAATGGAATACACAAGTACAAAACACTATGATTGATACTTTGATGACACGCCGATATTTTCTGGACTTCAAAAGGCATGAATTGCAACTTGCAAATGATACAGCAGAAATTTGTCAAGTAAATGAGACTTTATAACATGAGCCAGACATAGAGTATTGTTAGTTTAACTTCTGCAACAACACTTATGTTAATTTTGCATTACAGATTTCACATGATTGAATCAAGTAACATGTTTTCATGGACATGAATCATTTTTGGAACTCAAGATATGACAATTTTGACCAAAAGGAAGTCCAAAAGTAGCATCTAAACACTTTTTTAACTTAATAAAGTATATCAATACTATGTATTATGTAATACCTTCTACATAACCTAAATCTAACTTCTTATGACAACAAACTACACATGAACACATACTCTGGAGAACAAAATTCAATATTGAATCTTAGCCACAGAAATTTGTATCCATAAAGTCAACGTTTCTATTGCTTGCACACTTGCTCCAATTAACAGAACACGTTGTATGATACCACAAACAGCTAATCATCAATTAATCTTCATCAAATCATCCACTAGAATCAAATTTTAAACTAACTGGACAGAAAACAGCAATTGAACTCACCGCAGCTGCGAAGAACGTTTTGTCCCCAATTTCAGAGAGCACAGTCATCGCAAGAGACTTGCTAAAACCCTAAATGCACAAAACACACACACACAAATCAAACCCAAAAGCCAAAAAAAAAAAAAGATTAAACTCACCCGCAGATCCATACGCAAGATCAATCAACCAATCAATCGAATGAAGAGAAAACTTACTTGAACAATTGATAAACTCATGATGGGTATTGTCCAAGAACACAAAAGATAAACCCTTTAGCGTTAAATCAGCTGTTTATGATAGTTGATTCCAAATAGCACAATCTAGCTATGAGATCTTGATGGAATGAGGTGTGATTCGATTGGTATTGATCCGATGATGATAGTGGCAATCGGATCACTACCAAATCTTTCGATTGCGAATAAATTAGAGCACAGGAGGTAGGAGAGAATCTGTGTGTGTGTTTGTTGGTGTTCGTGAGGTTAAAGAAATTTGTGCACAACTATTGGATGATATGTGTTGCGTGGTCAAATATCAGAAAACCCCTATTTAGCCGATTAAAATTAGGGCTTTAGTGTGATGATGGTGTATATATAATGAAAATTGTATGATTTGATTGTATCTACTTTAGTCAAAATAGAATCTATTCTATGTTTCTACAAGTTTAAACATTTTTTATTATAAAAATAATTATTTTATTTATAAGGGCGTTAAGGTTTATAAAAATGTTTTGAGTTTATCCATTTAAAATTTTATGTGGTTTGTGATTGTGAAATTATTAGAAGATTTAGAATGAAAAAAAGAATTTTAAAAGACAAAAGTCACTTTAATATATACATATATATGCGTCCAACATTCCTTTCTATTAATTTTCTATCTTGTCTTCGCTACTCAACCTTATCTATCCCTTGAAATCCTTGAAATCGTTTGCTTCAATTGAAATTGAAACGAAGTTGTTGGCGTCATCACTAATAGTGGCTTCATTGATGATTCTAGTCTTCGTCCGGTCATCATCGTCTTGTTATATTTGGTCATTAGTGTTATGTTCGTTTTAGCTTTTGATCCTTGTTTTTTTTCTAGTCATCATCAAACCTTCGATATCAATGATGTATGTATTCATCACTAATAGGTATATTTAATGCTAATTTGTATGTTCAATTCTAACTTTTGATAGGTATGCTCGTCATGTTGATCTTCTTCAATCGGTCATCTTTGGTTTTATTTCTGGTTCTTTCTAAACTTTTGATTAAGTGCCAATGTACCTTAAAGAAAAAAAGGTATATTCTAAGGTATTTTTGTCAATTTCTAAATTCTTTTGTTATTGGAATGTTTAAAATTTCATGATATTGTAAATTTTTTTGATTGAGGAAATAAAAGGAAGTAACGGATGAGATGAAGAAAAGTTCTGCTTAGTGCCTTATGCGAGGCACATGCAGACGCATGATTGCTCTGGCGGCTATGTTTATGGAGGGTGTGCTTAGAAACTACTTCCAAGCACAATGAAAAGCACGGTGTCGTGTATATAAGCATAGGGGTGTGTAGATCTAAAAATATATATAAATGAGTATTTTAAATAAAAGTAGAGTGTTTGATAATACTACAATAAGATAAAAAGAACATAAAAAGGAATTAAAAAGAAAACAAGGTATAAAGCCTTTATAGCACTGACATCATAAGTATTGTTATATTTTTGTGCTACATTATTCATGATTATATGTGGTAGAGAAAAAAGAAAAAGAAAAAGAAAAAGAAAAAAACTTGCCTTGAAGCTAAAACTCCAAATCTCCAATGGCTTAACCATAACGAATTAATACTATTTTATAATTTGCAATATTTATTACTAACTTAGATGTTCTAATCTTTTTAAAAATATATAATTTATCTTATATAAGAAAAAAGAGTTTTGCATTTTAAATTATTTTATAAATACATTGGATGTTTCGATTCCTTAAAGAAGAAATAATATATCTTGTATAACTTTGATCATCATTCAGGTATGGGCCTTCTGTCTTTTAGCGACCAAGTTGGTTTGTTTGTCAGAAAGAAAAATCAAAAAGAAAAAACAATTTATTGACGAAATAAAATATCATCCAATACTGTCTATTGTTTATGGTCTAATATTCTCATTCTGAATTTTGAAAATGATGTTAACGAGTAAGACATGTTGGTTATTTATTCATTGTTATCATCGTCACTATCATGTATATATAATTATAACTATTCAACTTATAAACAGTACCCACACTAATTAAAACTATTCACACGGAGATTACATGATATAAGAGACATTCTTAAAATAATTAACAAAAAAAAAATTGTTGCCGTAGTAGTTACACGTTGATGCTTCCACACCCAGACACTATGTTCAAATTTTCCATTTCTCTGATCTTTTTAGTGACGGTCTCTTTAGCTATGCGACCAAAAACATCAGTTAACTAATTTCGGTGGTGTGGAGGAAAAGTGGTAGAGCTTGAATCACATTATAAAAGATGGGGTGAAAGTAAACTATTTTAAGGGGCCTGAACTCTATTTTATATTAAAGTTTGTACACTATCGGGCCAAAAATTAACACTACTGTCGAAAAAAGAGGGGGCGTGGGGCCCTTCCCGGATCTCACTAAGCTTCGCCCCTGTGGAGGAGATGACTGAAGATGGAGGTGGAGACTGGCGGTGGACGGGTGCTCATCTCGTTGGTGGTCGATGCTGGTATGGTGGATGTGTTTTGGTAGTAAGGACCACCCATGTAATTTCTAAAACTTAGCGACCATATGTGCAATATGACATTCCAGAGAGACCATCTATGTAATTAACTCTATATATACATACATAGTAGTGGGCGTGATTCGAGCTATGCTACGGAGGTTGTAAAAATCTAAAAGGCTTAATTATGATGTTTTATACGTAAGTATTAACCACCTGAAAAAGAAATTCACGCGCTGAACGCTGATAGAAAAAACATAATCGGGAACAATACTATGTTAAATGAATCCTTAAGCAAAGCAAAAAATTAGTAAATGCTTAAATGAGAACTTTAATAGTTAATGGGTTGTATTAGTCTGGTTAAAATACAAGGGAAGAAAACTTGTATGTTGCAAGACTTTTGTGTATGGTTCTATAATTTGTTGGCATGCTTTTGATTTTGTTTTCTTTCATTGTGTAGCCTTCTGTTTGTATTTTGTTTTATTAGAATATGCGATTTCACTTTTATATTTTATCGTCGATGAAAGATAGTCGTCAGTTCATCATCGACAGCCTCGCTCGTTCCCGCCTATGATAGCTAAACGGGTTACTTTATCTTCTTATGTTTACATATACATCCAATTTTTCATCTCAAGAAACAACAAATCCATCTCTAGGTTTCGGCAATAACTTATAGCTTGTAACTTGCTTCTAGCTTCCTCGCAATTAACTTGTTAAACTAGCAATCTAACTTGACTCAAACTAGCCGGCTTATATACCAAGCTGAACATAAGATCAAGATAGCTCACTCGAATAATGTAATATAAGATTATAAGGGTTTGTTAAATAAACTAACGATCTATCCCAATTCCGCAAGCTTATCATTTTTTCCCTAGCGTCTTGACAGCTTGAAAACCCGTAAATCATTTCTTTTCCGTAGAACTTTGTTAGTGTGCGCAAAACCTTAAATCATAGTGTTAATTCTACATATTTTAGTTATTTAACTGTTTATATTGTGTTAAAAGTGTTAATTCATCATAGAAAATATAGAATTTTCAAATTTCGTTTTCGAAATAGATACATACAAATAATATCAATTTTATATACATAACGTTATCCAATTCAACTGACCGGCTGTCCGGTCCAGTTTTAAAAACATTAATGATTGGATCTAAGATAGTGTGTTTAATTTATTTTTTTTAAATCTGGACAAACTAGTCGATTTCATAAATGGCTAGCTAGTTGAAATTGCTTTGAGAGTAACCAAACAAAATAACTATAGTTAGATATCTACTTTTTATGATTTAGTTTACAAAGACACATGACAATTTGTATTGTTCACAGCAATAAGTTATAATTTTAGGTATTAGGTATCCAACTTTACAAAAAGAATCTTCCTAACGTAATAAATTCCATGACCCGCAATTATCAAAACGTAACTGAAATCAGTTCATTCAAACGAATTAGTTTATTTCACATCGAAACATATTTTATATTTATATTTAGAATGTATTTAGTAGACTAATATTATCCTTTTAAATACTATCCTTTTAAATACTATCCTTTTAAATTTAAACTTTAGAATTAACTTATGGGTATTTGTCAATGGACTTTTGATCTAGTGGTGTTTATCAACATCAAATTGGTGCATATCCGAGTCCAGCATAGTAAGCAATAAAAGAAATTTATTAGTAGACTTTAGAGGGAGGGAGCGTTCCCGTAAAAAGAAAGAAAAAGAAAATGAGTACTTAATGAATTTACAGTACCTTATACCTTTTTGTGAAAAGTTTAAGTTTTTTAATTATATAATTTTATAAGGACGCATAAATGACAAATCTTAGAAATTAATAATGAAGAAGGTATATTATAGAGACACCACCCCCATTATCTATACGAGCTATATAGACGGGGTCGAATAGCCTTCATCAGTGATGTCCACCATCACATCAATCATTTTCGTCCAAGTCAGACACTCTCGTATAGCATTTTCTCATACAGCCTGTGTCTATAATAGGAAAACACCTTATACTGGCAAAAAGACACATCTTACGTCCAACATAGTAGTTTGGCCCGTATAGCGAAGTGGTGTTTGTTTAGACATCCCAAAAAATAAAACAAAATAACCATCTTGATCTGAATTTTTATTCATTATTGTTGTTGCAACTGTAAACATCTAGCTTAATAAGAGCATTCACACTAGATTGTTTATCTTTATCCATATAATTACATTAAAAATTACTATATTTTCTCTCTCCTTTTCAATTAAATAATATTTTTATACACTTATCATTACTTTTTTTTCTCTTCTCCACTCACAACCACTTCAAAAAATATTAACAATTTTATAAGGATTCAACAGTGATTTCTTCAAATATACTAATCCACAATAACATTTTATTTCTTTAACTCACAACCACTTAAAATCATTTCATATAATATACCAAACACGCTCATATATTTTTAAAGATTCTACTGTGAATGCTCCAAGGTCTGTATATGTATTTATGTTCTTCTGTTTAAGCATAGATGGAATTTCAATTTTCAACGATTTAGTGGTCAACATTGACGCTGTTTGAGCTTGTCGGTATATTATACAAAAACCACATATTACAAAAGTTATCAAGTTATTTGACAACATTACCTTTATCATGATTGGTTATTTTTGTAATTCACTAATTAGTTAAGCAACATACAATGAAAACCAAACAAACAATTCAGCACTAATGACCGTGACGCTAAATTTTTAAATTTAATTTTTTCTGAACAACAAACTCATAAACATAATAAATCTACTTCTAAATCTACATCACTGTCTACAACGAAACCTGAACCGTCACCACTTACAATGAACACCATAACACATTGATACCATTAAACTACATGTTCTTAGTAATTACGTATTTAAATGATCAACACGAGGACATCATACTAAGAACATCTTATCCTGTACAAGCCAACTTCCATTTCACGATAATTGTCAGTATGCGAATGTCATAAAAAGAGTTTAAATTCTAAAATCTTGTCCCTCTAATTAATCAGCCCTATAAAAAGTCACAACTTACTACCTTAACATGTCTAAAACTTTCAGGTCAAAAAAGATAGGAGGTCAATGGTTGACTTTTATCTCTTTCACGGGAAATTTCTCCTCAGGTTCCCTCTGCCATAGGAAATTAGCAGCTTCAAGCCACCGTGGTTCAACCAAAAACTTGTTTTGTTGAATGGCCCAACGTGACTTCTCGGTTCCGATGTCTGTGGAAATCACATGGGTCACTGATGAATCGACCTCAGTAGAGCATGTAGCGCCTAATCTCTCCGCCAATATCCATAATTGGTGGTTTTCCGCCTGGAATTTTGTTGGGAAAACACGACTGAATACAATTTTACACCCCTTCAAAACTTCACTACGAACTGCACGCAGCATCTGTTATAATATTTAAGCAAAGCATTTTAGTAATTCCATTATTATTAAAGCTAGAGGTAGCAAAATGGGTTGGTCGTCCAAGCAACAAGCTGAAGCAGATTGGCTTAAAATGGCTCGTTTTCGAGTACTCACGTCAGGTTGGATTCACCCAGAGAAACCTTTACTTTTCATTTTAAAAAAAATCATATGCGACTAAAGCTTTGATTATGATTAGGAGAACAATAACAATTAAATCTTTTGGATAACATCATCATATGGGTATCTCACCTGTCTTGCATCTCGGCCAGTAAAATCCTCCCCGAGTTCCTATTTTAATACCATTGAAAACAAGCTGTCAAACCATTTTATTATCAGTATAAAATAACGAACAAGATTATCAAGACATACCGGGTCAAAAAACATACTGTGGACTCGTTTAAGGACTTTAAGAACAGTGACAAGAGCACCATCAGTATCACTTTCATCACTTCTCAGTTCAGAAAGAGATTTAGATTTGTAACCAAATTGCTTACAACTAGAAGCAAAGAAATGATATCTTTCCATTGAAATCAAATTATCCTTGTGCTTCACCCATACCTAAAAAGGGAAGAAAAGAAGCTGTTACTACACAAAATCAATGATGTGACAAATTTTGGAAAAAAGAGAAAAAAATATATTACTTGTTCTGTATCATCAAGGATCAAAACAGCACTTTCTTGCCCCAATACTACATCAAGTCCTTTTTGATGTCTTTGAGTGCAATCACCTTGTGCAATGATTCTAGAGTCAAAGTAAAGTTTACCGGGGTCAAGTAAACTTGCCATTTCTAATGCATAAGCACGCTCCCCCATGGTGTAAATGTACATTTCAAAAAGATTACTCGCTTCTTTCAGGAATGTGTGAACAAATGGCCTCAACTTTGTCACCATGTTCATGAAGGGTAATTTAAATAGACTGCCTTTTAGTGCATCTGCCATTACAAAGTTCGAAATTATGCTCATGGTTATAAATTAAAACATTAATGGATATAATTGTAATGGAACTAAAAATTAAGAACTTTATGTATATAAAGCTAAAGAATTTTTATTTAGAAACCATCATCTTTTTCACCAATCCTACCTACAAATTACTAGAAGTGAGCGCATGGCATTTTCTAGTCATTCATTTAGGAATGGATCCATTTGTATAATCCTTACGCGAAAACTAGTTAAATGGGTCAAACACATCGAAAGTTGTCCATATTGTATTTTCAATGCACAAAACCTTCTCAATCATTTTATCAGTTATATATATTGTTATTATTATTATTGAAATAACATAACTTTTTGCAACCATATTTGACAAAATTACCACTTGCAAAAGTATTAGAGGTCAGACAAAGAAGTGAGTTGGGTCGACTACTACCATAGAAAATGACTACACATTTTGACATGTCACCAAACCCGTTGTCAAACCCATCCATTTTGCCACCTCTACAAATTGATTCCGTGGGAGCAATTATAAGAAGCAAAGGACACCAATATGATCATAAGATATACCTTGCATAGGATCATTTGGGTTCATTAAGTATTCTTCATCTTGGGTTATATCTGAGAACCTGGTTGAGTTTAGTAAGGTGTGGTCTAAATCAAGAACTAAGTAAAGCTTTTTATGGCGTAACAAATTCTTTAAATCTCTGTCACGTAGACGAGCAATTTCATCATTAGCAAGTCTCAGATCCTGCAAAATTATATGATTAACTAGTTACAAAAGTTCGAGAATTAATGTAAGATAGTATGTATGTTTTACGAAAAAAAGAATAACCTTGTGTATATAACCAAATGCAACACCAGATTGATTATCCATTTTCTCTCCACATTTAATGCACATTCCTCCTATGAAACCAGGATGTGTGCATATATCCTCCTTCACTGATGATTCTGCACATAATTATTAACAAGATTACAGGAAGTTTGAGAGATTGTGTATCTTATATGATATATTTTTTTCCTTTGGTCTAGAGAAAACACAACAAAAAACCAATATAAAAACATTAGAAGAAGCATCACCTAAAACTTCTGTTTGAACAATATGAGATGTTGGACCATTAGGTTCTTCTGTATCATCCAATACACTAATCTTCCTTCTCTTTGTCCTGTGGAAGGAAAACCCATTTAAAACAACCACAATAACTGAAAACCAATTAGATATAATAACAACTTATAAAATTTATAATATTTGTATACTGAAGTAAGTTATCAATCATCCGTGACTCCTCACAGCGAATCCCCTTCGTCCTAGAAGTATTATATTTTGGTGGTCATATGCTTCAGATCATCAGTGGTGTCACTCTTTTCCTTTTATCTCCTAAGCTTATGTAGGAATCAAACCATATTATTATCTTAATATCTTTTGGTGGTCATATGCCTTGGTATATCTTTGACCCATATAATCACATCAGTGGATAAGCTGGGGATATTAGGATATGTTGTTGTGCTAGGAGTTAGCACAAGCTCGGAGTTACATGGCTGGATTGTGCCAAAGGTTTTTTGATGATAATATCCACTCAGATTTTATTTTTTAAATCTTCTGCCCTTCCTTTGGCACAAAAACCCTGTTGTTACAAATTTTGAGTCGTAGCCTTTTCCTTTTCTCATTGGGTCAGTCATGCGTCATCACATATGGGAGGATGGGACTTAGGGGAATAAAGTAAATATATGGAGACTTGGAGAGGTTAGGCATCCTTCATTCCAATTCTTTTTTTAGAAGTTTCTGGCCATTAATGGTGTCATCTTTTACTTCTCATCTTTTCAGTTATTTAGGAATAATTTTTTTACTTTGTAATGATCATATGTCATGATCTATCTTTGACCCATGATCATTTGGAGAACAAAGGGAATTTAGGAAAAAAAATTTATTGTGTGTGCTCGGAGTTAGCACTAAACCAAGGAGATATAAGGAGAAATAAGCCACTGGGTTTTTGATTCTATACTATATATTTTTTTGAAATCTTTCTGCCCCACCATTGGCATAGAAACCCGAGTTTGTCATCGTTTGAGTTTAACTGTTTAAGCCATTTCCATTTTGTCTTGAATCGGTCATGCGTTACGAATGGGTATATAGGACCATTACTAAAAGAACCATGGGATACATTTGGCTGAGGAAGGCTGCTGACTGGAGTTGTCATGCAGGGATTATAAGAGTATGGACCTGTTAAGAACTCCTGAAGAACGAACAATTCACATGTGAACTGAAGATGATATATACAGCCCTGAGAAGATTGAAAGGGAGTATGATGGCTAGAACAAATATAGGCTGTTGTATGACCATGCTAGAGGCTAAATTTTACACAAGTTGTGTGGATGTTAAGGAAGACAACAGTAGTCATAGGATGAAGATGGGTCAGAATCTATTATTGTCTCGTTTTGTGACTCAAGAAGGTTTAGTTACCTAAAATCTTGTATTCTTTATTCTAATCATTAATAAAAGTTTGTCGAGGTATAGCCGTAGCTTGAAGACGAGGGGCGCAAAAAAAGTTACTATAAGAGTTATATCTCAACGAAAACACTAAGACACCAAATTACTTCACTCTTACAAACAAATCATACATTAGCTTTCTATATGCACGGACGTTTGATGCAAGAAAATGTCAGTCTCTAGCTCTTAATTTGATATTTAAATGAGTGAAAGAATGTTAATATGTACCTTTCAATAAGTGAATTACTCTCATCATCATCATCAAATTCTTCTTTCTCTTCTTCTTCTTCTTCTTCTTCTTCTTGAGGAGCAGCATCAGAAGTGGAATCCAACTCTGCATCCAGAAACGCAGCGAAATCATCACTGCTTGATGAGTTCACCGGCGATTCATCTACGAGACTCATCAAAGATACCACCTATTCAACAGAGTAAAAAACATACATCAGAACAATCACTAATTACATTGAGTAACCAAATTACAATAGACAGAAAAACAATATTAGCTCTTTAGAAAGGGAAAAATCTGGTTTCAGAGCACCTTCATCGTCACAAGCTTGGACAATTAAGTTATTTACCAAATTGCATATTCTAGGGTTTTATATCTAGCTACTCAAACCCACACTTACTGGCACCTTGATACATACTTCAACGAATCGAATCGTATCTCATAAACTTCATGATAATATTCGTGATTAATCACAAGTTTTAGCATCACATTTAACAAAATGAACTAAAGCTATTATACACAAACGAACATGAATTACTATCAATATATTCCAACGTAGTGAAACTCACGAGAGAATGATGCAACTGTATCTGGAAGAGTGATATTCACCGGAGCCACGGCGGGACGCCGCCGAGTGTTGATGTTCGCCGGAGAAATTGACGGTGGTGGTCGGCGGTTGTGGAAGAGACGATCGATCTCAGATACAACGGAGGGAGTTTTTTTTTTTTTCCTTCGTTTTTAGGATTCGTTAGAAATCCATCATCTGATTTCTGATGGGTTTAATTCTTTAATGCTTTTGATGGGCTTATAATACTTTAACAATCCACTCAGCCCAGTCCATAAGCCCGTTCCGATTTGGAAATGGATCGGTCCATACATGTAGTGCCAAAAGCGTTATTTTAAACGGGTCGGGTTGAAACCAGCTTGACTAAGCAAAATGACCGGGTTTATATCGGATTCAAATGGGTTGGAACCTGGTCGGGTCGGTCTTACTAGGTTGAACTATATTTCACTGAATAGGGTTGAAGACTAATCTCAAACCTGCGTGTTGCATTTAGTTGGAACTGGGTTGAAGTAAAACCGAATTGACAATTGGGTCAGGTCGGGTACAGATTTTGGTTTCGGTTGAAACTGGTTTGGTTTTGTTCATATCGATGGTTTAAAAAGTGCATCGCACCAGTATTACAATGTTCATGACTAAAATTATAATGAATTTACGATAATTCTCGTCTTACGTATGTAAATGGTTGTGTTTGTCAAGCTCTAATTTAATAACCTAATTTACATCATAGAGAGAGAGAGAGAGAAAAAAAAAAGAAAATTGATGTGAATGCATGACTAAAGGTTATCCTCAAGTTGCATTTGTTGCTAATGAGACAATGTTACATCTCGTGTGTCATACATTTCCAATAGCATGTAGATTCGTCAACGTTACATCTCGTGTGTCATACATTTCCAATAGCATGTAGATTCGTCAACATTACATTAAACATGTTGGTGTTTATATGTTCTTGTTTTGGTCAAGCTTGAAAATTCTCGTGACAAGTTATTCTCACTCTATATTAATTCATCAAACCAATACTAACAATATAACGTAAAATAAGGAGCTAACGTGATTGTTTGCGACTATGGTGCATGGACATGGAGGCAGTGGTGGTGGATACGGTGGAGGTGTTATTTATATTGTTTTTTTATCGGCATGTTAGTGATTAATAGTTTGTAACATCAAGTTAGTACTAATTGTCGGTGACAGCTAGAAATCAGTACTTGCAAGAGAGGCAAAATCTTCCACCTACCCCTAGAACTATTAAACAAAAAGATCATTGGCCGGTGATAGTGCTAACTACAACAAATTACTTAACCATATTTGTTTTTTCTTCAAACTTGTACGACCACCTAAGAAAAATACCTACTACCTAATTTAACCTAAACATTATATAAAACATTCATTTTAACCCAATTCAATCTTTAGCATATCTTAATTCTTACCAATTCCCCTCTTGAGGATCTTTTAATACTTTTAAGACAATATTTAATATATTCTTTTAAAAAGACAAAAAGAGACATAAAATATCTAATTATTAAATAAATCTAGTAATCAGAAAAGATAATCATCGTGCCACTACTATCACCACAAGTGTCATGGTCAATGCTAAGAATTGTAAACTTGTAATTTGGTTGAACCAACTTTAATATTATTATTGACTTGTTTAACCAAATGCCTTTACTCGTCAATGAATTTGTCTACAATGGAAACTTAACCTGCACCCACCCACCACCCGTTGACCAAATCTTTCACATTCATTTTAACTATATATACACTAAAACATAACATGTAACACATCTATAGCTCATTTTTTCATTCTTTCAACATAGTTCGTTATATAAAAATGGATTTATTACATGACTCTTTAAGTCCGGTTGATGCAGACGAGACCGCGTTTTACCAAGAACTCACTCGGCGAATATTGATGCTTACGGATGAAGATGATGACGACAAAGGGGCGTGTTTGAATGGTGTGACGGGGTTAGAGCGTAGAGTTGTGGCTCGTAGTGGTGTTGGTTCGAGACCGGTGGCTAGGAACTACTATAGTTGGTCGGGGACCGGGAGGAGCTCGGTCCCTAGTTGGATGGAGAGCTTGTGGGCCACTGGCGGTGGAGGGACCGGGGTTTTCATACCTAGCGGTGCCGCCACCGACCGCCATGGCAAGAAGTCCGGTAGGAGAAGAAGGTATAATAATAATAAGGCAACAAAGAATAACGATAGAGGAAGAGTGTATACAGCTAGAAAATAGATGCATATATAGTTGATTATTATAGTAGTAGCTTTTGTGTTTGATTATAAACTTTGCATAGATCAATAAAAGTTTATTAGTTATACATTTTTTTCAACTGAGATTTGTAATATTAAGATTTTCAATTCATTCTTTGTTTTTTCTTTTGGGTCGAGTATATAATGACTTGTATTCATTTGTGACGTTATAAATTCGTTTGAACTTATAGTTTTTCTGTATTAGTAAAAGTTGTCTATAAACTATAGGTTATTAGTACTTTAGTTTTGCTTGTAGGTTAATATGCTTTTTTGATTTTGTGTTACAAAAGCAGACTTGCTTTGATGCTTGATTCAAAAGTTCTCGTTAATGTCTTCGTGTACGACTTGAGATTAAGTAACAACAATGATAGCGTCATGATCAGGTGTCGATGTGAGAGCAAGTCAGAAGACGTTTTTATAGTCAGGGTAATTTTGCATCGAATTAGAGAGACAAGAGTACTAAATGTTCATCGGAATATTTATAGGCCAAGAGATTATAGACCATTCTGATATTATTCACGAACTAACGTCTTTATTGTAACGCCTAGGTGTGTCTCACCGCACGTCCACCCCTGTCAAGTGATTGTGTCACGTCATGTTATACAAACAAGCTATCATTTAATCTTATACTTTTGATCAAATATATACTTTATTGGTTTCATATGCCCTAACTAAACTGATTTGAATGTTGTGGTCTAGAGGGCCAGGACACAATTTCCACACTAGTTCGAATGACGATTTTTAGTGTTATTAGGCAACTTACTCCCTCTTAAATCTATAAAGTAGTATTTCATATAAAATAAACAATAAGGAATTGTGAAGATTACTTGAAAGTTACAAACTGACATCACCCTCGAAACTAAATAGTATTGACCCTAACGTTTATCCATTTTAGAGACTTTTGTAATGAATATTAAAAGCTGTTAATACGTAATCATATTATCAATTGTTTCACCGTGTCGTTCAAGTTTTGGTAAATAAAACCCATTCAAATACGTGTCTCTCTGTGATTATAATATCATCTAAAGAATGTGTAGTCTAATCTTGTAACACCTTTAAACGAATACTTTTTACCCTAAAAAGATATTAATGTCCTAACGTGTCATCTTTTGCATCATTTCAGAACATAGTAATAGTATACAAGGTCATTTAAACGCTGGAGTCATTATGGGTATATATTATGCATTAACTAGTGTTTTTTCCCCATATGTTGTCACACAAAATATTAATCACACAGAGTGACAAAACTCAAAAGGTGTCTCGTGTGATCGCAAAATAAAAAAATGAAATACTATAAAAAGACATCAGCACTAGCTTTTACATCAACAGTGTTTATATTTATTTTTTTGTTTAATTATTGTAACTTTTTTGTTTTTTAAAAAGAACAAAGCTATAGAAAAGACCAAGAATAAGATAAAAAGTAACAAAAAAAAATCCTGATTAACTTAAACAGCACAATTCTAGGAAAAAAAATTGAAATTAAAAAAAAAGTTGGAAAAAAAAAAAAAACAAAAAGACCACAAGTATAAAACCACAACCTTGAATTCTAAACCCATAAACGAAGCATCTTAAGATCATACAAGTCATGTCACACTTTTTACACAGCTTCAACATCTGCCAGAACACCATCAACAACAAAAATATCATGTTAAAGTGTCAAGTGTAGAAGGGATATGGTGGCTAACTTTGACATTACAACAATAGACATTGAAGTGGCAAAAATAAATGAAAAACAATACTCGAGCCACAAAGCAATAGAGACCGAAAGATGCAAGCTACTATGAAGCTAAACATCACCTATTAAACTGTTTAGCTAGACATCATGACTTGATCGATCGATTGAAGGGCTTGGTTGGCGAAATAACGAACATCGACGTCTGGGTCCTCTGCCAGCTCTACCAGGCATGGCTTAATGCTTTTCTCGACCACCTGGATCATGTGTAAACTTTTATTCAAAGATGGCCAATTCAGTAATCACATTTTAATCTAAAGTTTTAGTACATATCAGGTCAGGTTGACATTAAAGCACTCCAGTATATTTGCCTATAGGATGGAGAAAATACTATAGGTCTATGAATAAACGAGTTCGACGACTGCATACTTGTATGCATTAAAAATATACGTCGAGGGATTTTTATTACTTTTGACCAGGTTCTTCTTTTAGCTAAACTTGTTGATTTGACCCATTTGTGATAAAAACACAACCCAAACCCGACCATTTGTAAGTAAATGGGTTGAAACTTCCACTTCCATCTCAGGTAAGATTACAACGTCTACATAACAAGGGAAAACCAAAAGATCAGAAGATGATGAAAGATAATAATACTTACTGAGTGTTCAACTATAGGAACTAGTGATTGCAAGACTTTTGCAACATTAAACTTGATATTCGGCACTCTGCACAAGAAATACATCATTCGTAAGAAACAAAAAAGGACAGATAAACAAACATTCAACAAATGTAATCAACTAATCACCTGTCCTTTGATGCAGTAATAACTACAGGAAGCAGTTTAGAACAAGTGATCTCTGAGCCCATAACAGGGGCCAATAAAGAAATCGCACGAAGAACCGTCATGCGATACAAGTAATGTGGGTTCTTAATCATATCCAAGACCTACCAAGAGAACAATAACATAAATTACACATAGTGAATGATTAAATTCATGCAAAAATTGAACGTCAACCATGAGAGTTAAACCTGTGGAACGATGTGCTGCATTGCCCAATCTGGGCCAAATTCCTCTGCAAGGCGTTTTAAGTTATTTGCAGCAGCATCTCTGATGGAGTAAACCTGTAAAATTTACCGCTAATTTTAAGCCAAAAGAGAGATAATAAATAATATAACTTAACAGAACAGAAAGGAAAAAAAAGTATATTTAAACTAAATAACCTTGTCTTGTAACCATTGCATGCAGAGAGCACCAAGTTTATCATCAAAAAATCCTACACCTAACTGACTAGCCAATAGGGGTATGTACTCTATGATTGCCAAACGAACCCTCCAATGTCTATCCTCTGCAAGTTCGACAATTGCTGGCAATAAAGATTGAGACAAAAGGTCGATTCCAATAACCTGTAAAAACAGAAAAGCAAAATGAAATATTTTATGAAAAACAAGTCCCAAGTATACAAAGACGTATAAAAAGTTTAATTCAATACCTGATTCACTTGATCTAGCTTACTAATAATATTGAGGCGTACATCTGGAAACTCGTCTTTTAAAAGTGAAAGAAATATAGGAAGAAGTTGCTCAATTGTTGCCTCCTGCAATTTACCCACAGAAGCTTTCAAAACTTGAAATTGCCACAGACTGAGGTATGATAACTAAAAGCTTCCCTTTTATCTTCTTCATGAAAAATAATACATATCTTATTTTCGACTAAGTGAGGTATGATAAGATTAACCCATATAATGTACAGAGGCCAATCAGACCCATATTAGTAATCACAGTCCCATACCTGATAGAAAAATAGTATCCCGAACATGATCCCCTACCCTTTGGATACCCAATTACTTATTACCCTTTGGGTACGCAGTATCTCCTCGGGAATTGTTGTTCAACTTGCATGGTTAAATATTACCCATTGGAATTCCAATTATAGAAAACCTGTATGGTTAAAGATTACCCATTCGAATTTGGTGACCAAAATAATTACCTTTCCTAGAACAGGAGCCATGCCCATTATAACGGATGCCAAAGCAGACCTAACATGCTGAGAAGAATCCGATGACAACTCCTGCACATATTTCTTACAAGGATTAAGATAGCCCAATCCAAGGCCATAACATAGTAAGAGGTGGACAATTTTGACCCGTTTATTTCAGGTTCAAATTTATATCAGACAGATCAATGGGTCAAAAAGGTTGAAGGTGGCCTAAAGTGCATGTTATTAAAGAATATTATTTGAATTAGTTCGTATCTTAATAATAAAATTCTTTAACTAAATTTAACACATTAGTTATTCACAAAATTCAAGGAAAAAGGAACAAAATTGTTGAGGCTAACACGCCTGACTGACCCGTATTAAATATTACTAGTTCGAACATATTACCAACATGCACGACCCACCCATTTTACCACCTCTGTAACATACCGACAAGGACCATGAAGATAAGTGAGACAGGCTTTTACAAACAATGCACCTTTACACATGGAAGAATATGCTGAATTGCAAGTTCTGGGCTAAGAATCCTACTGAACTTGGTAACTTTTCCAGCAGCTGCAATACGTACTTCAGCTTCATTATCCCGAAGTAGCCTCACATATGCTGGAACCAAGTCCGCCCTATCATAACCAGCCAGCAAAGAAAAAAGTTAATAAATAAATAAACTAACAGATATAACTGATAGAAAGAACACATATAAATCCTCCTATTCGACACATGACACATTGTTTTAAATGAATATAAAAACATTTTTAGTGAAATATACAACAAGAAAAAATTCAAAAATTGAACATACTTAGTTGGCTCAGGGCCCACAGCTTCACATAGTTCGTACAGCTGATTAGCAACCATATAGCGTACACGCCAAGATTTGTCCTGATTTAAGAGAAACAATTCAAACAGTAAGGATCCAGGATCCTAGAGAAGTACTTGGCTGGTAACAAACTATAAACTACATAATAGAACAGATAAAACTTTTATAATAACGATTTTCAAGATGTAAATAACACTATAAAACAAAATACTTGAAAGAAATCAGTATTGATTTGCTTAAAAGTAGGACATCGATACATCGCAACTTTCAGAATCAAAAGAAAAGACGAATAACAATAAATTATATGATCATAATGAATGTAGAAACTAAACCGCCACCTGAGAAAAATTAACAATGACAGGAAGAATATGTGCAACACAGTCCTGGGGTTCTAACAACTTCCCAAGGGCAGCACAACCCTCAACAGCTAGTAAACGAACTGAATCTTGATCTGTAAGAATGAGAAAAAGATGCACCATCATAAGGCCAATAAACATAGGAAAAGTTAAACCTAATTGTAGAAAGAATAAATTAAATGGTAGTTGATATTCCGCATTTAAAAACAAAACTAATTATCTTATGATAATTAGTTAACCCTAGATGCGTTCTCTCCCAATACATGCTCAATACATAAATCTGCCATTGTGTGGTTACAGTGGTTATTTCCAACTTCAATAGACGATAATAAGTTGCTAACATCTAAAACATCAAACATAAGACATTCGAGATAACCAATTTACCATCATGCGTAAGATCCTCAAAGATTTGCATGATGTCAGTCTTGAGATGAGCAGGTTCCACAGTAGCAGCAAACTTCCCCAAGTTTGTTGCTGCAGCTCTCCGAACCATTGGCATATCATCTTGACATAACTGACTAAATACAGACCTCAGTTCTGCCTTCAACGTCTCTGATGCACTAGGATAAGCAATATGAAAAAGTCCACAAGCAGAAACTCTTGCTGTGAACCATTCACCAGCTGCCAGCCTCTGCAAACATAGACATTAATCACAAAAAATATAAAAAGAATTTCAATCATACATAACAAAAGCACGATTGATAATTTCCGATAACAGAATAAACCAACCTTAACCATAGGTACAAACCAATCCACCAAATCAGTTTCTCTCATTTGTGATCCAATCCTGCACAGTGACTCCACAGCTTTGTCCCTCACACACGTCTCTTCGACAGTACATAGGGTTTCAAGAGGTGGTAGCAACACATGTGCATACTCAATTCCTCCAACATAAGGAATGAAAACACCCAATTCCTCTGCCATTGCAAGAAGAACCTCATCATCATCATCATTGTTCTCACTCAAAAAAGGAATCAATTCCTTCCTAGTCCTCTCCTCTCCTAAAGCACGAGCAATTGTAGAAAGTCTTCTAATAGAGTTCAACCGCAGCTGAATATCATCGTTCTTCAGCTCGTCTATCAACACCGCTATGGGGTACAAAGGCTCGTCAATCATCGACATTGTTCAATCCTAACAGTAGCACGAAAAAAAATCAACGAAATTAACTTCTGATTTGTTCAATCCTATCAGAACTGAAATCGAAGACAATATCAGCAGTTGAGATCAGTGAATCAAATTACAATACTTCTAAAGGATTAAAATTAACAAACGCGAGATCCGAGGTAACCTCAAACTACAAATCTAGAGGCGGATAACAATTGAACGCATGAAATCATGAAATCGCATAATCGATGTTTCTAAAACATGACATCTAGGGTTAACTAGGCTTTGGTAATTTTTACATATAATTTGGATCGAATAAACAGAATTTTGAAAGATCAAACTATAAGGAATCAAGAGTAAACAGATATACGCAGAGAAAAACGGAAGTAAAGGATTGACGTCGGAGAAAATCCGTGAATCTTACCGGCGATGAGGACTTTGTTTCGTTGGATTCGAAGGGACTTCTAGTTGTTCGTTCACCACCACAAAGGGGAAAGCGACTTGGTGTTGTATATTATCGAGAGAAATGTCCAGTTACGAGAAAATTACACCCGAGTATTCCTAGAAAAAGTAACGACGATAGTTTCCGTATAATAAATACAACAATCGTAAATATGGTAAGTTTATGTCTTTTGGTTTTGCCAAATATTTTTTTTGATTTGTTAACTTATCAGAAGTTAATAAGTCAAAAATAGAGAGTAAATAAACAATCTCAAACATGCACATTATCATCAGTAAAATATTTTAAAGTTAAGTTGAAGGTTTTTTTATTATGTGGTTTGTACTAGAAAATGGATGTATGGATATTACACCTATCATTTGAAACGGAATTGTACATTTGTACGTTTACCATTCAAATTGTGTCTTGTAAATCTAAATGTAATCTTTTGGTTATGATTACATAGCTTAACCAATTAAATGATATTTTGAATGTCATTTTTGTTAGTAGGTTGAATTATTAGTGGGGATTGTATATATGGTGTCATACTGGTTGGATAAGTATTTCTATTGTTATTCATACAAATCAAAATGTTCTGTATAAGAAAATTCATAATAGGTTCTTTATACATTTTATTATTGTGTTTCCTATATTATATGAAATGATTATGAGTGAAAATATCACTATTTATCTATATATTTGGTAAGTCATTGTTCATCCTTGTTTATTTTTTAATATTTTTTCTAAAATGGTTTTTAATAGAAAGAGATAGTAGATAATGATAAATGTATATTGAAAATGAGAAAAAAATAAATAATAATTTTTAGTGTAATTATAAAATTAAAGCTAAGGAATATGATGTGAATACTCTAATGCATATGAGTTTGCATTCTTATAAATCATATGGGCCGTATCATACTTCAACATAATAGAAGTGACTGGTGTGATAACCTACACCAATGACAAAGGTTGTACGAGACATATGAGCCTTTTCGTCATCTATACTAATGGGTATATAGAGATGGGAGGGCAACATGTATCATGATTATGTCATAACCAATTACGTATACAACACATAAAAACAACAATCAAATATTACATACCACATAAAAATTTCACATGATATCAAATACTTACATGCAGGCATTTAGTATTAGCAATGTGTTAGAATTAAATCATTAATACGGACGTTTTAAGTCTCACTCAGTTCAAAATCACCACTAAACAAGTATTATAGGAAAATGAATCGTGTTTCTATATCTTTTGAGAAGGTACGTTTGATATACCAAAACTGTTTAAAAAGACAAGCAGGAAATGTTAGTTTGAACCATCAAAGTTACAGTAACGTTGGTTCCAAATTTTAACTAGGTAAACGTCTCGTAGCATAGATATGAAAAAATAATTAAGAGTGTAAATTTGATACGCAAAAACTGTTTAGCATGTCAAGTAAAAAATATTAATCGGAACCATCAATGTTCTACTAAAAATGTTAACTAGCTAATCGTCTTTGAGAGTTAAAACTTAGAAAGAGTAGTTATGAACCATTAAAACCGTCGCGAGAGATGAATGTGTTGTGATATTTTCATATTATCATACTCCCAAGTGAATGTGGGCCGAATTATCCATTTATTGGGCCTTTAGTTTAGTAATAACTAGTTTAAAAATAGTAATTCTCACTGGCCCAAATACCAATTTCAATGACATTTTATTGTATGGCCAGTATCATCTCACCCCCCTTATCCAAACTGTCAAATACTCTGTGCTCACAATTATACACTTTTTTCCAAACTTCATAAATCTTTCTATCTGTTTCTTTGAAACCCAAAATGTTGTCAATGTCTATTCATCAAGGAATCAAACCTTTATCTTCTCAAAACCCCAATGTTGTAGGATTCTTGAAAACCCCTTGTTTATTCAAGATTCATCACTCTTCATCTTTTTGCAACAAATCCACTCAGAGGTTTCACAGACTCTCTGTTTCAGCAGCTGTTGAAGAAGCCACTGTTGCAGAAACTCCATTGCCCCCTGTCCCTGATCAAGAAGATGAGGTATCAACGCTCTAATCTACTCTGTATGTTCAAATAACTTAGAAATTGAGTTGTATGAATGAGGGAATCATCGTGTATATTAATATTATGGACATGAAAACATGACAATATCGTAACATGAAATTTACGGGTTTGAGTTTAGCATAAATAAATTCACGTAAATTTCAGGTTTACCAAGCAAACATATTTAACTTAATAAGTAGTGTTAGGTGACCATTTGGGTTTATAGGCTGATCCATTTAACACAATCATTTAAAAGATGTGTTTTGTGTAGAATAAATCGAAAGAGTATTTTACGCTAAATTTTAAAAGATAAGAAGAAAATTGAATTTCAAATTTTGTACCTAAACTTAATTTTTTTACTCATTTTTATTTTGGATTGTCAATGTGTAGTTTTAGCATTAAACATGTAAAAAGGAATATAATATCAGGTTTAAGGGGGGGACGTGATGGTTTCAACCCGTGAAAACTCATGTCATGTTTAGGTAAATATATATGGCGTGGTTTTATGTTCGTGTAGACTTTGACCGTCAACTTGCAAACATGACCCGTTTAAAACATACATTAACGACTGTTAAAATTTGATAATATTAGGGTGAGAAGGTGCAAAAGCCAAGATTAGTGTTGAAGTTCATATGGATGGAAAAGAACATAGGGCTTGGGCTTGATCAAGAGATACCAGGACATGGGACCATCCCTTTGAGTCCTTATTTCTTTTGGCCAAGAAAAGATGCTTGGGAAGAACTCAAAACCACTTTGGAAAGCAAGCCTTGGATCTCTCAAAAGAAGATGATCATCCTCCTTAATCAAGCTACTGATATCATCAATCTTTGGCAACAAAGTGGTGGCAATTTGACCTCCTAAACATGTTGTAATTCCCTACATAACTTCATTTGTTGTTTCTCAATTGTTAAATGTAGCTTTTTCTTTGGAAAAGTGATTCAAACCTCAATTTTGATTTATTAATTCACTATAAAGTATAAAGAATTGTTATTCACGAAACACGACTGTGTGAGTCAAGTGCTTTTAAGCTAAAGCCAAGTTGGTTAAGGAAACACATATGTACATCGAACCCGAGGCCCTAAGACTCCATTGGTATAGTTCGTGCTAGCAAAAAAATTCAATACGAGATTATTTAATTTGTTTATTGAACATCAAACTCACACACCCACTAAATTACTTTTAAATAACACCAGTTTGCTCGTAAGGGGTCTCGATCCTTATCATTTGAGAGGCAATTTCACCAACACCTTGATACTATAAGGTTACAGGCCTTGGTATCAACTAGATATTTGTTTTAGAACGACAACTTGCATACTTATCTAACTTACTCCTAATTTACATAAAAACTAATTTATATCAACGTGTCATAATTGAGGCTCGAACCTTTAATCTTATACGAAACTTAACCATTTTACCTCCAAATGAGTTTGCTATGGAATCCAACTCCCAAAATGTTATATTTACGTCACTAAAACCGAGAACAAGAGTTCATGTCAACAACTCTCAGTTTGATTAATTTAAATCAACTACAACATAATAATTAACAAAAATAGCATACAACAATGTCTTTAGTTTAAATGTGTGTGTATATATATTTAAACGATAAATGTACAATACTGTTTCGAAGGACATGTGTTATTTTAATTGGGTCTATCTATCTGTTTCTCAATTACGATCGCACCCCAACCCTCTCATGAGTAAATACACAACTGGTAAAACCTACTTACTCAATTCCGAACATTTTGTTGATTTAAGTGTATGAGTATATCATCTCTTAGTTTACAGTTTTTCAATAAATTTGTAGCATGATTTAATACAATCAAAATCAAATGTATACTTTTTAAGTTTTAACTCACGGCGTCGTATAGACGAAACGGTTTTCTTCTTTATCGGAGCTCCATATACCCGGATCCATCACGCTTTCACTTCCATTTTTCTTCGAGACATTTGATCAACAATTCTCCGAGAAAGTTTTCCCGCGCTTTTCCATCATCTTCGATAGTCTAAACCCTAAATCAATACAATGGCCCCCAAATCCGATAGTGCCGAAGGTTAATTTCATCTCATATCTGTAAAATTTGAACTCACAGTTTATCATTTCATACATAAGTTTGTAATCTGTGTGCCGTTTGTGTAATTTGCAGGAATCGTGCTTAACTTCGTCAACGAGGTATATTTTAGTATCTCTTCTAATTTGTATAGAGAAAATTTGATTAATCGAGACTGTTATTAGTAGTTTACAGTATTTTCAGAGATGTAGCACCTGACAAAAAATGGTCCGATTTGCGTATGGTTTTTGTCAGATCTTCGACTTGAGGTTGAAGTGATGAGAATTTGTGATGCTATCAGTTTTGTTTTTGTGTGATTTGCATTTATGCTGACAGTATCGTTGTGAAGCTTATTTAGAAAGACTTTGATGATGTATTTGACCTAGGATTGTTATTTCAGAATGTGATGGACCAGTTAAACCAGTGCTGATTAGCAGCTTTTACTAATAAGGCTCTAATGTAGCTCAATTTTGAAACTTGTGATTATGTTAGTGTTTCTCACGTTTGAGTTAGATGATATCCATTGAAGACACACTCATTTTGTTGGTTTAGCTTTAGTCTTACTGCAATTTATTAATTGTGAATTCCAGCATGTAGCTTCTTATCGTATACAGTAGATGACCTTCTGATGCATAGCATGGTTTTGGTGTTTGGGTTTTTAAACTTTACCAGCTTCAGATTACTTGTATATATTTGTGTGGTATAATTACTTTTGAGTAATGAACATCTAAAGAACGAAAGTTATTGATGCTATTGCAGTATTGCTTCTGTTTATCATATATCTAACAGCCCTCATGAATAATTATTAAATTGTAGAGCTACTGATTTTGGAATGTAGTTTGAGTTGAGAATAACTAATCACAAAATCTCCCCTCTGATTTATTGGAGTTTTTGTGCACAGTTATATTTTAGTTTATTTCTCTAGAGTAAACTGTTTACCAATCTGTCTCTGATTTCTTTTTTGTGGTGTGGCATTCTACAGCAAAATAGACCACTGAATTCTCAAGTTGTTGCTGATTTCTTGCAAAAATTTAATTTGAAAAAGACCGCCGTACAAAAGGCTCTTGATAATCTCGCTGACAGTGGGAAAATAACATTCAAAGAATATGGTAAGCAGAAGATATATCTTGCTAGACAAGATCAATTTCAGATTCCAAACACCGAAGAGCTTAATCAAATGAAGGAAGAAAATGCTAGATTACAAGAGATGCTGGATGAACAGAAAAAGGCAAACAGTCAGCTCGAGGGAGGTACTCTTTTTGTAACTGTTTTATTATATAGTTTTTTGAATTATTAAAGTTTTAATCCCATTTACTTTCACATTCCAACCCAATTTCATGCATGAACTGATATATGTTAACATGATAATCTTTATTGTTGCAGAGATTAAGTCTCTGCAGTCAAACCTAACACTTGATGAGATACAATCCAATTATATTAATCTAAGAAAGCAGGTGCTTGAAATGACTAATCTGATCTAGTTTATCTTGATGTACGTTTTAATTATTTCTGTTTTTAGACTAATTATCTCATAATTGTATTAGGTCAAAGAAATGGAAGAGAGATTGACTAAATTACGTGAAGGGGTAACTTTGGTAAGCCCAGAAGAACGAAAGGTTGTTGAGAAAACTTTCTCAGATGCAATCAGTCATTGGAGAAAGCGGAAGAGGATGTTTAAAGACGTGTGGGATACTATTACTGAAAACTCACCCAAAAATCCAAATGAGTTCAAGGTTTTTTTAATTGAATAACTTCAATTATTGCCAAGTGTTTGTTGTGAGAATATTATTATGGAATATCATAATATGATATATTTCTGCAGGAGGAACTTGGTGTTGAATACGATGAAGATATTGGTGTGAGTTTGCAGACATATGCTACTTTAGTGCCGCATGGAAATAAGCGCCTTAGGGGGTAGCAGTTTTCATCCGTGTGGCATGTTTACAAATGTTTAAGCAAGTAAAGGTAAATCATATTGATAAATTAGTAGTCTTGTTACGGTTAAAATTGGTAATGATCTTGACTTTGATATCAAATTAGTCTTTCTAGTTTCTGAATGTTATGTAAATCGATTTTAGAGAACACAGGAAAGTTATAAAGCTTTTGTCATTTATCAATCTATATGAAGGTCCCCTGTTGAAAAATTAGAAAAGGGTTTACAATTTTATATAATCACGTTGAGAAGTAATACAAAACTCTGAAAGAGTTGACTAGGATCAAAGTCAAAGAAAGCAGCCTTTCCAGTCAAAATTGGATACACCTAACCTGGTAAGAGGACTAAGAACCTAGTACACAAATAGTCATTTACCAAGTTTGATGCTGGAATATTATTATATCTAATTACTAGGGTTGCTTAGGTCTGATGTAATTAGATTACAATAATATACTAAACATGACATGTTCAACCTGATTTTGTTTTGACCCGTTGCATATCTTGCTCAACCCACTCACTTACCACTTTTTAATACTGTTATAGCTAAATATGTTAATCTTATAGAAAAGTTAATAAAAAATGTGACCCCCTACATAATCACTTCAAAAATGAAACTCTATACTCATGATAAAAATAATCAAAGTAAATAGCCAAACCCAACAAATGAAAGAAGCCAATCTACATAATAATCACAATACTTATAAAAGCCTATGATCCAGTTGTTGCATGCAGTGTGTGTTCAACACTTCATCGACCTAGCTCGGCCTTGTGGTCGGTTTGATGCTTGAATGGAAACTGCTTATAGGATGAGAAATATACAGTCCTAGATGTCAACCCTGATTTTTCTTTTTCAATCTTATACTTGCTTCCATTAAAATCCATCTTCTCGAATGACTTTATATTATCATCATATGAGTAATCATCTGAATATAAATCATCAACTTCTTCCACTTTCATGTTGTATGTTGATCTTTCATCTTCATCTTCATCTTCAATAATCTCCTCATAATCTGATTCGGAGTCACTCATGTGAGGTTTTGACTTCACGGGCTCAGTAGCTAGCACATTTTTAAGTTGAGAATTGGGACTCGCGGGACTGTTGGAGTTGAATGACTCCAAGCGAGGGAGTTCCACCGCCACTTTGGCGGCAGCCGCAGCATATGCTGCTGAATCATAAGCATCTTCTGCTGCGTGTTCTGCACTCCTATACTTTTTCATCGATTCAGACAAACTCAACACTTTTTCAACTTTCTCTGGCAAAACTGTTTCTTCTAGTTGCAAAACTATACCAACTTCTCTAGCAATTGCTGTAAGCATACTCATTCTGTTCTCCAAACTCAACTCCTTTGATGACAGCTTTTGTATCATCTGAACATCACATGTTTTATCTGTTAGAATTATGATATAATCTCTATTTGTTATATGAAAACATGAACACCCTTTTATTATATCTTACTTTTTGACTAACTCCATTGTTACTTCTCGACTCACTAGCATCATTAACAAGTTCCTTTCCAAAACGAGCTGTCAGGATTGCACGAATCTCTTTGAGCTCGGGGAACTCTCCACATCTTGGAGCTGCGTATAGCAGGCTCGATACGGCCTCTTTCAGTTCTTCTGGGCAATCACTGTAGAAAGAGTTTATAAACAAAACATCAAACCACATGTCGAATTTCACGCGACCCAAAGTGAAAAATCAGAAAAAGTACATACATGGCTTGTTCTACGAGGTTGACCTTTTGTTTGAGGAGATGGCAATAGTCATGTATCATATCATACACAACTAACATGTTCTGGTCCTTGATCACATGCTCAACCTGTCACATGTAATTTAATCAGTATCAGGTTATTCTAGCGGTGTTCACGGTTTGATGTAGCCGGATTTGATGAAACTATAGGCCGAACTGTTAACTATGGTTTTGGGAAACGATAAACCAAACCGGCTAGATCATGTGGGTTGGTCGGACTGGCTTGTTTGGTGGTTTAACAGTTTGGTTTTGATGGTTTGAATCGGGTTTTAAGTTATTAGCTTGTATTACAACTTTAAAGATAATAATGATGATTATGATAAAAATACGTATACATATCTACATATGACAGATATATATGTATATAAAGATTAAATGGCCTGTTTATGGCCAGTTCCAAGTTTCAAACTTGACTAAACATCTAAACCACAAAACCATAAAACTGAACGTGTACCGAACCGTAGGATCTCAGACCAGGCCACTTAGTTTAGCCGGTTTCTTAAGTTTCAACGGTTTCTGAGCGTTTCCAAAACTGGAGAGAATAAGAGAGAGAAAGAATACCCGGAGGAGAGCTTGCTGGTGGTCGTTAAGGCGTAGGAGTTGAATAAGATCAGAGCGCGCTATGGTGAATCGCGCTTGGCGGTTGTTTTTAAGAATGGCTAGGCGAGAGATGGCGAGTTTCACCATGGTATTAAGCTTCGAGGTCCTGAATCTCCGACCAAGTAGTACATCACGCTTTCTTCCCATGTTTTTCCAATTGTTTTGGGATGAAAACAATGCACAAGTTGATCAAGTAAAGATACAAGAGTCTGATACCCTTTAAAGGAAAATACAAAGACATGAGACTTGAGACTTTTCTATTGTGATCAAGAAAATGATATTTGGGTATTTATTATTAGTGACCCTTTAAGGTTTGTCAGTTGTACATTATAACCCCTTTGACTTTTGAAAATTGTGTTCTCTCCGTGTGTTACTTGTGTTTATTTGACGATATGACCAGGTCACCTAATGATGGCGTTCAATAAGTGGGCCAATTCGCTTGCAAACCAAGTCTCATTTATGCTACGAATGTGGACTTAGACCTTGTTTAATTGGAATAGTAGTGTTTAAATGGATTGTAGAAGAAGCTTCTAATCTAACGCGTAATATTCGAAATAGGTATTCAAATACGCGATTAGTTGTAAATTTTTTTTGTTAGTTTGGAAGAGATACAACATTCGATGCTAATCACATGATTACCCGAAATTAGTCTCGTACTGGTTTATTTTATTAAACTCTACATTAATATATTATGTATTGAAAAATATAATTTTTTTACTTTGTAATTGTTAAATTGTTATAAGAACTTCCAGTAATAAGACATGACAAGGATAAAGTGATTATCACTTTTTATAATCATTCACAATTGTTATTGGTTTCTATGTGAACATGCTCATTTGCATCAACATTTGTTATAATAGAAGTTAAACGTGTACTTTAATAGAGTTGATGTATAGTTATATGTATATTCAACAAAACTAATTCCAATTGTTACATAAACCTACGAAGTTAGGTTCATCATTGTAAAGAATTTGACACATTAATATTAAAAATGGTAATAAGAAAACTATTAATAATCTTAGTGTCATACTCATATATTAAATTTGTGTCCCAACTTGGGTCTCATACCTATTGGGGACCATTTACTCAATACTCATAATGTTTGTGCCTATTAGGTATACTTGTTTGTGGTTACAAATTACTCGTTGGATACTCTTTACCCAAAACATAATCTTAAATATATCTCAAAAGCCAACTTGAAATATAAAATATTTAAATACACTTTTGACCTTTTTGATCTTTTTATATTTCAAGTTTTGAAACAACTTTAAATTAAAATTAACATATTTTTTAAGGTTAAACAATCAATAAAACTATTCGATTTTGGTGGGAGTAAGCGGATTCGGATAGTAAAGGGTATCACCTAGTACCATACCCGTTTTGCATCCATGAAATTTTACGAAGTTAATCCCGAATATCTCAAACTTAAAACACCCGTCCCATTATTCTTTTTGAGTATTTCAGGTTTCATATTAGGTCGTTGTTTGTTTCTCATCTCTAAACTTGTATACGATGTATTTACTTGACCTTTTGTAAGGCAGTGAATAACTAATTGATGGTTAGCTTATGCAGATTTGCACACAGTTGTAATAAATTTGATTGTTTTAACGTAAAACTTGCATATTAAAACACATCACCATAATGTGTGCAGAGCTAAAGCTATAATAACACACTGAGTGTGGTGTTCGGTCCTCATAATATTTTAAAGCAAAACCGTGGTTTTGAGCAATAGAAATGAAAAATCCAAAATTGGCAAAATGGTAGTTTGTAATTTGTGTTATTCTTCTCCCATTTTCGATTAAAAAAAGCCATAGACACTTGCATTAATTTATAAAACCAATCTTGCGGTAACTAAAATCTAGAAAAGTTCGATTGTCCCTAGGCAAAGACAACTAACGAAATAGACGTGTTTTAACTTTACGTAATGAGAACCCAAGACAGCAACTTATAATATAAATTAAATCAATTATGAGTATAAATTTATATAATTAATTAGTGTTTTTAGGACGGCTTTCTCACACTTAAGGAGAAACATCTCCCAGATACCTTGATACACACGCATGCCTTTTGCAACTAGATAGTAATGGAATAGTTTTCTACTAAACCTGTTGAGCAACATTGTCTCCTATGAATCTTTAGAACGAATGTGTCTCACACTAGTTAATGAGTCGAGAAATGTTATTTTTTTAACATAGTTTCCTGCTTTTCTTATTCAATATTTATGTATTAAAAAGTAAAAACCTTATACTAGATTTGGAATGCAACATGTAGTAATGGTTTTATCTCTGTTGTATAAAATTATTATCCTTACTAGCTTAATAGCTCATGTATTACTCGAGTTAAATAAAAAAATATTAAATAATTAGTAATGAAAATTAAATAATTATAAAATCATATTTGAAAATAAAATATGATTGAAATTACATATAAATAGTTACCTTAAGTAAATAAGCAATAACGCCTGTTTCCTATTTTATAAATTTTTTTGTAGTTTTTAAATATTTTGTTTTAAGAAAAAAATTTTCAAGAAGAATGAAATGTTTATAAAAATTACATTGTATTAGAATATTTTGTATTGTGTAAATAATTATTTTTTATAAAGTGTATTTTTAATAAAAAAAAATAAAGTTTGTAATTTATTAAAAATATGTTTTCTTAATTTGAAAAGGGTATGAATGATATAATTAGTATTTAGTATTATTATTATTAATAGAGATAAATAGACTAGTTAGAATGAGGAGACTTACAATTATATTACGTGACATATTAGTTATTCATTTGTTATATACTGATAGATGGATAGATGGGCTAAAAATCCATGTATTATGCAGATTGAATAAAAAATATTCAATAGTTTGTATCAAAATTGAATAGTTATAATACGACATTTAATATGAGATATTATAAAAATTACATATAGGTAATAGTTCAAGAAATAAAACAATTATAGTATATTTTAACTCTTTTATCTAAATAATTTTATTTTTAAAACATTTATTTTTTAAAAATTGTTATAGAAAAGCCTATTTATTAAAAACTCTAGTTTCTAATAATCTTTTGTTGTTTTGATAAGATTTTTATCAAAAATTTCACCTTATATATTTTTTTAAAGACCGATTTAAAATATTCAGTTTTAAAAAAGTTTAGTGTTAGAAAAAAATTTATATTTTATAAAAAGTTTGTTTTAAATGACTATAAAGTAGCTTTAGTAACTCGTGTAATACACAGATTGAATAAATAAAAATCAAGTGGAATGAAAGTCTATTAATTATAAAACAACATTCTAAAATAAGATACGATTGAAATTACGTATTAGTAAGGCCGATATATAGTAAAACAATGATATCAAGTTTTTATACTTAAAAAAAAAATACATTTTTTTTTCAAACAAACCACTTTAAGAAAAATATCATTTTGGAAAAAATTATGTTTTTAGAAATTTTTTTATATGTTTAACTACACGTGTAAATGGTACAATCTACATAAAATTTACACTTGCAGGTTAGAAATTCATTCATTATTTTCTTTTTGAATATTAAGTAAGATGGTTAAACATTGTCATCGTCTTTAGAATCCAACACTACCATGCAAAACATGAACCCCCAGGTCCTCACTCCTCGCTATTAGTTTTGTGAACTCCTTATATGATCTGATCTCATCAAGTTAGAATAAGATGAAAATATAGGGCAGACCTTCATGAAAGCATATGACCATCGGTTAGGGGCTAATCAAGCATCCAGTTGTTGAGAGGTAATGGCAATCCTAGTTGCTGTAAAAAATGGCACAGGGAGCAGATAGCTCGTGATGCGATATATAACTATATTATGTCGTAAGTGGTTCATAAGAACCTAGTCACCGAATATGACAGGCCCATGAAAGTTGCAATCCTCAGATGAGATACGGTGTTTAAGAAAAACGACGAAGGAAGAAATTAAACGCCAGCAGAGACGCAACGGGTTGGGGACAGACGTTGATGGAAAATCAGATACGTTGGTCCCATACATCGCAGACTGACAATGAATAACCGAAAGGCGGGGCACAATGATAGAACAACAAAGAAGAATCAGATAGAAGGTTAGGCTTAATATTTCTTTAGAGTTTTTTTCTTTTAAAGAAAGGTCTATTTTATTAATATATTTTAATCATTTTACTTACCAGTCAACAAACTAATTTACACTTGCTAGCAGCATGGACAAGCTTTATAATTCTGCATAGTTCTTTCCGGTCTAAATAATATGAAAGCATTCTAAATATTTATACTATACAAATTACATGCATAGGTAAAACAACCTTAAAATATAATGGCTAATATCAACCAAAACCAAATTTTGTACAACAGAGAGCAGTAAACAAAAATAGGTTACTATCAGAATATATTGTTTCGGTTTGATTAATTACATGGGGCACAAAAACAATTATTTTGTTCTAAAATCCTGGTCGATATTAGGTTCAAAGTTTTATTAAAAGAATACATTCAAATAATAAATTACCAAAATTACTCCAAATTTACAGAATGTTAAAGACAGCTCATTAACCGCTTGGAAGAAAAATCTCCAACTTAGGTTAAAAGATAGATTTAATTTTAATTATCTAAACTATTATCCATCGACTAATAATAATCCATATTAACAATTTGACAAGTGACACTTTAAATTTTCACTTCTATTAACACCAGCAATTCCAGTAACATAATTGCGTATACTTGATATGGAATTGATTTCACTCGCAATGATTATGAATAAAATGAAAAAACATACAAACGAAATCAAGTGAAAACCAAACGCAAAATGATAACAAAAGCAAAAGTTAAAAGTGCGAACCCATGGTTAATACTTTGGCTTACTTCCAAGAGGTAAATGGACCAACTTGCACAAACAAAAGACAATAACCATCCTTTGCAACATGGTCTGCAAACCTGTTATTCTAATTGTTCATATGCACACCCAGTGCACATTTTTGCACCAGAAAACAGCATAATACAATCATAATCATCAAGTTCACAGACCATATGGATCAAAACATGGCAAGAATCCCACGGCATAGTGAACGAGTCACCACACAATGACCTCACCTGGCAAATGCACGAGTCAAGTAATAGGCCGACCTATGATTTGACCTTGCAAATGGGGCAGTCAGGCTATGGTTCACCCTAAGATCTAACCCAGCAAATGGGCTAGTCAGGTAAAGGACCAAAATGGTTGATGATGGTGCTGGCTAATACAGGTTGGGATGACCTCACAGCTAGCATTTATTTACTTAGGTTTTTTAAATAAAGTCATGCATGACACATATATTAATAAACAAATACTATTACTTCACTAGCAGCTACTTTTTCAGTAACTTATTTTTAAGAAACATTTGATTTTACGCCTTACAGAAGTTAAAACAACTGAATCAAAACACAGGACGTAAATAGGTTGAAAACGCCATCTCTATTGACATACCTCTTGTTCCAACCAATCTTACCCTCCGGCCACAAAAATCACTACCAATTTGGTTTTTGTGACCATTAGTCCATTATGTCTTCCACAAAACCAACAGTAGTTGCAGAAATCCAAAATATAACACTACACTCACACCACTACATATATTTAACCACTGCACAAAAAATTAGTTCTGAAAAAAATATCCTTATGCTTGTAGAAGTTGGGAAAAGTCACACATGTTTTCAAAGTATGATGCTTCTAAGATTCTTCCAAAACAATGTTACTGCCTAAGCTCCTTAATAAATTATGGTTTTGAAATAACTGCATGCAATCGGTAATAAAAAGCATCTAAATTTTTCAATAGATTTGAAAACACAAACCTTTGTATAAATTTTATAACTAATTAAAGAAATATGATAAATGTTTAATTGTTGCATTTCTTTGAAAACCAGCAGATAGATCCAAACAAGTTACATCAGGCACTTTTCTATAACGACAAAAACCAAATTTGACACATTACCCAACCGGGCCACCTATTTGCCACCTCTAGTGGTAATCCCTTAAAGCAAACTCAACTACATCTTCTATCGACTAATGAAGCAAAGGCAATCATATGGTTACTATGAAAAGCTAAAATTCAATGCAGAATTTGTGTATGGGCAAGTGGATATGTCACTAGCAGATGCACATTCACAGTGAGAACATCTATACTTACAGAAGTTGAAGGAGCAAACATAGGCTGTATCCTACATGACAAAAATAGGAAAAATATCAGAACAAATAATAACTTTGAAATACTCTCTAGTATGAACATCGGAACATTGCAAAATGGACGGGATCACTCACTGAATGTATTCATGCTTCATAGCTCCAGCACAAACGCCTCCATGCATGATCATCCAGATTGACCAAACCATGAATCAGGTGGAATAGAGATTCATTAGAATATAGATTTGATTATGTAACTACTTAATTAACTAGCTATGTGATCTCCAAATCAGCACACATTAAACTAAGAAAAAAAAGGCATAAAACCATATGACCCTAGCACCTATACTCTAGAATGAGAAAGGTATTGACTTTAAAATCATAACTTATCACAATAAGAAGCTCCAAACAGACAAACCAAGATACCTTCTCCAGAGTGCCATTAAACATCTAAAGCACTGGCAGGTGGCTTCATAGCACTGGGAGCTTCCTGAATGAAAAAATAAATTAGACTGATAAAATCTTTAGGTAGGTGGCAAATAAAAGAAAATGGAATAGGGGAGTCTTAGTATAGCAAATATTCATTAAAAGATGAAGTAACAGCACATCATCACTAGAAACAAGGAAGTTCGTGAAACAGAAGCACTAAAAACAGTGTTTTTTGTGCGAGCAAAATGAAAAACAAGATATCTACCATCATCCAGTACGGTTGCATGAGAGCTATTGTTCAATATACAAAGTAAAGTGAAGAAAAGAAACTTGAAAATACGTTATTCCTTGATGGTCACCATCAAGAATGAGTACAAGAGAAGAAAACGCCATGTGGCGAGTTATCTTACAATAGAACAGAACACATTCCACTGCCAGGAGGTCATCTGCTGACTTGGACCATGTCAGGAACCGTATCCAAACTTCTCAAGCCACCACATAAAGATAAAGACAGATAAATGCCCAATGATTAGAGTGTGAAATAAAATTAAGATCATAATTGATTAAAATGCACAGCATTTCTCTCTGTCAGCATCATTGTCACTTGCCCGTGATGAATGGATGACTCAGTGCCTGCTGCACAGTTAACCTCTTATCAGGGTCTAATGTAAATATCTTCTCTAATAGATCCTTAAAGTTGGCTAACATTTTTGGATCGTCTCCAGGTGAACTCATAACAATTGAGCCAATGTCTTTTGCCTTCACATTAACCAGCCTCTTTACAGTCTGGAAATTCAATTAAAAGATACTCACTTTATATGATAAAAGGGCAATATAACTTATAAAATTAACCACAACGTTTACTTATTTTTAGTTATTACCTTCTTGGTAACAGGGTCCTCTTCTATGGCAACAAAGTTGAGATCTTGATCAAAATGAAGTTCGGTGAATGCTCCCTACAAAAAAAGTGGCCAAAGGAACACTAGACCATAAGTAACATTCTTCAAACAAAAAATGTGGGTGAGCAAAAGATATGAAAAATGTACAAAAAGCACCTTTCGAAGCATCTTTTTCGGAAAAGGACCTTTCAGTTCCATGTGAAGCCGAAGCATATCATTGTTTGTAGCACCTGGGAATAAAACTTTCCCAGTATAAAGCTCAAACAAACAGCAACCAACAGACCACATATCAACAGGATGATCATAAGTCAACCCTAAAACTGCATAATAGAATGTTTGACAAGTCAACAAACTGCATAGCAGAATATATAAAAATAAATATATATATATATATATATATATATGTGCTTACTTATTTCAGGGGCACGATAAAACCGACTCACGAGGTACGGTGTGATCTCGTTTTTCCCAGCAAACATAGCGTTTCCAAAGTCACAAAGCTTTAGAACATTTTTGGCATCATTTACCTAATAATCATACAAGTTAAAACATCTACAACATTATACTAAAACAAAAACATGAACATAAAAATATAAACTGAAGTTCAAATGTACTAACCAGCATGTTATCAGGCTTAATGTCTGTATGAAGGACTCCACAGTTTCTAAGATGTTTTAGAGCGATGAATAGCTGTTTTCCATAAGCCCTTACAGCAGTTAATTTAAGACCAACATTACGACCAAACTTTTTTAATACTTCACGAAGATTCATATGAAGAGATTCAAAAACTAAACAAAGATGATTCCGATACTTAAAACTGGAAAGGAACCGAACGCAATGCCGTCTGTCCTCCAAATCAGCACCAACTAATTTCTTCAATATTACCAGTTCTTCTAAACCAGCTTTATACCTGTTTAAAGCAAATAGACAAATAAAAAAAGTTCACTCTTTGAACTTTACAAATTAGATAAAAGATTACGACTTCTATTATTGCTTACATTTTATCATTGTTGCGTATTATTTTTATAGCTACTTCTTCTGGATCATTAGATCCAGCTTTAAGATCTTTAGCACGAACCACTGTTGAAAAGACGCCTTTACCATGAGCAGCAATAACTTCATACCTACCATCAAGTATTTCCCCAAAACGATAACCTGTAGGGAGAAGATAATGTAGATTTCAAATCTAAAATGGCATATACAGTATTAATACATAGGATAAAAAGTCAGTTATGATACTTACTGTAGTAACCTTCTGCATCATCCCAGTTATCCTGAAGGCCACTTCTATGAATGGTCAAACCATCACCTTTTCCCTGCAAGCATAACCACCAACTGAGCATACAGGGAACTAGTGTACAAAATATTTTTAATCAGTTATTCAACTTCAATACCAATACATGCATGTGTTAAAGAGAATAATAGCCTGTGACTTACAGATTTTGGCACTCCAGCTGGTGATTCTCCAAAAATATCATCAGAGAACATGTCATTTGATCTCTCATTCTGGGTATATAAAGGCCAAGGTCATTTATTGACACGTTTCAGAGATATTTAGTAAGGACCTCAAAAAAACATATACAACTTACCGTTTCACGTGCTCGAGGTGGTGATTCTCCAAAAATATCATCTTCATTTGATCTCTCACTCTATAATATTCATTTAAACACGAATAAGTAAGAATTACCAGAGCCTACTTAAATCTTAAATACATAAGTAAGAATAAAAATGCACCTTTGGACTACCCTCTCCCAGACCGCCAGTACCAGAGGTCCTCTGGACACCAGAATTACCATTTTGCTGTGGTGATCTCCCTACAGAAAACGGTGTGTCACCAGTGTTGGTATCAGATCCTTCTCCTTGACCATCAATAGTGCCGAACTTCACATTAGCTGTCCCTACAGACTCTTCCGCAGTCTCTTTAGCTGTTTAATGCAATATGTATTAATGCCAAAATGAATACAAGTTAACTATTAATCAGCATATTTCAAAATGAGCCATATAGAAGATTCACCTTCATCCACCAACTTAGGTTGTTGCTGCTCCTGCTGCGATGGCTTAGTCTTGTACTTCTCAAGAATGGCTTGAATTCGCCTTCTACTCTCTTCCTTTATTCTGTTCAAATCTTCTTCTTCATCATCCTCCTCATTTTGCAAGGCACTTCTTTCTTGATATGCCTCTTCATCAACCTCCTCCCTACAGCAAAGTTTATTTCAGAACATAAGTAAAAAAACATTAACTGATAAGATAGAGATTTACAAAAGGCAATACCTTTCAATCTTCTCTGTATCTGCATCTATAGCCTTAGAACTGTCATCTTTTTGTCTATCATATTTCCTAGATTTGTCTCTGTAGTCTGTTTCTTCATGTCTATGGTGATTGTAATCATTGTTCCTGTCACGATCACCATCATTGTAGTTATAACTTCTTCTATTTCTACTATTTTCTCTCTCCAAATCTATGTCACGTTCCCGGTCCCGGTCCCGCTCCCGCTCCCGCCTTCCCCTCTCTCTATCCCTCTCCCTCTCCTTATCCATCTCCCTTCCCCTTTCCCTTTCCCTCTCCCTTTCCCTCTCTCTCATATCCCTCTCTCTATCCCTCTCCCTCTCCTTATCTCTCTCCCTTCCCCTTTCCCTTTCCCTTTCCCTCTCTCTCATATCCCTCTCCCTCTCCCTCTCCCTTTCTTTTCTCGTTCTCTCCCTTTCAATTTCTTTCATATCTCTCTCTCTATATCTATCTCTATCCCTCGTGTCTAACTGTAGGCTATGTCTGCTACGACTAGAACTACGTTCTCTTTCTTTTTCCCTAACTGAATCTCGACTCCCATGTCTGTAGTCTTTCATGAGCTTATCTGTTCTTTCACTGTCACCGTTCCCACTCGTTTTCTTGCTTCTATAATATTCAAGATCCTCTTTGTGTTTCTCGAATCGAGATACCCCACGAGAAACACTCTGAGATCGAGACCTAGAACGGGCCCTGCCATAGTCATGAGACCTAGATCTACTTCTTGTAACATCTTGCTGACTTCTTTCCTGCACATGCTTGCTTGACGAGTCTTTATGAGCTTTCACATAGTCTTCACTAGACACATGTTTTTTACGGTCCCTTTTTTCATAATCATTATCATCATAATGACTCTTTCTGTTGCCACTTCCTTTTTGAGACTCAACTCTCACATACCCATTATCATTATGCTCCTTAGTCTTAGAACCATTATTTTCATGTTCTCCAACCTTCATATGCGTACCAACTACATGGGAATTATCATCATCCAAAGGCAAGGTAAGACTATGATCAGGCTCTACAATATCACCGCGAGTTTCCTGAAAAGAAGACATAACAAAGAAAACAATGAATGCACATTCACAATTAATAAGCGTCCAAAAAGACCAACGTTAGACAGCACACTGAAAACTGAGATAAACAGAAATAAAAGAACAAGAGACATGTCACCAGTTCTTACAAATCAGTTGAAAATCATCAGTAGTCTTCAGGATACGCCTAAAATTTTTAACTGTGGCCAGGAAAATAGATGTAACTGGTGATGGAGTGCATAGCTCCTTTTCAGATTCATATCACATTTCTGTGTGTCGCAAACAGATCTTAAAACATTTGTAAGCACCCCAAACATACAAATGACTCCACAACACAAATGAACAGATAGGAAAAAAAACCATACTTCCTATGACTGTCATTGCAAGTCTTTCTATCATTGCTTTGATCTCGATATATTATTTATCAAAACGAGTCCTTTAGTTGTTTATCATTAGCAAACTTGATTATGCAAAATATGAAATTTTTAGTGAGGTTGAAACACGATTGGCTGCTGAGAAACCGAAACCCTAACTCGACTCCATCAAATTAACTTTAAGAAACTTAACAAAAGACGAAATTGGGAGCAAATCGCTCGTTACCACATCAAATTCCTACCAATTTCTCAGCAACCAAAGCAACTACACAAAAAACACTAAATTTAAGAACAATTGATAGGGTTTCGAACAGACCGTTTTAATTTCTCCAGACTCCGCATCAGATTCCGCTACCTTCTTCCCCAAATCAGCTCCATCTTCCTCCACAATCTCCCCTTCTTCCATATCATAATCCGCCCGCAAATCACCACTCATCTTCGTCGTCGGAGGCGGCGGCATATCCATAGCATCCTCATCATCTCCCTCTCGTTTCTCCTCGTGCTTCTCGTGCTTCCGGCTGTGATGCCGGTGATGCCGACGGTGGTGATGGCGGTGCTTGCGTCGTTTCGAAGGCTCCTCCGATTCGTCATCAGACGCACGACGGTGCTTGCGGCGTTTCGAGGGTTCCTCAGATTCGTCGTCAGATTGACGACGGTGGTTGCGTTGTTCGTTGTCGCTGCCCATGGGGAAAACTAGGGTTTGATTTTGCAGTAGAAAAGGGGGAAATTTGAAGGAGATTTGTTAGGGTTGATGAATTGATGGGGATTTGGGGTGTAGGGTTAAATGTAGTAATGAATGAGATCGAAATGGTTTATTGATGAATCTGGTGAGGGATTTCTGCCAAAACCTAGAATCGGCAGTGGTGTATATATAACATGGGGGTATATTGCATTATTGGTATTGGTCCGATGAGATAACGTGTAGATTTGTGATTAATTTTTGAAGATTCTGTAATTATTGTCTGTGAATAACATACGAGTTTAAAAGTTTTTTATATCAAGATATAAGTTGTTTGAGCATTTAAGATTAGTAAACTTTATTCTGATCAAAAGTTACGAGATTTTATTTAACTGTGTAAAAGTTATAAAATGTTAGACGGTGTTAGTATTTTAGTCTAGTTTTTTAAGGATTTAATGAATGATTATAGGCTATTAAAACGACTACTTCTATAATTGTTTATTGTATAGTTTTTATAACTAGTAATATAATAGAAACATACTCACAAGGCTAGCCTAGAGGAGGCATGGCGTGAACGATTACATAGGACCTATGTTTTAAAAAAGAAATATTGTTTCTCGTTTGGGTACTGTAAGTTGATTAAAATATGTAAGATATTATAAACTTGTTAACAAATTTCGTAATACGAATACATTTTGTTTATATACATAAGTTTATAATTTCATAGAATTGTTTTTACTTATTGGACTGGACAATAGTAATCTATTTTCCTGTCCTAATATATATTATCTAGATGTGTTAGTATTAGTTAGGGCTCAAAAGACAAAATAGCTATAGGAAACATGCAAAAAAAATCATTATTAGTTGATGTATCATCGGGGAATTCGTTAGAAAGCATATGCTCAAGTTTTAAAAAAACAATGCTTGTGTTTGTCACAAGTGAGTGCTCGTAAATTATACAAGTCTTATTATCCAACAACATTACTAACCAAAATGATTTGTGTTCAACACCTGACTCAACATATTTTTTACCTATACGTGGATGATTTCATCAGATAAAATCTGGACAATTTTATCATTGGCACAACTATATGTTGCACTTTGGTTTACAAAATGAAATCACAAAATTTAAGAAAAATTATAATAGAGGATTATGTTAAATATTGAAAAACTCTTGTATGTATTTGGTTATTAAAATTTACAAATATAACTGCTAGTTGAGTGAACATTAGTTTGAATCTTAGTGATATCATAAACTCTAATTTTCTATTGAGGTTTATTTATAGTTGATTTATTGACATAAAATGTTCAACCATCCATAACCATGAAATCACACCAAGAAGAAAATTTGAAATTATTTACATGTATGTATTTACATGATATAATTCATCATAAGAATTTTAACACGTCAATAATATTTGTAGTGATTTACAAATTGAGTTTCTTGTTCTGCTTCATAGTGAGGCATCACTTCTTCGATTTCAAGAATTTCAACTCGACGGTTCATCTTTTTCCTTAACTTTATGGCAACATCAGCAGGTTTAAACCTCCCACACACACTGACTCGGTTATGTTGCTTTTCAATTAAGTGCTTCTCTATTTCTTCATGGCAAACCAGATAGTAATTATAAGAAAGAGAATTAAAAAATGTGTGTATATATATATTCTATTATCGTGTGTGAAATTTATATAGCACAAATAGAAGTGATTATAGATTCATTAATTTGGCATTTACCTTTCATGTTTAAAATGTTTCTCCTCATTTTTCTGCAACATGAATTGCAATCAAGGTTAACCCTCATCACCATGCAACATATCTACAAATTTCCAACACACCAAAAAGGATAACGATTAGCCAAATATCCCAATCTTTCTATATTCGAACGGCAAAACTAGTTTAATTTGTAAGAAACTCGATGCTTGCCTGTCCTTCCATCAGGTCTTGATAAATCAATAGCTACCAGTATTATCCCCCAAGTAGATACGATATTGATCTAAGTATGTAGAAAATTTTGTGGATGAATGATTTATATTATATACGTGCGTGAATGCGCGCGCATGTAGATTTTGTTTGCATGGATTTAAAAAGTTGAGATTGGTTTTTAAGGTTGAGTTTAAGAAAGAATTGAGGATGGAAAACTTGAGAAGAAGAAAGATGAGTAGGTTAAGTCACCTTTCCAACAATTAAGGGCTTCCTTTTGGACTACTTGATGTCATGTTAGGGAAAGCATATATGTTCCTTTGTTTAAACATCATGTGCATTTCAATTATCAACTATGTGATGGGCCTCACACACCATTCCATATATAGAATTCATGTTTCTTACTATTGTTATGTAATAAACCACTTTGTAAATAAAGTACCTGAACATTAAAATATTCCTTGAAATGCCACATAACTTTTATACAAAATCCAAAAATAAATTGGCATTTTTCTTGCCGTTGAAAACAAATAGACTCAAAAGAAATTTGATATCTTATTTGGGATTAAAAAAAAAAGGTTAAAAAAATTAGTTAAAATGTATTTTGTGTTTTTTTCTAACAAAAACGGATTAAGCAGTTCTCATAATTCTATACCTAAGATCAGGTTTGTACTGAACATGCCCCTTTGCATACATATATGTGTGTGTTTGTGTGTGTGTATAAGTTAGTGCACGTCTTTATTGAACACGTTCAAGAATCACTTCAAAAAAATTCCAGAAAATGAGAAAAAAGAAATAAGAATGATAGTACAACATGGTATCGCATCTGCTAGAAAACAATGCATTGACCATTGACCCAAATGCTGTATCACGTAACATGTTATGCGAATTGTTGTAGGCTTTTACATTGTCAAGCTATCAGGTTCTTGAACGATTTTTGCAAAGGTTTTAAGGAAGGCAGCCAAGTCGGCTCCGTATACAATTCTATGATCAGCAGTTACATTAACCTGGGAATTAGGTTGCAGAACACAGGTTAGTATTGCAGGAATTGAATAAGTGGAGAAAAGCTAAAATGCAAGAAGTATGATGCTAAATCATTTCATTTCAAAGAAATTATACGTGTTATAAAAAAAATTAATTATATATCATACATCAAGTATTAACAAAATAATTAAAATACGGACAAAAAGAATTGATGGATTCAACCACTTTACCCATTTTGACCTGCACATAAAACTTGTGTTGCCACCTCTGGTATAATATGAATGTTTTATTGTTCTAAGACCCTAAATTCAATGCAACTAATAGTCTAACATACAGGCATTGCTTGAATCGAATATGTAACTATATTCACCATCCAAGGTAATCTGGTTCATGGAAAAACTTATTACAAAAAGATATGGAAAGAACAAAATGAAACAGTAGCAAATTAGCAACATGAAAACCTATATATACATGAAGATACCATGTTTTTCAAGATTGCATAACTCAAGTTTGTACCAAGAGGCGGCAATTGTAAACCATTTACTTATGAACAAGTCAATTCAGGTATTATCTCTAACAGGCCAGGCAGGTATATTCTAAAAAGGAAACGGGTCAAAAGTACCCAAAGTGTATTTTTAGTGCATAAAACCTCCAAAATCAATTTATTCATATAGCTAGAATATTATTAAAATAACATAATTACTATAATCATATCTAACAAATTGATAGCTTAATTAAAGCTTAAATTTATTTTGAACATAAGTGTCGTGGGCCAATCTGACTTTTACAAAAGTTACAAGTTTTGATCTATTACCCAATCCACCGTGCCAATATGCCACCTCTTATCTTAAATTTTCTGAAACTTATAAGTTTTCTCTCAGAATAAACCTCATGAATTTTTAAGAAGTTAACCCCAATTCAACTTTCATTCATCTCTGTGAATACATATATATGAACTAGGCTTTTAACATACTTCGAGAATGAAACAGAATGAAGGTCAGCATTTAACATAGACCATGGAAATAAGACAGGGTCAAGGTATGGATTTGACTATAATCTTCAGCTCAAATATTTTCATAAAAGGAAAAACAAAAATTGGGACAAAATGATCAAAGAAACACCACAGTAAGAAAGATTTCTCCATGTCAGTCCTGATCTCATTTAGTGGATTATGATAACTTAGGATTTAATCTTTCTTTTTTGAGGCCTTCATGTTAAATCTAAAATTGCAAGATAAGTCAACCCAAACAGTTCCTTAATCCGTTCCATTAAAGGTAACTAGATAAGAGTCAAGTACGACTAATCAGGTCATCTAGCAAGGATTTTGGAGGCCAACGAGGCTAATGCAGGTTACCAAAATTAAGAAAACATATGATAGTCAGATGTATTTCTATTAGATCTTCTTTTCTTCCAGAGGTCATTGCAAGTTCACAATAAAGATCATATGGGTTTAATATGCCACTTAAGATATGAAAAACTCACCAGCATTTGACTTTTCACACTGAAGTATCCATCTTTATCAGCAACAGGAGTAGGCTTTGAAGCTCCAACAGCCATAATAGCCCCCTAGAACAAATGAACATTTTATAAGACCACACCTAACTTGCAGAGATAAACACTTTTACAAAATCATGCTATTTGTTAACTCATGCCTGTCCAGGAGGTAGAATAGCATCAAAGCGATCGACTCCAAACATGCCTAAGTTGGAGAGAGTAAAGGTCCCTGCAATCAGCACCACACAAGTGACAAGTCGATACCATTTTGTTCACAAGTTTTTATATTGAAACAAGATCCAAATTACCAAATGAAACTAATATAACTTGGTTGTTACCTGAGTTATACTCATGTGGCTGAAGCTGCTTTGATCGTGCTTTCTCCACAAGCTCCTTCCATTTCTCAGATAGCAGATAAAGATCCAACTACAACAGATTACAAGGAATTCATTATGATTAAAGTAGAAAAGGATAAAAAAACAACCTAAAAACCTTATTGGGATCTCTTTATGATAAAAATTTAAGTCTTTTGATGTACAAACTTTCTAAAATATTGGCATCAAGAATCGAAAAGCACTCAAAATCACGCAGTCCACAAACCTTGTCAGCATCCTGGAGAACAGGGGTGATCAAACCACCATTGATAGCCACAGCCACAGCAATATTAATGCTGCTGTTATAAGTAAAACTCTTTCCATCTTTGCAGCTTGCATTCACCACAGGGTGCTGAACAAGAGCCATTGCAGCAGCCTTTGCTAGCAAAGCAGTCATGGTAACACCCTTAGACTTAACCTAACGATCCACCAACCAACCAACCAACAGTTAATTCACAAAACACAATAATTCAATCAAACTATCAAATCATATAACAAGTAAGATCATGATCAAAAAACAACAAGTGATATGTAAGTCTAGATCTCCACCTTCGCATATAGGGCGTCGAGAGCGTCAGTCATAACAGGGTAACCAACGCGAAACGTTGGCACAGACAAGCTCTCAATCATGTTCTTCGACACCGCAGCTTGCATTGTGGTAAACGGAACAATAGTTGCCCCAGGTACTTCAGCAAACGCCGGTCCCGATTTGACCGAAACAGCATCAACAGCAGCAGCAGCAGTTTTAGTCACCGGAGCAGCAGCAGCAGGAGCCGAGCTTTTAGCAGGCGTAATTCCAGCAGCAGCTTCAACATCCGCCGGAGTAATCCTCCCAAACGGCCCAGTCCCCACCACCTTATTAACATCAACCTTATACTGTTTCGCCAATTTCTTCGCATACGGCGTCGAAACAATCTTCCTCGGTCCATCCACCGGTGCCGCAGCGGGTGTCGGAGGAGCAGCAACCGGAGCCGGTGGCGGAGGCGGCGGCGGAGGAGCAGAAGCAGCAGGATTCGCCGGAGACGCACCACCAGCACTAACAGCTTTCGCCTTGGCCTCTTCAATCTCCGCTTCAGTCTCCGCCAACAACCCAATCGGAGCCCCAACGGGGGCCGATTCCCCCTCCGGAACCACAATAGCAGCAAGGATTCCATCGTAGAACGTCTCAACATCCATATCCGCCTTATCAGACTCAACGACGACAACGGACTCACCTTTGGCGAGCACATCGCCTTCAGACTTGATCCACGAGACGATCTTGCCTTCAGTCATGGTGGAGCTGAGTGCAGGCATGAAGATCTCTCTGATTTTGGCGTTGATGGTGGAATTCCTCGTGCGGCGAGTGAATGTGAATGTGAGGGTGTGGGAAGAGGTGAATCGGTGTTGCGATGTGGGGCCGGAGATTGATGAGGAGAAGGAGAGTGCTGGTGGAACCCTAGATTGAAGGAGAGAAGACGACATTGTGGTTGGAGATGGAGATTGTGGGTGAATTGCAGAGGAGAGTGAGATGTAGGATGAAGAGAGAGTGAGGCGGAGAAGACGAAGTGTGAAATGCTACAGGTGCAGTGGAGTCATCGCCCAAACATGAATGTTATTTGAGTTTGTTGGTCTAACCCGTAACTAACCATTTCGGGTTGCTTCCGATAGCCCACGGGTCAAAAGTTTAGAATGTATGAATTGAGGGTAAAAGGGCGTGTCGGTTTAATGGTTCGGTTTATGGTTTGGTTTAAGGTGTGATTCGATGGTCAAGAAGGTTTAGACGGGCTAATGGTTTACTGGTCGATGTGGTGCTATGAAACTGAAACGATACGTATAAAACGAACCGGATGTTTAGCCTCGTATTTTCTTTATTTCATTTTAGAGCTAAGAGCATTCACAGTAATTCTTTTATCTTTATTTATATAATTGCATTAAAAATCACTATATTTTCTCTCTGATTTTTTTTAAATAATACTTTTTATACATTTATCATTATTTTTTCCTCTCTCCTTCCCTCACAACCACTTTAAAAAAATATTTAAAAAGTTATAATAATTGAACAATGATTCTTCAAATATACCAATCCACAATAACATTTTTTCTCTCCTTCACTAACAACCACTCAAAACCATTCGATATAATATACCAAACACACTCAGATACTTTTAAAGACTCCATTGTGAATGCTCTAATGAACCATAGTTAATATTTTTAGAACTTTAAATATAACCAATTATTTTAAAAGAAAACATAAAAGTCGGCTAAAAACTAGTGTGTTCGTGCGACCCACTCAGTCGTGTTGGTTTGGTTTGTCATTCTCTAAACCTTACTTAATGATTTGATCGATTATGTAAAACCAGCTCGACAACAACCAGGGATGACAATGGACGGGTATGTGACAGGTTTAAGTAATTCCAACCTCATATCCGATTAGAAAAGTGTGTCTCATACGCGGCAAAAAACCCTTCGGGTATGTCCCGGGTATTTACCTGTCGGGTACTGAGCATACCCGCGGGTAATCAGGTATACTCATTTATTTCTTGAATAATATTCGTTGGGTATACCCTTCAAGTATCACTTCGAACAAATCTCTTTGTCACTGTCTCTTTTCAGCAAAATATATCTATTAGTTGTCTAGCTAACTCTCTTTCAATAGTGGGTGGGGTTCGGAAGAAAATCAAAAGTTATATCATCGAGTTACTCGAGTAGAATATTAAAAGCATGACCGAATGGAAGGGAAATTTTAACTAAAAAACTTTGGAGATAGTAGAACATAATTAAAACTGGGACATTGTAAACCCCGATGATAATTGGTGATTATATATTTAAAACAGTTTTGTGTTTTTATGTTGTGGTGGCTAAAGACTTCATAATAATATTAAGAGTGAGAACATGTTAAACCGTTAATCATGTGATTATACAAATGTAAAAGGTTGAAGAAGACATCCATAGAACGTTACGTTTGTGGGTGTTTTGGGGTATATGATGGTTTTGTTGACTTGATCAATGGATCTTGAAGCGTTGGTGACTTGGTGTGTTTGAATGATTTTTAGCCTTTTTAATTCGAAAAAAGTTAGGCCGTCAAACACCAAAAATGCAAGCACCAAAATCGATCACATTTAGTGCTTTGGGCCAAACTTCCCAACACCAAAATTGAACCCTCATTTCTTTAAGATCTATCAAACCAAAACCCCAAGAAATCAGAGCTCCGATATGAGAAAAACTAGGTTAAACTACAAGATTCGGATATTTTTAAACTTATGTCCTCTTCAAATTAGATCCTAAAATTAAACTCAAATCAAATTTCCATAATCAAATAATATCCAATTTTTTTTCAATTTAATAACACAACTACTATTATTATATGACGTAAAGATTGATTCATCCACATTTACCAACTATTTACCTCCACATGAAACAAAAGGTCATTTTTCCAAGCAAATTGCGTCCATAAGTACACACGTATAACAAGCAAAATGAAGACAACTTGGACAAATAGAAGCAAAAACCAAAACCATAAGTACATATGGGTAGTGATTCTTTTCTTGAACAAATATGTGGGAGTGATTCCAAGAATGTCAAATGGTGATGCAAAATAAAAGCTAGCTAATTCTTACACAATTTACCTAACCCTAATAAAAGAATAGCCAATATACAAAAAGAATAAGACAATCACACCTTAAAAGCATAAAGAAAAACATAGATGTCTTGTATAACATCACCAATCCAATGTAATGCCCCTTGAAGTGAACAGATTATCGATATACTTTATAACCGGAAGAGAGGCCTTTATATACCTTCTCATCTCACTTTCTGCCGATTCATCTGTAACAGATCATCAATGATCATAACAAAATTAAACCATCAGAATGTTGTTCAAACATGAAAAATTCAAAATTGCTTACTTCCCCATGTTTTAGAATCAAAAAACATGATTTGGGTACACAAAGTGCTTGGATTTTAGCAAGATTTGATTAATCTTTATGCCAATTTTCATGAGAAAGTAGAGCTTTATGTAAGTTAATTAGCTCACCAGTTTCATTAAGATTCAGCAGAAGTTGATCTCTTGTTGGAAGAGCACACATTCCTGCAGAAACAGCAGTTCTAACAGCCCATGTGTGGTATGGTGCACACACTTGTTTATAAGCAGATGAAGCTGCTTCTTTCAATGAGTAATCACTGCAAGATCACAACAACACCACAGCATTATTCATAAACTCAAAGCTAATTAACACATAGAATATAATAATTAAGCAGTTGAATCACAGAACTAAAAGATGTAAAAGATATAAATGCATACTCTGTAGACAAAAAGTTCTGAAACAACTCTCTAACAAGATCTAAACCCTGCCTAACTCTTCGAAGCTTGCGAGTAAGGCTTTCGGCTGATTGAACCGTATCGGCTTTCACATCACAATCAATCACTTTACCCAAACTGCCATACACACTTGCTGCATCAGCAAGATCATTCACCTGAAAGTGACAATAACGAATTCAAAATCAAAACACAAAACACAAAACACAATTTCACTTCAATCTTAATCTATCCTAACAATCAACTACCAGATCCAAACACATTCACACATAATCACCACAATCCAATAGATTCAGAATTTCAGATCGTTAACCTAGGGTTCGCGAATCAATCAGAATGTTATCAGATAAATCAACAAACCTTAGATGTGTACTCCATCTCAGCAAATTTAAAAGCGATTCCGAGAGATCCAAAGAGCACAGAGATCAACGAACACGCGTCACAGAACAATTTCAACTCCAATTCAAACGACGCGTCCTTTTTGCTCCCCTTTTTGATCAAATCCGACAATTCCTCAAACGCATCAGCAATCAACGCAAGAGCGGTTCCTTCTCCAGCATCCTCAAACTCATCATCATCAAAACTGATCCTGTTGATCACAACACCCACCTCACACGTAAGCATCAACAATCGTAAGAAATCAAAAACTCGATGAACAATAACTAAAAACTTACTTTTCGGATGTGAAGTATGAGAGGATATCCATTGATTATTTGATTTTGCGTTTGTAACGGTAATAATAATGTGATGGATGAAGTTGAAGGGAGATGTGGGGGTGTATATGAAGGTGGCTGGTGACAACTTTTGGGGCCGGCGTGGAATATATGCGCTGGGGTAAGCGCATGTCAGACTTGATTATTATTATATTCTCTAATAATAATTATTATTATTATATTCTCTAATTATTAGGAAGTTTCCTTAGGTTAATGTGTTTTAATGAAACGCGTAATGTGAATATGTGATCCTTATTTTTCAAGTTATGATAAAATCACCCCTTGAGTGGAATAGTGGGGATACGTTGACTATCAGCCGACCAAGTTTTTTGTATTTATTGAGAGATGAAGTGGGTTTACGTGAGTGGAATAGTGACTATCACCCCTTGAGTGGAATAATGGTTAACGAGACGGGTGGGTGTATGTATGTTATTGAAGATTTTTGGGTGTATGTATGTTATTGAAGATTTTTTGCGACAAAGGATGATGGCTTTTGTTGATTTGCTGGTTATTGGTTTATAACTTGTTTGCTGAAGGTTTTTTAATTTTACGGTTGGTATGAGTATTTTTTTATAATTAAGTGTAATTGTATTCAAAAGCCCACTAAAACTCAAAACCTGATATTGAAATGGGTTTTTTTAATAGGTATTATTACTTTTATTTGGCTTCTTATTTGGACTTCTTTGGCTCACAAAGTAACTAGAGACGATACATTGGTCAAGTATGTAGTTAGTTGAAGCTAACGACACTTTGATTCTTCATTTTCTTACTCATAAATAATATTAAGTTAATATTTTATTCACTGAGATATTTGTTTTATTTCTCTATATATTGTTTGTTAGTTCAGCTTAAGAAACTATATATAAGTCCATGCTTTTATATTTTGCTTGTGGATTATTTGATTTCTTTGTTATATATCCTTTATTTATTTATTTATTTATCACTTTGGTTGGTTTTTTGTTTATTAATTTATATCATATTTTCCTTTCATTTCTTAACAATACATATAACAAGCGAATATGTAAAAAAATAATTCTATCACACCTTACATTGTCTATTTGTCTATGAGAAGAAATCATGTCAAAGTAGAATGCATAAGTTTAATTTCAAAGCTTAAAGGACTTTGAATGTATATACATATAAAATAAGGGTGTGCGATGTCATTTTTGAAGACATGAGGGGCATTGATTGTCAATCATAGGGACTCTCATCATTGTGGCAGGCTGGGACAGTTGTGTTAGTTGAAACTTAGGAGAATAACCACAAATTATTCTCCAAAAAGTATTTGGATGCAAATATCTTTTGGATTAAATTAATAAATTTATTAAACATTTGATTTATTTAATTAAAAGTACGGTTTAATCAGTGGACAGATGATCAAGATAATCGTATTATGATGCATAAATAAATAATCAGATGGAAGGTGATTGTATTATCTAATTTCATAACATATAATTTCAAAAAAATTATATTCATACAAATCGATTTACAGGAAGTTAAAATATTAGAACACATATAGGACCACACATATCATCACATACCATTATACCAGTATGTGTATACAGGACCACATATGATTACACACATACAAAGTATAGATGAAATTGAGAAGAACAACCCTCAACTGTCAATTGAGATGTGCATATGAACTGTTTAGTTTCAAATTAGTTACTAACCACCTAATTAACAAACTATGTTTACAACTTGACGATAATGGCCCTCACACTTTTTGTTAACAACAATTAACCCCTCAAACTACCGTAACGAACTTTAACAAAGAAAATAAACTTGACCCGTTGAGTCGTTGACTTTGCACTATCTCCAACAGTCCAACCACCATTGAAGGAAAGAAACCAACCCCGAACCGGTCTGTGCACTAGACCATACTCTCACCCGTAGCCCACTAAAATCTTGAAGTAATGAAGCCCATACAACCGCAGCCTAGACCTTCTTAAAATGGTTCGTGCTAGTGCTAAGCATTTACATAACATAAATATATACTATTTTTTAAGAAATTGATGCATAAATAAAATATATGAAATATAACAACTACTTATACGAACTTAAGTCCAGAATATCATTTACGATATATATAAAACCTTTATTAATAAATTGTTTAGTTTGCATCGTGTGTAACTGTTGCACATCCATTGCCACTGTTGGGCCTTTTCTCTAAAAACCTTCTAGACATGTTTGATCATTGATGACTTGTATTATCACTAGATTTTCCAAAAACAAGATTCAAACTATAGTAAATAAGTTACAACACATATTATCCCATTGACTTTGACCACCACATATAACTTTGACCACTACATATACCTTACAAGCTGCACCCCTTTAAGCATCTAATCAAACATGGGTTCCTAGCTCAAGCTCATGACTTTTGTTATCATCTCTATGAACAACCTCAATGGGCTTAAAAGTGTAAAATCTAGCACAAATCAAGTAATAAACAAGATTAACAACCTGCAACAATGTGATCATCCAGTAAAAATACTCCAACTTTCCCTTATTTAAATTATCATCAGGCAACCAGTTTGACCCATCTGCCCCTTGGCTAAACTTATGCACCAAAGTCACCAAAAGGGTACTCATGTAATTTCCAGCCGAAATCGCCATCCAAAACAACGCGGCCGCAGTGCTCCTCATGCTCTCGGGTGCTTGATCATACAAAAACTCGAGATGCCCGATCGCCATAAACGCCTCGGCGATACCATGAAGGCTATACTGAGGTACCAACCAGTAAACCACTATGGGAACCGTTTCATGCGGTTTATCGATCAAACCATGGGCAAAAGCGACATTTTTACGCTTTATTTCCATGAAACCAGCTATTAACGAGGCTAATATTGATATTGAAAAGCCTATGGCCATCCTGCTAAGGAAAGAAACTCCCCTTTCTACCCCTGTGAATCTTTTCATTATGGGCACGAACACGCGGTCGTAGAAGATGATGGTGGCTAGCATGGAGGTTAAGGTGAAGACCGACATGGAACCCGCTGGGATCTGGAACGAGTTCGTGAGGTGTCGGTTCATGGTTTTCGCTTGCTGAAGTGAGAAGGTGTTTTGTTGGACATATGCTGTGAATAGAAGGATACCAGAGGCCCAAATTGGACCCATTCTGAGTAGTGATTTGAGTTCTTCAACTCTGTGGACTGTGTTTAGTCTCCATAGATTTGGTTTTGATTGAGATTTTGGAAAGTCTTCTTGGGTTACAATTGCAGCTTTGTCTAAGAACCTGAAGTGTTAAAGTTGCATTCTTTTAGTTTAAAAGGGATACAGTTTGACTATTCGGTCAGACGTAACGTTCAACAAACCGTTCGGAGAAGCTTGTTATGAAATAAACGAACGAAATAAATAAAACTTTTTGTTTATTTAATTACACAAACGAACATGAATGTACATATGTTACTTCATTATGTTCATGATCATTTGTTTGTTTACTTGTAATACCGTTCGCTAACAGTTGCTTGTATGCGTTTACGTATTTGGATATTATTCTTTAGTTTTAGTCGGTGTTAGTTTGTGTCGGTATATGTTTATTTGTGTTCATTTGCTTTATGTTCGTGTAAAATATTAATAAACGTATATATACGAATACGATTTAACTTTATTTTATAACGAACGTGAAAGGGAAAATATTGTTTACTTAAGTGTTCATGTTCGTTCATTTGTTTGAATAACGATCGAAAGTCAACAAACTCGTGTTGGTATTTTGTTCATTCAGTTCATTTACAGTTAAAAATGATGAAAAGAATAGACTTACTTCATGTGTTTGGTATGGAGAAGTCTCCCAGCAACAGAAATAGAAGCATCAAGCTCTTCATTCTCATAAAGCATCTTAGCATCCGAAACCATTGGCAACTTTCTCTTCTTATAAGCAGCAACACACACCTGCACCAACCGCGTAAACGGGCTACCCGACGGGTCCATATTCCTATACAACGGGTACCCGAACACAAACGCAACAATCGAGATAGCCATAGCTATAGACGGGACCCCGAGACCCCACCCCCACCCGACATAATCCTGAATGTAAACTATCACCGTCACCGCCACAAGCATAGATGCTCCCATGCAAAAATAGTACCAGTTGAAGAACTTCCATGTGCTAGCTTTCTGCTTTTCGTCGGTTTCGTCAAACTGGTCCGCCCCGAACGCCACTACACAGGGTCGGATCCCGCCCGACCCGATTGCGGTTAGCAAAAGGGATATGTATAAGATTGCTAGTTGGACTGTATTGGCTTCTTGGCATACTTGTCCATTTTGGCATGGTGGTGGTCTTAAGTTTGGTAATATTGCTGATAGTGTCAATGATACCATACCCTACAAATTATTGAAAAATAAAGTTGAGTATAGTAACATTTGTAACTAATTAATGATACCATACTTTATTAGTGAGATTTTGTTAGTTACGTTTGTTTGTTCATTAGGTCTAACTCAAATTATACAACAGGTCAGATTGGGTTGATTTAAAATTGTACAGGGTTAAAACAAAACTCTTATAAAACTTGCTAACTTAAAACACGTTCAAACGGGTCGACCTGCACATTGTTGTAGAGGCGGTAAAAATACATTTTGATATTTTTTCCTTTGTAAATGATTCATTTCAATCTGAGTCCATTTTCTAGTCAGAATTAAAAACTGACGTTTTTTAAAAATAATATGTGCTATACTTTTTTTACCCGAACCCATTTTGCTTAAAATCTACTTGATTCATTACCTGACCCGATCGTTCTGCCGCACTTACTACCAGTTATTAAGGAAAGCTGCATGAATAAAGGAAAGCTTACAGTTTGATAAATAATGGAAGCAACTGTGATGGTCCAAAAACGGCCTACAAATGAATCAGCGATAAACGCCCCAAGCAAAGGGGTCAAGCTCGCGGTGCCACCGAAGTTGGTTAGCGTGTTAGCGGCTTTAGCCATTGGCATATGAAGTTGTTGTGTCAAATAGCTGATCATATTAGTCTGAAAGCCCACCACAGCCAGCTTCTCACACACCTCATTTGCTACACCAACATCAAATTAACATTCAATATCAAGAACACATGCCTTTTTAGCCATTTTTAAATAAAATAAATACATAAATCACAATGCTTCTTAAATAATGTAAACTTAAAAATACACATATAACTAATTCTAAAAAAATATGAATTTATTATCTTTTGGTATGTATTAATTTGCACTGTCACAAAATTTGAAGCTTTAGTAAACTAAGTAGAGAGCCTGAAATAGTAAATTAACAAGTAAACTCGATTTTGAAAGAATAAAGAAGGTTGAATCATATTCGATTAGTTCAACTGATAACTAACTGGTTCAAATAAATTTAACCAAACTGGTTATAATATAGGCGGTTTATGATTAACTAGTCTCACTTAGTTCTAAAAAGAGTGATAAAAAGAAGGAGAAGAAAGAGTGTACCAAATATGAAAGGCATGGTGATGAGTCCACCTTTGTGCCTTTTTGCATCATGGGTTTTGTGTTGCATATCTTCCATTTTTGTGTAGTTATGATGCTAGATCACAAAATACATATTTATAGGGGATGGTGTAAGTTAACTTTAGCTTTTTGTCACCAATTCTATGGCCACGAATCACTATGAATTGGGTGTGAATGAAGGGCAAAAGTGCAGCCAGTAAAATTTGGATTTATTTGGTAGCTCATGTGATAGGTACAAGAACTAGATATTATCATTGAAGGTTTTAAATTTTAAGAAAATTGAAATACTAAGAATTTGGTATTATTTGGTTATACTCAAGTATTCACTATTTTCTAAGTTTTTAAGTTGGGTAATTGGGTTTAAGACATCACAACAGGGTATTTAAAAGTAGCTTTTGTTAACCTGATATCATAATTAGTGTGGGTCTTAATACCTCATAGAAAACATAAAATTAACAAGTAATGAGTAATTAAGTATATAACTGATATATTTAATACTTAAAACGATATATGATTTTACATTCAAGTATAAAATTAAGAATTGCAAAAATCGACGCAAACCATGGTCATCGTTATCTTTATGAACGTATAATAGTTATAACCTTTCCAGTTTCATCGTATGAGATGTTATAAAGTTAAAAAGTCTATTGATAAAGTTTACATTTACTTTAGCTTGATATATTAAAAATACCATGCATGAATTTTAAAAACTGAAATTATTTAGACAATGTAATGAAGAATTTATATATGAATAAGATAATGATGAAAGGCGAGTGTAATAAATGATCGGGACACAAGAATGAGACATTATTTTAATAGAGATGGATATAGTTGTATCTCAAATGTTGTTGGTGATTTACATTGATTAATCTGATTGACACATGGAGAAAAATAGTGAAAATTATTTACTTATATTAATAGAAGTTCTTTAATGATACATGCTTTTATTTAAAAATACAAATAAATGATAAGATATGATTTTCGGTTAAAGCTACTTTTAACATTAGAAACCTTAAAAGAATCTTACTTGTTTAGATTTTGAATCATAGCATGAATGTAGTGCTTGTCAACACCATTGAATAGTGTATGAGAGTCGACATAAAAACTTTTCAATATAAATGTTTTCTTTAACTTTACAATATGAATATTTTTGTTATAAATGAACAATCTGTCTCATGTCCATTTTGCTATTACGCGCCTACTGACCCGTTTTACAGATAACATTATAGAGATAGATCATATGTCTCGTTATCGGTGCATAATTCTTAGGTTTGATCTTGCGACATCTACTGTGTTTTAAACAAATGAACTGTATTTTACTTAAGTATATAATTTTTATATATTTATTTATTTATTTATTTATTTTATCTATATAAAGATACCCTATATGAGAGCTAACAAATGACAACTAATAAAAAATTTGATCTAACTTTCAGTTAAGTCGGCCGATGAGATTTGAGTTTGATCAAACATCTTAAAAGTGTGTACTTTATTTTATTAATTAATAAAGGACTGATAATATATTTTATGAAAATAAGTATTTTTAGAATGGAGCAATAATGCATCTTTACACTCCGTGACCATGTGAGCAACATCAATCATTCGTATAAACATATAGTTATCAATGATGTACGATATTCAATTATTCGTAACCAGGGTTATCTAGAGTTTTAATTATTTGATTGCATCATGACCACACTTATGTCGTGTCATGAGAATCGTGTTCGTGTTTAAGTATGTGACCGAAACCCAAAAATTTTATATGTCTTAAATACAAGTACGAACACAAATGAAAAGTCATCTCAGGGATACAAACAAGAACAACGATTCAACGATTCTCATAACGCTGCCTATTTTACTTGAAAGTTTTTAAATTTTTTTTTTGAGATAACACTACTCTAAACTTTCTGGATTCAAATATTGGTATCAACAACAACTATAAGAGATGTTTAAACAGAAAACTCTTATCAATAGTAAAAATGAACAATCAATCAAGAATCAGAACATTACAACTTCAAATATGAAAACTACCAATCTGACTAACTAGACAAGCAACGATGAGTTGCTTGACATCACAGATTGGAAAGAAGATCTATATTGAAGATGATGAAACTCTTGATCTCAAACGAGAAGAAAACCCTAGATGACGTTTCGTTCTGAACAAGAAAGAGACGATGAAACAAATATAAAGGAGCATCACTTCGGGACACACAGCATCAGTCCATCCACTTTAGCGAAAATCAACAAGCAGCCCTTCCACAATAAGAATTTACAGAATGCACCCTCGAACAATAACCAAACACAAAACAAACAAAAGAAACAATAAGAATTGAATTGAAGTAATATTCAATATAAAATTTAACACCCACCCTCAATTCAATTACTTAAATAAGTCTACAAGACCCAGTTTCTCACACAATACTTTATGTTGACTAACACCAAGACTTTTTGTAAATACATCAGCAGGTTGATCAGCAGTATTTATTTTTATAATTTTGAAAACTCCTGCTAAAACTTTTTCTCTTAAAAAAAACAAATCAATCTCAAAATGCTTTGTTCTCTCATGAAACACAGGATTAGCAGTCATAAGAATAGCAGCACTGCTATCACATGAAATTTCAATAGGAATAGGACAACTGACCTTCATATCATCAAGAAGCTTTCGAACCCATATTAACTCACAGCCAGTAGAACACATAGCTCGATATTCTGCCTCAGCAGAAGACCGAGAAACAGTATTTTGTTTTTTACTTTTCCATGATATAAGACTACCACCCAAGTAAACACAAAAACCAGTTACACAACGACGAGTAGACAAACACTTTCCCCAATCAGAATCAGAGAATCCTTTTAAACTAAACTCAGATTGTTTTTTAAAAAATAACCCCATTCCAGGATTTGATTTCAAATATCTCAATAATCTCAATGCAATTTTAAAATGAGATTGAAGAGGTTTATGCATATATTGACTGAGACATTGTACAGTATAAGAAATATCAGGACGAGTTAGAGTTAAATAAATAAGTTTTCCAATTAAAGTTTGATAAACTGTAATATTCTCAAGAACAGAATCATCATTTCCCAAATTAGAACCATCAGATATAACAAGATTCTGTTCCATAGGAATAGCAACAGGTTTGCATGCAAGCATTCCAAATTCTTTTAGTAACTCCAAACAATATTTTCTTTGATTTAAACACAAACCTTGAGGTGTTTCAATAGCCTCAATACCAAGAAAATATTTTAAAACACCCAAGTCTTTGATAAGAAAACTTTGATTTAACATATGTTTAACTCTTGAAATTTCATCCTCACAATTTCCAGTTATAACAATATCATCAACATACACAAGCAGCATGACAATAATGGAACCACTAGACTTAACAAACAAGGACACATCATTCTTACTTTGAGTAAAGCCAATAGACTTAAGAGTAGAAGTAAGCTTTTCATTCCACTGTCGTGGAGCTTGTTTAAGTCCATACAAAGACTTAACAAGTTTGCAAACTTTACCACTATTAGTTTTAGACCCAAAACCATCAGGAATAGTCATATAAACATCCTCATACAAGTCACCATACAAAAAAGCATTATTGATGTCAAGTTGAAACAATTTCCAATCATACTGAACAGCAACAGCAACTAAAGTCCTAACAGTAGTCATTTTAACAACAGGAGCAAATGTCTCATCAAAATCAATTCCTTCAGTTTGACTATACCCTTTAGCCACCAATCTGGCTTTGTACCTTTCTATCTCACCATTAGATTTATATTTAATCTTATACAACCACTTACACCCAATAGCTTTTCTATCTTTTGGCAAATCAGTGATAATCCAAGTCTTATTTCTATTTAATGCTTCAATTTCATTGTTCATAGCATTTACCCAGTTTATATCTTGACAAGCTTCACTATAAGATCTAGGTTCAACACTTTTATCAAGTAAAGACAGGAAAGAGACATTATCAGCAGACAGATTCAGATTGGTAAAGTTAACATATCGATTCACACCATATTTAACTTTTCCTTCAACAATATAATCACTAAACTTAGAAGGTAAAGAACCCACCCTTCCTGATTTACGAGAATAACCTAGATCTATTGCCTCAGTGCCCTCAGGGATTGCATCAAATGATGCACTATCCTTTTCCGCATCTGGACTACCAGCGGTTAAGTCATGATGTTCCTCAACTAGGTTTCTACTATGAATCAAGGAATCAGCAGTGGGTCTAGAAGGACTGACATTAACAGCAGAGCTATGCTCAGTATCTGTCCTAAGCCTGCTGTCCTGGTCTCCTAATGAACCACACACATGTTCCTCAGCAGGAGAGGAACCTGACTCAACATTATCATCAGAGGAAACCCTAGGAAAAACACGTGACCCACCCTGGCTGGTAAGACCATTGGAATCCTTCCCTTCATCATCGGGCAAAACATTGTTTTCAGAGTTATGGGTGTCAAAACAAGCATCAAAAAAATTTGAATGAGTTACTTCAGATGATGTAGTTTCAGATTGTTTTTCTTTTAATGGAAAACAATTTTCAAAGAATTTAACATCACGAGAAAAAAATATGGAGTTATCATCTAAAGACAAAAGTTTATATCCCTTTTTTCAAAAGAATAACCTATAAAGACACACTTAACAGACCTTGAATCAAACTTGTGATTAGGATTTAAGTTTGCAGCAAAAGTAAGACACCCAAAAGATCTGAGATGCAAAAGAGAAGGTTTTTTATGAAGCAACAGTTCAAAAGGCGATTTCCCGTTTAAAACCGAGGAAGGAGTCCTGTTAATCAAGTAAGCTGCAGTCAAAATACATTCAGACCAAAGTTTAAGGGAAATGTTACTTTGAAACAGTAAAGACCTGGCCACATTCAACAAGTGCCTATGTTTTCGCTCAACAATACCATTTTGTTGAGGAGTGTAGGCACATGAAGTCTGATGTAGAATACCACTAGTTTTTAGAAAGGAGTCAAATTGATTATTAACAAACTCAGTACCATTATCAGTTCTTAAACATTTTATGTTGAAACCAAACTGATTTTTAAGAAGTTTCACAAAACACTGAAAATTGTAAAACACTTCATCTTTAGACTTTAACAAGTAAACCCAGACAGCTCTAGAGTAATCATCCACAATAGTTAAAAAATATCGATGTCCTTGCCTACTAGTAACTTTAAAAGGTCCCCATAGGTCAAGGTGAATAAGTTCACCAACAAGAAGTGATTTGTGATCACTACTTGAAAAAGATTTTCTAGTTTGTTTAGCACGTTGACAAACTTCACAAGGCATATTGGAGTCAATTTCCCTAATTTGAAGATCATGACTCAAAGTTTTTAACACTTGAAAAGAAGGATGACCCATTCTAGAGTGCCACAACTTTACATCAGATTGGTCAGACTTAACACTGTTTCTACACACAAAATCATCAGACTCAGGGTGTTCAAAGTAATACAGGCCATTCACCTGTTTACCAGTCAGAAGAACCTTCGTCCGAGCGAAGTCCTGAATCCAACATTTAAACTCATCAAACCAACATCCAAGCTTATTATCTCTAGCAAGTTTATACACAGATAGGAGATTGACACTATATTCAGGGACCACCAACACATCAACAAGAGTTACATTGTCAGAGAGTTTAAGTTTCCCTATTGATTTTATGACAGTTTTAGTTCCATTTGGATGACCAACAGTCATATTGTAACCAGACACATCAACTAAGTCAAACATAGACACTTCAGACAAAACCATGTGTTGATTTGCCCCAGAGTCAATAATCCATCCCCTATTATATGTGGAGTCAGGTTTAGAAACACCACAGAAAAAATTACAGTTACCATCGAAGACAGTACCTGCCATATTTGAGATCCCTTGATCTCCAACAGTGTTATTACCGAGAAGAGACATAAGTTTGGCATATTGATCAGCAGATAACTGAAAAGACTCTCCTTTACTATCAGTGGAATCACACACAACATTGTTAGATTTAGGTTTATTTCCTGAGACTTTCCCTTTGTAATTCGCTGGATACCCAATTATTTCAAAACATTTTTCAATTGTGTGACCATTTTTATTACAGTTGGAGCATTTCATAGAGGAACCTTTTTGAAAACCTTTTTTTATGTTCCCAGTTTTAGCCACAAAAGCAGCAGGTTGAGATGGGCTTGAAGAAGAAACCTCTCTATGAGACTCCTCACTGGATATAAGAGCAAAGGCATTTTTAACAGAAGGCAATGGTTCTTTGGACAGAATGGAAGATCTCAGAGGTAGGTATTTCTCATCAAGACCCATCAAAAATTGCATCAATCTCAGATTTTGATTATATTTAGACACCTTTTCAGTAGCAGCACATGTACATTTAGGTAAGTCAGTTAAAATATCCAGTTGTCTCCACATTGAAGACAACTTATGATAATATTCAGAAATTGAATTACCATTTTGCCTTAAACAATTAATTTGTTGATGCAATTTGAAAGTAACAGACCCATCTACTTTTGAATACGTTTCTTTTAATTCAGACCAGACATTAGACGCACGTTTAGAGAACACTTGACCTACAAACAGTTCCTCAGAAATAGAATTGAGTATCCAAGACAGAACTACAGAGTTACATCTCTCCCATTGTCTACCAAGGACTTCATCAGTAGTAGACTTGACACAAGAACCATCAACAAAACCAAATTTATTTTTGACATTAAGAGCGAGTTCCATGGCATTAGCCCAAACATTATAATTGTCCATACCTTTCAGTTTTATGGACACAATAGTCAAAGATCCAGTATCACTAGCATGTAAGTATAGAGGATCACCAAAATCAAGACTACTAATCAGAGTAGGAGAAGGTGCAGGGTTAACAACAGCCATAATCGAGACAAAACAAATTATACACACCCAACAGGAGAAAGAAACTAAACAGCAAGGATCACACAAGCACACAACCTGCGAAACTCCTTCAGGAACCAGATACCCGGTCAATTGATTGACTGGCCAAGTATGAAAAGGAGGAGCAGGCACAGATGACAAACAAAAAACACACCCCAAGCACTCAAAGCAAGAAAAGATCAATAACTCATATAACAATGCAACATTACTGGTCCATCTAGCCCAGTCCAAGAATGCCTAAACAGAGAAACAGATATACAAATGCAAATGAGAGCAAGGGAAAGAAGATCCTTACAGTCGGTCCAATAGTATGAGAATACCAGAATACCAAGACGATACCCAAGATACACAGCGGAATATGAACTTTTGATTTGCGGAAGACTAACAGGCACAGCTTCAACAGAATAGCCTTCACTTAGGGCTATTCAACCTTGAGAGGCACGCCAGAGACACGAACAGTCACCCGCACACTAGGGTTGATGAAACCCTAGAACGATGCACAAGACTTCACCAAGATTCACCCCAAACTTCAGAACTCTCCCAACACAGGAGAAGGAGGAATCAACAAAGGTGAAGAAACCCCAATAATGAGAACCCAGCCCAGAAACCCTAGATGATCAATTTCTCAAAAAATATGAATCAACAGAGCGATAATCGAGAGCACATGGCTCTGATACCATGTAAACTTTCTGGATTCAAATATTGGTATCAACAACAACTATAAGAGATGTTTAAACAGAAAACTCTTATCAATAGTAAAAATGAACAATCAATCAAGAATCAGAACATTACAACTTCAAATATGAAAACTACCAATCTGACTAACTAGACAAGCAACGATGAGTTGCTTGACATCACAGATTGGAAAGAAGATCTATATTGAAGATGATGAAACTCTTGATCTCAAACGAGAAGAAAACCCTAGATGACGTTTCGTTCTGAACAAGAAAGAGACGATGAAACAAATATAAAGGAGCATCACTTCGGGACACACAGCATCAGTCCATCCACTTTAGCGAAAATCAACAAGCAGCCCTTCCACAATAAGAATTTACAGAATGCACCCTCGAACAATAACCAAACACAAAACAAACAAAAGAAACAATAAGAATTGAATTGAAGTAATATTCAATATAAAATTTAACAACTACTCTAAACTAAATTAAATATGGCAAATGTCTAGAAGAGAATTGCACTTAAATAACATATCCCAACATTAATTTATGTTTTAGCTTTTACTTTTTGATATAAAAACATCCTACTATAACTGTCTATTGGTTCTAACCCATAATTAACCACAACATGTTTACATAAAACCCGAACTTGTGAACTTTTTGTTAGTTTATGATGTGTCTTCCTTTATCATGTTGATAATTCACATCCATAAAAAGTAAGATATTACACAACCTATTTTATACACCGAATTATTCATCGTTTATGGTAACTAAATTGTCAATACTCGGTAGTCGGTCCCGTTTCTTGGGCCAAATAATCCCGATCAGTGACCAGTCAAAACGTTTTCCCTTAATAAGCCTAAATCCATCAAAGGTCTCGGGTTTAAACTTGATTTTAGTGCGGTGTTTATTTAGAAACGGACCGAACGATCAGTCTGACCGTCCAACCGGCCATAGAACCAGCCCGACTGTGTGTATTTGTATCGTTTTTAGTTGAAATGCCAGGTGCTTAGACCAGAATTTAAAATACCCCTATTTTTTTCTTTTATAATCTCATTTTCAATTAATTTAAGTAATTTTAGAATACATAATTTAGTTACTTAAGTGTTTATATTGTATTAATAATATAAATCCACCTTAAAACACATAGCGTGTTCATATTTTAATTTGGAAATGAATGCATATAAATAATAGTAATTTTTTTATATGTGCCGTCATTTGTTTCTTAAATTTAGTTTGACCAGTCCAAGCAGTGGACCGGTAAAGGCGACCCAGGGGCGGCCCAAGGCAGGGCGGCAGAGGCGAATGCACAGGGCCTAATCTCTCGATGGGCCCAAAACTTTAAAAATAATTATATATTAAATAAATTCTATATAATTGGCCCATAACTCTATAAATTAGCTCATTACACACTTTAATTTAGTCTATTTTATTCATATATGAGTTGGGTTAAATCATTTAACACATTTAGTTAGCCAATCACACACAAACAATTTAAATCATATTAAAAACAAAAATGAATTACCTATTTTTTCCGCTTGGGACCCATTTTTCTAGCTCGCCTCGGGTCCCTAAATCCTCTGCACTGGCCCTGAGGTGACCGGTTCGTTGTCAATTCTGGTTTTGAAAGCCAGTAATATATGTAAGACTTAGTTTCAATTATTCTCCCTGACAAAAGTAACATGTTCCTTCGAAAATTTAAAACATTTATTGCAGCACAAAAGTTTCATTATTTGTTTTAATGACATTCTAAAAGTTTTCATTATGATGAAACAATTGATAAACTTTTGAATTAAAATTGAAACAACTTATTAAAATTTTGAAGGTAAATTGATGTTTTAATCTTTTGAATAAAAATAGTTATTTGTGTTAACACTCAGATAGCAAAACCGAATTTAACTATAAATTTAAACTAGAATAAAAAAAATAGAAAGATCCAAAAACGTTAGAGGTTAAGATATAATTAGATAACAAGATAATTAGTTAACAAGATAATCAGAGGAATTACGTGTCTGATTATCTATTAATGACGTGTTTATTTTCGTTTACATTTCCATATAAAATTATTATAAACTGATCCATCATGAAGCACGGATACTCACCCGCTAGTCGAATTTAAAACCAAATTTTCCTTCGCAAAAAGAAAAAAACATCTAGATAGGACTGCTGTGATACAAACCTAAATGTCGATCGTATGCACAGAGAACAATGAGATACGTGCGAGTGGCAGTCAAATCTTCCATTTTGGTATGTAGTCAATATATCTATACTTATTAATAAGAGAATAACTTTAGTGCCACATGGCATTCTCTTAAGCCTCTATTTTTTTCAATTCCCGCCTAAATATGTATCTGTTCTTATTGTTAGTCTAGGTTCATTTGACTAGAAGTTAACTTATATACAAGAGATATTTAAGAAAAAATTGAAAACTAACCCTAAATTAAAGCACATCTTTTTTTGGAAATTAAATCATACCTGATATTATTTTTCTTTTTTCAAATAATTCATAAATGAAAACTGTACAAATCATTTATGTTTTCTTCATCTATGAAATTGGTTCCTTGATTATGTTTTTCCATTAAATACTCGATTTATATTCAAATCTTGAGAAAAGTTGCGGAATTATTTAATCGACTCATCTCCAGTTTGAAGGAATTCATAGGTATTTTTTATTGGAAATGAAATCATACTCGAGTTTAAAATATTTCTCAACCATCCCAAGTTTACGACCCTCGCGATTTGTCTTTATAAAGTCTGATGATATCGTATTCGACAGACTTCATTTACGTTCTTATTTTGGCTTCGGTTTTATCAAGTTTTTCTTCAACAAAAGGTAATTATTTTTTGTTATATTTGAACTTTCATCATCTGCGATTATGATTTAACCTATCATTGTCTAAAATTGTGTTTTTGGATTAATATTATTTTACTTTAATTTTTTTAAAGGTGATCTACTTCAACAGTCAATCTATAAAGAGGTATTACATGTTTTTACTTTTTAAACTTCTTTTTTTTCTTTTCATGTGTACTGTCATATTATTATTATTATTATGTTTGATAGGAGTTCGTTTGATATGTACAAATTGTTTTGATGTATCTGGAAGTAATATTGAAAATCATATTTTTATTTCACGGTTGGCTTTGACACATTCAAACAAAAGAATTTCTTTTAAATTTCAAAGAAGCCAGTTACTGTTATCAGTGTGTTATGCAATGACAATAAAACAAAAGCCAAGGATAAACGCTATCCAAAGTTGGTTTGTTTTTAAACATGGATAATGATTAGCTCTATGTTGTATTATCTCAAGTTAGAAGTAGACAGAGGTTAAAATTATTAATATTAGATAATAATGGAAAAATAACTAACAAAACACTAAATGTTGTATACAAATAAATTTTTGGATGTTTATGAATTTGAAATATTGTTTTTCATGTTCAATTTAATTTGTTTATTAGTTAAAGTTCTTATTTATAAATTTATTTCATTCGATATTATACACTATTTAGAGGCATAAATATTAATAGCGAAAACCTACTAATGTTAGATATAGCTAATGTTAAAAATTATACATAAAAGTCGATATACAAAATATTATCAACAACATTATAACTTACGCATCTTTTTAAACAACAATAATATTTTTTTATTGAACCCGTGTGTTACACGGGACTTTAGCCTAGTATATATATATATGTTTGTTTGTTTGGCCCACCATTAACAGCCTAACGCTATCTGGAGTTGATGCACACCAATGTTTGTGACTTTGTGTTTATGTCTAAAACAAAAACCTCAAAAGACTTAGTGGGTGGGGATTGAATGGTGGTCAAGTGCATGTTGGATTCAACGCCTCACCAAGAAAAAGTATACAAATCCAATTCGAAGTGTTATCAATTAGTTTCATTAAGGGATGAAAAAGAAACTGAAATATTGAAAACGGGTACGTGACCGGATATGAAAGTAACTTTTAAATCTTTTATGAATTTGGGATAGGTATGGAAATAGGTGATATCGTATACTGTTTACCCAAGTATAGTAAAAATAACTAAACTAAGTCTTGTATGTTAAACTTCCTAAAAGTGTATAAAACAGACTTATTTTTTTTTAAATATTGGCTTGTTAACTCTTAAATTAATTAAAATACGATAAAGTGGGATTCAACATTTTAATAAAGAAATTTATACAGTTATTTTGAGTTTTTAAGAGTTAATCGATCGTTATGAAAAAGAAAAAAGAAAAACTATGTATATCTAGAAAATTTAGTCTTTAAAGTGTAAATATTTAATTTGCTGAATTTATTTTATATTTTTTACTAAACTAAGTCACCCTAATATACTAAATTAGACTAAGTGATTTTTCCGTAAAAGTCAAGAAACTGATATGGGCTTGTATAGCATTAATGTTTATTTTAGTTATTATATATTATTACGTTTTGAGATAAAACATTTGGGCGTGAGCAGCATGCTATAGCTATAAGATAAGGGCCGAACATATGTTTTACGTAAGGGACAAAAAAAAATTGCAGACTCATCTCCTTGCATTGGCACTCGATGCTGTAAAGAGATAAAAACAAGCAGAATAAACGGATATATATAGTCGAACTTACAAAAAATACGATTTTCTTATTTTTCTTAATCTTAATTTTTGAAAAACTGTCCATGAAGGTCACCGACTTGGTCATAATCTTTGATTCAAAAATTCAAATTTAAAATAGAGGGTAATCAGATCAATACTAGAAAACTAAGTAGCACCGACTAAAGACCACCAACAACCAGAATCTATCAGTAATTACTCACAAATAAGGGATATTATCACAAAGATCAAGAAAATAAAATTCCATGAACTGTTCTGAATGACCCAAGAATAAAATGTTGTGTGGACGGTAACCAAAACTCCCCATAGTTATACTGTATCCGGTGTATGAGTTGTAATTTGTGTATATAATTCTGACTTTAATGAGAAAAATTTTTGGTTTATTCATACCTTTCTTATTATTTAAAATGTGTTATTTATGCTTACAGAATATCTACATCATTGTTTATTTATTTATTTTGGTTAAATAATCATTTAGTGATTGAAAAAGCCGTTAATGATCCGTCAATTTAGATGAAATCCAACTTTAATTGCATAAAGTAACATAAACATATTTACGTAAAAGAAGATAACAACCTATATCCGAATAGCATTTGAGATATCAGTTATAACTTTGTTTTAAACTAACATTTCTTCTGAAAAGCAGATGAAATATTTAAAAGGTGTAATATTTGAACAAGTTATAACTGAACCAGAAGTGTTCACTATTCAGTTTCAACAAGTGATATATTTAATCCAGTTATCATTTGACTTCGTTTGTGACCGGGTTCGTAGGTCGGCTTACAGATCTTCAAAAATTTTTTAAGCAGCCAACGAATACTATAATTCTTGCCACCCGGGTAAACCTATTGGCTAAAGGTCACCCATGCCTTGCAAACATAGACAACACTAGTGACCCAGCCCACACACATTTCATAGGAAATCCACTGGCCGAAGGCCTACTATGGTAAGACACCGGGCCTACTTGGAGCATATTGCATCAAAACTCAAACTCATGACCTTTACATATACTAGATGGTTTGATTTACGGTTTATACCAAAACCAACCGTAGAAAACCGTACCCCAAGTGAAAATCATGCCCGTAGGCCGTATAACTTTTAACTATCTAGACTTGGGCGGTTGGGCCTTCAAACAAGGCTGTACAAAAAATGGATTAAAACTCAACCCCAAAATTCAATAATTTAGAGGTGAAACAAAATCAGAAGTGAACTTATTTCGAACCAAAACTGACTTTTAAACATGTTTGGGAAAAACCGGCTAGGAATGACTGAACCATAGAGTTGATAACTTGATATCAGCATGTAACGCAAAATATTGAAATGGTTTGAACTTGATCAAAACCGAACCAAACTATTCAAAACCCGGTTCCAACCTGGTTTTTTAAGTGGCCAAAAGAACAGCTCCAAACCTGAACTAATTTGATTAAAAACTCCAAACACCGGTTTGGGCTTAAAACTAGATTCGTGCACTCCTACTTTCTAGCATTTATTTTTAGACAACTTTATGGTTATGATTTTGGATATAGGTTATTGTTTAAAAAGTTAAGCCCATATTTGAATTGTTATTGGGCTTTGTCTACAGCCCAAATAAAAATCATTAAAGCCGAAATTGTCTAATTCAGTACTAATTTTGACCCAAACAACTTATAAATGGATGGTTATCGGCCCAAATAAAACCTTAGAATTAATATGATTAAAATGAACGGGCTCTAATATCAAGGAAACAAGCATGTGTATGTGTGTAATTATTTTTCTAAGGGCCAACGAATATTATATATAATTAAAAATAATAATACTATAGCTGTCGATTTAAAATTTTTGGGCTCTCATACTATAGTAAGAAATTCAAACGTATATCAAGTTTGATTATAATTGTTAAATATGTTTTGATTGAGACTAATTTTATATATGGTAAGCTTTAATTTGATCTGGTTTTGTTTTGATGTTTATTGATAATACTGATCAATAGCATTGAGTATAATTAAAGTTGTCTCTTATTTTCTTTAATTATTTATTTTCTTAATAGTGTACTTTTATTTAGTTACAACAAGATATTATGTAATAATTTCTGACTCTATCAATTCACGAAGAAACGTTTGTCCATTTAAAAACACATAAACAATGAACGCAACACCGTTATTCACTTACAACAACAAACAATGACCATTGGCCCAAGTGGTTGAGTTAAAATATACCAAGATTTTATTAAAATAGGAGGCTTTGTGTTTAAGTCTCACTATTTTTGTTCAATTGAATCAATTCTCATACATGTGGCAAAAAAAGGGTTGCAGGTTGGGTCATAGTGTTTTCTCTCAACTATGATAAGTTTTCTTTGGATCATGGTCTCGGGTTACGTACTCAACTAATAAATATGATCGAGTGAGTTGCCGACCCGTCAGTAATCCAATTAAATGTTAAAAAAGTTATATGTATTGTTAAAGATTACTTGTTATACACGTCGTGTGAAGTTTCTCAATGCACCCTATTTAATAATATATTAATGAACTTGGACCCATGCATTAAATCTTCCCTCAATTTCATTGAAATGGATTAGTAATGCAACCAGTAGAAGCAATTGATCCCACCTAAAATTCATCCCAATTTCTTTTAATATTCTTTTAATATAAACTAATATCGTATTGCATTTCCATTTCCCCCCTATATAACGTTTATGTTTTATCAATTTTATTGGTGCAAACAAGACGAGTTTCTAAAAAAACATTTCTCGAGATTAGTTTACTGAATTTTAAATTGATTGAATTAAGTTTAAAAAGGTTTGAGTTCAAGTTGGAGCCCATATTAAAGAACATTTAATAAACGAGACGAGCTCAAACATGAGTTTTAAAAACCGAGCTTGAGCATACTCACAAATTCAAATGTAAATGTTATTTCTAAGAATAATAATATTTCTTTCTTATAATTCCATTCATATTTAACTTTATGGTTAGAGCTCCTTAAATACCCTCTATATGCACATACATAGTATTGATCTAATTTCGAAAAGTAATTTTCTTTTTGGCCGATTGGAGAAACTATGCCAAACATATCAGCAACAAGTTTGGTGCACCCAACATTGGTTTTCTTTTCAAACCTTAATATTAATTTTGGATTTAGAAAAGCCATCGTTTTCAGACTTTAAAAATAATCAATCTCTAGAAATAAGAATAAAAAGTTAATCAATATCTATCGTGTATTAAATATATATTATTGACTCTTCCACGATGAATTTTCTTTCTTTCAAAAGGGGTTTGCTACATGTAAATATATTTATTACATAACATGCATTTGACCAAACACTACCAAAATGGTACAACAATCAAATGGAAATCTGTTTTTATGTGTAACATATTTGTCTTTCTAAAGTAGACATATGACATATGAATTAATCTATTTTTTATCTATTAGATATACTGGGCTAAAAACCCGTGTAATACACAAGTTTAATCCAAAAATATTGTTGTTGTTTAAAAAGGTTCGTAAGTTATAATGTTATTGATAGTACTTTGTATATCGATTTATATATATAATTTTTAACATTTGCTACATCTAATAGTAGGTTTTCTCTATTAGTATTTATACGTCAAAATAATGTATAATATGGAATGAAATAAACTTATAAATAAGAACTTTAAGTAATAAACAAATTAAATTAAACATGAAAAATAATATTTTAAATTCATAAACATCCGAAAAAATATTTGTATAGAACATTTGATGTTTTGAAGGTGATTTTTTCATCATTAGCTGATATTAATAGTTTTTATTATTGTTTACTTTTAACTCGAGATAATACAACATAAAGCTGACCATGATACCTGTTTAAAAACAAAACAACTTTGGATAGCGATTGTTCTTGTCTCTTGTTTATTATCATTGCAAAACACATCACTAGTAGGAACGGTCTTTTCTTTGAAATTTAAAAGAACTCCTTTTGTCTGAAAGTGTCAAAGTCAACCGTGGAATAAAAATGCGATTTTCAATATTATTTTCAGATACATCAAAATAATTTGCACACATATCAAAAGAATATCAATCAAACATAATAATTATATGGCAGTACACATAAACAATAAAAAAGTATAAAAAGTAAAAAATATAATACCTCTTCACAGATTGATTTGAAGTAGACCACCTTCAAATAAAAAAAATGAAAGTAAAAAAATATTAATCCAAAAACATAATCGTAGACAATGATAGGTTAAATCATAATCGCAGATGATGAAAGCTCAAATATAACAAAAAAGTACATTTTATTTAAGAAAACTTGATGAAACCGAGCCAAAATGAGAACGCTGATGAAGTATGTCGAATGCGATATCATCAGACTTTATATTAACAAATCTCGAATGTGGTAAAGCTAGGATGCTTGAGAAATATTTTAAAATCGGGTATGAGTTTATTTCCAAAAAAAGATAGCTACGAATTCCTTCAAATCGGAGAGAAGTCGATGAAAAGATTTCGTAACTTTTGTCAAATTCGAATATAAACCGAGTATTGAATGGAAACACACAATTAAGAAATCGATTTCATAGATGAAGAAATCATAAATTAATTATACATTTTTTATTGATTAATTATTTGAAGAAAGAAGAAATTTTGGGTATGGTTTAATTTATAACAAAAAAATATGCTCTAAATTAGAGTTAAATTTTCAAATTTTTTTCTTAAATATATATCTTGTATTAAAAGTTGACTTTTAGTCAAATGACTCTAGACTAACATTAAGAACATGTAAACATTTAGGCGGAAATTGAAAAAATAGAAGATTAAGAGAATGTCACGTCACACTAAAGTTATTATTTTATTAATAAGTATATATATTTAATATAATTTTTAAATTTTAATCTATGTCATTATAATAATAAAATAATATTGAAACCGGTATGTTCTTTATGTATATGTGAAAATAGCTGATTTCGTTGAATATCTATGTAATAAGTCGTACTACTTGTTTAAAAATAAGGATAAATTTGTAAGATAGTAATTAAGTTTTAGAATTGTTCTAATTAGGTCACTCATAATTTTTTTTTTCAATCAGGTCACTCATAAATTTTTTGTTGCAATCAAGTCACTAAAGTTTAATGACTGTTCTAATTAGATCGTTTATAAATTATAAAATATTTTAAAATATTGAAATATTTAATACAAATAAAATACGAGTGACTTGATTAAAACAAATAAAATACGAATTATCTAAATGAAACACTACTAATATTTGCTTACTATTATGTGAAGTTTTTCCTTAAAATTAAATCAAAGGTTCAATCTATGTACAAAAAATGTTTTTTCCTTTCAAATGATTAGAATTCAAGTCTTAGGACCACGATTATTTATTCAAAATGAATTTTAGTTATTCGACTTTGAAAATCTTAAAGTCATTTTGAATTTGAATTGAATTTGCATAAGATTCATATTATTTGATTCAAATATCGAATATCGAATTTATTCATTTCAAATTTCCAAAAAATTATCAATTATAAAAAATACTATATAACTACTTTATAAAAATTTAATAATCTAATTTATGTATAAAAATACAAATAAATTTCTTATTCAAAAAATCTAATTCGTATTCGATTCACATTCAAAATTAATTCGAATCAAATATCAATATGAAGTCAAATAAGGAACATCTCTACTCTGGACAAATATGTAGATCTAAGACTAAGATTAAAAAAAATTATGCAAGGCAACTCGTTTTATAAAATAAAATTTAAAGATATGCTTTTACAAAAAAAAATATTTGATTTGTGTTTCGTAAGTCTCAAGATCCCCTCATTTCAAATTTACAATGATAAAGTCGGTCCTTCTAATTTAAATATAAACCATATGCTTTATAGATATGGTCTCATATGGATAAAATATTTACGTCAAATAAAAGAACATTTCAACCATCGTCCCTTCGCTTTATAATAATTTCAACAACGGTCCCTCACGTTCGGCACATTAACACTTCGCCAACATATTATAACACATAATAATATTCTTCGTTGGTTTATAAACGCCATTACTCGTGCGTTAATCTACGTGTATAACACATAATTATATATTTTTAACATATAATTCTATATTTTTTTCAACATTCATTTTCGTTTATAATAATAATAATTAAAAAATAAAAAACAACTTTACAATATTCCACCGGAGTTCACCGGAAAAAAACGACGTCACTGCGCCGGCAACGTTTCCGGCCGCCACGTCAGATCCGACGGCCCAAAACCTACATCTGTATGATCAAACAGTCCATCTAACGCCACGTATTCACCGTTGCTATAACTATTATTACTAATATTCACATCGTCGGAAACAAAATCATACGCGAACGAGTCATAGGTCGAAAACTGGTCATCAAACCCCCACAACTCACTGAGTTCAACCGAGTCAGCCAAAACTCGTGCCTTTTCGATTCCGATTTGACTCGTGTCCGTATCCGTCGGAGGTAGACCGAGTTCGTCATCCGACGCCTCGAACAGAAACCCTAGCTCCGGCCGATCGCCGGAGCCGGAGGTTTTTCCGGCGACCTCCGGTGCCGGAGATATTTCGTCTTCGAAGGTTTTGATGAACGAGTCGAGGTCGTGACTCACTGTGCATACGTCTGAGTCGTCGAGGATGTCGAGGAGTATTCGTTTGGCTTCGACTGAGTCGAGTGGTGAGTCGTCCGAGTCGTGACGGACTCGCTTTTTGGAACTCAGTGATTCCATTGGGAGGGTGGAGGGTATTTTGGGAATATGGAAATGTTAGAGGAGACAAAGGATTGATGTGAAGTGGCAAAGGAAACGGAGGGCTTTTATAGGAGGGACAAAGTTTTATTATTAGTTTTAATATTTTATTATTTGTTATTTTAATTTTATTATTTTAATATTTTGTGTGTCGATCACGAGACACGAAAGACAGGGGCGCCGTGGGGAATAACTTCGGTCATCACGCATGTATTATCAAGTTGGGTTTTTGGTCAAATAACATAAATGATACGAGGGTGGTGGTTTCAGTAGGAATCTTTTTAAGTTCTTTTATATAAATCTGGTATCGTGGTATCAGTGTTTTTTTTATAATGATGAGTTTTTTTTTGGTATTACTAGATGAGTCTGACCTAGAGCGTTAAAATCAAGATTACTGATTGACATCTCGTTTCATAAAGGTTCATTCAGATTTGGAGATGGTTCTAAACATGTTAAAATGGATTAGCTGCATTTCTTATTATAGAAAATAAAAATATGTTAAATTCAAATCTGCTTTTTGAAGTTTGTTAAAGGTTTTTTTTTTCTTTATAAGATTAAACATCAATTTACGCACAAAATTTTATAAGTTGTTTTAAATCTAGTTTAAAAGTTTCATAAGTTATTTTAAGTTAAATTCAAAATAAACATCAATTTACCCAACAAATGATGAAACATTTGTACTGAAATTGATATTTTTAAACTTTTAAAAGAAAATTTTAGTTTCGTCAAATATCAGGGAGCAAAATTAGAATTAACTAAAAAAGAATAGTTTAAATTTGTTTATGTGTTATAATTTGGTCCAATTCTATGCTGATGTATTATAAAATTATACACCTCTTATATTACAACTAAATTCATTATTTTCTTCCAATTAAAATCTCATTTATTATACGGATCTACTGTATTAATATTTTTATATACACCGCACGGAAACTAAACAACTAACAATAGTACAAGCAACTTTTTAAAAACAAAGATAAATATACATTAAACGCATTATTATTTTCAATATTTATAAGATCACGTTCCACGTTGTGAAAGCAACCTAACAATTCCTAAAGTTGGCTATCAAACTTCTAGTTTTCAAGGTGGATTTTTTCAAAAAACATTTATTTGTGTAAGTTATAACTTACTTGAAGATATTATCGACTTAATGGGATTTGCCTCAAGATAGAACTTAGTGAGCCCATTTTCAAAAAGGTTACAAGTGGGTCCGAAACAAGATATTGATTGGTATGGCAATTGGTGCACATTTGATCATGCTCTAAAAGGGATCTTCTCGCGTGCATTTGCACTAGAAAACATATAAATCGTATGGTTTTTTTTATTGTTGGAAGTTTGTTGATGGCTAGTGGGTGGTAATTGGGATAGAACGTCAAGTCAAAGAAGGATGGATTTAGCCGATTTGGAACCTATATCAGTTTTAGTTGAAAATTAGGTCTTCGGATTCATTCTAAAATGGTAAATGACGATGGTGTACTTAGACTCGGCGTGAAATTTCTTGATAAATTCTCTTTTCATTGTGCTTGTAATGCTATCATCCGGCCAATACTACAAAGAATTGACCATTCTTGCTAATATTGAAGGCGGGGAGCTAAAACTTTGCTCATATCTAACACATTACAAGTGTTTGTTGATGTTAAACAACTCAATTGACAATGGTTTTTCACCTTCTACTTAATTTATAAGTTTTGAGTATGTTTTGACCTTTGAGTATTCTTGTTAAGCTTGGCTCTTTTAAAATTTCATTATGATAACGGTTGATTTTCCATATTTTCATAGATGTTTTTATCCCTCCACCATTGATATTTGAAAACGTGACAACCGTAGTTTATTTCTCATGCTTCTCACCAATTCAACTCCTTTTAATATAACCTATAGATATGCATGTATATATAACAAGAAGTAATTTTGTTGGTTTTCTCTCAAATTAGTTAAATATCCCTACATGATTTCTACCATAAATGTTTGAAGTGTATAGTTAAAACGAGATTTGGTAAGATAAATATATTAGGAGATAAAACTAATGCCAAAAATCTTTGAAGTTACTATTAATAAAAACAAAAATGTCAAAAAGTAGTAATAAAGTTAATTGCCGTTCAAAAAAAAGTAATAAAGTTAATTGTTACAATTAAATCACTCATGTATATTTTGTTCAATTAAATCACTAAAACATCAAACCCAGTTAACATCGACTTTTTTTGGTTTAAATAAGGAAATGAAGGATTTTTAATATATGTGATTTAAAAAAAATTTAACAAAAAATCACGTCATCACTCCACATCAACATTTTGAAATTTTTTTTTCTAATTGAAACAAACGAAAAACATACTAAGCTTATAACAGTCTTTAAAACATTGAGTAAATTAATTAGAATGATATTTAAAACATAAGCAACCTAATTAAAAAATTATAAAACTGAATTACTAAAGTTACCTCTTAATAAAAATATTAATTTTATCTAACTTAACACACAAAACAGGATATTAAAAGTATAAAAACGTGTCGGTTGCGTTTGGGAGGGATTTAAACGTGGGATTGACGTCCGGAAAGTGGTGCACCGTACGTGAATAAATAACCTTTTTTAAAAATAAATAAATTTAAAAATAAAAACAACTATTCTATTTATTTATTATTAGCCTCGTGGTATCTACGATATAGATGCCATGGTTATCATCATGTCGAAACCGACACAGATTTATATAACCTAAAATTACGTGTCTTCTACAAATCGTAAAATTAAATAAATATTTTTTTATAAATGTTTCTGTGGTTTTAAATATCTTTCAGAAGCGCCCAACTAAGTTTCTAAAAATATATCCAAGATTAATATTATAATTTTATATTTTTATAAAATACAGGTTTCATAAATGCCCAACATCAATTTGTAAAATACACTAATAATGACAATAATACTACTAATAATAATAATCAACAATATAATAGATAATTTAAAGAAACTTTTTGCAAAGGAATTTGGTATAGAAAGAAAAAGGAAAAAATAAACCGAATTTCATAAGATGATGTGATATTTGTATAGACGGATATGTATCCTACAACAAGGGGCGTCTTTAGGTTGTCTCGATCAGTCATATATTTTAAAAAAAATTAAAATCAACTATGACATAAATACAGTTGGTTCATTAAATAATGAAAACCACATATACTATATTTAGAAGAATAATAAAGATAATTATACATGATTTTAATCAAATCATATTTTTATAATTATGATTAAATTATTACAAAAAACTCTAACTAATATTTCATCTCTAATATTGTTAGTTTAGTTTTTCTACGCAATATAACAACAAATAGAAAAAGTCCACTAAAAACCAGATGAAATGAAAACTCTACATATTTATTTCAATTTACATAAACACGAGATTAGACTCTTGTTCAGTATAGAGACACCTCCCTTAATCATTAATATACGATAGTCGAAGCAGTAGTTTTATTGATAGAGATGGACTCAATAGTAAGAAAACAACGTCATTTTCTTTTCTATGTTTAATCTATCGTGTAATGGAGTTCAATCTATTTTAAAGAAACCACATCTATATGTGAAATCCCATCATTAATTTCAACATTTCATGTTTTTTTTATATAACCTCCGTCTCAGAGATCCTGGTGTATCGGTGCCTCCGTATCAACGCTGCTATTTTTAAACCGAATTTAATATCCTTAAAACAAAAAATAGAAAAACTTGAATTGATAAATATTAAAAGAATAATAAATAGATACCAAACAAAGCAAACAACCAACCCTTGAGGGTGACAAAAGATGCACATTGCGGGTGAATAAAGAACCTAGTCAATCAAACACCTCTTTGCCCTGTCAATACGCCTTGCTTTTTCCGCTACTTTATTTTTTTATTTATATTTATATTTATATTTATATTATTGTTGACTTTATCTTCTTATCTTAACTAGGATGAAAAACTCAATTCCTGGCCGTTGGTTTTTCAGCCTTCTATATTATATAAAAATTCAAATCGATCTTAACCTTCTTTTTGTATTCAAGATTTGTAGGACAAAAGGTGTATTTCCTTTATTTTTAAATTTAAAGGCAAAGTAGATTACATAATAAATTTAAACATAAAATAGATGGGAGTCGTTCCGGGTTAATCCCGAGTTCTTGGGTTGTCAAGCCAGTTTTTTTTTTCTAGTTTTTCCTGTTATGTACAGTGTCATTTTAATTTTTCACAGTCCATTTATTTAACCAAAAAAAGAAGAGAAAAGGGGCGGTGAGTTAGGAGTTTTTTTTTTCTCCCTGGGGCCGGGGTTTCCAGACACACCTCGTGCATGATACCGTATGCTATAAGAAGATAATCTATTGGTAAGGTGTCTAAAAGTTCTCTTAATAGATACACTTTTAAACCTTTCTATATAAAAGGTTTGAATGGATTGCTATCCTTAAAATAAAAGAGATAACATAAAATTTTCTTAATTTCATGACTAGACAATAAGGACAATAAATGACCCGTCTCGATTCAGCTACTCGACTCGCTAAAAGTGCGAATCAACCGAAGATTAAACTAGAGTCCGTGCTTGAGCATAAGAATAAGGGGCTGTTTGACAACATCTGAATGATTAAGTGCTGAACCAATAAGAGGTCTGAATCATTAAGTGCTGAATCATTAAGAGGTCTGAACCATTAAAAGCTAGTATATAGTTTAACTATTCAAAGACAAATGTCTGACCAATTCAGATAATATGTCTTAACCATTCAGCATTAGACCTCTTAACCATTCAGCATCAATATAATGCTTAACCATTCAGAGGTAAATCTCATAACCATTCAGACATGTGCTCGCGAAACAAACAGTCTGAACCATTAAGTGCTGAACCATTCAGACATCTGAACCATTAAGAGGCTGATTAAGAGGCTACCAAACAGCCCCTAAGGTTAAACATAAACGAACCTGAGCTTCATAAACCAAGATCAAATAGGCTTGCAAGTCTAAACAATCTTCTTATTATATTAATATACTAATATTTTTTTATATTATAAATATTATATCAAAGAAAGTTATATATATTATGTTATAAAATATAATTATAATTATAAATACACACACGTTTATATATAAGATAGCAACATGAGTAATAGACAAATTGATCCCGAGTCGAGCTCAAGTTTAAAAATTCTTTTTTAAAGCTAGGCTCAAGCTTGAAAAATATCTCACGCGCCGGCTTGAGCTTTGGATTTAATACTCTATATGAGCTCGAGCTTTGGACTTAATACTCTAAGTGAGTCGAGCTCGAGCTTTACGAGGGATAACGCCTCGTTTCACACCCCTATTCATGTAACAAAATTATTTTATATTTTTGTTAAAAAAATTTTCTTATCCCTCTTGAAGCGTATCACTCTCGAAGTTTCACAATTTTCTTCCTATGAAGATGACAAATTTACTTATCGGAACCATAGGTCGGCAATGACACATCTTTGAACAGTGTCGACTTATATAATTATTAATTATTTAACAATTATAATTTAGATTTAATTTCTTCTAGATATAGTATGTACGATGACTTTGTGTTGTTTGATTGGTTTTGAGAATGTTTTTCCCCTAACCGGTTATAACAACATGAACTGGTAATCTGTGTTGTTTGAGAAAAATGGCAACTATTCAATTATATTTCCGTGTGCTAAGCAAAAAATAAAATTAATAAAGTTTCATGAAATGATTTTTTTGCAGATTTAACCTGTACTTTCATGACCGTTATATACTTGTATCATGTCAAATAATTTTGTTATTTTTGTCATATGTATTTTTTATTGTGTTATCATTTTTTTTATATGTTATATACAGGGCCGTCCTGCGGGTCCTTGAAAAATTTTGGGCTCTAGGCGAGTAGAAGAAAATAAGCCCCTATAATATAAAGTCAATAACACGTATGTAAAAAATCTATGATACGACAATAATTGTTTTATTAATATATAAAAGCATTGTGGCAAAATAATCAATTTACATACTTAAGTGAATCGTGAGACACTCCTAAAGTTTTTTAAATGAGTTTAGATTGAATAATTGGTAGTGTATAAAACTAATTAAAATGTTAATGGAACCTAAGTTTGAATAGGTTAACATAATTAAATTACTATTAGGTTTTTAATAGTCTATAATTGTTTTTAAAATATATACATATACATACATATATAATATAAAAAAGCTTTAAAAATTTCGGGCTCCCGAGAAGATTGGGCCCTGGGCGGTCGCCCACTTCGCCCCTCCTCCGGGCCGCCCATGGTTATATACACTTATGGCTATTTTATAATTGTGTTTTACAAATAATTATACATAATGTTGTTATTTCACCGATTTGTTTTTGAAACTAATCATTAAAACAATATTGTTCTGCAAACACAATAACGAGAAAAGATTGATTATTAAAATTCGATTATTTATTTTTTTAGATTTAAAACACTCATCTTAAAATATATTCGTTTTTTACTTTTTTTTTAGATTTAAAACCCTCATCTTAAAACCAACAATTATTGTTATTCTGGCGGAGTGGCGGAGGATAACAAATCAAACACCTTTCAGGATTTGCTTTATTCCATTTCTATTTTTGGCATGTTGTTGGCTGAATATATTCTTGTTTTCTTGTTTTCTATTTTGGCATATATTCTGTAAAATACAAGAATATTTATAATCTTATAATTTTATGGAGCATTTCAGTATCCAATGCGAAAGATAGAAATAATTTGCTAATCAAGTTTTCAGAATTCAATTTATCATTGTTTTCTATCAAATAAAATACATTTAAATTGTTGCATAACAATTTTAAAATAAAAATACACTAATTATGGTCCTAAACTCCTAATCAACTTCCTAGTGAGGTGATTAATAAAATAAAATTAGCCAGAACAATATATTCAGATTTTATATATTTGTATAACGTGTTCTTTTGTAATGATTTCTATTTGTACTTTCTTTTACCTGGTAAGAGTATTTATATTGTTATACTATTAGTATTTCACAAGAGTCTTAAACTCGAATCGTTGGTTTTTTATATTTTTCTAATTAATGAAACAAACATGATTGGTTTTTATGTTAAATATGGACAATTCTATGCATATTATGTTGTCCCACTTTATGTTTGCATTCTTCATTCACAAATCACAAACATACATGTTTGTGATTGTTAATGGGTAAGAGATTAATACTAGAGACCGCAATTGCTATGCTTTTATTTATCATTTCTAAATATGTTTTAGATAGTCATAGTTGGAGGAGTGTAATTGATACGAGGAAAAAAAATTTTTTTTCAAAATGGGATAAGTTAGAAAAAAAAATTATGAAAAATGGTTATTTGACTAGAATAATAAGGTCAATGGTAATACCACAACTCTCAAGGGTAATTTCTTCACAATGCCAGTCTCTCAATAATTAGGTTGTCAGTTAATGTCATAAACAGGTATTGCTAGGAGCGGTTTCAGTAACACCGTTAACATTTTCGTCTGCTACCTTTACCACGGTTTCTACTCTGTTAACTCAAGTTAAACATTTTCCACTTTTTTCCTAAATTATAACATTTTGTAAAAAAATCTTGACATGACGCTTATGGACATAGGTTTTGTAAATTAGATGGAAAAACCCTCATCAGTTTGTCTTAATTTGACTGGTATAATCATTTAGCTTTTGGCTATTTCGGATCACTTGTTAAGGTTTATTCTTAGGAACTATGTGAAAAGCTTATTGATGTAATTGTGTTGTATTTGTTAGATGAACTTGTCAATTTATATACTACTCACAACTCACAACTATGGTAAAAACCAGTATATGTCAAGTTTTTATTGTTGCTTACAAATAACATTAATTTTAAGAAAGACACAAGAAAAATTAATTTTCATTTGGGCCCTTCACATTAGCGCCCGAATAATTTAATTTTTGTTTTTGTTATACTTCAACTATTCTTTTTCTTGTTTGCTTTAGATTCTGCATGACTCAATTGGCCCCCTTCTTTAAAACTCATACAACAAATCAAATCATCTCAACTAAACCGAAATCACTTTAAAGACCTCATTTATATAATACTAATTACCAATTTAGTTATCCTTAATGGTTAGTATCTTATGGTTTATGGATTGTAAGTTATTTTATTTTTTTCTTTGCTTCTTTTTTACTTTTTTACTATTAACCCTATAGTTTTCATCTTTTACATTTAACACTAACAGATTTTTTCACTTTCAACTTAAGTCTCATTTTACTTCAAATCTTTTACAAATTTTCATTTTACGTCTCGGTCTAAACTTTTCGGTTAACATACTGCAACATGTGTATGTGGTTTAATGTTTTTACATCTATTTTTTTTCCTGTTTAACGGTCACGTTGTATTTAACGCTTCGTTCTAATGTAGACACATTAACACGTCGTAACTCACGTGCATGGTTTAACGTTTTTACGTATATTTTTCTAGTGTTCTCGGACTGCATGCATACATCCGTAAGTAACTTAGTGCAACATGGAAAATTTCATTGAGAGGAACCAACAAAGAAAAGAAAAAGGGTCAACATACGCTAAAAATAAAATAAAAATAAAAAGCGCAATCAAAAAGCTTTTGGTTTTAATTCTTTTGTTTTACGAGTTTTTCTGGTATTGATGGTCGCTAGCAAATGTATGATATTAATGCTATTTGGTACGGTTTTACGGCCCCACCGCAACATGTGGGGCTGAATACTAGTTTATATCTAAGAGTCAAATAAAAAACATTAGATATTGAGATACATTCAAAAACCTAAAATATTTTAATGACCTGACACAACCTTGTAAAAATCTTTTAGTGATCTGAATTACACTTATATATGGAGTTTAGAAGCAAGAAGTCAGAAGTCCCTCGATCAGTTTGAGCACATCATCTTTTTCTAAGCTTTTTATAATTTTGTATTTGATCTTTTAAATATTAATTGTAACTCTTAAGAATAAATAGTTATAATCTTCTGAAAAGGAAAATTTTGATTATACTATTTTAGCATCGTTGTTATAGTCATTATAGACAAGTATCTCATTGAACCTCCATAAAGGCTTATATATATGAGGCTCATAAAAAGATGTAACATTACTACTAGATTACTAATCATTGCACATACATACATATTGTACTCTCTCATTGTGACCCCGACTTGACTTGAGCGACAAAGTGTCGTGGGGCTTAATGCCCCTAGACATTCTAATGTGTTTTCTTTTTTAATGGTTGTAGAGATGAAAAGCAAGGCTACAATACAACGAGATGGACCTGAGCCGCAGGAGTCCCACCCCATACCCATGAAGCATCTACCTGAAACGTCCACCCGTGTGACGGGAATTTGACTCAACATTGACGCCGGACCACGGTTGAATCACACTTCCAAGGAGCGCCCTTTCACTTAATTTAACCCTTAAGTCCAGTCACGGGTTGATTCTTTCGCGATGAGTCTAACGTTGTATTGTTTTACACTACGGTACGAGACCTTTCAAATCACACACTTTAGCAGAATTTTTGGTGCATCAATAATAGCTAAATAGATTCAAACTTGAGATATGATATTTCAAATTGTTATATAATATCGAGACAAATTAATTTACTAAAAAGCATAATTATAACGGAAAAGTTCAAAGGATACATGATAATGTGAAGAGGTGTCCTTGGAGACACCATAGATTCACGTCTAATATCATGCTACCGATTTTAATGCCTAACGGATCACGCTATTATGTCATCGTCTTTTAATATTGATCTTATTATTTTTATATCATTTAAACAATATATTTTATTAGATAATATGATAGAAAGCTGTTAAAAATGTAATATGATATTATGATAAAGATAATTAAGTAAATACAAGATGTGAAGTGTAAAAAAACGGAATAGTAACACCACTTTTATTGTAAAAGAACGAGAAAATAACAAAGTTTTAAAAAGGTATGTGTTCTCAGTTTGAAGGAAGATAGAAAGAGGATATCAATTTAATAATTATATTTATAATTTAAAAAATTTATTATAGAAAAAATAATAACGCATTTTCCTAATAATTCGGTTTATCATAAAGTCAACAAGCGTGGCTTCAACATTTCTTAAAGATGTAGTTTCCATTACTCCATTCTTTCCCCAATAGCACACACATCATGAAACTAAATGTTTTACTTAAAGTTAAAATTTTCAATTAAAAACTCTGAATTATTTTCTATACATTTTTGTGACATGTACCAACTCTAAAAGTTTTATTTAATTGTAAATGAAAATAAATATTATGTTCAAGGACCTAAAAAGAACTTTGATATTGACAGGTTACGAGAAAATCTTATTTAAGTGTACAAAAATCAAACTTAAATGTTTTTCTAATGCCACCTTGTCTTTTATCATAACTTAATTAAGACCCAAAATGATTCATAATTTGTTTAATTTCGATATACAGATGTATCACAAACTAAGTTACATCATATATGTAAAGAAATGTTTTTCGGTCTTAGACTAGAAAGAAAAATATACTTTTATGGCCTCGTTATATGTATTACAAAGAAAGATATACTTTTATGGATCATCATTATCGCAAAATATATGATTGAGGAGTATATTTATTATATAATTGAGTAAGGTTTTTAATTTCTTTTATCACAACGAACACATAAACAAGAATATAGGTCTGACTATAACTAAAAGGGGTTATCAGTTTTATGTGAATTTTTATAGGTAACAATTTACATGAATATAGCATAACAAGATTTAAAATTAAGGAATTATAAATAAATAATAACTTAAATTCGTGACATACAAATAAATAGTATATCAGCTACTACATGCCAACTTGAATATATTTTATTGAAGTTGACCCATTAAAGAATGACTCAAGTGGCCATTGTAAATCTTGTAGATTCACTTGAAAGAAAAGTCGTGGAAAATTTCATACATCTTTTATAATTATCAACACCGGACCACTGGTGAACATAGAAGCAACACAAGTAATAAAAAAATTGTATTTAACCAATAAATACACTCATAATATAAAGCCATAATTTTAAAATTCAATATCCAACTAATCACCTCTTTATAAAGATGAAGTGTAGACTATAAAAAACAATATTTAATATGATCTACAAAGCGAGGTACGACAAACTTCTAATTTAACTTGGTCGTCATCGACTTATGATTATGTCCTTTAATGTTGCTATTTCTTGCTTATGAATACACATCACACACTTGTCGACTTCATAATATTACAAGACACACCATTTAATATCTAATATTGTTAGCATTAAGAAAATGATAATTAACTAATAAAGTTAAATTGTCTATACTTAAGATGACCATATTTCACGGTAATAATAAGTAATAACCACAAATATTATAATAATGGGTGACATCCATCATTTATCACTAATAATAGCCATGTTTTAAAGCTAACTACCATTTTGTGAGACAAGGTCATATACTCATATCCACATGGACCACATTTGCATACCAGCAATGCACCACACGATCTTATTAAGAGCATCGACAGGTTTCCACAAATGATTATAAAGGTGTCAATGAGTTGTAACATTATCAATGCATAATCATTCATGAACATCCATTCCTCTGGCCAATGCATCTTTCTTAACGAATATCCATACATTTATGTACGGTAATCATCTTTTATATTATCTTTTTATAGGCAGAATTATTTATATAATTATTAAAAATAATAAAATATATCTAAAGTTTTTTTTAAAAACTATAGCTAGATATATTAAATACTATATATATGTTAAATTAAATATATTAGAAGTATATATATGTATCGGTTATTTTTTAAAAGGTTATCAAAAAGTTTAAAATTTTACAATCGGTTGAGGAAACTACAAATATTAAAACAATAACAATAACTAACAAAACTATAGAGTACTATAATATATAAAACTTTAAACGATAAACAACTCTAAATAGAACCTTTTTCTTTTATTCTTAAGTACTATTCTTATCACCTATATATTACATTAACATTGGTAACTAAGTGGCCCATACCACAATATATAACTGTTATAACATTTAGACACCACAAAAGCCCTATCCTAAGATACATGTTGCACGACACGTATTCTAAAAAATTATAATATTATCAGATCATCTAGTTTAAATGTGAATTTTTTTGTTATTCATCATTAGTTTGAATGCTTTCTTCATGTTGATGTGGATGAACGTCATGACTAGAATCCGTTGTTTGAATATCTGGAAAGAAGAACATGAATGACCAATAGAAACAAATATATGGCTATGCTTTTGAATCCAATATGAAGAACTTACAATAGCTAAGACGACAACAATGGTTACCATACAAATTGTGACCATTGTCACTTAATTAAATGTAAACAACAACACAACCTGACCTTCTTAGTTCTTAGTATAAACATAGGTTTTGTACAAACCAAATGATGAATTTGATTAGACGACTGTGACATTTTCTTTGCTTCCCTCAAACTATAAGAGATTTCTATATGCATATACGTAGGTATTGTTGAATATATTGATCTTAGACCTCATGATCATATGTTAAAGAAATATTAAAACTGCAAAAACTAAAATCCTTGTATATGCATGGTTTGATCTGTGAGTGAGGTACGTTACATACGAGTCAAACCAGTGAAATGATTGATTTCTGATTCAATCCAGTTTTTAAAAGGGGTATGTTATAGATACACCCTATTTATTTTCATCCTTTCTATTTCTCTCTATACATACATATAGATACATAAAGAAAGATAGAGACAATAGGGTGTCTAAATAACAAAAAAAAAGGTATTTGTATAACACAACCCTTTTGAAACTAAGAGAAATATTTCAACACAATCATTGGTACAGTATGGTAATTACCTAATATTAAATTATCGCTAAGTTAATGATAATACGTTTATATTGGATGTGATTTGCTAATTATATTTTTTTATTGTTAGATTACCCTTATATAGCATTTTTTTAAATTTTTATGTATAAGGATAAAAAGTTTTAAAACATAAAAAGATAGTTATAATATACATACACCCTCTTTTATAAACTGCTAGTTTATGAAAAACAGAAACTAATGCTATTTAATTATAACATCAAATTCTAGGAAGCAAAAACTTTTATAATATAGTTGATATTCGGACACGTATCCAAAAAATGAACCATAATTTATACTAATAATATGACAAGATTTTTTCTATGTGACTTTAGAAACCACACATTCTTAATATAAATAATTCTAAGATAATGAAGTATTTATGTTTTAGTACATATTCATTTTCAAATTTGAGAGACGTCACTAACTAACAACTACGTTTGTAAACAGATCTAAAGTTAACTGATGATGTTAAGATAACGGCTTTCAAACATTATTAGATATAAGATATTTTACAAAACCAATCATGATAGAATTTTGTACAACTAGGTTTTTAAAGTGCATAAAGTCATTATATTTTGTATAAGTTATTACTATAAAGAATGAATTTTCAAATTTGTCTTAGTATTACTGTTTAATACAAGAGACTTGGTTAAGTAAACAAGTTGGGGATGGGGCTTCGTTTATGCAGATAATTAGTGTCGACTGATTTGGCAAGTAGTGAAAATTCGTATAATAATAATGCCTGTTTGGTGGAAATAAACAATATGATGAAACAAGATATCGATCGTGATAAAAACCACAATAATAGAAACAAACCCTAAAACACACTTGGACATGTTTTCTAGTTTACCTTTTTTTCTTACTTAATAGAATGATTGAATACATATATTTCTGAAATCTATGTAAAAATGTTTCTTTATATATTGATTATCCTTAAGTTTAGCAGCTATTAATATTTAATATATTGTATATGTTGAAGGTCTTGTGGTCATTATACTTAAATTTTCCTTTATAATTAGTCTAACGTTTGAAATACGCATTTCTTTAAATTAAATAAGGGTGTTTAACTGTTGGTTTTTAAGCGAAATTTGTTAGGTTTTAAATCAAAATTTGATCTTGCATATATGGGTTTCAATTTAGGTATCTGGTCATAATTTTGAATTTTTGACTTATTTAAAATCAATGTAGTGGTGATGGTTTACGAACTATGCAAGTTTATTCAAATCCTTGAGTTGAATCAATGAGCTTTATGATAGTGAAATTGAGGTAGCCGTTGATGATTATCGTGCTAGTGGTGGTGGTGATAGTGAAAGGGAGGTGGTCGTCCATGGCCATGATGGTAGTGGTGCTGGTGATTGATGAGTGTCAAAGATAGTTATAGTTATATTATGAAACTCTATTAGTGTCGTTCATAAATGAGTTTACTTGTAACATCTAATCATATTTTGGTTTATAATATAGGAGTTTGAACTATTTAAACCAGCTCATGATTTGAATCAAGCCAGTCAAAATAGTATGCACAATTCTATCTTTGCCTGGGAATCAAGATTTTGGAAAAATGTATAACATCTATATCAATAAACTCGAGTTGTTTAGGTATTAACCCATAAAGTATGACGATTCTTAAGTTAAGTTCTATGTCTGAAACACGTTTATTTTCAAATAAATTTGTGTTTAAATTTGTCTGAAACACGTTTATTTTCATTTATTTTCAAATAAATTTGTGTTTAAATGTGACGATTCTTAAGTTAAGTTCTATGTCTTCTCACCACAATCATCCTAACCAAAATTTTTCTGACTCTCTCTCTTATTAAATAATTACCTTAATTACTAATAATATTATTTAACACTTTTTTTAAATTTAATAAGTTAAGAAAGATATCTATTTATTAATGTTATTTCTATATAAATAATTTTTTATAAAATAATAAATTTTTCTAAAGCATAAAACTTTTTTAAAAATACGAATATTTTAAAATTGGTATCTTTAAAAAGTCAATTTTCTAAAACCAAAAATAATTAAATTTGGGAGTTATAATAAGGAAATTTTAAAAGATGACAGTTTTATACGGTTGTTTTAGAACGAAATGTTTATTTCTTTTCTGTAAAAAAATTTAAAAACAAAATTTTAAAAGGTTGATATAATTGTTTTATTACTTATAGTCATTTCTCATACTTAATTTTAGTAATATCATATTTTAGAATATCATTTTATAATAATAAATTTTATTATATTAATATTTTATTTATTCAACACGTGTAACACACGAGTTATTAAAACTACTAATTAAATATAAAGTAAATTCGATTAAATATTAAGGTGAAATAAGGGAAAGTTAACTAGGTAAAGTTTCCTAACAACTTCCATTGCATTTCCTTGTTGAAACACGGCCCGAAATCCATCACCTACAACATCCAATAATGTCGGATAGGTTATGTAAATAAAAAAATAAATATTGCTATACATACTTTTTTTAATCTAAATTTTACTTGTTATATCTTCTTCTTATGTTTTTAAAGAAATACAGTTCGACCCTTTTGTTTTCATTTTATCCGTTTTGACTCTTCTTATGATAATAACTAATAAACGTTCGTACTATTTTTAATTTGTTTTTTTCTAATGGCATGTAATTTATTTTTTCAAAAATTCTAGACATGAGTTGTAATATTTTTATATCTAAACTACATATTTGCTAATATAATATTTTTATCAATTTCGTTTTAAATACGGATCGAATTTCAAGCCATGTTAAACTTATCAATAAAGACATTTGCAGATCTCATTTGTATCGACTAGTGAGCAAGAACAGCAGGCGATTGCAGAACGAAATATCTTCAGTGAAAACTAACCAAGTAACAGGTCTTCATTCAAGTTAGTCAATCAATCTCGTACATTTTTATTAATTAACATATTCTGGTGTATTATTAAATTAATATAATTATAAAGAATGGAATGCTGAAATTATCAAAGAAAAAACAACAAATTAGATTTATTGTTTTAGACTTTAAAAAATAATTTAAATTATTTGAATGTAAAGATAAAATTGGTAATATGGGAGTTTTTTTAAATAATAATTGTACAAGGGGGGAAATGAAAATTTTTAAGACTATTTTTTTAGGAAGGGGTATGATAAGTAAGAAAGGGAGGTATATATAGTTAAATCCTAAAATCCATCACCTCGCGTACCTCTTATACGCTCAACGCATCCCCTAAAAGAAAAAAATATAGATTATGTAAATAATTTAGTAGAGTAGAAGAGATATGTATAATATAAACAATAGAGGGCGGGGTATTTTAACACACATTCCATAATATTCGTCACCTATTGCAGGGGCGGACTTACTGAGGAGCCATGGGTAGCCTGGGTTAATCCTGAACTCTCGTTTCGAAGTGTAAATGTCTTTCAGTCGTTATACGTATCGGGATACCTCTTAGCAAAAAATATGATACCCTTCAAATTTAAAAAACCCAAATTAATATAAGATTAAAACTCTAAATAAAATTTAGAATAACTTGTATAAGGTATTTTTTTCTTTTTTTCACTTTTGATTTTAATTTTTAAGGTTTATAAAATAATATACAGTTGTGCAAATTGTATGTATTTATCACAAGATGGATGAAATTAAACTTTAGATTAGGGTTTAGTTTGTAATTTTAGTTGTTAGCTGTTATTGTGTATCTGTATACATATTATTTATTATAAAATTAGGGATTTGAAATATGAAGATGAACAAGAACGGACCTAGTGCTTATACAACCCATGAAAGTTTTTGAGACCAACCCAATTATTATGAAACGATCTCATATAATAAGTAACATATATAAAACAATTAGTTTAAATAACTAAGTCATTTAGATTAATAATAGTGGAATGTTATATTAAATTATTTGATTTATTAGTTGACTACGGTTAAACAGGAGAGCCAACCCCATGAACTTTAATATATTAAGTAACATTATATTCAAGAAAAGTTCATTTTGAGAGGGCTCGATACATGAAGCTCTAACTCAAGCTCGTTTATTAGATGGTAATTAGTATAAGCTCTAGCTTAAGCTTGGTTCGATTCGAGATTTTGGCCTAATGTTGGATGTTATTTGTTTTATTTTGATTTTTTGTTTTCTTGTTGTGTGATCCGAATCAACTTGAATTTGACTGTATAAAAAAATTAATAATTAGCAATAGAGAACCTTCCTTGTAAAAAAAATTGGGTACACCGCCGAAGATGAAACCTCATTTCCTATATGTTATTATCGGCCAAAAAGTTTTCATTATTGAATTTATGTATCGAATTTTTATTCATTACTAAATAAACGTACCTCATGTATATATTTTTTAAATAGATCCGACAATGCCTAATTGGCTAGTTCTAGACTTCTAATCTATAATAAGGATAAAACCATACAAAATAAAAAATTAAAAATAAAAAAAATCTAAAAGCGTATAATCACCAAACGACACATATAAACACACAAACACAAAGATAGAAACTACATGTTTATTTTGAACAAAGTAGTTTTAAAGTTTAATAACATCTTTAAAACATGTTTTAAAAATCTCTAATTGATAAATCATTAGCGGATTTAGCGGTAGAAGCATATATGTTAATCATTTTAGATTTTCATCAATCACTATATCTTCCTTTACAAAATAAAGTTGTCATGCTAAGTATAGACCTCTTTATTTTGTTATTGCGTGTCATGTCAATAATATAATGGAACTAATTTTCCTACTTACTAGGGTTACCATGATCTTCATGATCTTTTCCTAATTATGTTCCTTATTCTTAGGTTTATTGTTAGCATCCTTTTCCTATATATGTATCTCGATTTCTCTTTTGATAATATAGAAAAACACAGAGATTTCATTCAAGAAAGTTTTTATGGTATCAGAGCGGGTTCAACACCGCTCGGGCCTAAAACCTTGAAAGGAGAAGACACTTGCTCGTCGGTTGTAGCAAGATGGCGGGCGACGACGAAACCAACGCTACAGGGAAGAAGGAGGCCATTGACCATAATTCACCCTACTACCTACACCCTTCGGATTATCCACGTCAAATGCATGTGAATGAATCCTTAAACGACAACAACTACCAAGATTGGTCACAAGAGATGTTGAACTTTCTCTTTGCCAAGAACAAGACCAGTTTCATTGATGGAACACTAAAGAAACCGGAAAAGGGATCGTCCAACTACATGGCATGGATGAGATGCGACGCTATGATAAAAGGATGGTTGAACACGAGCGATGGAGAAAGAGATAAGGGTTAGCGTAAAATACGCTGACACGGCAGAAGAGATTTGGAAGGACCTGAAGGAACGATTCGGCAAGCAAAACGCGCCTCGTGCCTATGAACTGAAGCAACTATTGTCTGCCACAAGGCAGGATGGTGCTTCCGTTTCAGCATACTATACGAAGCTTAGAGCCCTATGGGATGAGATGGGATCTGTTTTCTCAATCCCTAAATGCAACTGCAATAAATGCACATGTGATCAAGGAAAGAGGTTGGTGGAGATAAGAGATAAAGAGCGTTTGTATGAGTTCCTTCTTGGTCTTGACAAAGAATATTCAACCATTCGAACCCAAATTCTAGCCATGAAACCAACACCCACTTTGGGAGAGGCTTACCACTTAGCTGCGGAAGATGAACAACAAAGAAGCGTCTCGACGGGAAGAAAACCAAACGCAGATGTGGCTGCGTTCCAGGCTTCCATGAAACGGGAAGGTGCTGCAACCGGGCAAACAAAGACAGGACAAAAGATGAACCGAAGACAGATCGCCGATAAGGGAGATCAACACTGTGATTTCTGTGGCAAGGATGGGCATACAAAGGAAGGGTGTTTCAAACGAATCGGATACCCGGAGTGGTGGCCAGGAAAGGGAAAGACCGAAAAGAATAAACCAAGGGCGGCATTAGTGGAAGGTGAAGAAAACGCGGCGACCGGTTTAAGCAAAGATCAATACCAACAGTTTCTCAACTTGTTTGCAGGAAAGAGTCCATCAAGCCAAGGTGATGCAGCACCCACGGCAAACATGGCAGGTAGATTGGGCGAAGGTAATAAGTGGGTTATTGACTCGGGTTGCACCGAACACATAACTCACAGATCTGATTTATTCACCAAACATATTGAAATTACAAACGAACTGCCAGTCACCATTCCCAACGGTGAATCTGTTCCCGTCATGGGGAAGGGTACATGCGACATACCAGGAGGAACAAACATTGATAATGTGTTATATGTTCCTGATTTTACTTGCAGCCTCTTGTCGGTTCATAAACTAACAAAGGAACTACAAAGTGCCGTAACATTTTTCCCGGATTTTTGTGTTGTGCAGGACTTGAGTTCGAGGAGATTGATTGGGACGGGTGAATGCAGGCAAGGGCTCTATTGGATGGACATGGTGAGAAAGGAAAGAAAGGCACTGGCGGTTACAAGAAACTTGTGGCATAAGCGGCTAGGTCATGCATCCTTTAGCAAGCTATCTCATTTAAATTTTGTTAAAAATAGTTTTTCAGATTCCAAGGATGTTTGTTGTGACTCTTGTTTGAGAGCCAAGTTTTCTAGACTACCTTTTCCGATCAGTTCAATAAAGACTAAAGATTGTTTTGAATTATTACATTGTGACATTTGGGGTAAATATAGAACACCAACACTCACGCGAGCAACTTATTTTTTGACTATCGTCGATGATTATAGTCGCTCGGTTTGGGTTTTCCTCCTAAGAGAAAAATCTGAGGCAAGTGATTGTTTAATCTCTTTTCATAAATTAGTTAAAACCCAATTCAACAAGCAAGTCAAAAGAATTAGAAGTGATAATGGGGGAGAGTTCACGTCCAATAGAATGGAAAGTTTCTACTTGGAACATGGTATACTCCTCGAAACCACATGCCCACATACCCCCCAACAGAACGGTGTCGTTGAAAGAAAACATCGTCACCTTCTTGAAACCGCTAGAGCGATCAGGTTTGAAGCTAATTTACCGATACGGTTTTGGGGGGAATGTGTTATGACAGCAGCTCATATTATAAATCGACTTCCATCCACCACTTTAGACAACAAAACCCCATATGAAGTGGTGTATGGTCGCAAGCCCGAATACGACCACATGAGAACCTTTGGATGCCTTGCTTACTATCGCAGCACCGAAACGAAGGGAGATAAGTTTGAAGAAAGGGGGAGACCGGGAGTGTTTATGGGATATCCCCGAGGAACAAAAGGATACAAAATTTATGATGTCAAGAGTTGCAAAATGGTAGTATCAAGAGATGTCAAGTTTGTTGAGGATGTATTTCCATACAACACGACGGCAACAACGGAACAAAGTGATGATTCTGAAATCTTTGAATTTCCCTCATGGTATTATGATGACAATACAGGGGACAATCATGCCCTGAGGAATGATGAAGTAGAGCATAATGATACAACATTTAACAATGACATGGGAAGTGACAATTCCAACATGCAAGACCAAGACAACAATGTGCAACAACAAAGTAACCAAGAAACAAATGGTAATGATCAGAATCCAATTAGAGAGAAAAGAAGTAGAACTCGATCAGTGCGTCTTGGAGATTACTTTGTCGACCTACCACCATCCATAGACACGCCCACACCCGTCATCAATCAAGACTCCTCGACAACATCATCAACGGTACACCCCATAGCTAATTTTATATCTTATGAAAGTTTTACTAACTCCCACAAAGCTTATTTGTCGGCCATTAGTTCAAACGATGAGCCCAAAACGTTTAAACAAGCTGTGCAGGAAAAGGCTTGGAGAGATGCCATGAAGAGGGAAATACAAGCACTTGAAGCGAATAAAACATGGACTCTTGAAGAACTACCCAACGGAAAACGAGCCATCGACTCAAAATGGGTCTACAAGATAAAGTATAAACCAGACGGGGAGATAGAACGATACAAAGCCAGGTTGGTGGCGAAGGGATTCACACAACTTGAAGGGGTGGATTTTCACGACACCTTTGCTCCGGTTGCCAAATTGGTTACTGTTCGAACCATTCTGACAGTCGCCATAAAAAGGGGTTGGGCAATGCATCAGCTTGACGTTAACAATGCATTCCTTCATGGCGACTTAGACGAAGAAGTTTACATGAAGATTCCACAAGGTTTTAACAAAGGAAACGAGACCAAGGTGTGTAGACTCAGAAAATCACTTTACGGCCTAAAGCAAGCTTCTAGAAATTGGTATCACAAATTCACAGGAGCCTTGGGAGAGGTCGGCTTCAAGCAATCACACGCCGACCACTCTCTCTTCATATTCAAGAACAACACATCATTCGTGGCGGCTCTCATTTACGTAGATGATGTTATAATTGTGGGGAATGATTTGAAGAAAATACAAGAAACTAAAACCTTTCTTGACATGAAGTTTAGTGTAAAGGACCTTGGGCCTTTAAAATACTTCTTGGGCATAGAGGTGGCTAGAACAAAACAAGGTGTGGTTCTTAGTCAAAGGAAATATACACTAGATATTTTGAAGGATAGTGGCATGACAGGATGCAAGCCTTGTGCTATGCCCATGGAACAAAACTACAAATTCATAAAGAATGATGAGGAGGCTCCGGCTGACGCTGGCATGTATCGTCGACTAATGGGCAGGCTTCTTTATTTACAAGCTACCAGGCCAGACATCGCTTACTCCGTAAATGTGCTGAGTCAATTCGTGTCTGACCCTCGACAAAGTCACATGAACGCTGCCATGAGGATTCTACAATATCTCAAATCTACTCCAGGTCAAGGTATTCTCCTCCCCAAAGAAGGTGGCGACAATCTTGTTGCCTATGCAGATTCCGATTGGTTAGGCTGCCCTGATACGCGACGGTCACGCACTGGTTATTTGTTGCTTCTTGGGGGTGCGCCCATATCGTGGAAATCTAAAAAGCAATCAGTCGTTTCAAGATCCTCTGCGGAAGCTGAATATCGAGCAATGGCCACTACGGTTAGCGAGGTGCTTTGGCTACGATGGTTATTGAAGGAGTTAGGCGTCAAACAAGCTGGTCCAACTCAGTTATTTTGTGATAATTTGGCAGCTAAGCATATTGCCAATAACCCGGTCTTTCACGAACGAACAAAACATGTTGAAATGGATTGTTACTTCGTCCGTGAGAGAGTAGAGTCAAAAGAGATCGAGCCCATTCATATTGATACGAAGTCTCAAATAGCAGATCTATTCACAAAAGCACTTGGAGCACGACAACTCAAAATTCTACTTGACAAGCTAGGCATGTGTGATCTCCATGCTCCAGCTTGAGGGGGAGTAATGGAACTAATTTTCCTACTTACTAGGGTTACCATGATCTTCATGATCTTTTCCTAATTATGTTCCTTATTCTTAGGTTTATTGTTAGCATCCTTTTCCTATATATGTATCTCGATTTCTCTTTTGATAATATAGAAAAACACAGAGATTTCATTCAAGAAAGTTTTTATGGTATAAAATATTCATCTATTTTCGTATTAATAGGTAAAAATATCCTTTAAATATTATGTTTTTAGGAGTATAATGGAAATTTAAGAAGAGTTGTGAATATCCAACCTCAAAATAACATGTGACTAACCAGGGGCGAAGCATAAGGGAGACCCGGTAGTGTAATTTTGACCCGGTAGTGTATATTTTTATATAAATATCGAGTTCGTCCCCTTTAAAAAATATTAATTTCGCCACCGCCCCCATCTATGATAATATTTAAGCTCTGCCACTGTGACTAATTGATTACAGAAGCATTGTTTTGATGTTTTCACCCTGAAGCCATAACATTTTCTTTTGTTTTTAGCTTATATAATAAGCTATCACAAGTGGCGTTTATAATACACAAAACAATAGTGGTGGTATACAAATAGATATGATTAATTTCGATGCTAAACTTTTTAAAATATATTTCAATTCATTTAAATAAGGTATTGTGGTACGGACCACTTATTTTGAGAGGTGGATCAGGGTCAATTCCATTGCTTTTATTTTCTACAACCAAATCGTGCAGAACTCGATGGATCACTAACCAATAGACACTGTCAGATTTTATTTCATTAAACTGATAAGAAAATATTTAAAAATGATTTTGCCTCTGTTTAGAAGATATATTATACAAATAACTTTTTAGAATTTCATATATTTAATAGAAAAATATATGTTATTTAATTTAATCATTTACGATTGTTGGTCTAAAAGAGTCTAGCATAATTGTTACGGTTTGTGTTGTATGCTGTATACCATAATTGTTACGGTTATTGTTTTCCTTACTGAGTCGGGGGTCTCTTCGGAAGCGGTCTCTCTGTTTTCCAAGATAGAGGAAAGACTCGCCACCAACCACCCCTCCCAGATCCTGCTTTTGAGTGGGATTTACTGGGTATGTTTGTTTGTTTTTTTGGTCTAAAAGAGTCTAGACAAGCTCGAGCCTAGGTCTAATTCAAAAGAGCTTTTGCTTGAGCTTGTCTCGTTTAAAGGTATATTTCTAAGCATAATTCCGAATTTGACTCATTTAAAGTTTTATTTTTAAAGTTTGAGCTCAGCTCACGAGTAATCATTCAAACTCGAGTTTGGCACAGGCTCGACTCTTTTATCACTTAATTTTATTATTTATATATGTTTATTGTTATTTTTACTATGAAATAACTGTACTTTGTATATATAACACGGTAGATTGATGTTATTTAATTAATGTCTATCATATTTTTATATACGTAATTAAGATAATATAAAACGTTCAGTATATAAACAAAAAATTACATAAAGGAAAAGTTTTGAGTAGAAACACGAGTCTAGTCCAGTTTGTTACACCCTATGAAAATCTTATACCGGCCTTTGACAGAAAAGATTATTGGTTCATAAGAAATGTTTGGTTTTTAATATCACCAATGCGTTTTGAACGTATTGGCTGTGGATGAAAGAAATAACTCCACATTTAAGCGTGCTCAGGTGCCAGTAATCCAGGGATAAGTGACCTACCTGAAAAGTTTTCACCCGGGTAACTAAAAACAAGTCTGTAACCTCCTTTTGGATAAAACGAACAATATTAATGATACGAAAGACCAAATGTTACACAGTTCATTATGTGAAAGCTCAAGCTTGTTTATTAAATAAAATCATAATAATATAAGCTTGAACACAGCCTCAAACTCTTTTAAACTCGTCTCAATTCAAACTTCTAAACAACAGATCTCAAACATCTCACAAGCGACTTGTCTCGTTAACATCTATGTAAAAAGTTAATCAAAGTTTTAAAAATAAAGTAGACCGGTGGGGTGAGGAAACAATGTCCGGTTTAGTTAAGGGTCAATTTCTTGGGGCTGTGAATCTAGAAAGAGGGACCCACGGGTGTCGTTATTGGTTAGGTTTGTTAATGTGTTGTGTCGTGCGTTTCACGTGGATCTCGTCGGCAGGGTCCCACCACATCAATTGCCACCCTCCACAGGTACCCATCTTCATCCTTTTTACCTTCTTTTTATCATTTTTTTATTCATTTCTTTTAAAACCATTTTTTAATATGAATGTAAGTATCAACTAAGATAGATGTTAAAGTATTCACATTCAGTTTTCTAAATTTATGCAAGTATATTTTTTATATTATATGGTATGGTTATAAGTGATTGTAAGTGAATAATATAAGAAATTTATTGTTCAATCTGTATTTTTGAGAAATATTGTTCAAAATCCTATAATATTTTTAATATATTTTAAGTGGTTGTGATTGGAGGATAGATAAAAAATAATGATATAGATATTAAAACTATTATTTAATTAAAAAATAGAGATAAAAAGTAGTGAGTTTTATTGTAATTATACGAAAATGGATATATTAACTCGATTAAGATAATATAAATCATTCGATGTTGTTTAAAGTAGAGTGCAAGTGTGCTGATTTTATAATTGAATAAATATAAAGTAGAGCGTGTGTGCATGGACGAAGCTTATTGAGGGTCGGAGGGGGGTCCCGCCCCACTCTTTTTTTCATCCGTAGTGTTAATTTTCGGTCCGGTAGTGTAAATTTTTTAATATTTGTAGAGTTCGTCCCTACTAAAATAGTTTACTTTCGCCCCCTGGTTCAAGCTCCGTCACCGCGTGTATGTTCGTCGCTCAAAAAACTATATTTTTAATAAAATAATAACGTAACGTACAAATTTTAGAAAGAGTAACGCACGGTGCGAACCGTGCGGTGATATCATTTACATGGTGATATCTACTTAGATTTGCGTATAGGGATTAATACAAATACCTTTCATCTATTAAAGCCATTCATGTTCACGTGTTGCATCGTCCTGCTTTTTATGGTTTTTAGGTGAAACTAGTTTTTTACTCATCGAACGTTGCGGCATGTTGTATGTGTCGTTTTAAAGTATATAATACAATCGACCTGTCTCGTTTCCGAACTAAATTTATACCGGAACATAGAGTGATTCGTATTATTACCGTCGAATGAAAACGTATTATATTCGATGCGACTCCAAACAACAAGTACAACAATGCTGTGTTTGGCGTGATAAAATACAGACTACAATCACTCAGTCTTTTTTCCAAACTATATTTATGTCAAAACTTAAAGTAACTCGAATTTATGACGTCAAATAAAAACGTGTTATATTTGACCGGACTCGTTTCCCCGCAAACCTTATGTCAAAACGTAAGAAAACTCAAAACATACTTAAAAATAAGTATGAAAACGTTTTGTTTTGACCTAACTCGTTTTCCGAATAAAGTTTACTTTAAAACGTAGACAAACTCGAATTATATCGATACAGATATAAAAGAGTATTACGCCTTAGACGTTGCGATGTAACGAAAACCTACCATCAAGACAGACAAAAATGATCAAGAAAAAAAAGGAAATAGAAAAGAAAAATACAAGAGAATAAGATGAAAAAGAAAAGGGAAAAAAAACAAAAAGTGGAACAGGGGAGATTCGAACCTAAGGGGTTTGACTCGAACTAACCAATTGAGCTAACACAAACTTGATTAAGAACTTTGAAACATCACATAAGTAGTCGATACAGAGAAACAGTCATTTATACCTTTTCTTATCTACATATTTTATCTATATAATTATATTTTTGAAGAAATATCAGCAAGACCCTGACTTTTTATATGAATGGAACTTTTTCTATAAAGCTCTGTCTCAAACAAATGTCTAAAAGAAATATCCAGAAATCTAAATCTACAATAACATAACCAAGAGAAATTACATGAAAAAAATCTCTTTGACACCACCTATTCAAGTGACTCAATAAGATAGATCATCTATTCCAACTTCCAAAAATTCAATCCATAAGGAGTCATTACAAATCTTTATCCTTGAAAAAATTTCTTACTTTTACATCATTATTTGAGTCAAGTTTTACAGTAAAGACTTCATTTTAAGGGAATAAAAAATTAAAAAAAAAAAACCACCGACATTAAGTTTTAAGTATTAGTATAAACTAGAATTAAGCCCCCGCGTTGCGGCAGGGGCGTAAAATCATGTCAAATAGCACTAATGTCACAACATTATCAGCGACCACCAACACTGAAGTTGCGGTGTATTAGTGTGGAAAAATTAGACCGAAACTTAAAACATAGAAAAATTTAACTAAGTTGATCTAGGATCCGCGTGTTGCGATGAACTTGTCAAACGGGTCAAAATAGACGTTAAAACGTTGAACCACACATGTACGTTGCGTCGTGTTAAGTCACAAAATTTAGAACGAAATGTAAAGCGAAACGTAAAAATGGTGAACCACACATGCATGTTGCGCCATGTTAACTTGCAAAACTTAAACGAAACGTAAAACATAAATTTACCAACGATGAAAAGTATAAGGGACTAAAGTTGAAAATTGAAAAAGTTGTAAGGTCAAATTGGAAAAAGGGAAAAGTTTTGGGTTAAAAGTAAAAAACTTAAATTTAGTGAGGCTACACTGCAAAAAGAAAAAAAGTTTTGGGTTGAAAAATTAAAAAAAAAATATTTTTATACAACACTCTATGCATAAGGTAGAACACCTTATGCATAGAGAAGTTGACAATTAATATATTACAAATTGTGTTGTACGGAAACGAACACATAAATTTTTGGAATTGTTCTTAATTGCTTATTTGCAGAAAATTTATGTGTAATAATGTTGTTTTTAATGCACAGTCAAATTTTTTGAACGACGTTTGAAACTATCAATACACGAGTAAGCAATCCCTAAGATGTGATGTCAATCATCAATACTAATTTTAACGTTACAAGCCCGACGCACTCAGGAACACTATCAAATAGAAAACTTACCACTGTGAGATAACCTATTTGAGTCAATTTTAAACCATAAACCTTAAACATTTCAAATTGAAACTACCAGCTCATATTGTTAAACCAGAAGTCCAAATGTTTTAATCTTTTATCCATGTACGGTCATATTATATTGTTGTATTTTTCTAATATCATGGATGAATCTCTTACTTTAATAAAGCAAATCTATATGAAATCAGTTTTCGAAAATTAGACGTGTGTACAATCGTATAAATAATATAGCTTTTAGGTATCATATATATCATATAACTAATATAATAAGTAAAAGTATTCATATGATTATCGCAATCTTTGATTTTGTGAACAAACAATTATTTTCTCTTGTATTCTACTTATGAACTTGCATTTATAGACGATAACTGAACACGATTAAAATAACATAATCATCTGTAACATGATCATACAATTAAATAGGTAAAGGTAAACATGAGGCAATTATGTAATGTTTGCCGACCTATAAATATTTGAAATATTAAATTAAAAGAATTCAATTAATCTACAAAAAGTTAGTTCTGTAATTGGGCCTACTTTTTCCGGTGGACAACCTAAAGGAAAAAAATAATTCAAAATTAAAATAGATGATATAATTAAATAAATGTAGAAAACAATTATTATTTAGCCTAATTTTTCTGGTGGACAACAAAAAGGAAAAAGAAACAAAGAGTAATAATTGTGAAATTTTTTAATATCATTCATTAGATTAAGCTAAAGCTTAAAATTATAGATTTTTTTATAACAATGTTTAGATTACTCACAATCTTTTTATTGAAGAGCATATAATTTATCATGAAAAATGTCTATTTAAAGATAATAAAACTATAGTTACTATATCAATGGAGTATGAATAATATCATTTGATAAGGATAATGTGGTGGTAAAAAGTGTGTTCCTCAACTAATTAGTGGTGAGTTTAAATCCTGCGGTGTGCAGGTTTAATGAATATTTAATCGTAATAAGAATTGTTGTTAAAAAAGATATCAGATAATTTATATTATTTTTTTGGTTCTCAATTAATTTCTTTTCAACGGTGAATTTTAAAATGAAAAGGGTTTAAATTTAAAAGAAATAAGAAATAATCTTTAATATCAATTTTCTTATTTGATGTTTAAGATAAAATTATAGGAAAGAAGTTTGTTAAAGAATTAGGCATGACCGTTTTTGTTATTTCTTTTGAAAAATTACAGGTTTGATCACTACTGTTTGCCAACTCGTAACACGATTGGTCCCTGACACTAACTTATGTTAAGTTTTTCAGTTAAGCGAATGTGAAAAGTCTAAAATACCTCTGCACTAAAAGAAAAAAATTAAAATATAAATTAAATTAATATGGGTCCCACCCTACCCTCCCTCTCCCCTACATCCTAAACCGCTGAATCACACTAGAACCATCGGGAGACGGAGACAACGGTGATGCGCGGGCGGTGGGGTAGAGTGGGTGCACAGGAGGTTGTGCGCAGTCGGGGGGCGACGACGGTGGTGCGCAGGTGGTGGGGTAGCGACGGTGGTGCCGTCGCAGGAGGTGGGGTAGAGGGAGACCCATAAATATGTTTTCTTTTAGTGTAAGGGTATTTTAGACTTTTTACATACATTTAACTGAAAAAATTAACAGAAGTTAGTATCAGGGACCAATCGTGTTACGAGTTGGTAAACAGTAAGGACCAAACCAGTAATTTCTCAAAAGTTAAGACCAATATTGTAATATAGGCAAACCACATGGACCAATCGTGTAATTAACTCATCTTTTTTAAAAGTAAAAGTTTTATATAGTAATATATTTTTTTAGAAAACAAACCAGAAGTTTTAAACAATGAGATATTAATAAAAAAATAATTTTTTTTCAAAGCAATAATGTTTGTTTTAAAAATAATAAAAATATTTTATCAGCTAATCAAAATACTTGCTTAAACGTAATTTTAAGCGTATCTTACATTTAACATTTACAGTTCCTAACTTTTTATTTATAAATATTTAGTGTTTTTTTTTCAACCCGTGTAATACACAGTGTTATAACTTATTAATCTAATAAAAATGTTTATGTAATATTATTTAGTTAAAAATAATATTAATTATGACGTCAGATAAGACCAGGAGGATACTATCAATGTGTCTCTTTACCTTTGTTTTGAATAATGTGCAAAGTATCTTGGAAATAACTTAAACCGCGGAAAGCTGATGAAGTTGTTAAGAAATTTCACAATATTTATGTTATTCATATTTGCTTCCACAATAACAACATGTGTAATGGGGTGTTAAATTTATACATAACGTCACATAATGTCATCATCATTACGGTGGGGCGTTATGTTTAAAGGGACATTATTATTATAACGTCACAAATCACCAAATTCATAATAATAAATGGGCATTATAGGCGCATCAACCATTACTTATGTTTTTAACAAAAAATAATAGTGACTTGACGCTAATGTGACAAAAAATGTCCCTTAATAGGCATTAATTATTACTCATGGTCTAAAGATGGATCATTTGATAAAAGATATAACGTACATGGAGAACAAACGTGTATTAATAAGGTAATAAATTTTAAAATTTAAAAATGTGTCAATTTTAACCTATTAGCTTATAAACAATTCGTTTGGATTATGCTATACGGCATAAAAAAATCAAATGTGCTAAATTATAAAAGTGTCTTAAATAGTAAAGTTATCAAAGATGCCCCAAAATGTATTTCAAAATGTAATTTTGTTATCATTGTTAAGCCATTTAAACTTAAAAAAAAAAAAGATTTTCTGACCGACCTTAACCTTTTTTTCAAAATTAAGATTAATTAACAATCTAACGTCAACTTTGGTTTTACATGAGATTTTTTTTGGGATGAAAAAGGTGAGTAACAGTATAAATAGTTGTAAACTAAGATCAAATTATTAATCATCATATAATTAACATAAAAGTAAAAGTTATGTTAGATGATAACATATCAACTTATGAAATTTAAAGGATGTAACTAATGATTAAATTGAGTTGACTAAAATTATGAATCTCATTTTACACATTATTATATACTTAGCTTTTAAGAGAGCATGAATCACATGATTTATACCTTACTTATTATATGGACTAGAATGGGTGGGAGACAGCCACAAAGTCATTTCTCGTTTCTTCCATACCTTGTTTTCTAATATAAAATAAGAATATTTTTTTATCTAGGATTTTGGGAATTAGTTAATTAGTACTTATATATTAAGCTTATGTACGTGTTGCTCAAAATCCATCAATAATATTATTTTTGATTACTTTGTCTACATCATGAATTTCTGGTGATTTCATATGTGAAAAAGTAAAGTATTTGTGACCATTTGGTTTGATAAATATCTAGCATATGTATTTTCTACCAATTTTGACTTTGGGTTTAGTAATGTTTTATTTCTGTGATTCTTATTAGGAATCAAAGGAGAATGTATTATTTTTATATTAAAGGAAAGGAAATAATTACTTCTGATTATGTTATTATGACTGTCTACTAGTAATAATTGGGATGAATTATTGAGAATCTATAACTTTAGTTTCCTTATTAAGTTGGATTCGTTAAAGAATATATTTTTTCTTTTGCTTCATAATATTATTGTCGTATGATTAATTAAAATTATATCATATTCCTTAAGTAAAAAATTAATAAAAAAATATTTTCGCCAAAACATGGTATAAAAGGAAAGTACGTAATTGTTTGATTTATGCCAAAAGCATTAAAGCGATTTCGTGTTGTATTAATAATATATTGTCGCTTTATACCATCCCACTTAAGCTTGAACCTTCTTTTACTTTTCATTGTAAATCCCTCTATATTTTATTTTAGTACCTTACAAATAATTACTTTGTATGAACACTCACAAAAGAAATTTAAAAGTTATGGAGTTAAATAATAAAGTTAAAACATCTTTATTTCATAACCTATTTGGCTATTTCAAAAAAAAGGTGGGATGTGCAATTTAAAAGATGATAGCTTCTGTTACTAGATTTAAATAAGCGTAATAAAAGATTAAATTTCATTGATTCATAAACCCATACATGCTTGTAAAGTTGAGAAAAAAACCGGGTTGGAAGCCTAAACCAGCAACCCGATGTGACGTGACTACCAAACCGCTTCTTACCCTACATGGCGAAATTGGTTTCAACGGTTCAACCTAGTAAACAAAAACAGGTCCGGTTTCATACCATATTCAACCCGCTTATTTCTCTCACTCAAACCAATTTCAACCCGAAGCCCCAAACCGGTTCTAAAAGACCAGTTTTACTTTTGTTGACACAACCCAAAGCGGTTTTAAAATTGTTTTCATAACCGATTTGTTACACCTGTGCATGCATTAGTAGTTGAGGTAACACATTCAAATATCTTAATTGGGCTCTGAAATTTGCAAAAGTAATACGGACCCAACAGTTTGAAGGCTATGGCTGAAAATGTTGGATATTTATTAGACACGCTGAAAAGGGCTCTAGGCCCATGATCATTGGGCTTCGGTAGCTATTTCATAATACAAGTAAACCTTTTCAGTCCAGTGTCCATCAAATAAAGATAAAAGGAATAAATTTCATGAATATTGTATAACTCCGTCAACTACAAACTATTTAGTCTATCGTTGCCGGTTCCTTGTGTGAATAGACCGTGAGCTTGTTATGCTCACACGTCGATTGCATGCTATTGTGTGAGTATGCCATGATAACTTATAACATAGTATTCGTAAATGTGTGATCCCGTTGCTATGAATGGACCCGTGTTCAACTTATTAATATCCAATGGGTGACGATCCCATATCACTAGGAGGACGGTTTAAGCCCACGAGTTCATACTCAGCTCAAAACCCGTCCTATTCACAACATCAAAACATGACAATACCAATGCATTATAAGTGCACTGCAGACACTGAAAACTCTCTTTAGGTCCTTGTTAAAAAGGAATGCTTATTCTAGGACGTAAAAACATATATCCTAAAGGTTGTTTTGGTGCTTAAGTTCCGTGCCTTAGCACTCGTGAATAAAAATTATGAGTGATTGTGAGGGGTAAATTTGAAAACTATAATTGTTAACCTTTTTCATTTGACATAATTTCATGAATTTTCTTAAGTTTAATAACTTTTAAAAAATTATACCATATTATAATAGTAATAAGAAAAGGTAGCATTAAATTTAGAAGTGGTCCTAAATTGGCAAATTAATAACGCTCGTAGAGATGGTCCTCCTTGGCCTATCAGTAACTACACAAGAGAGGGACTTTGTTTTCATTCTGATACAAGATGATTTCTAAACCATCATTTTCTTTTTATATATTATAATAAAAGTTTTTGTTCCTATTTTAACTTTATAAAAACTTGTGTTATATTTTCAAATTATTTTCTATATTCGCTTTATATTTTCTCAGCCATAATGTTCAGATGAGCTCGTGTTATATTAATAACAGTATTATTTCACCAAACCATTGAAACAAAACCCTCAATCCGTTAGCCGGTTTGATTAACGTTTATCCAAAACCATAGTTATTGTTCGGCCTATAAATCCCGTCAAAAACAGTGGAACCGGATATTGAGCATTCCTAGATAATGTAATGTTGTACATTATAGGTGGTTACAGAGTTACGGTAAATAAAGACTTGATTCTTCTCTGTTCATGTGTTTTTCTCTTCTTTTTTTCTTGTTTTGACAATGACTTTAAAGTTGAACAAAGAAAAAGTAGTAGTATGTATGATTAAAGGGTAAAGTTGCCCTAAAAATAGATTGTGTACATGTCACCTCTATTTTCATATTAATCATAAAAGTTGCTACACTTTTAAAATTTAAAAAATTACTTTAACATTATTTATCCCCAGATTTGGCGGATTTGTATATATTTATTTTTGTTATACAGAAATACTTGATGCATTCATCATCATTAAATGAATTAAATATACAGGTAGTGCTTCTTTGGGCTAGATAAAAGCCCAAGTTGTAAAAGGCCGGTAGGGTTGGGCTCCACTCATGGGCCATGGTTGCAGGGATAAGAAATTTTGGGTTAAAAGTTTGGCTACTTTAAAGATATGTTTGTCGAATAATAATTGATAATTTTAAGATTTTAAACTTTTTTTTTTTTTTGAAAACAAGAATTAAAATAAAATTATGATTAAGTTTAACACTTCTAAGCTTTTACTTAAAAAGACTTTAGATAAGATGTTTTAAGTAGCTTTTTTTTAGATGAGCTACTTTCAACGCCTACACACTGTTTTAGCGATTGCAAATGCTATAAGTCAACTTTATGTAACCATTTAACTTGGCGTATATGCTCAATAGATGACTCTACTGCCTTGTGATAAGAACATTTGACTTAATGTGTACAAGTTATGATTATTAGCACAAGATCAAACTTTTACAAACCCTTGTTATTCACTAGCTTGAAGTACCGACATACTTTATAATTTTTTCTTAAATATCTGTACGTTTTAAAGTTACACTAATGTCAACCCCGGCCGTCAAAGATATGGCGAATAACACGTAAATCCGCTAATATTTCTGTAGTATGTTAGAAATCTAGATCGCTTTTTCTTCATGAAAAAAGGAAGTGGATATGTGGAAGATTTTTAAGCAAAGAAAAATAAGTATTTCATTTGTTAAAGTGATTAAGTATATTTGATTATTTGTACTTAGGCTAAAAAGATTTGTATCGCAAAAGAGAAGCTCAACTTTGTAATGCTAAAGAAATTCCAACTTTATAATGATCTTCCCTTTTTAATTTTAAGGACGGTGAATCAATATTATACCATTATTGTTAACATACGTAAAGACAAAAGTTAAATATTAGAAGACGATTTATGCATCAATAATATCATTATAAACGTCATTAAATATGCATTTACGTATACACGTGAAATACTGAAATGTGATCATGAAATCACGTATCTTATAGATATAATATTTCTATAACATTAAAATATAAGTATAGCATATTAATTCAGAGAATAACTATTATGATAGATTTTCCTAAAATATATTCCTTTAAGAAGCTTTTTATTAAGCGATGGGCTCCACATGCTCACCATTGTTTATGCTAAAACCAAATCGTAATGCTGCATCGAATCTGGATTAAGCAAACGTAAAAACTCCACCTGTCTCTTGATTATTATTTTCTATAATCAAAATGTGTTTTATTAAGGACGTATACACGTTCTAATCATACTCATGTTTTTACACATTTGTTTACTATAATATTTGGAGGCTCAAACACTTAGTTAGGGTTAAGTTCTTTAAGCACCTTAATACATTTAAGGGTTGTTTTGACAATTTCTGAATAATTAAGTGTTAAACCAATAAGAGGTCTGAAATATTAAGTGCTAAACCATTAAGAAGTCTGAACCATTAATAGCTAGTATATCGCTTAACTATTTAAAAGCAAATACCTGACCAATTCAGATAAAAGGTATTAACCATTCAGCATTAGTATAATTTCTTAACCATTCAGAGGCAAATATCTTAATCATTCAGACAATTTTCTCGCGAAACAAACAGTCTGAACCATTAAGTGTTTAACTATTCAGACACTTGAACCATTAAGAGTCTGAAACAAACAGCCCCTTACACATTTATTACACAAAGAGCGAAGCATGAATGTCACCACTACAAAAGGAACAAGAACTAACAAGATGCTACATCTGGATCCCCGCCAAGGGGGCGTGCCTTATCGGGACCCCCATTGCTTAGGGGTTTCACGTCTAAAAAGGTTTTAATATCGAATATTACAATAAATTTGAACAAACATGCACTCCGCACTTTCCTGACTTGGTTTGATTGATATTATAGTCATATTGATCGACTAGTTAATACGTTCACGCTAAAATATTTAACTTAACGGTATCCAATTACTATTGATATTGACATATGCTTAACAAACATAATAACTAAGAGAGAAAAATAACTATTTCATTGTTTTATTTAGATTATATATTATTCATATTAAAAACTTAATATCTAAGAATGGGGTCCACTTGTCTATTATTGTTCACGCTAAAAAGGAGGATAGGTGCAGGAAGTCCGTATCAAGCCAAATCGTAATGCCGCATCGAATCTTGGATTAAGCAAACGTAAAATCTCCACCTGTCTCTTTTATTATTTTTCAATAATCAAAGATATTTATTATTCTTGTATGAACAAATAACAATGTAAACACAAACCTTAAGTTAGCGTAATAATAAATAAATTGTTTTAGATGTATAATGTTTTCTATGCAATTTTAGTATTCTTTTATTTTATTATTTTGGGGGGTTGCTTTTAGTTTTAGACTTTTAATTACCCTTAGTTAGGCATCTATAGTTTACCTCTACTTAGTTTAAGGATTTTTTCTTTGTGTTTATTTATTACTTCTTTAACAACATTTTTCTTTGTGTTTCTGCTTTTGTTATCTTTAGTTTAAGTTTATTTAGTTGCTCTATGTTCCTAACTAGCATTAAGGTCCCCGCGTTGTGGCGGGGCCATCAGATGAAAAAACCAACGTCGAAACATTATCGTGAACCCATACGTTGAATATTAAAAAAAGAAACCTGGACATTGTTGAAGCACATCGAAACTTTATATAAAAAAGGAAAAAACATTACAAGCCCGTGCATTGCGATGAGACCGTTGATAATATTTGAAAATTTATATAAAATTAACCTTCAAAAAATTAATGTCAAACGTTGATAAGGCGCAATAAAAGTAAAACAAAACACTTTGATTAAAAAAGAAAAAAATACGGATTTAGATTTTATAAAAATTAATTTTAAAACTTGAAGGGTAAAAACAAAAGAAATTGTAAAAAATCAAACATAATTTAACTTTAAAGGCTTATACCTTTATATATCAATGAATTACATATTATGACATACCATTTTATTTTGAATAGAATTTACACCGAGTGGTGAAAAATAAGCAAGTGGTCACAGTCTATTCGAAATTATAAAACATATAAAGAAAAGAAAGAAGTTGAGTGCGTAAAAAATGCAAATACATAAGTAGTAGCGTAAAATATACATATAGTTAAATTTAAACGGGTAAAAATAAAACTTTTAATGGCTTAAATGTAGTTACAACAATTCTTTGCATTGTACACGTGCAGTTCACTACATTTGATTTCGTATTAAGCACCACATCAACTTATGTACCATTTACTTCTATGTTAACAACAATGAAATTTCTTGTGCTAATGCCACGTGGGTTTAAGCATTGTTGTATTGTACATTCTTAGTGCTTTAGGTACTTGTATATTACTGTTAATCCAGTTCATATTTGTAGATATATATAATGTAGCCTCTTTGCAAGCCGATGGTCTTTTTAGAAGTGATTTTTTTTATTATCTTGGGTAGAGGTAAGTCTTGTCCACATCTTACTTTCCCCAGAACCCATTATATTAGTGGAAACTTTAATGAGTATGTTTATTTTATTTACTATTATCTTTTTTATCATAATGGAAATGCTAAATAATGAAAAAAAAAACAATCATCACTATATCTATTGCCAGCATAAAATATAACCGTTGGCATATTAAATACAAATCTTTATATTAAGTTGAGAGTTAAGCTTAGCCGTGTAAAGTCCTTAAAATGCTTTTAGAAGCGGAACTTGTTGATGATTAATCTCAGTCGAGCGGTTGTGTTTGAGGGGTGGGTTGGTGGTGGTTTTTGCAAGGATGTATTAGGCGGTTTTAAGAGATGGGTTAGTGGGGTGGGTTGGTGGTGGTTTATGCAAGGATGTATTAGGCGGTTTTAAGAGATGGGTTAGTGGGGTGGTGTGGGTAACTAACGACTTGTGTGTATAAAAGGAGCTTACCAACATTGACAAAAAAACATCTAAAGCCCTTCACTATAACACCGACTATCACTGAACCGATACGAAGCTCTGAACGTAAGTTACTATATGAGTTCAATTAACTATTTAATTATCTTTTATTGTTTTAACATTTCCATTGGGTTTGTATCCTAAACTCTCATGTCTAAGGTTATTTAATACTTCTTACCTATATGTGATGGTTGTCATGTTATCATCCCTCATTTACTGTTTAATTATGTTAGCTATTTGTAGTTTGATCTTAAACTAGATATGTCACCTGTCGCGTTGCGATGGAAATTTCGCAATGATCTTAAATATCATAACGGACAAATTCCACAATGATCTCAAATATCATAACGGGACACCAAAACATTTACCAGGAACGGTTATTCTGACGTAGACCTAAAGACATTAACTTACCTAATTACAAACACATGTCACAATAATGTCTATACTTTTAGAAAACTTAAAACAAAACAAAAAACAAAACAAAACAAAACAAAAAAAGCACAAAAATCTGGCCGTCGACGGCGCCACGATCCCGAGTATCGAAACACAAATAAAAAATCTTTTGTCGTAAAATCCTAAAGCGTACCCATTTATAAAAGCAAATATCACTTGGTAGTAAAATCTGAAAATGCACTTCGTTATAAAAACCGCTCTCCATCATAAAAGCGGTTGTCACTCCGCCGTAAAGCCCGAAATCATACTCCGTTGTACAAATAAGTTTGAAAAGACTGGATACAAACGCGGATGCAATAATGAAATTTAACAAACAACAAAATAAACAACTTAAAAGAAACTTTTCAAACCAAAATAAAAATACCTAGAGTTTCAGGGTTAAAATAGAAAAAACAAAAGTTTACTATTTATCAAAACTTTCAATTCATATATAGATAATGAGAAAAACGAGTTCTTTAGAATGCACTTCACAAGTTCGTGTTATTTTGACATGAAGGTATCGGGCCAACAACTATTTAATTTAGAAGGAAAGGGCTATGCTTAACCTTGTCATAAACTTACAAAACAAGCATCTATAATTCATATAACGTGGGAAGAATAACCTAAGTGGCTGTATGATTTGCGCAATTTGTTGGAATTAGAATTGGATTTGGAATTTGAATTGGAATTCAAACGAATTATATTTAGAGTTTGATATTTTCCATAGGATTTAGAATTAAAAAGAATTAGAATCTATAAATACAATTTAAATTCCAAATACATTTATAGTGACAAAACACTTATAAGGAAATTGAAATTTAGCACCCGTTACAAACAGCCACCACCTAAATGACCACCGATAATCACCGCTACATACCACCGCCGACAATCGATCGCGACCACCAACCGCGTCCGTTGTCGAAAACCAACCGTACCCCACTGCCGCCACAAACCGATAACGCCCGTCGTCAAGATACGGTTCGGCAGCGGAGGTCAGCGACAGTCGACGGTTAGGGGTGGCGACAGTCGGGGCCAACTGTGGGCGGTCAGAGGCGGACGGCGGGCGGGGTTGTGCGGCGGTCGGTGGGCACCGACGGTCGGGTCGAGGGCGGTGGCGGTCGGGGTCAGAGACGGACGGCGGCGGTCGGGAGTGGACGGTGACAGTCGGCGGTCGGGGGTGGGGATCGGTAGACGTTGGCGGTGGTCGGTGTCCGGGGGGCAGTGGTCCGCGGTCGAGGTCGTTGGTAGTGTCGGTTGGCGGTTGGCGGGGTGGTAGGTGGTGGAGACTGGAGTCGGTGAAATTTGAAATCATTCAAATATTTTGAAATCCTTCATTTGAAAGAATTTGAGGGAACTAATTTCAATTCAAATTCTAATTTATTTTTCAACCAAACACGATGATCAATAAAATTCAGATTCTAAATTCATTGAATTCGTGAATGCAAAAATCCTCTAAGCCTCTAAAACTATTTTGTTAGCCTACTCGACTTTCTTATCTACGGCCTTGTTACTTACTACTCAAGACTCGGCTTTTGATTCGAAAGTAAAAATCCAGCTTAGAATTATTATATTTGTATGATGATGTTAAATGTATTTGAATCGAATAAACATACAAATGCGATTTGTCTGACGTACCTGAAATTATGAATGAAGAAGATGACTACCAAACAAAACTCATAAAAGTAATTCCAAAAACAGTAGTTCAATTGTTTATGGCTTTAATTGGGTCTCTTGTATTTTATGTGCAGTGCACAAACGTCATGGAGGTCTAGCATTTGAAACACACTTTTCTTGTTCTCATTTTTGCCCTTCATTTGTTTTAGGAAATGGTATATAAAACATACTAGAAGGTTCACACTTTGAATTGAAAGATTGAAAACCTTATATTATCGTCTTTAAAGGCACATGTTGTGATGATATATAATTTCATCCAGAATAGTGTTTGAAGGTTCACACTTTGAATTGAAAGATCACCCAATTTGCATGTTTAAAAACATTTTATATATGTTTATTACATGAACTTCATATTTATATCACAAGTGACTAATTTCATAAAACACAAATTTTACATGATTTGAACAACTTTCATACATGACTAATTATGGGTGTTCATAAAACTGTTGAAATCGATCAAACGGAAACAAGTTCACCGCCTTGGGTGATTTAAAAAGTACACTGTTTGCTTTTTACGACTTTTTAATTTTACGATTTGAAATGAACCACTTATGTAAAGTCAACCGATTGTTTGACATTTATTATTTATTACTTTGTTTTAGAAATATATAGTTATGGATACGTATTATATACTCATAAACATTTTACCATTTCAAAATAAAACTGTTAAACTGTTAAAATCAATCTATCCAAGTCATGGTTTTGAAAACTGGACCGGACCGGTTAAACCAGGAACCGGACTTGTTAAACCGGTTTTTCTATATAATTTTTTATTTTTTTTTAATTTTTACATATATTTATAAAAATAAATATATTTTTATCCGGTCCTTATATACGGTCCGATCGGTTAAACCAGTCCGACCAACAGACCGGTAAGACGTCCGGTTCATTGTCCGGTCCGGTTATAAAAACATTTATCCAAGTATCCAACCCCTCTTACCAAGCTAGCTGGTTTAACATATCATTTACAAAACCATAGCTAACGGGTGAACATAACATCATATTAATTAATATTTAAAACCTAAATCACTAAAAAGAAGCTAAATCGTGAAAATGTGGTGGTACGAAAATCGAAATAAGAAGCGGAAGTAAATACAAGCCCTAATTTCATCAACCCAATCTCCCCACAATCAAAGCTAGTCCCCATGTGGACCATGGCCCAGCCGGTGGGACCAGTGGTCACATGAACTTTTAACACACCCACTCACCACTTAATCTTATCACTTCCCTCCATTTTGCCTATATATTTACACCACCAACTGCACCACCCTCCATCACCGCTCAAAACCACCATGGTGTCCTCTCATCTGACACCCATTTTTCACCTCAAAACATTTCTTCTTCTTCTTTTTATTATTATTATATCTTCATGTGTGCCGTCGGAATCTACTCCGACGGCACCCATGAAGATCGGTAATGGGTACCGGTTAGTATCGCTTCAAGAGTCGCCGGATGGTGGGCTCGTTGGACACCTTCAGGTTAACCGGAAGAACAATGTTTATGGCCCTGATATCCCACATTTGCAGTTGTACATCAAGTAAGCTTCTTTTTTTTATTTTTCATTTATTACCCTTTAACTACACTAAGTACTATGCTATTTTGGAAGCTTTTTAGACTTTTGCTTGAAAATAGTTTCTATTGTGCTTCACTTATAGACAATGGTATGGTATACAATCGAACGGGACAATAGACTAGACGCTTGTTAGTTTCACTAGTCGAACCGGTTGAGCCAGATTTAAAAACGAAAGAACTCATAGATTATCTAAAAGTTAACGTATAAATATATAATGGATATAAAATATAAAATAAAATGTAACAATACGTTGTTTTTGGATGTATTTGTAGCATTAACAAATTATGAAGCTTTAAATAAACAAAATATGCCCTTTAAAAAGTTGAAAATAAATGAATAAATGATATTTTAAATTTTAAAAGAGAACCAAAAAAAGGGTTGAAAGAAACTTGAACAGTCTCGTATGGAAGTATGGAGAGAAATAATTTTTTTTAGGTGGAGCAAACTCGATATACATAAAAAAAATTTACATTAGCGAGCTAAAATTTTATACTGCCGGCCCAAAAGTTAACACTACTAACGAAAAGATAGGGGATGATGGCCACTTCTGGCCCCTATTATCCTTCGGCTATGACCGTGGTCAAATGAAAACGGTTTAACTATACACAACAGAGGACCCCATATATGTGTCCGGTTATTATTGTGGTTCCAAAAACACTAGCTTATGTATAAAGGGTATGTTATAGATACATATGTATAATGATTATTTTAGAGGACCTTATATTTCATATAAATACATAAAGAAATAGAGACAATAAAATGTTTAAATAAAAAAATGTTTGTATAACACAATCCTATGTATAATGATTACTTTAGACAGCTTTGTTAAAAGTGTATTTAGTAGGGTCTAAAATGGTTGGTGTAACTTTCTAAAAGGAGCAATTAACCCATTATCACTAAACTTTACAAAACTTTCTATAATTTCAATTTCAGGCATGAAACCGACGACCGATTGCGTGTACACATCACCGACGCACAGAAGCAACGATGGGAAGTACCGTACAACCTCCTCCCCAGAGACCACCCACCAACGCCGTCGCAACAACCCCAACTCCGCCACCGGAAAAACCCCATCGCCGCCGCAGAGTTCGCCGCCGGCGAACTAATCTTCAGCTACATCTCAAAGCCCTTCTCATTCGCCGTCAGACGAAAATCCAACGGTCAAACCATCTTCAACTCCACCGCCGACGAATCCTCACCGTTCAATTCACTAGTCTTCAAAGACCAATACCTCGAGATCTCAACATCTTTACCAAAAGATGCATCATTGTACGGTTTGGGGGAAAATTCACAGCCCCACGGGATCAAATTGTACCCGAATGACCCGTATACGCTGTGGACGACGGACCAATCAGCGATCAATTTGAATATGGATCTTTACGGGTCGCACCCGGTGTATATGGATATGAGGAATGTGGGTGGTGAAGCGTATGCTCATGGGGTTTTACTGTTGAATAGTAATGGTATGGATGTGTTTTACCGAGGGAATTCGTTGACGTATAAGGTTATTGGGGGCGTTTTGGACTTTTACTTCTTTGCGGGCCCGTCTCCGCTCGCGGTCGTGGATCAGTACACTCAGCTCATTGGCCGGCCCGCGCCTATGCCGTATTGGTCCCTCGGTTAGTAGCACGTGACACCTTCGAGCTTTTTAGTCAGGGTTATTATAAAATTATTTTATGAAAGAAGTTAAAATACCAAGAAATTAATTTAACAATGTTATCTTTTCTGTGTAAAGTTTTTATTGGTACCCACACAGTTGCATAAAAAAGTGAAAAAGATAATCTTTTTACAAATCTTTTGGTTTTATCGAGTGTACTCTAGTGGTCGGAAATCGGAATCTTATGTAAAAATTCTCTAAAATATTATTTCGGTTTTTTAATGATATGATGTTTTATGTTATACAGGATTTCACCAATGTAGATGGGGTTACCATAATCTTTCTGTAGTCGAAGATGTCGTGGAGAATTACAAAAAAGCTAATATCCCGCTAGACGTTATTTGGAACGACGACGATCACATGGATGGACACAAAGATTTCACTCTCAACCCGAACGCTTACCCACGAGCCAAACTACTTGATTTCCTGCAACGGATACATGCTCGTGGCATGAAGTACATTGTTATTATTGACCCTGGGATCGGTGTAAACACGTCTTATGGGACATACCAAAGAGGTATTGCAAAAGACGTGTTTATTAAATATGAGGGCAAACCTTATTTGGCTCAGGTTTGGCCCGGGGCTGTTAACTTTCCGGATTTTCTTAACCCCGCCACTGTTGCGTGGTGGGGAGATGAAGTCCGGAGGTTTCATGAGCTCGTCCCTGTGGACGGGCTATGGATTGACATGAACGAGGCTTCAAATTTTTGTTCTGGTTTGTGCACGATTCCCAAAGGGAAGCAGTGCCCAACCGGAACCGGGCCTGGTTGGGTATGTTGTTTGGATTGCAAGAATATAACAAATACGAAATGGGATGATCCTCCTTATAAGATTAATGCGTCGGGCACGCATGTTCCTATCGGGTACAAGACTATTGCTACGAGTGCGGTTCATTATAATGGTGTTCGAGAGTATGATGCTCATAGTATTTATGGGTTTTCTCATGCCGTTGCAACTCACAAGGCGCTTCAGGGGCTTCAAGGGAAGCGTCCATTTATTTTGTCCCGATCCACGTTTGTTGGATCGGGGCATTACACTGCTCACTGGACCGGTGACAATCAAGGCACATGGAATGATATTAAGTACTCAATATATACCATGTTGAATTTTGGGATTTTTGGTATTCCTATGGTTGGGTCGGATATATGCGGGTTTTACCCACAACCAACCGAAGAACTATGCAACCGTTGGATAGAATTGGGCGCGTTTTACCCGTTTTCAAGAGACCATGCTAACTACTACTCTCCAAGACAAGAGCTTTACCAATGGGAAACGGTAGCAACATCGGCTCGTAATGCTTTAGGCATGCGGTACAAGCTGCTTCCTTACTTGTACACGTTGACTTACGAGGCGCACACCACTGGTGCACCCATCGCTCGCCCCCTCTTTTTCTCATTCCCAAACATCCCCGAGTTGTATGGGCTAAGCACACAATTCTTGCTTGGCGAGAGTCTAATGGTCTCACCAGTCCTTGACCAGGGTCGAACCAACGTGTCAGCCGTGTTCCCTCCTGGAACATGGTACAGTCTGTTCGACCCTAGTCAAGCAATCATCTCAAAAGGAACCCAAACATTCACCCTAGATGCTCCTTTGCACGTGATCAATGTCCATCTATATCAAAACACCATTCTTCCAATGCAAAGGGGAGGAATGATATCCAAAGAAGCAAGAATGACACCATTTACCCTTATAGTTACATTCCCCGCTGGCGCCACTGACGCCAAAGCGAAAGGAAAGCTTTTCCTTGACGATGACGAGTTGCCAGAGATGACACTGGGCAACGGTCAGTCAACATACGTCGAGTTTAGCGCGACGGCGTCTAAACAAATGGTGAAGGTGTGGTCAGATGTGGAGGAGAGTAAGTTTGCTCTTGAAAAAGGTTGGGTTATTGAGAAAATTAAGGTATTGGGACTAAGCGGGGTTGGAGGTGCGTTCGCGGTTGAGGTCGAGGGTAATTTGGACATTTTGGATGAGTCTAAAGTCGAGTTGATGGAAACCGAACATAAGTTTACACATGGGTTGTCGACGAAGAGTGTGATGGTTGAAGTTGGAGGGTTAAACATACCAGTTGGTAAAAAGTTTACAATGTCGTGGAGAATGGGAATTAGTTAGTTCTTGAAGGGCTTGTTTTGTCAATTATTGGTTCTTTTGTACCGCTTAGAAATTAGAATGTTGTGTGGTAGGGAGTTTGACCAGAATAGAGGGGCCATAATCAAGTGCTTCCTCCTTTTTTTTCTTCAAATTATTGGAATAAAATAATTTAATCTGTTTTATTTCAGTTTATTAGTGAAAATTTTATGAATATTTATATTTTATAAAATATAAGTTTTTAACTTATAATTTACAATGTTATTTAAATGTAACTAGTATTTTTCCCGCGTTACGCAGCGCAAGTTTGATCGTCTTTCCCCGTGTTACGCGGCGTGAGTTTGGTTATTATCTCATCAGCTCGTGGATAACCATAAAATAAATATCAAATCCAGTTTCACTCAACGACGTTTTTTTGCTCATAATCAGTTTAGTTTGTCACGATAATGATGCCTTCAATATATTTAACTAAAATTGCTAAAAATAATGGATTTATAAAATCATACAAAACCAATTATTGTTCCATATTTTATAGAAAATAGATAATCAAAAAATAACATTTCAACAAAAGAAACATTTTTGGTCAAAACTAAAACCCCAAAAATGCATTAAGGTTGCATAATATAATATATAATTTGACAAATTTTAGTCATTCTAAAAAGAGATAAGAAAATGTTTCGTCATAAAAATGTAAAATATCTTCTCATACTTTTTTTAAAATAAATTCAAACAACAAAAATCTTTTGTGAAATAACTATTAATTAAACATTACACTTGATGTACAAAAATTTTAGTCATTTACAATTAAACGAATTGAAGTTGAAGATTTGATTACTTTTTCTTCGAACTGCCAATATATTAAATAAAAAACAAAAACCTTAGCAAGAAGCTACGATCACAGCCATACAGAGAACAAATTAAATTTTAATCGTCAAATAAACACCACTTTTGCCAATCTAAATCCCTATCTCCTCTATTTTTCACCCACGAGAATGAATTGTAAATTACTTCATCTACAACCCTCCACGCCGACACAGATTTTGAGTTGAAGATAATAGCATTACGAGCTCTCCATATAAACCATAATGTTGCAGCTACAATGTTGCAGCTATGTTGAGCACCTCCACAAGCATGCTTCTCACCGATCCTTCGACTGTTACATAATCATTGTTTTTAGTGATAATTGTTAACATGTTGCTTGTAATTTACTCTACTATTAGCTACTTGTAATATATGAATCATTAACCTTGAATACTACAGTTATAGTTACATATTTAAACGAACTTATTGTTGTGATGAACTATATTTGTAATTTGTTTCAATAAGTTTTCTGTGTAATCTAATAAGAATAACACCAAATTATTAAATTGCATTGTGGACCAATTAAGACAAATGTATTACACAACGTGTTTCAAAGTGCTCCCTGGAATTTAAGGACCACTCACCAATTAAAACAGCAAGAAGAATCGCTTTCAATTGTAGATATTTAGAATCGCCGATAATTACGACATAAGATTTCATTCAAAATCACAATTTCTTTGATTTCAATGATGATATTGACTTTTGAAAAACTAAAATCAAATGGAAAATAGTGATTTTTTTATATAATCAACATGCCATTTGAAAACAAGATAATATTAATTTAAAACCTAGAGATCGTATTTTTATTTTTTCCTCATTTATCTGTTATTAAATAATTACATTAACTAGTAATAATATTATTTTGTTTTTTTCAAAATTAAAATTAGTTTTTTAAAATTAAAATAGAGGTCTTTTTATAAATGTAATTTCTAAATAAATAATTTTTTATAAAATAAGAAAATTTTAAAACAACATACTTTTTTTAAAAATCCAAAATATTTTACAATCGTTGTTTTTAAGGAATAAATTTGTATAAACCAAAACAGTTAAAATTCGAAGTAATAGTAAGGAAATTTTGAAAAATTACATTTTTAAACGATTTGTTTCAGAACAAAATGTTTAATTAATTTTTTGATTTTTTTTAAAAATACGATACCATTGTTTTATTTCTTATATTACTTACTCATACATAATTTCAGTCATAACTTATCTCAAAATATTATTTTATAATTTAAAACTTTTTGTTAATAAATATTAAAATTTATTTATACAACTCATGTAATACACACGTAATATATTTAGCTGATTCCAATCCAACCTTAATTGTCCCGCTTCTAATAGCAGTTGAAAATACGGTTTCTTTACCATATTCTCACTTCCTAGTTCCCACAAATTAGCCATAAAAATGACCAAAATATCAAAATCCCCGATCCCACATTAATGATATGAAACCCAAATATAGAGACTAACTAGCTTATAAAAGGTTAACATAATATATTCATATAATTACACTAAAAATCACCACTTCTTCTCTTTTTTTCAATTAAATAATATATTTTTATACCTTTTTCATTACCTTTTCTCTCTGCTTCACTCACAACCACTTTCAAAACTATTAAAAAAATTATAAGGGTTGAACAGTAAATCCTTAAATTTACAGATGAACAGTAACATTTTCTCTCTCCTCCACTCACAACCACTCAAAACCATCCTATATAATTTAAGGACTCACACTCATATAATTATAAAGCATGGGTTGTGAATGCTCTAATCATCATGTGTAAAATCTATAAAAAATTTAAAATTGTTAGATGTTAAATACACATATGTGTAAAAGCCAACATGATGACACACAACAAGGGGTCATTAAAGCAAGTGAGCTACTAAATGATGAATGCAAACAACACGTGACATTCCCCGGCGTGCAGGCAAATATGGTCCAACACTGTCGGTTCAACCCAAAAATAATATCATAAGCCACACTGCCACAGGGAAACAATGATCCTTTAAGGTAATTAACAATGTTTTTAAAGGCCATTTTTAATAACTTTCACATATTATAGGATAACATGTAATTACTTTACTTATTGTTAAATTAGATCTACTGTCAATTTTTTTATGAAAAGAAAAGGATGGTTGTCTCATCGTATTAGATAGTATAGTCCAAGAACTTAAATCTTTAAAACGAATAAACTAATAGTGCCAATTTGTTGTTACTAAGAGCCAGGACCGGCTCTATACTGTAAGTTGAGACGCAATGAGCTTGGGGCCCTCAGAAAATAAGGGCTCTCGGTTATTAAAAAATATTATAAGTTTTGGTATTATATGACTTAATGAAATTTTGAAGCGGGGATAACACTTGATAGTTGAGTCCTAATTAAATTTTTGATGATTTGATAGGTTATTAAAGAAACACAGTTACATAATTCACAAAGCAAACGACCATTCCTAAATTCCTTCTTCTCCGATTGACTTGATCGACTTCGTCTAGCCCTTTTTTATTAAAAGAAATCAACCATCAAGGACTTAAGTTGGTATACTAAATTTTCTTTGATTTATTGCTTTTGTTCAAAGAAATTTAATTAGATTGCTTTTCTTTAGATTGTGATTTTCAAAATGTCCTTATTTTTTAATTCGATTGGGACCTCAAAAAACATTGAGCCGGCCCTGCTAAGAGCATGCATGACTAGGGCTGCAAACGAAGCGAAAGAACATGAACAATGCTTTGTTCGTATTCGTTCGTTAATAAATAAACTTGTTCATGAACTGTTCACGAACACTTACCGAACGTGATTCTTTGTTCGTGTTCGTTTATTAAGGAAAAGAACATGTTCATGAACTGTTCAAGAACATTTATCGAACGCAAACGAACAAAAATAAAACCGAACGAACACAAAAAAATATGTGCATGAATATGACGAACACAAAGCAGTTTATGAACACAAACGGATTGCATTTTCATCACAAACATTACATAAAATCTATCAATAATAAATAAGTACTTAATATAAATATCAAAAAATACTTGATATAATTATCATAAAAATAACTAACATAAAAATTTAAAACATAAACGAACACATCATCGAATGTTCACGAATGGACATTAACGAACACATCATCGAACGTTCACGAATATAAATGAACGAACGCACCTTGTGTTCATGTTCGTTCATTTACTAAACGAACGAACATAAACGAACTTCTCGCCGAACGGTTCATGAATTGTTCACTGAACATTCGGTTCGCTTGCAGCCCTATGCATGACGCTCAAATTTGGGTATTTTTGAGCTCATGTGGAGGAGAAAGAAAGGGTGAAGATAGATGTTTTTCAGAAACGACAACGAACACGTTCTGTTAAAGCGGAGGAGAGAGGGGTTGTTCTAAGCAGACGTACCAAGTACAAAAGAGACCAACTATTCTTTTGCTTGAGACACGAACATAAATGAAACTAGCAACCTCGTACACACCATGTGTATGTACTTGTTTGTCTTATTTAATTGCTTTACGAAATATATGTTGGAAATAACTGGATCAAGCAAACACGATAAACACCAAATTTATTAAGAACAAAATCACACCATTTACAAAACCCTAAACCATCTATTTATACTCAATCTATACTACTCATAACCTGACTTAACCACTATTAAATCACCCACTAAAATATTAATAAAATAATATCTTTAGTTATCTTCAAATCTTTTCTTCTTTATCTTTGCTTTTCTTCCAAGTATATCTCTAACAAATTAAGATTAATTTCATCACTATAAGTATAACTTCTTTATTCTAAAATTGTTAATAAACATACTAAAGGGTCTTTTATATTAGAAGTTAAGTTCTAAAATATGGAGATCGTTATCGAAGAGTTTAGATTTTCTAATGCCTTCTATATATATTGTTTCTTATAAAACAAGTACAATATAAATTTAATTTCTTATTAAGAATACCACATACGAAATATAAATTTAAAACAAGTACACCAGATTTGGGGTTATCTGATGAAGAATCTGAAGGCAACATATTTATTAAACGAAATATAAATACTATGATGATCGAACAAGCGTGTTTAAAATAAATCTAACGCTCATTTTAGATTAAAAAAAGGTCTCAGTTTGTTAGTTGCAAAAATTAAGTTCAGTGGAGGCCCAAAAGTCGATATAAAGCCCAAAGCTTGATGATAGGCTCAAATACAATTTTGGCCCAAAAACACAGGTTTGCAGTTTTGATAATTCAAACATGATATAGATCTTCATAACTTAAATACTGCAATAAAAGTAGAGGTGTTAAAAAAACCGGTTTTCCCCAAACCGATTTGGGTTTTAAACAAACCAGTTTTATATGTTATGGGCTTAAACCGGTTCGTGTTATAAATCGGTTTAGCTCACTAAATACTCGAACCTCTTAAACCGATTTAGACTAATTTGAAACCTGTTTTTTAAATCAACCGGTTTTATTTATCGGTTTAATCGGTTTTATTAAATTTATTTTTGAACTGGTTTTGGATGTGGGGCTACCAAACCGGTATACAAACCAGTGGTTTAGATCGGGTTCCAGACCATTTTTTTTTCAAACCGGTCCGGTTTTTTTGACCCTTTTTTCCCTGAACCGTTTTTTACACCTCTTGTTTAAGTAGGCCATTCAAATATAACAAAAAGATCATCGTTAGTAGTTTAGTGGTGGTTGGTGCCCAACTTCCACCGTGGCTCCGCCCCGTATAAGAATGCGGTTTCATTTCATTACAGGGACATCTAAATAGTAGAGTGTCTCTTTTCTATCAAACACGTTAAAAGTTAAAATTTTACAAGATCATATGTATGTGGTTAATAAATGTAGATTACGAATGAATGAGTGATGCTAGAAAAATTGTCCCGAAACAGTGTTTTAGTGTTACAAGAAAGATAGAGCAGGGACCATTTGATGATCAAGAGAACCGGCCACCAGCATCATATTATTCGCCATAACCTTTTGTCTTCATCAATCCCACCTAAATTCTTTTTAACATCGGGACAAATTCATGTATTTACTTCTTGGAAATGTAAAAAATATAAATTAAAGACATATTTAGAAAGTCTAAGATAAGATTTTAATTATTTCCAACTCTCCCAAAATGAGTGTGTGTCTTGTCGACCAGTCGAATCAAACTGATTCGTTTGAAAGAAAATTACAGTTAAGTTTGGGTCAGAATGTGTTATGTTCAAAATGGGTTTAGTTGATACGAGTTGTTTAATAAAATATCAAACTATGTCCGCTTGTGCGGTGACGACAGTGGAGGTTATGGCAGTGGTGGTGGTGATGGTTTGACTATGCCACCGACCCATAGATGGTGGTGTCAAAGCTGCGTTGACAAGGGATGTGTCGCTGGGGATTTGTGGGTGGTGGTGTTTGTGGTGGTGGCGAGGTGGAAGTCATGGTGGTGATTGGTTGCATATTTAACCCTAAAGCGGTCGTTGTTTTCTTATACATTATAGACGTCCATGTTTACAGACACTAGAGTTTATATATTCATATATTATACATAGATGTGTTTATAACATGTATAATTTTTGAATGCATGTGTGGGTATATATAATAATAGGTTGTATGTATATTATTTTATAACGTATGTTTTAAACTTTTATATTTATAAGTACATAATGTGTAGGCATATGCAGATGTAATGTGAATATTAAGGTCATTATCACACGTGAATTATGTTTGATGAACATATAGCATAGTGTGTAGTAATATGTGGTAAAATCATAAATAACGATCTTACTTGTGTGTAAGTAAGTAGCAAAGAATTAACACGTCTACCAAACTACATACATCAAATTTATTAGGCGACTGATGTAGACAATACATAGTAACTAGCTATTATTTACCTTTCCAAAAAAATGTAGTAAGAGAGAAATAGTATTTGTTTTTAGATTTTAACCTGACATTTTTACTGCTAAATACAATACATTAGTTATTAAATAAAATATACTAGTTGTATTTATATATGCCATTAGTATTTATTATAATCACTTTATCATAATTAAAAGTTATGATTTGTTTAAATTGTTTACATTATACACTTATAAATAATTGATTAATAGCTTATAATACTTTGTGATTTGATTATTTATATTTACTAATATCGTTATTACATTTACTCACGCTTCGTTATGTTGTCGTACATCTTGCTAGCGCCACTATGGCCTCGTATCCTTTATTGGTCTTTCCCTCACCAAGAATACATTTAGTCACCCAACCCACAACAATGCAAATTTGGGTGGGATGGAGCTTCCTTATAGTCCTTTTATTATCCTAATCGGAAAGTGGTTGTGAATACAAAAAATGAGTACTCCTCTCAACAATGCTATTTGGTATGTTGTATTGCTCCTCATCGCACAATCGTTAGGTGTAGTTGTATATTTTATTATAAACCTGTTAGTTCTAACAATATTGAGCACTGCAACGTGTAGTTAGTTGCTCAAGGTTTCTTTCATTCAATTGTCAAGTTCATCAAGTGGATGCCAAATTCTTAATGGATTCCAATGAAAAAGAACTATTATGTATGCTCATTCATCTTATCCAGCTGATTGTTGTCACTTGATTAAAGCTATGCATGGGTAATTAACTAACTTCTTGAGCATGGTATCAACATTTTGCTACTTACATTACTTGTCACAGATTTGTGAGAATTCGAAGTGATACTTATCTAGTTATTTATCATTGCCAGTTAGATATCATTTATGTTATTCTTTATGTAGATGCCATTGTTATTACAACATATTTTGGTTCTCTTACCTCTACCATTGCTACTGGCATGTCTCCTTTTTCTCTCTTGAGTCCAATAAAGGCTATTGTGTGGTTGATCGATTAAATTTCGTGAACAATGAAATTTTATTTAACCTAATTTGGAGGAAACCTCTTCATCAAAGTCGGAAATAGATGAACTGAACCTATTACAATCCATTTTGGAATTTGTCTACCTTTCCTAATGTAAAGATAGGTGGTCTTGGGCCCTTGATAACTCGAGTTCGTTCACGACTAGCAACATAAAGCATGCTCTTCAGATGCATAACACTCCTACACCAGACTTCAAGTTCTATTAGAATAAATGGGCGCCTAAAAAGGTAAACGTTTTACTCTGGATGGCTGAGATGGAACAGATCCCCACTTTACTCTTATTGGTTTCCAGAAATGTAAATGTGATTCTACCAGCTACGATATATGTTGTTATTATTTAGAGACCACATGACACATCTTTGTTTCTTGCCAATTAGCTCAGTCGGTGTGGCATAAATTACCACGTTGATGCAACATCCCCCATTTGCTTGTATGGCTATTATTTAACTATTATGTTTCTTAGGTTGTAACCTTTTTGGTGATTGTATGGCTAGCGTTAGACTTTTTAATAAAATTTGTTTGTTGGCTGTTAAAAAAAATCTGAATGTGAGATGCATCCACAATGATATGCTATTGATCATGAAATGTAACATGTCTTTAACCTCTACCTCATACAAAAACCAACATCCTATATTCATGAAAGCTTTAAAAATTTATGATGGGAAAGATATATAATGTAATACTTGATGGCTCTAACATCCCCTAGTATCTACTCCGTTCTTATACCTTCCACGATGCACTTGCAACAAAGATAATTTACGAGACGTATTCATTGAAATTGTTTATAGTTCTTACACCCGAACATAGTTCTTATCACTGAATATATATGACACACGAAAGTAAATTGATACGAGACAAAGTATTCATGTATAATATTCTTCTACGTAATGAAAAAAGAACATGATATACACAAGTAAAAGTTGATACACAAGAAGATATTTACGTTTAAAATTAATATCTTATTTAAGAAATAATACTTTCATGGTGGTAAAAAGTGAAATAAAAAAGGTTACAAATACCTACTCTTTTTAATCAATCAATTTCGACCGCGTGGAAAAAAGCAGAGCAAACAGTGAAAGAAGAAAAAAAGCAGAGCACTTGAATTCTTGAAACAGAGTGGGCCATTAGAGAGAGAAATTCAAGAAAAAAACACACAATTCTTTATGCAATTCTCCATGTTTTTGCTGCAATTTTATATAATAATATTATTCTAACCTAATCTCTCTCTGTTTTATTGAGATTTGCGTTTTTCCCCAATCTTTACCCAAGTGGGTACTACAAAATCAGTCAATATTTACACCATTTTCGTGTAAATTATCACCCCTTGTCGCCTTCTTCCTCCCAAAAATCTTGACCACAGATTCCTAATCTTTTAGAAAAAAAGGGTTTTTTTTAATCCTTTCGTTTTCACAGGGCTTTGATTTCTTCTATATGTATCTTCTATCTCTTCTTATTTCCACCTTTTCTTGCTCTTAACGCTGCAAAAATCTCTCTAGAGTAAGGGTGAACGGAGAAGAAGACCTGATTTTATGTCGGCAGGTTTGTTGGCGGTGATTGGAGCTCCATTGAAGCTCTGTTTTTCGATTGATTTCTTCATCTGCTCTGTTCTCTGCTGGTGTCTTCAGCAGGGGTTTCTTCTCCGTTTTCCAACCGTTTCGATGCGTTTGAGGCCAAAAAGGTATATAAATCACTCTAATCTTCGGTTAAATCGATGTATTTGAGTGTTATTTTGACTGATTTCTGATGGGTTTTGTTCAATTTGATGTTGCAGAACTTGCTCTGGAGTCGAGTGTTTCGGTGGGTTTCACATAAGTAGGTTATTTGATCTGTTCTTGTTCTTCAGAGGGCCTTTAACTTAAACCCTAATCAATTTTGGTATACTTTTGCTTCAAATTTAGTTCTTTTTGAGTGTTATCAACTATTATTATTATTTGAGTGTGTGAGCCACCGGAGTTTTGTAACCGATTGCCGTCAATGGGTCAATCAAGAATCAAACCAACCCAACCCATGAGAAAGATTCGGGTCATCTGCTACGACCCGGATCTAACCGACTCATCAGACGATGAACCCGAAGGAAAACCCTACGGGTCAAAACGGATTGTAAGAGAAATAAAGATTCCGGTGGTGGTTGACGGTGGTTTTGAGGCGGCTGCCGGAATCTGTACGGTCACTTCACCACCGGAGAGTGAAAGTTCATGTCAAGATAGTAACAACGGTGAGAAAAACCCTGTGAAACGCAAGAGGGTTTTGACCAAACCCTCAGGTCAACTCCGGCGAACTTCCGGCAACAAATTCCGGGGGGTCCGGCAGCGGAAATGGGGCAAATGGGCCGCGGAGATCCGAGACCCGTTTAAGCAGAGGCGGGTCTGGCTCGGAACCTACAATACAGCTGAAGAAGCCTCAAGAGCTTATGAAGTCAAAAAGCTTGAGTTTGAAGCCATTGCTGAAGCTTCAAAGAATGGGTCAAACACAGTCAAAACCACCACCGGAAAAGCCCCCTCCTCCGGCGCCGTCTCCCAGCCACCACCGCAGCCCGCCGCCTCCGAGGAGTCCGTCGGTCTCGTGTCCCACACCTCGCCATCGTCGGTCCTTGAACCCGAACCAGCAGTGTCCCAAACCAGCAACCAGCAAATGACTATTGAACCATCATGTGTTTTGGTTGAAGAAGCCTTAACTTTAGCCGATATTGGCGCAGGGTTAGACATGAAACTCGAGCTCGAATCAATGTTTTTCGACACCCTTGCTTCGCCACTAGACGGATTTGGTGACCTTGACGACTTTCAGCTTTGTGGATTTGATGACAACGAAGCGTGTGAATTGCCCGATTGGGATTTTGATGAACTTAACCACGAGGAACTTGCGTGGATGAACACTTTGAGGGTTGATGATCCGTTGATGAACGAACAAATGGTTAATATCGCGTGCCTGTGAGTTTTGCAGTGATTAGAGAGTGTTGATTCAAGGGTTTTAGATTCTAATTCTCTTGATCAGCAATGGTTTTGTTTAGTTTTAAACAGTTTTTATAGTTTTATATATGTTGTGTTTGAGGATCCTTTGGGTTTTATTGTGCTATTAGAGCCGTTCCAAAGGAGTGTTTAAGAGTTGTATGCTACTGCAAGTGTTTAAAGACTATATCTTTTGCTTATTTTGATCTGTTTTGGTTGTAATTTTAAGAAGATTGTGTGTTTTTACTTGGGTTAGGAGCAAGGCTAGTTGGAGCTCTAAAACAACTTATATGTAAATAAACTTTATTAGTATTACGATAATTGTTACAAGATAAACAAAACAAAATTGTTGTTTCAAATTTACGTATCTTACATAGTTAAATAAATTGTAACACTCTTATATATATTTGCAAATTAATTGTAAAACTCTTTGCAAATAAATTGTAAAACTCTCTTATTTTTGCTTTTCATATTTTGACTACTAATGGTTGTTTAGAAGACAGTTTCTGAAATTTTTGTGAAGACAACATAATTAAATAAGCTTTAAACAATCAACCCATATAAACAATTAAACGTTGACAATAACTACATAAATACATTAACATACTAATTGCTACATAAACAATTGAACATGCTAACCAACTACTTCTAAATATTGTTATATGCTCAAAAATTGATAATTAAATTTGAAACCAAAGCCAAATAAAGGTACAAATTTATATATTTCTTTTTAAAATTGTTAGATTATATATTTTTATCATATAATACTTGTCTAGTATTATGTATTAAACACTTGTGATTTAAAGAATATGTAATTTAATAAGTTCAAAGGGATATATGTATTTTTTCAAACAAAAAAGTGAAACTGAAACAATGAAATTGAAAGTAAATTTGGTTTATTTAATTGAGTTAAGCGACTCCAATTAGAATATATTATTGGTTTTTACAATGTTAATTAAGTAGTTGTATCCCTCTATAACATACAATTACTAATAAGTTAATATATTTATTTAAATGTGCTAATCAAGACCGATATATAAACGACAAAAAAAATATATTTTTCCAACCACAAAATCTTTGAACTCTGAGTGGTCTACCACCCGACACACCTTTAGGGTCAACCTTGGTTAAGTGTTAATGGTTCTAGGGAACAAATTAACATATTTTGTTCCTATGATCGATAGTCGGGGTATATGTATACGTTAGGTTGTTATAACTTATTCGTTTTATGCATTCGAGTTTTGATCTTGATACCGATCTCAATTTGACATTTAAAACAAGTTTAAAATATGCAGGTGTACTGTTTCATATGTCTAATATGAGTCGACAAGGCAAGTAGGAGCACCCATTAGAGATACACTTAGATGCATCGTATAAATAAGATGTCTCTTCTCTACAAAGGAGAGGTCCTAACTCCCTCTTTCTCTATACACAAGGAAAGGTTTTGACTCCCTCTTTCTCTACACACATTGTACATTATCATTGTGATTTTGATGATATCATAAGCAATCTTACTCACTTGAGTGTTGTAGTAGTCTCGGGGTTAAACCCCGTAAGCCTCTTAATGAGTGTTTTTAGATTGTAAGCAGATTTAAGTAAAAAATTAAAGAGGAACAAGAACATAACGGAGTTGAGACGAGGTTGTCTACATTTTCTCATGAAGTAATCTAGATCTGAGGATGATCGGTGATTGCTTCAACAAAATATCAAATACCTAAAAACTATTTTTTAAACTTTTAATGTTATAGCGTAATTTCAACGACTTGAATAAACTTTGTTTAAGCTAAAAGTTTGATAGATGTGGATTTACTAAAGAAAGACTAACATATGTCTCTACTTCTTTGTTGCTCTTTAATCATCTTTGATTCTCTATTATTTATAATATTGCCGTCTCCTTTTAACTTTTACCATTCATATAATGGCCTATATGCTCCTTACGTGTAACACTTAAACATTTGCTTAAATTTAAATAATATATTGTTATGTTAAAACGGCATTTGTTTCTAAAAAGTGACATCGTTACAAAATAATATCGATGCACTATGCAACAAACGATTGACAAGTCTAAACCTAATACAAAGGTTCCATTTAACATATAAAACATTTAAGTTGTTTAGGACTTCAATTATAAGTATGAACATGTGTAACTATACTGACGTCTCTAAGCTTGATAACACGTTAAAATTATTTGAAATTTAGTAAAGAAATATCACACGCTATAGTATACGTTATATGATATTACCTATCTCTCTCTCTCTCTCTCTCTCTATATATATATATATATATATATATATATATATATATATATATATATATATATATATATATATATATATATATAGAGGAGGGATCCTAAGAAAACCACAAAGTTATGTGAAAACTAGAGAAAACCAATGAAATCGGTCACATAACTTGTAAATTTTTTATCACTACCCCTTATATTTGTGTGTGTGTATATATAAACAAGGGTATGGATCAAATGAAAAACCGTAGCATGGTTTTACACATACGTCACATATAGGTTACGTATACGTAACCATTTTCCCTTCGACATAGTGCTACGTATACGTAAAACTCTTCATTCTCGTATTTATGTTCAACATATATGTAAAAAATGCTTAAATAACCTTTTAACAATTAAAATAACATAAAATTTATGAATTATGTAACTGTTTTCCTTGGTGTTCTTTGGTTTTCACATAACTATTGGTTTTCTCAGGAACCATCCCCTATATATATATATATATATATATATATATATAATATTTTGTATTATTGTTGTAGATGGAGATAGAGTTTAAGGTGGAAAGTAGTTGGTATGTCATTATCATTTTACTTTGCTAATAATTTGATGGAACGGACGTAGCCCCCAAGAAACAAATATATTTGGTCGCGGTCACAACTCGACTTTTCTACGGGATTATAGAATCTTATTTGAGAAAGAAACACATTACTAATTTACTATACATTATTTTATATGATAATGGAAAAATAATAAATAATATAATGCTCAATTATTATAATAAAAATTGAAATCAGAGACCAAAGCTTTTAAGCTCACTAGTGGTAGCACTGTATGATACAACACGGCCATTGCTCATTGGTCAATTAAGATATTTATTATTATTTTAATTTAATAATCCACTCTTTGCTATTCGCTACGTGTGAAATACGCTAATTTTGACAAAAACCCACCTGCCTTTCTCCATGACTGTACCTCATGAACTTTCTTTTTTAATCAAAGTATAATATAATATAATTAAGAAGAGCTTTAATATATTTTTATTTCCGTCAACACTTAACAATCACTAATTTATTTTATTTTACTTAAAATCTAAAACTACTATAATTTTCAAGTGAAAATTGAATTCTAACATCTTTTAGATCACAGACATATATTTTTACCACTGGAGGCTATAATTTTAATATCCTTATATAATATATTTACTTAAAGAATACGCTTACAAACTAATATTATCTGCTATTCCGGAATATAGATTTTGATATTTCAATTTTCCTTGAAAGTATATATAATCCAAACAAACAAATATATATAATTCAATATGCTAAAAAGGACTGATAATAAAATTAGTAGTTCCTCGTTAATGAACACTAAACTGGTATAGTGCAAAATGTATTTGTATAGAACTTATATTTAACATGTAACATATGTAACATATCTTACATGACATTTAGGTATAGTACAAATAAAGTTTTCTTTAATTGATAAAACATCTGCAACTAACGCAAGTGGTGATAATTGTATCTTATATGTATAAAGAGAGAAGTTAACATGTTAAGATGGTGTTAATGCATAAAGGTTTTTTAATTAAACCAATACAAATTATTATGAAGTCTTAAATACCAGTTAATGTGGGACTAATCCATTTGTTAGAGGCTTTGATTCTTAGAGCGAACGCTTTAGATTCAAACTCAAATATGATGTTAAATTATTTGGAGTAATTTTTAAGTATAAACAGATTCGCTAAAAAAAAACTTTTAAATGTCATTAGTGATAAATTTTAATGTTTGGTTTAACATTTAAAGTTTTTTACCAACTATAATTCAGCATGTCAAGGACAAAATTTAAGGTAGCATTAATGCAATGCCAACAAACGTACCTCACATGTTGGTTTCTTGATTCTTGTCAGCAAATAAACACCAGCTGGGTGATGACTGATGTGGGTTGAGCATTTTGTGTCTGTTTGGTGATATTGTCAATATGTTTGGTGGTTCTTAAATGTTAAATGTAACTGTTGTCGTTACTTAGGATCCCACCATTCAAAATTATGAGCACAATCTTTAATTTCAATCTCTTTTTGTTGATATAGTCTTGAATATAGTTTGTTGGATGAACGTGAAGATGTTTACGAAGCATGCACGAGCATCGGTGGTGATTTTTAACGAGTCGTCTGTAATATTCACATCGACTATGATCACTTGAATCTAGAGTCTAGACAAAAACAATATTTGAATGCAATCTCTTTTAGAAACATGTTTACTCATTCTGATATTTGTTACTATTCGGTCATACATTATAATAACTTTGCATAAGGTTGTCAAACAACGCTTTCTAAGGAACATTTCTCATTGTATATTTTCCCATAGGAGACATAAGTGGAGAAACAGTGGACACCCTACTATATACAGGGTGCTAACTCGCATGGGCACATCTGTTAGTGATGAGCGTAATGTGACGCTTTAAGAGCCGCAATCGTATTTTTTAACGTAGGCTCAACATCAACAACAATAAGGTGCTACTAACGCGTGGAGGGTTGCACAGCTGGCCCTGAGGAGGGGCGGGTCCAGGGCCCACTCACTCAAGGGGCTCACAAAATTAAAAAAATTATTTTTTTTACATTTTATATTGATTTTATAAATAATTGTAGCACGTTTAACACAATTAAAAAGTTTAAACAAATTATCTTTTAACCTAAATACACATATTGGGGCATTTTCTCATTAAATAAACCTATTAGTTATAACTTACTTTTATCAACCCAACTAAAATCTCTTTTCCAAAAACCCAAATCTAAATTTTTGAAAATTTTTTCCAATCTAGACAGTCGTTTGCAACGAAATCGAATAGAAAGATTTATCGGTTCGCTATTACGTTATATTATTCTAATACTATGATTTTGTTACGTTTATTGTTTAAACGTTTGTTTTCGTTTAAAAAAATTAGTTTATATAAATTAATTCGTTAGGACCCAAAGGCCTTTGTTTTTCCAGCCCGTCCAAGTCACTAAAATCCCTAGGAACAGCTCTGGTTGGTTGCTACTGAAGTAGGTGGGAGTTACGATCGACCTGGTCAATTGTTGGTTAGCATCGGTCTTGGTTACTAACTAGGTGGGAGTTGGTCTCGAGCTATGGCTATCGAGCTTGCTACTAACTTGAGCCGGTTTCTATTGGGTTGTTACTACATAGCAGTAGCTCATGGGCTACTATTGTACCTCTTTGGCAGTTGCTACAACTGAGTCGTGGTTTTCACTATTCGTTCAGCTAGACTCCTTCTACTCTTGTTACCGTTTCAATGTAGTTTAATGTTGTTTAGTCATACACATATCAAAAGACAAATCAAAATAGAGAAAAAGTTCTCTAGTTTCAATTTCGAAGAGACCTTTAGTTATTCCATAGCCTCCTACCTTTTTTTACACACCCAAAAACACCTTTTCGGTCTGGTGCTATCTCGGGTGCGAGTGTCATCTTCAACAATACACATACTGTTCTGGTTGTTATATATTGGGAGACAGACATATTCGCGCTTCGTCTAAGAAGAAGCACATAATCTATTTTAAGGGACCCGTTTTAAGGATGAAGTGACAACCACCGCTAGCAGATTAGTCCTTTAGTTGTTGCGAGTATAACCTTCAAGGGTGTGCAATGGTAAACATATGATTTATCTCCAACAAACGTCTTAGCTAGGTTTAAATTATGTTTTCCTTGGTTTTTTGTCATAGGCTACGTGTCTAGTGCAACCCATGATTTATCTGATCAATGAGTTTATTAGTAATAATTTATCATAGAAAAAAAAAACTAAATTTACCAAAAGAGATTCGATTTGAAAGTATTGAGGAATTGAAATTTGATTCCAAATTCTCTTCTTTTTCTTTATCTTTTGGTCCAATTTATGCTTCTCAAAGCATGATATAATTCTACAGATGAGAATATTACACGTCTAGACTAGTCACGATCACAATGGCTTCATAGAAACAACGTATCATAATTGTACCACTAACCAACAAACATGATTAACAACCATCAATATATAGTAATAATGTAACTAAAATGCTATAAAAATTGATGGTAGCTTATATGTAAAGGAAAACTTAATTGGGTCGTCTTTACTTTATTCATAATTACCGTTAAGGATAGACCACCTTTATCATTTTCATAGTTTATTCATTTATCATTTTTGTTTTTAGTAAATCTGATAGTAAGATTGTTGAATAATTGAGTTTGAAATTCCTTTTAACATTTTAACAGAGTAGAAAGGTAAGAAAATACGTTATAAATATGTAGATAGCTTCCTCGTGCATTAGCTATATATTTAAAGCTATGATTAAATATTTTGGTATACAAAAATGTTAAGATAGTTTATTATATAATTATCTTACATTTTTATATTAACTTGGTTGACTAACGTATTAAATAAACGTTTTAATCTACACATATCCCTGGAAGAAGCAATACTATATTTGTAGTTACAAGACATAATATTAGGCATAAGCATAAGGTGATTATTTTCGTTGAACTCTTCAACCCTAATTTTAAATTATTCAACTAAGAAATGGTTCTATTTTTTAAGAACTTTAAGAATCATACATTTAACATTACATGTAAGTTATATGTTATTTTTATCTTTTTTTAAAACATTCATAAATTTTTTTCAAGCTATTGTTTTTTCAAAAAAATTTCATCATAAAATTTTATATTTTTTATATTTTCAACACATATCATATTGATATACTTTAAGAAACATCATCCACTCGTTATTACATATGTGTAAAATAGTCATTACACATATGTAAATATGGTTTTACGTGTGTAATACACATGTGTAAAACGATATTTGTAAAAAGGATAAATTTTTATTTATTTTTTATAGTTTTCATTACACATATGTAAATATGGTTTTACATGTGTAATACCCTAGTTTTTTTTTTGTGGTTTTGTAGTTTACTTTTTGCCACTGAAAACTTATGATTTACATGAGTTTCTAGAGTTTTAAAAAAAATGAGTTTTTATTTAATCCCTCACTATTCTAACCATTACCCCAATTTCATCAGCCTTTCTAAAGATTTCATTACAAACGTTTAATTATGCTCAATTTACAGATCTTTCTGATATTAAATTTGCTACTTGATTTAATGAATTGGATTAAAAGAAAAATGAAGAAATACCAAAGTTAATAAGTCAAACTTAAGAGAACAACATAACAACTGAAAAAAAAAACCATTATTAGTGTTGATGCAAAATTTAAGGGTGTTACGAGACACCAAGATGAAAAGATGGACGTGAGACAAGAAAACACCTCCTTCAAAGTAATTGTAAGATAAAGTGAGTATATCAAACCAATTATTTAGGCTTTGGATGCCTTCCCCTTCAAGGTAGATATAAGAATTATGACTTTTACTCATCAAATGTGGTACACTCTTGGTTCACTAAATTAAACGAGAAAACATATTAATATAATAATACTTATAGCAAAGCTATAGTAAAGTATGAGAAGTGTATCATGTAATCAAACACATCGTAGGAAATAGAGAGGTTTCTCGCTAAGGCGCTGACTCCAAAACCTTTATTTCGTATACAGTATGATATAAATATTATACTCCACCCAAATAACATAAAAAAAAAATAAAAACAAGAGAATAAGAGAAATCACTAAGATAGATCAAAGATAAAACAAAACAACCGTATAGAACAGTTAAACTCTAAAGAAAAATCTAAAACAACTATTCATTAGAAAGTCTGACTAAATAAAATATTAACATTAAAATATTGGAATATTCATTTTGGTAAGAAAAAAACATTGATAACCGAAGATATAAGATTTTAGCCCGAGTTAATTAATATGCACAGATAAATATTGAGATCTAGAATTATATTTTTTACACTTTACCTTGATAACATAAAGCATAACCCAATTTAATCTCGATACTTTTGTTTATAATAGTATGTAACATTATTATAGTAATAATAATATTAAAGTGAACAAGGTATGCTTCATGATAGTGTTTTTGACAATAAACAAAAAGAGGGTGGGTGAGATATGGGACATGGATGACTAGATCTGTTCAAGTGGGATGAATGTGAAGTCAAAGATTATAAAAATCAACAAAATTCATTTGAAAAACTCAAGCATCACACCTCATGTCTCCTCAATCACATTTTTTGACTTTTATTGGTCAACCGACATTAATGTTGTGTCATTGAAACAGTTAAATTATGATTCGCATATCTACTTGTTAGATTTTATGGGATTAAAGGGGCGTAACAACCGTTAGGTTCGGGGTAGTCAAGTGAACACCGTCGCAATTCAATTGGTCACTCAACCAAATCTTTTAATTTTTTTTACATAAAAAATCACAACTAATTTATACGTAAACTTGAAAAATAAATCAACGGAAAAAATCTACTTCTACCCGACCTTAGTTGAGATACAACACCGACAAGGCTGCCACGCAAAGTGAAGAGAGTGGACGAGTCATCAAACAAGAAAGAAAGTTTGGTTGACATCATTTCTAATTTCAAGACGATCAACAAAAAAGAACTAGAAAACAAAAAAATGGCTTTGACATAAGGTAACATAAATTAAAATGATAAGAAACTAAGTGTGATGCTCATGATATGGAAGAGTAGTGGGAGGTTGTGCGACAAAAACAAAAAAAAATATTGTGATTTCGAGGCGTTTCTAAACCACATGACGGTTTGCGCTCACCGTACATGAAAACAATCATTCAAAGCAAGCGTTAACTTTCCAAAAATTTTAAGGTATTTGACGTGATTTGTTTCTTTTAGTTAGTTATTATGATTTTAATTAATAAAAAATGGTGCTTTTATTATTTTGATATTTTTATACTATTTTTATTTTTATTTTAAGAAGGGCTAAGGTAGTTTTGAAAAGAAAGACGAGTGCCCCTACCTTTAGATGGTTTTGATAAAAATAAGATGACACGCATGGTTGGTTGATTGCTAATGTAGTTTGGCATACTTTCTAGGATCTGCCACCGCCCTAACAAAGTTTGGCGATTAAAAAACAAGTTTAGTAAGGGCATGTGCTCTAGTGGAAAGGTATACATAAAAGATGTCCATTGTATATGGTTAAGTTCAAGTTTATGATAGACTAAATATGCAGATTTTTGAATAGGATTAGAGTATGTGTAAGTTAGTCGTTTTTCAAAAAAAATATTAGCAAAATTCTCTTTTTTTTTTCTTTCTAACTAAAAGTTATATTTAGGTTTACTCATCATTTAAAATATTCTATTAAATCTATATATCTGTGCATCATAAAACACGTACCCTCACAACTACAGCTAAATTACTTTTTATACATACCTTGATGCCTTATAACTATAAGTGTTTTGGTATTTAAGTTTAGATATATATTTAAAAACAAAGACTCTCACAAACACATTTATACCTAACTTCACGCCTGATCATTTTTTTAATATAATCTGGCTATCAAGGTCACAAGTTCTTTCTAGTGTTTATCAAGTATTTAATTCTCGTTTTTTTAATTACATTATAGAAGTGGGCCAGTGGCCCTGAGTAATCACAAATATTCAAAGATGACCCGTTAAGAAAAGGATTTTTGGGCCTGCCACTACTAAAATCCACCTATAAAATTACACATGGTTTTTTTTTTAAATCAATGGTTAATAATGTAAGCAACTCAAAAACAAATACACAGACAAAATTTCCTACATCATCTGATATAAACGAGATTTACATCATCAATTTTTGTTTCTTTCTTTCTTTTAAATATAGACTTAGGATGTGATCTGCTAGAATTTAAAATTTAAAATGCTGGCATTTACAATAGAACAAGAAATAGAATAATGTAACTACGTTCTATAAATGTAAACCCATCAAATTCAAGGATAAAATATAAAGTTACTATAAAGTGTTTTTTGAACACTGTTATTCAAATTATTATTTTCATATAGCCTTACAGCAAAGCAAGAAAAGTTGTGACTTGTGAACACCGATTTTATTTTTGATTGTCTAATTGGATCACTAACAGAACACTGACCCATCGATCATCTACATTACTCAAGTACGAAACCTGAGACCATCCTCAGGAGGAGACTCACATTAGGTGAGAAAACCTTCTGGCCCACCTGAAACCCCATTTATTTTGTCACAGGTGGAACTTGAACTCAAAACCTACATCTATTTTCATAATATCTTAGGGTACCTAACTTAATCACTTAATAAACCTGATGAACTCCGAATAAGAAGCCCGTTATCCACCGGCCCAAACATGAATTGGAGTAGCAGATATCAGGTTTCTACTTGAGGTGAAAAAACAGATCTAAACCAAACCCGATTCTAAAAGAGGTGTAGACTAAAACTGAATTGTATTTGTGTTATAATGTATTAGTATTAATAATATATTAGAACAACTCAAGGAAAACATAGATTGTAATACATAGGTTTACATTGGTCTTCATAATAACTGCATTTGAGTTTATTGATTTGTCGAATTTCGGTGGTCAACTACTGTTTGAATAATCTTGTCTAAAATAGGCCACATCTATTCAAAAGCTTAAATCCATTCTTAAGAATGATTTTCAACCAATAGATTTGATGAAGTATAAATAAAGTTCTGTTATTGACATAAAAACGGTGACAAACGGATCAAGCAGATGATTTTTATAAACGATAATAACGAGATTTCGAAACATAGACAAATGATCTCACGAAGTAAATTTATATTGCCAATGGGTTAAAAGTTAAAACTGACTTTAAAGTTTAACCCCACAAATTAATCAAAACTAGTCCATTAATATTAGACATTCTCACCAAAGTTCAAACCGAAAATTTCACCATATGGGCCAAGCCCAATCTAATGGGCTGCTGTTTTTTAAAAACTTTGTATCTAGTTTGTTGGGCCGAAATGTGAAAGACTAGCAACTCATTTTCTATAATCGTGACCATATCAAGTGTCAACTATCAATTGTCAACCACTATACCTCCACAACATTAAATCTGATATTGACTGAGAAAAAGATATAGTTACAATAAAACTGATGACATACAACCTTACGAACGGAAGCGACCTGAATACGTGCATTAAAATTTTGTGTATACAACCTTTTTATATGATCCGAGCTCGATTTAAATTCGAATTCCATTGTAGGAAAATCCCAATTCAATGACCCGAATGATCCGAAACCGATTTGATCAACATTCCTACATGTCAATAGTTCAAGATATGATGTTTGCTAGACTTAGAATTTTTTTGTAACCATCTGACCTAATTTTATAAATTTAAGTGTCACATATTCAAATAAGATGCATTGAAGAATAACCACGGTCAAGAATCAAGATCGATGTAGTTATGAGAATCTAGATAGATTTTTAGCGAAGATTAAATAAATATACGTATATCTATGATATGTAATGTATTTATGCTTTATAAATGTAAACTTTTTTAAGTACAAAAGAAAAAATCTACATGACATGAAAACCAAAATATAAAAGTATTAAAAAGCCATATTTTTTTTTCTTCAAAACGAATCAAAAAGTCAAATAGAATATTACAGTCTACGAACACATCCAATAGTTATTTTTATATTCAAGGATATTACATAATTTTGCTTCAAATTACTCATTTTCTTTATTTTTATTTATTAAAAAATTAAAATTTTTGATTTTTTTACATAATTATAATAATAATATTTTATAATAATAAAGCGTAGCAGCCATTGAAATTGAAGTTCGGAAAGATGACAGCAAAAGAGTCAACGTGATTCCACTTCCAAATTGCTAACAAACAAACCACCCCCCTCTGAATCTGAAGTCTTTTAACCTTTTCACCCAACGTATTTTATTTATTCCACTAAATATTATTTAATTAATTTATTTATTTTACGTTACTTAATTTAATTTAAATAATTAATTAGTACATTCATTAATTAATCAAGTTGGCAGTACAAAACTACTAGCAGAAAACGAGAGTCCTCCTCCTGCATCCCTAACAAACACTCCAAACACTAAAAGTTGCAAAACTATCATTTATCACTCCCATTTTTTTGTTCTTTCTCACCTCCAAACTTTGTCTTTTCTATCTTTTTGGTTATTACTATTTTATGCATACGTGTAGTTTTGTTACCAAATTATAAGTTGTTTATAGTTTTGTTACTATATATAAAAACAAGAAAGTTTGTTAACTAATGTTCTACAACAAGTTTAACTATATCAAGTTTGGTGTTTAGAATTAACACTCTTTATTTTATGGTAATTTCACAACAAAATTATTACAACTATGGTTGATAAAATGGTTTAGTCTAAGTTTTGAATGGCAACAGGTTGGATATGTTACGGTTTTAGTAATTCCTCAATTTCGTATCTAGTTGTAAAACCATGTATCCCTATATTTGTCAGGTATCTGTTACTCCTTATATGTTGGGTTCGTATGGTTTTCACGTCGTATCAGGCATACCCGCTTAGGATTTTGTGATTAAGAATCGCCCCAAACTCAATATTAAACTTACCTAAAAGACAAACGTTAATATCATATGCTCAACTATACTTTTAATGGTTTTATATTTATAATAATCTTTACTCTATAACAACTTTAGATTACTAGAATACATTAAAAACATAAAAATTAACAAGAATTTTATATTACTAGCTTTAGTTACCCGTGTATTACACGGGAGGTGGAGAGTTAATTATTAAAATAACACAAAAACATAAATAAAACTAAATGTATTACATAACGGGTTGAAAAAATAAAAATGATTAGTTGTTGATTGTTATTTATATAATACTAACATTAGTAAACCCGTGTATTACACGAGTTAAAAAATAATATACTAATTATAATGAAAGTTTATGAAGTATAAAATGATATTTTAAAATAAGGTATGATTAAAATTACATATGAGTAATAGTTATAAGTGATAACTACAAGTAATAAAATAATAATAATAATTTTAAAACTTTAGTTTTTAATTTTTTTTCCAAAAAAATTTAACCATTTTTTCAAAACAAATCGTATTAAAAATGTCATTTTTAAAAGTTTCTTATTATAACTCCTAATTTTAATTACTTTTAGTTTATAAACAAATTTACTTTTTAAAAACATCAATTATAAGATATTTCATATTTTTGCTTGATGTTTTAGAAAAACTCTTATTTTATAAAAAATTGTTTTCTAGAAATAACATTAATAAAAATACATCTTTTCTTAATTTATTAAGAAATATTTTAATCTTATAAACAATTAAAATTATTTCATGTTTAATTTAGGTAACTATTTAAGATGAGAGATGCGGGAAAAACAAACTTAAGGGGACCTAAAAATGTAACAAGTGTCCCTATAAGTTACTCTTTTAGTATTATATATAGATATATAGATATAGATATAGTTTGTCACTTCCTTTGCCAATGTTGATATCCTTGTTAGCTACGGATTGGGCTGATTGAGTGTCATTTCGGGTATAATTCCTAATGTTTTGGGAGTCTTAATTGTAAAACTACTGTATTAAAAATGATGGATTTTGGGTATTAATAAACAGATAAACTGAAAACTCAAATTTCCACTCTTTCCATTTATAAATTCAATTGTTTAACTCATCTTGAAAGACTTCCCTAATTTTCATGGAAGATGTTGATTTCCATGGAAAAAGTAGGAGAGAGGTGTATGGGAAGGTGGAAATCAGTAGAAAATTAAATACTAACATTTTTATAACAAAAATGGGTAGCTAGTGTTTTTTTATAGTATTATTTATTGTCATCATACAATTTTTTTAGTTAATCGACATTGCTGATAAGTGAAGAAAGGTAATGAAAATGATACTTGATATATGTTAAGACAAAATTATAGTCATGTGTAGGTTTATATAAATATATATGATTTTGTTATACGTCACTAACGAAAGTTCGGGCGTTTGTTTGTACATTTTAAAGTTTATAAATAATACTTTCTTGTATGATCTAATGATGTTGAAAGTCTGATTTGTTGTTAGATAGCCTAACGTCGTTATGTTATCAAGCGTATGGGGACGAAAAATCTTTTTGCTTGATATGCCCACATCAAAAAAATTTGATTCGTATTTTAATAAAAGTTAAAAAGAATTTATGTCATTGACATTTGACAATTTCTTGGGTATGACAACCAACTTACTAGCTTAGTAGCTTATTAGTAAGTTACCTTAGTGTTAATTTCATATAATATGTAATTAAACGCACTTTATTTGATAAATGAGTGGTAATTCAAATAATATGCAACTATTTATTTTGATAGATTTCATATGTACGTTAGTACACACTTTTTTATACAAGTTGTCAAGAATAAGGTATCATTTTGTTTGTAAAATTTGTTGAAATGAAATTAGATTAATTTCACTTATAGTCATGTTTAGTGTGTGAAATTGAACTCGAATTCAATACTTTCAATTCTCTCGATCACTTGAATGCAACTTTTTTTTACACTAGTGTAGGAATTTGAAACGTTTTGGTAAAATACTTAGAATTTATCGAATAACCCTCAACGTTAATCTATAGTTTTCATTGGTCTTTCAATCAAATCAAACGCACAAACCAACCTGTACTTGAAAAATACTATGGTGATTGTGCTTGTCATCTTACCGCCCAAAACCTCATTACCTAAACTCTATTGACTCTATTCACACCGTCATGTATAGGAAGTTTGATGATAATATACAAGCATAAATATAAACTATATAATTATATAATACGAATATAAGAACTGTCACATATATTTACTAGTGACATAAAATCTAGCATATAAATATAATGGAAAAATATGTATTTTAAATTTATATCTAAGGTAATAATTAATGATGTAAAGGGTGGGATAGGTATCACAAGACAGGACTGTGTAAAGAATAAATTAGGAGGTATGGGTTAGGTTGACCTGACCCGAACAACACGGAAGAATGTGTTGAATGCCACCATTTAAGATTTTAAATAATATTAAATATACATTGCACTATTTATTCATGTATTTAATTTTTTCACAACTTATACCCTTCAACGTACTAAAATCTTCTCTTCTTCTATTCCTCAAACTTTTTGTGTTAGCCGAAAGTCAAATTGTTATGTATTATTTTTGAAAAGCAGCCGATTTTACACGAAAGAAAAGCCAATAGGGAGCGAGACAAAGTACAAACACGAAGAAACATATAACAGCTTGAAAAAAAAATCAATGTTATAAGAAAAAACCAAACAAAAATCAAAATCGTCATGCAAAGACATGATACATTAGAAGTAGAGGATGGAGAGGAACACCTAAACACCATTTGGACCAACAAAGAGACTTTTGGTCGGATTTTAAATCAACCACTACAACAACCGAACTTTGATTATATTGTTTTGTGAGCTAAAGAAAAAGATATAACGATCACAATATAATTCAATGAACAACTCTTGTTTTTCTTAATTAAATATAAGGGTATTTATTCATCTCACAATCTTGGAAAAATATTAGGTTAACGTTGTTTTGACTACTAAATGGGAGTGTTTAAGAAGCAATGCACTTGATTTTACAATATTGTGGATGAAAAGTGCAAATTAGATATATAGATTGAAAGGAATATATAAAATGATGAGCATATATTTTGTAAAAATATTGTGTAGAATGATTCATGTGGTAGAAGTTATAGTACAAAAGTATCTTGAGATATGTTTGCCCCCCTTCCAAGGCATTGATCCTTAGCATCCACATTTACACCTAAATGGCAATTGTCTTTTGCTGGAACACCATCCTTGATGCATGCTAAATCTACATATATGTTGGTCAACAAAAGTCAAATCAAACTTTATCATCCATCATCATAATATTTAATTACCTTTGTAATAAAATTACTAAAATGTGCATCATTATTAGGGTTAGGAAATGAGCAGAAGTCAGATGACTTCACATGGGGATGTTTAGAAATTGGATTTAAAAGATTTGAGGGTACAATAATAAAAGACAAATGAAAGTATCATTTTTTGACCTTTTTGGGGTAAAATAAAGGTGCCCCTTACCATATGTAAGAAAAGAAACATACCAAATAAAATTACTTTTTCTACACCAAATCTTCCAAAATATTCATCCATTCCTTGTAAAATGATATTCATATTCTATACTAGTTGTAAGTATGGTTGTTTATGAGTATGAGTTTGAGTTAGATTCAACATAAACTTGAGCTTGAACCACTTAAGATACGAGCCCATCCAGTTCAACTTGACATTCAATCGAAGAAGAATTTAAACTTGTTTTCGCTCGCCTCTTACTTGAGTTAAATCGCGGCTTGACTGGTTGACTTGTTTTTCTTAAATTTGATAACTTTGTATGTTTGTTTTAATAAAGTCTCAAATAAAAAGTTTAAATGGATCTTAAACCAAACAAGTCTCAAATAATACAGTACCAGATTACCGGTATGCAAGGAGAAAATAATTTATACAAGTTAACAAACAAGCGACGCCATCTAAATTAGCTAGAGTTTTTACATGAGTTGATGAGTGGACTTTGATACACAAGCAATTTGAACCACGCCACTTCTGATTATCAAGTTATAAATAAGTTATATTTATAACTGTATTTTTCTAGAAAATCATAAGTACGTTACTTTTAAGTTATACCAATACGTGTCATGGAATATGTTACTTCAATAGTTTAAAAGAATGTTAAAAATTCCTCTTATCCAGTTATCCACTCAATACTTGCTGACCGTGAGAAATGTTTTTAATAAACCTATAGATATATATGAAGAAATGTAATTACAAAAATGATATATTAACCATGGTTTTGATTTATAACAACTCACATTTCAGCTTAAATGGATTAAATTAACATTAAAATTACTCTTTTTTTTCTCACTTAAATGTATATTAACATTAAATTAACATTTCAAAATTAAATTTTACTAATTATTGGTGTTACGAAAACTTTTGCCTGTCATGTGACACCCCTCCAACACAAAACTGGCAATGATGGTGTTGTTCATCATATAATCATGGATCATTTTAATCTGAAAACCTCAAAGGGGCAGGTGGGGACTGATCTTGATGACAAATCTTGTCAAAATTAATTAGCCATGATTGAATATTTTGTGAGGTGATGTAAGCTTTAGATGGTGTCAAGATTGAAGGGACCATGAGCTAGCAAAAAACCAAAATAATCAAATAACACATGCCAAATCCAAATTAAAACAATACAAATTGGATTTAACATAAAAATTTTAACCCACATAATAATCCATACAAACAATTTACGATCTTAACTTTTACTTTCCTCATCAATAACAAACTTTTTTCCCATAATTATTTTATATTTACATTTTTCCTCTGATTTCACTCATAGTTATAATAAAAAACAAAATGAAAAAACATATAGAAATCGTGTAAGAACCAAGTGTATATCCAATGAAAATCAATGATTATTATACGCGTAGAATTGCTTTTGAGAATAAAAATAAAATGTTAAAGCTTAATTACCACTATGATTTTATCATTGACCAAGGATTTAAAATTGGTTATTAGTAACAAACATGCCTTAAAAGAAAATACAAGTGAAGAAGAGTGTTGTAATATATGAATTTCAAATCTCAAATGGTATATACATCATGATCAGCCATTGTTCTTGATCTACTAACCAAAAAAGATAGCATTTTTGCCTATGATAATACCAAAATACCCACGGTTTAGCCCCTAATATTACGAAATCCATACATCAAAATGTCAAAAATATAGTGGGAAAAACGTGGGTATTTTGGATAATTTCCAAACTATTCAAAACCATAAAAAAAGTAAAAAAAAAAAAACTTGAAAGTAAACTAACAAACCAACAAAAAGATTCAAACTTTTTAGTTGTGCAGAGGATCTGGGCAACTGGGGACTCTTCTTTTCACATCTTCAAAGTTTTCATCTTTTGGGACACTAAATCCGCCATTAAAGAACCTTCTGTAAAGCTCCGATCTTTTCACCTCATCTGAATCTTTTTCCGGTGGTGGTGGCAGCGGTGGTGATGATGGTGATGGTGATGGTGATGGTGGTGGTGTTCTTATTGCAGCAACTCTACAACAATCAGTACTATTCAAAGCCCAAATATGAAGCACGAAGAAGATGATCATGAAGACCACCATTGATGAATGCACCACTGATCTTGATCTCCTCCTTGTGTGGGAAAATGACATGGTGGTTGAGAACCCACATAAAGTAATTGAAGAACTGATATTCTCCGGTGATCGGTGGTTGTGAATATTATTGGCCGGTGGGCTGGTGGTGATGATATGTGTTAACTGTTAATGGATCTTATGATAACAATAGTAATAATATTAATAATAATATGAATTTTGAGCATCTGTTGGTTTCTTTCTCTCTCTAAGGCAGATGTACAGAGAGAGTGTGGTGGTGTTTCTCTCTCTATAATCGACGGTTAAATATGATGGGATCTCAAGAAAAGACTTGTGAGAGTTGAGAGGGAGATGGTGAAGAAGTTAATTTTCATGCAACTATGGACCCCACTTGTATAGAACAACAAAATGATGACACAACACATCAACCTTTTTACTACTCAAATAGTTTTTTAAACTAGATGTATAACTTTATAATTGTAATTTATCAATGAATAAAACTTATGTTATCTTATTGGATATACATGTATTTTTATCAACCAGCCATAGTTTATTTAGGTAAGAGTAAATTATCATTTGCATCTCTGACGTTTGTTCATTTTAACCATTTGTATCCTTACGGTTTTAAAATTGTCATCCGGCCCTGACATTTCATTTTTATTTCCATTTGAGTCCAATACACTAACGACGTTAGATTTTTCCGTTAGTTTTAGTGAAATGACAAATTTACCCTTATTTAATACCCTCATCTACTCACACCCCACCCCTTTCATTTTCTCTCTATGTCTCTCTCTCTTCTCCCTCTTTGTGTCCACCACTGCCACCACAACCATCGTGGTCGCCGCACCACCGCGGTTGTCGCACCGCCACCGTCGCCGCACCGTCGTTATCGCCGCACCACCACCGCACCTCAACGACTAGAAGAACCACAACCACCATCTCATCTCCGTCACGTAAAACCCTAAAACCCTCACAAAACCCTCTACCATTGTTCACGATCCATCGTACCACCACAATGAACGACCAATCACCACCAACAACAACCACCACCACCACCACCACCACCTGCGGCCACTGTCGCCATGGGGATCGGAAAATCCTCCACCACATACGCTTCTCCGACACCTTCCACCGCCTTTGCACCACCTGCGTCCCCCGCCTCCACCTCAAATCCTTCTGCCCCTCCTGCCTCACCGTCTTTCCCCCTTCACACCCCTTCCTCTGCCCCAATTGCCCCTCATCCTCCCACCGCCCCTGCCTAAACCCTAACTACCTTGTTTTCGACCCTAAACCATCCAATTGGAATAATAATAATAATGATAATAATGATTGGGGGATTGGTGTGTCTGATGCGAGATTGTTGCTTGCTGCGGCGGAGATATCGTCGATGCCGATGAGTAGAGCTGAAGCGGCAACGCTTACGGAAGCTGATTGGAGGGCCAAGGAGGCTGCGGAGTGGAGGAAGAAGGCGAAGGAGGCTGCTGATCATGTTCTGAAGCTTATGGAGATCGAAAAGAAGAACATAGGTGATCATCCTAAGGATGTGTTTGATCGTGTTAATCGTAAAGGTCTGGTGGATGCTGGTGAAATTGAGGTTTTTGAAGCCTTGAGTGCGGTGAAGTTGGCTGGTGAATCGGTGTGCAGAGGGCTGCGGTGGTGGTGATAGGGCTGCGATGGTGGTGATGGGGCTGCGGTGGTGTGGTGGGGTTGCGATGCTGGTGATGGGACTGTGGTGGTAGTGATAGGACTGTGGTGGTGGTGATAGGGCTGCGATGGTGGATGGGGTTGCGGTGGTGTGATGGGGTTGTGATGCTAGTGATGGGACTGTGGTGGTGGTGATGGGGCTGTGGTGGTGGTGATGGGGTTGCGGTGGTGGTGATGGGGCTGAGGTGGCGGTGGTGGTGATGGGGCTTCGGTGGTGGTGATGGGGTTGTGGTGATGGTGATGGAGTTGCGGTGGTGGTGATGGAGCTGTGGAGGTGGTGATGGGGTTGTGGTGATGGTGATGGAGTTGCGGTGGTGGTGATGGAGCTGTGGAGGTGGTGATGATGGTTGTGAAAATGGTGATGGTTAGTTGTCATGGTGGTGATGAAGGGTAGTTTAGTCTTTTTAACAATAATTTTAACTAGGAAAACTAACGATGTTAGTATTCTGTACTCTGATAAAAATAAAAATAAAACAATATAGACTCAAATGAAGATAATATGAAACGTCAGGGGTCAGATGACAATTTACAAACCGCAGGGATGCAAATGGTTAAAATGAACAAACGTCAGGGATGCAAATGATAATTTACTCTTTAGGTAACTAAACACATCATGTATTCTTTCAACTGTGACATCTATATCACGACTATGTAAGCTAACCCTATATCAGCAACCCTTAGATAAACATATGCACTGATGTGTTTGAATAATAACAATCACAACGACCCCCAAGGAAAGGCCGGCCCTAAAAGGGGGCAGGGTGGGTGACCGTCTAGAACCCCATCTTTCTAGTTGCCTGATTTTTTTTAAAGAAAAGTCCTAATATATTTTGTTAAACACTTAAACTCATTAACATTTTATTTATTTTAAGACTAATAAATATTAGATCCAATTAAAATTTAAATTATTTCAGCTCACTTCCACTTCCATCTACATATTACTAGTATTTTAACCCATTTTAGAATTCAAAGAAAAAAAATTTACGATTGGGATGGGGGCGGTAAAAGAACGATTAGAACACAGATCGATTAATCAAACTATGGTCTCATTTTTTTTACTTGCAGGGGTCCAAAATTTTATATATGAGTTATTCACTTTATATAGTTAGGGGCTCGTTTTTCTCTACTCGTTCAGTGCTTAAACTTTTCGACAATTCTCGGGGATGGCCCTGCCCCAAGGAATATGTGATTGGATGCATGTTCACAAGTCTTTCTTCATTCACAAATTCCTTCGTTCAAATGTCATAGTGATGTATATAAACATACAAGTTAAAGAAACATAAAGTTTACCATTAATCAAAAGTTTAAATAAAAGTCAAAACTCTTAAAAACACACATTCATTGAAAGATAATCAAGAATTTTTAATGAAAACATAACCTCGGCTTGACTCACACATATATATCCATCATTAGCTCGAATACACCTTCCCTAAAGTGACAAAGGGAATTTAGTTCATAATCGTGTTAACTAGAAGAATAGAATTAAAGAAGATCACAAACAACCTATAAAAGTTAAGAAATTAGAGATGTACACAAACTTAAATGATTAAATGGTTAAAAATACCATATACAAATATAACAATAATAAAAAATAAAGATGAAGAAATTACAATTCTAGTGAAATCAAGGAAGAAATTTACAAAAAATTATTTTATTGTTCCTAGTGTCCCTCTTCCAAATGGAGGGAGAAATCCTACATCTATAGAAAAGGATGAGGTGCGTCGTGCATGGAAGAGTCGCGATCGTGCACCCGATAGGTGTGGTTGCTCTTCAAGAGTTGTCACTTTCTTCTAATCGTTATGTGGCTTGGTATTATATCAACTCTTAGCAAATCTTGACCGTCATGTAGGAGGTATGGTCATGCAAGGCATAGGCGAGATCTTGGCTTGATCAAGATTATTTAGAATCCGAGAACCCTAGTCGGCGTGGCCGTGCTTATCTTAGGCGTCATCATGCATCCCCTAAGTGTGATCACGCATCTTTCTGGAATTCTAAAAAATATTCAATTATTCAATGTAATCCACCAATACCTCAGCTTTTTTGGAACAAACATGGAAATTCAAAAATGTCACTCCGGTAAAAAGATTTTATGGGTCCAAAGCTTTAACAGCATCACTTATAGTCAACAGAAAAGGTCGAATTCAACATCACTTTACATTTCTTTATAGATATATATCTCTTCATGTATACTTGAAATCAAAACATCTATAATTTCTACCCACCCATCAATTACTACATTGAATATAATAATTATAATCCACTTGTTTTGATAACGAAAGCTTTTAATTTTATCATAAGTATACAGCTGTTGAAATGAATGTGTTTCATTTTATCAAAAATGTTATATTTGAAAATTAAACATATCAGGAAAAGAATGTGTTTCATTTTATCATAAATGTTATATTTATACCCATCTATATTTATCATGTAAATATTTATGATCGACCATAATTGAATAACCGTTTTTAACTTCAAAACATAAAAATTAAATTATATTATCTGATGAGTCTCCAACAATGGACAATGAATCAAGGCAAATGGTTCAATTAACTTCACATTTTAGTTATTCATAAAATCTGATAACCAAAGTTTAACGCTTAGGTCAATTAACAACTTATAATTTAACCTGAAGTCCATATTAGTAACTATTATAATCCAACTTTGAACTTGACACGTTTAAATGATCATGACAAATTGTAGGACTCAATAAAATAAATCATAGCATAATGAACCTAGCTAAAAGTAACAATCAGAATATAATCCAAACGAGTCAAATGTATTGATATGTCCAAAGAAAACATTTTTTGAACACATAATATTGAAATCCGTTGTTCATTCTCAATCGTCATTGTTCCATTTGTAACTTGTTAGGATAAGTTTGTATGTTTACAAAGTAAATGGGATACACATGTCGAATCATTTTCACGCTACTTGAGAAGTCCCAACAATAACCATTTATTTTATTTTTAACATAGTAAAAATCAAAACCGATACTTGTAAAATGTTATGTTTGACTCAACAACCATCACACAACTAAAGTACTCTATTTTATGAGGTCAAAGTCATATAATCTATAAAGGGAACATATTTTTATACAGCCTATTAAGATGGTCTATTATATTAAAATATTAATCTAGTAGTAGTTACACATATATTATAATTTAAATCGAACTGAAAAGTCTAGCATTTTAATAGATCCAGTCGATACTAATTATGGAGTAGCATTTTTCTTAAAAAAGTTATCAATGTACCCATTTTCGGGCATATTTATATGTTACGATGTTATGCCATATGTATGGGTCACGAGTGCGGGAGACTTGAGTGACACCTAATATCACAATTACTAACACACTAATCTTCCATCCATGAATGATGCAAGTGTCTCAAGCGTGAGTACACTCACGGGTGTGAATTGGAATACCAGTATACCACTCCAGTTTCACACTCATATTCATTAGAGACACCACTTCTCCATAAGTGAGTAACGATAGTGAGTTTATGTGAAGCCTACATGGCCGCAACTCACACTTACACTAACGTGAGTATATATACCGGATGACCTTGTGGCCCATAATAGACAAGTTTATATGTTAATGCTGATATTTGAAGAATTCATGAACATAAGGTTAATATGTAAATTTGTTTGTTTTTTTACGTTAGGGTTATATAGATGGAAAAGGTTTGTAAGTAACAAATATATATAAAAAAGAAAGATTTATGTTTTTCTTTTTCTCTAACTGTCAGGCATTTGAATTTAATAAATATCACATGGTAATTGTTTAGACTTTAATAAACATACTAAAGAAAAGGTAATGGTAATCCACTAATCATAATGTCTTTGTAGCCTCATGAAGCTCATGAAAACGACAAGATTCTCAATGTGCATAAAACCAGAAGACAAAACACATGCCGAGGTTTGTAGTTACACCATATAATCTGGGTTCAAAGTTCAAACTAATCATTATACAATTAATAATAATTTAACTATCAAAAGTAAGATATCTGTAATAATTTAAGAACAATCTAACAAATGGTCCTATATATACCAAACTTAATGCATATCAATTGTTGATTATGTATCGGACTTCAATCCTGGTTAAAAATCACGGACGAGGTATCATTTGTGTATCAACATTTCACTCACTTATCACTGATAAATGTATTGATCTTCTACTGAAAAAAGTTATTACATGTGCAAAATAGACTCGCATATAATCCATTTTCTTCATGTTTGAAACATTGAAATGCCACACAATACTTGCGTTTTTTAGGTGTAATGTTTGGGCATCGAGTATTGTTAATCCACAACTCACTTAAACACATAAAAAGATCATTAAACATATGTGGTTTTATCGGCAATGACGATCCAAACATATAAAAATTATTTAGAATCACAAAATTAATGGTTGCTGATGGTTAGTTCATAATACTTGTTTCAACCACTTATTCTAGTCATTTTTTCCAACATTCTTAACTTTTTGAATGGTAAGAGCAACGATTTTGTTTATGACATCTAACATTAAAGGGTGGTGTTTATATCTGCTTAAGTGCTTTTATTGGGTGATCTCAATTCGAACACCTCTTTTTTATGACTATAATTGCATAACACGAGTTTTGGTTGTAAATCAATCATATGTTTAAGACCGTTGAATTCATATTGATGTATACAAAGGGCAAAATGTTGGTGTTATGCAACCTCATTAGTAATTAAAAAGATAATGGAGCTTAGTGCTTGTTTTATGATGGTTAAGTGTCTTACATTCTTAATGCATGACTTAAAAACTACTAATCTTTGTATTACAACATTAGTGATCAAGTAACTATGAAGTGTTGAGAACTACTTCTGTCATAGCATTCACAATCTATTCCTCATCTTTATCCATATAAATACATTAAAAATCACTATTTTTTTTCTTTTTTTCAATTTTATCATTAATTTTTCTCTCTCCTCCACTCACAACCATTTAAAATATATTAAAAAATCATACGGTTTTGAACAATGTTTCCCAAAAATACAGATTGAAAAGTTAATTTCTCATATCATTCACTCACAACCACTTATAACAATACCATATAATATAAGAAATACACTCAAATAAATTTAAAGGAACGGATTGTAAATGCTCTAAACCATCAATCATAATCCTTAGGTCTCCAAAAAGTTCCAAGTTAAAACCTTCAATGAGTAAACGTTTTGGATAACCACCTCCATTAAAAAAAATTAAGTAAAATTTTAATAACCATACTAATAATAGTAAATGTAAGCATTATGTTTAGATAGATGTGTGAGCTTTTTAAATATTTAAGCATTACAAATATGTCATGCTATATTGTTCAATCTGTAATGCATAATTCATCATTTTAATAGAAAGATAATGATATAGTTAATCTTTTTTTTTCGATTTACTTTTTATTTAGAAAGAAGGATCAAAGTGAAGTCCTGCAAACCAAGCAGTAGTAGTGCGTTTGAGCTCATTCTATAAATGATGAAATAATTAAAGAGTAGATTCACAAGCATCAGCACACAATGTAATGCTTCACTCGCTTCAATGGAACTCCCATTAGCGAAGGTAGTGAAAGAGTTATTCATGCTTATGAATTTGGTGCAACAAATCAACTACAAAGAAAATTAAACTGGGAGATTCTAAGCTACTAGGTCTTCATAAAATGGAATTCTCATGTGTCTCTATCTCAACGCCATGGCATACAAAGTGATGTCCTGGCGCATCGCACACGTTGACTCACACAAAGCAAACACTTTTGCAGTAGTATAAAATCTTGGTCCCTAGCCTTGATGCTTACAACTCAATAAGTTTTCCATTGACGGACAAGTCTTTCATGCCTTTTTTTTCTTTTTCTTCTTCTTTTTTAAGAGCATAATAGTTGTTTCGCCATAAAGATCAGCGTATTTCATCCTCCCTAAAATTTCAATTTTGTCGTCTACACCCAACAAACAACAAAAATTTGTTCTAGAGCTTCCTTTCATTCCAGCAATAGTATTGTTCGATGCATAATGACTTTCTAGGTAGATTATTCTTGCATTTCGGATCGACATTTCAATTGAAGCTTTAGACAAAGACTCAAGGCTCAACTAGTTTAAATTAGCAAGCTGAAATGTTAATCTTGGGCATGAATACTTGAATTGTAAAAACCTAAAGCTAGCTCGTGACTCGCCTAGCCCACGCGTTTGTTTTTTAAAAATAATGATATACAAAAAAGTCCTAGTATTTTCTTATGGCAAGATTTGAAGGAATAAATTAGGGATAAGGTTAGATAATCACTAATTTTGATTCATTCTTGAATACCTTTTCATTTGCTTTTTGTCAAAATTAGTCGTAAATTTTCAGATACTAAACTTATATATGTTAGAAAATCATGTTATAATTATCGGTTATAACTTATATATACTAGAATTTGATATTTAATTATATCGAGCCAAGTGAGCGAGTCAAAACGTCAATTAATAAGCAAGTCAACAAGGTAGATGATTTTGGATAAGGCTTTGGTTTGCTTACAAACCGAGCATGTTTGGTTGTAAAAGAGCCAATTTCAATCGAAAGATAAGATTTTTGAACAACGTTAGGGGGCGTTTGTTTTGAAGGAATAGAATGGAATTGAGAAATTAGTATAATTTTAAAGTAAAATTATGTTAGAGTGGATAATGGAATGTAAAACTCAAGAGAATATTTCACCTCAAATTTCCTTGGTTGTGGGATTTCAAAATCCTTCCACCTAAAGAGGGAATTTGAAATCTCACAACCAAAGAAATTTGAGGTGAAACATTCTTTTGGGTTTTACATTTTATTACCCACTCAAACATAATTTTACTTGAAAATTATACTATTTTCTCAATTTCATTTAATTTCATTCATTCCAACCAAACGCCCCCTTAGTTTTTTTTTTCCGGCAATCGTGATAGTTTTAACAAATAAATTATAAATTCAAATATGTTTACTCCGTTATTTATAAAAATCACTATTTATAAAAGTTTGAGCTTGAAGGACTGTAGGTCTGGCATTGTACAACGGATTACTGTACAAAGGAAAAGTTGAAGTGTCAGGTGGCTTTTTGTGACCAAAATCACATAGAAAAAGTGGGATTTGTTTTGTTTGGAATTAAAAAAGAAAAAAAGCCCAAATTTAGATCCTTTTCATGTAATTAACTATTTATTTATATAGTGCGTAAAGTAGAACATCTTTTAAGATTAACTATTAAATTTTGGCATCTTTTACTTTCTGTTTTGGCCATTCTTTTGTTTGCTGTCCTTTTCATTTTCGTGGTTATGTCTTTTAATTTTAAGACAGTCAAACCACTCTTATATCAAATGAAATTTAACCTTTATAATTAGATATATTGAGGTATGTTAATTAAATTACTAGTAACTAAAACTTAGAGTTCAAGTTGGAGTCCTACATTTTGGCCATTTTATTAAACAAAACTCAACAACGAACTTGTTCTGATAATTATTCATATAGTTGTAAGGGGGTCCTACTTTTTATACTAATATTTCATTACTAAATTATTTATTTTAATAAACTATTTATATCTATTTTTAGTATAACATATATAAATATAATTAATTGTAATTATGTTTATAATATAATAGAAATAAAGATAACTAACTATTAATTCTTTTAATGTAATAGAAATAATATATATAATTAAGCCAAACTGAATTTTAAAAATCCATAATATGGTGAAAAATGATATGTAACTGAAAATTAAGTTTAAATTTATGATAATTATACGATTGAAATTATCTGTGATAACAAAATTGAAAGTTAAGAACATCATTTGTTAAAATTGTCATTATAGATTATTATTACTAGCCAATGGATCATAGTTTCAATTATTAAAATCTACCAGATTTATAATTAATTATGAATATATTAATAAATAAATTTACCAAACTATAGTGTAATTATGTAATATTTATAGTTAATAAATCAAACTTAATCCGACGGTTGAAGAAAAGATAAAAACGAGCGGTTATCTTGAAGGAAAGATAACATATACAATTGTCATATAACCAACTTTAACACCGTTAACATAGCCAATGTTAAGTTGCTTTTTGAGTGTAGATAATAGTAACTATAATACTATAATATGTATCTATAATATGTATAACTTTTTTCTAAATTGTATTATAGTAATTGAGGGCCCACATGAATATCTTTGGAGACATCCTTGCACAAGATGAAGCCCCAAAAACATTCAAAAAAATTTGCGGATCAATGCTCAACATTAGAATGCAATGAAGTATGAATTGTCGAATTTAATTGAACATGTGAGTTGGTCGTTAATTTTATAGATGTGTGTAACATAACTATTTTTAGTTATACCTCAAAAAGTTATAACTTGATAGAAAGGTATACATGTGTAAGTATTAATAGGTAACATAAATATTTTAATAGAATAATTAATTCGCTTTTATTTTTTAATGTTTCAACCTTATTTTTAAATTCTAAACAAAGGTATTTCAAATATATGATACGGGCTTTCGTGGTTCCACTTCCACTAAAAGGTTGCAACCAAGCACACGCATTGGTTTGGCCCAACTATAGGGCCCAAATGATATAAATGGGCCGGTAAGTCAGAATGTTTAGAATTTTCATATTTATAAATAGACAAGCACAAAAAAAAAACCGGGTACGTACCCGACCCGGCGTACCCGACCCGGACCCGGGTCCGGGTAGTACCGTTTGGAGTGGACCCGGTTCGTACCCGCCCAGAACCGGCGGGTTGGAACCGGTTTGGTGATTTTAATTTTGCCAGGAACCGGACCCGAACCGGACCCGAACCGGTTGTACCCGGGTTGGACCCGGTTCCTACCGTTTTTTTTTTTTAAACTATCCGTTTTTAACGGCTATATAGCCGTTGGGGACGTTTTTTGACCGTTTTTTTGGATGTTTTTGGCTCTAAAATTAGTATAAATAGGTGTGGGTTGATATGGTAAGGTACTCAAGCTTCAAACACAAAAAACATACGCAAAAAATGCAAACAATACTCTCGTTTACTCTCATTTACTCTCGTTTACTCTCAAATCTCAATATGGCTCACTCTCAATCTTCCGTTGGTCAAGGTTCATCGAACTTTCCATCCGTCGTTCGTGTTCTTCCACACAATCGTAACATGGATGTTTGGTGCAATTGGGATATGGTTGAGTTGAGTGACGGATCTGTAAAGGCTCGTTGCAAGTTTTGTGGAGCTTTACTTGCTAAAGATTCTAACACGACATTGAACAAGCACATTAACAAGAAGTTTTGCAAGTCGTTGAAAAATAATCCGGATTCACAACAAACACAATTGAGTGGAGACGGTGGAATATTTAATTACAACGTTAATGAGGTTCGAGATCGAATGGCAAAGTTCGTGATTCAAGAAGCTTTGCCTTTCAACCACTTCGACAACCCTCGGTTAACCAACTTAATTCGAGAGACGCTTCAACCTTGTTACACTCACGTAAGTCGTACTACACTTAGACGTTATTGTTTAAAATTATGGAAGCAAGCAAAAAATGATTTAATTGTTTTATTTGAAAATTTAAATACCGGTTAAACTTAACTAGTGACGTTTGGTCGGCGCCACACGGTTCGCCGAATCGTACCTTTGCGTCACTGCTCATTGGGTAGATCCCAGTTCATGGCAATTGATGAAACGTACGATTGCATTTGATCTATTTCCGTATCCACACACCGAAGAGTTTTTATTTTACTTTTTGATAATGTAATAACTACATTTAATTTACAAATAAAATATTTTCAATGACATTTGATAACGCTTCCAACAACACAACCGCCGTTGAAAAATTAAAATTAAAATATCTTCCGATTGCGAACGGTGATTTTTTTCATACTCGTTGTGTTGCGCATATTATTAATTTAGTAGTACAAGATGGTCTTAACGTACCATTTGTTGATAGCTTTATAAAAGCTTTTCGATTTGTTACACGACGTTTTTTAAAAAAGTAGAAAAAGATATCAAGATTATAAACAACTTTGTAAAGATACTGAATCTAGATTTTTAGGGCCTAATTAGGATGTACCTACTAGATGGAATTCGACTTGTCATATGTTTGATTGTGCTTTAAAACAAAAAGGCACTTTAAAAACTTTTCATAATAGTCTTTCGGATATTGCGAAGCCGACCTGTTTCCGGATATGGGTTGGAAAAATATTGAACATTTATCCGAATTTCTTGAGGTGTTTAAAAACTCAACTACAAATTATCGGGAGTTTATTATCCCACTAGTTATTCGGTGCTTCAAAAATTATATTTCATGGCTTTGAATTTTAAAAATTTTCAAAATAAAAATAGTATGTTTAGAGAAATGATAGAACCAATGAAAGAAAAGTTTAAAAAATACTTTCTTGAGTTACCACCCGTTTTTACGTGTGCCGCTGCTTTAAATCCTTTTTTAAATGTAGCGGGGGTAGAATGTTTAATAGACGAGATAAATGACAATTTGGATATACATGACGATAACCCCAATTTTTCAACCAACGCAAAAGAAGATTTTAATGCAAGTTTGAAATTATTTATAATTTTTATTTAAATAAATATGGGCCTAACGTAAATATACCTACGCCAAGAGAATCAACATCAAGTGCTAGTACCTCGTTTAAAGACCCCGTTATGACTATGTTGAATGTTGTTCGGGATGTGACGGCTAAACGTCAAAGGGGTAACGCCCCAACAAGCGAACTTGGTATTTATAGTACGACGAATTTTATTTCGACTATGAGTACTCAAGATTATCATGAATTTGATATTTTGGCTTGGTGGAAAGGAAAGGAATCCCAATTTCCAATTCTTTCCGCTATGGCCCGTGATTTACTAAGCGTCCAAGCTTCTACGGTAGCTTCGGAGTCTGCGTTTTCTCTTAGTGGCAGGGTAATATCATTACGGAGAACAAGATTAACTCCGGAAGCGGTGGAGATGTGCATTTGTTTAAAAGACCACTTAGACGCGATGGATCGTATACAAGACAAAACAAATCTTGAAGACGAAATTGCAATCGAATCTAAAGTACACGATGAAGAGGTAGAAGAAGGAGTATCTTCTGGTATATCCACGAAGAATTAGCATTTGATGAAGCCTCCCGAAGAAAATAGACGATTAATGAGTTAATGTATTTTTAAGTTGTTTTAATAAAAAATAATCTTTTAATGAGTTATATATGTTTTTTTAATGTTTGTTATACATGTTTTTTAATGTTGTTATAATAATAATAATAATATTAACAATATAATAATAATAATATAAATAATAATAACAATAATAATAATATAATAATAATAATAATAATAATATAATATAATAATAATAATAGTAATAATAATAAGAACAATATAATAATAATAATAATAATCTAATAATAATAATCTCCTAATAATAATATCCTCTAATAATAATAATCCTAATAATAATAATCCTACTCCTAATAATAATCCTAGTAATCCTAATAATAATCCGAATAATAATAATAGTAAAAAAAAAAACCCCGTTATAAATGGTTGTTAAATCGAGGTCTTCTTCTTCATATCGATTTCTAAAGGGAGTTTCTGATGAATAATAATTTTTTTTTTTATTTAGTAGTTTTTGTAATTTGTGTTCCATATAAACATGTTTAGATTTGCTTAAGTCCATGGTTGAGAATTGTTGACTAACTTTTTCTAGGTTTTGGATTTGTTCATAATGATCAACTTAAATCTAGTCTTATTTCCACTTATTCAGTCACTCTAGATACAATTTCGAAATATTTGATTTTTTATTATTTAAATAATTCATCTCCATCATTTGTATTGATTTATCATTCAATGAATGGCTTAAAATGTTCTATCTTAATCCAATTATAATGTTTCTTACTTAATAGTTGTACATAAGCAAAATTGAAAGTTGCTTTTTATTTTTACCCATCGCGGAGATTCATCATGCATTCCTTTACATTAATCTAGTCAAATTTATTAGTCAAACCAACATGAATGTGAACATCACCTTGACTCAATGTGCAAGCATCTCAAACATTGTTTCAATAGTTGTAGACTATGCGAACGTAAGCTTGGCCATATAAAGTCTCATTAGTTCGGGCAAGTTTAGCGTGATGTCTGACTAGATCTACAAGGTCTAAGTACGTTATAACACAAACTCAAACAATATAAAATTGTCCATAGAAGAAAGTGGTGTTATGCTCCGAAGGATTGATCATATATAAAGGGTTTCAAATGTGAGGCATAAATAATTAGGTCGAGTCGGAGTTTCATATTCAGCTTGTCAATCTGTCAACTAGACATGATTGACAAGTCTAAAAAAAATCAACGCATTTATGTGTTCAGAGAGTCACATGTCCCAGTCCCTTGGGTCTTTCTTCTTTCTTGCTTTTTTTTTAACAACCATCAAATCTTATTAAAAAAAGAGAACTATCAAGATGAAATTACACTCCTTTGAAACATGTCTCGTTGGTTACACCTATGGATAAATCAAACAAAATAATAAGAAAATGATGATGAAAGTAGTAATAATACTTTTTGGGAAATAGGTGGTGGGCGATGGATGGGGATGTGGTGACGTATAATGCATACTCTATAATGAGAGTGGTTAATGGATTTTAAAAGTTAGACTAAAAGAATATGCAAGTAAGAGAACCATACAAATGAGGTGGGAGTCCTAGTGTTACAAGACTTACTTTGATGTTTAAGAAACGTGATTTATTTACAAAATCAATCTTCATACGAAAAGATTGAAAATGACCCAATACCAAATAGAGGCGTCTTTTATTTACTCGTTTGAAATAGAGTTTCTTCCTTGCCATTACCACCATCACTCTCACTGTTACCACTGTCTTTAGTCAGTATCACCGCCAAACACCTTAATCAGTGTAACTATATGTTGGAAATTTATTGATAATATTAATATGGTTATTAATATTTAGTCAATAAATTAATGTGTTGAATGACATTATGAATTAACAGTGTGAAAATTGTCCCACATTGGAGGAAAGAAATAATATAAAATAGTTTATATTCTATAACATCTTGAGTATATTGTTTCCTAAAGTTTCACATTAAGTGGATTCGCGAAGGGTGCGAAGCACTCGCACTTGCCCACGCCCTCGCGCGTGCGACGCGGGCATGTGGGCGCAATGTGGCGCACTTTGCACACTCGCATCGCCGAGAACCGCCTTAGTATTTTTGAAGGTTGGTTCGAGGGTCTGGTCAGGTGTGACTAACATTGGTGAGCGGTCAGAACTGTGACTCGTAACAGTTTCTGTTAAAGTTGACTGAAACCGACGACTGATAATGACGAATTAAATGAGCGGTTATGATTTTGGATAAATGACTGAGTGATGGCTGAGTGACTGTTACAGTTCAAATTCCACTATAAATACTGAGAGTGTCACAGAAGAAAAACACACCCACACAACTCGAAAACCTACAGCAAAACAGGTTCTCTAAGCGTCCTCTATTTCTCTGGTTTCTCTTTTACAAACAACTTCAGGTTCTAGATCAATCCCGGCAGTAATAATTGCTTTGGCTGTTGTACCATGGGAAACAAAACGAGTTCTCCTGGGAGGCTCGGAATTTGTTTTAAGATCCCCGTGTTAAACACGATCCTAAGCTTTTACATTTTTGTTCATTTATTTCTGTAAATTTACAATTGTAAAGAGAATTGTAATTGTTAATTTAGGTTCATTTGTATTGATTATATAATGTTTTAGTTTAATTTTTATATGAACGGTTCCTACACTATAAACGTTAAAGAATTTTTTAAAGAACTACAAGTATAAATTCTAATCGCTTTTTTTCTTCAAAATCCAGTTAATCATCGAAGAACTTTCAAGTTGTGGTTGTAGAAATACAAAGAAAGATGAGATGTTATTTTTTTATAACAACCTTTGTAAGAATAATAAAAATAAGTGAAAGTAAAAAAATAACAACGATGGATGTATTATAGTTCCGGAATGTTAATAAACATATCTTAGGCTGCCCCTCAATCTCCATTAGAGTTTTTCATTACTATTAACAATTCTTTAAGGGAGTAATAATTTCCATCACGGGACAGTGATCACTCTTATTGTCTCGTTAATATATGTGTGTGTTATATTCAATTATATTCTTAACAAAATAAGAGAAGTAGTTTATTAGAAAAAAAAACATATATACACTTATTATGCATAATACAATATATGATACAAACATATTTTCCTGCGTTGTTAAACATAACTAAATTAACTAATGCAAGTTTAATGAAACAAATAAACCATCTCTTGACCTAGACTTCCTAGATTATCTCATTCGACATCTCAATTTATGCGGAGACCGAAAATAATGTTCACCAAAACACAATACAGATTATTTAACTGTTAGATTAATAACTTAAATTTCTCTTAAAATCGTTCTTACTTCTTTGGACCATCTCCACATCACCATAACCGTCTTTACTATAATACAAATCAACCTTCCTTGTACAACCAAAAGAGAAATTCCTAAAGTTATAATCAAGTTTCTTTTATACAACCAACAAAGCTCATAATTATCCTCCAAATTTAGGAAATCATACTGTTGTTTGTAACGCCTTGTTTTTCAGAAAAACAACAATTTCTAATGACGGATAAAATAAATAAGTCGCCCATCATCATTTGTCTAATCAGGCTCAAACCATCACCCGTTCTCTTTTGGTCGTGTGATGCCACCCGAATATGACCACCCTTATTGTCACATGTAGCTCATTAGTAATAGTGTATATAAGACAATTTTGTCATCATAAAACACTTTATGCATGGTCATGTGTTACTTTGTGTAGACACCCTGAGTATTGACATAGAATGTTTAGTATCCCAATATAGTATAATACCAAGTGTATAACTCCTTTATTACCTATACAAGTGATGTACATGCTAACACACCTAATCATGTAACCAACACTCATGGTCATGAAGGATGTGTACTTACAAACATAAGGTGTGTATAAGTTCTTGACTACACATTTTTTTAAATCCAAAACGACCTTAAGTTATGTTAAACTCACCCGTTGATCGATTTCAATGACTTGTGGTTAAGAAGATTATGACGTATTTACCTATCTTTAAAATATCAGAATATATATCACTAAGTTTATATAACGCCCCTTATTGTCACATACAGTCCCTCGATGAACAGTTATTTAGGCAACTATGTCACCACAACACTTTATCGTAATTGTGTAGCAACCATATATGCATATTGTGCATAGACCTTGTCTAGAATGCTTAGTGCTTCATAATAATGAACAGTTATAAGTTGGGAGTCTAGAGGATTCATCATTACTAAGTCCGTCACATAACCTACTTTATCGTATAATTGACCTAGTGTAATCAATCATATACCGTTCCATACACGCGCGAACATGGAAGTACCATAATTGCATCGTGAGTATATCACGTCATAATCACATGGTATCATAATAATATGTTGTCATCATAATCGTGTCAAATTTTAACAATGCCATGTTGTAGTCGAGTCATCAAAATCGTGAATCATAGCTAACAAGTTTACACGAAGAAAACACAAGTGGCACTCTAGAAATAACATATATTTGTATGTGTACCAAGTTTTCATAAATATCGATTCACCTAAAATGAATATAGAACGTATAAAATCCAGATAATAGTGTAAAGCCAAGTGTACAACTCCTTTCTTACCTATTATTTAAGTGGTAATAAAAGTGATATGTTACACAAAGTACAAGTTAAAACACCTGATCTTAAATAACGAACATTCAAGTGAAGGATCCATGAGACATATAAATTCTTGACATACACATTTCTTTATCCAAAACTACCTTAAGTACGTTATGTTGAACATAACCTTTGGTCTATTTCGATTATAAGATATAAACTCTCATGTCATTTAACACTTTTGAAACATGTTTACTTGTTTAACAATCTTTGAAAAAACTTATAATATCTATCATTAAGTTCATGTTGATAACACTAAAATTTACTTTTAATATATATGTAGTTAAGACATGCAGCCCATGGCTTGTGAGCTATTATTATTGATAATCACCCTTCACGAATGTGACGTGGGTTCAAATCGATTCTTACAAGTGTAGAATTAGTTTATATTTAAGAGTGAAATAAATTGTTGTTAAAAAAGTGTTCAACACATTGCATATCTTCATATCAAAGAAAGTGAGCGATATGTTATTTCTCTTAGTTATCTAAGAGATTAATGATTTAAATTATACAATGTACAAATATAGATGGTTAATAAAAATAGATTATGGGTTGTTCTGTAAAAAGTTATATTCTTTTTTATTTTTGAATGAAAAAAAAATATCTATCATTTTGGTTACATATCTGCTTGTCGTAGAAAACTTGATTATTTTAATTTTAAATTATGCAATAAAATTTTTAGCTCTAACTCCTTACTTTCTTTCCCACCATAGAACTCCAATCGAAAGGGGTTTGAAGTCATATCATATTCGTCATAGTATATTATAAGCAAAGGGATTGTTTGGTAATATTAAATATTGTTAACCCATTAAGATGCACAAATGAATAAAAGATAATTTTTGAATCATTTAATATGTTTTTAAAGTTTACTTACTAGTAGGCTTCATGAATCATTAGAAGAAAAAAATATTATTAAGTGAATCAAACATATTTTACTTATAACTGATTTAAAAATAATCTATTAATTATTACGAGACTATCAAACAGTTCTTAAATTAGTTTTCAAAATAACTAAATTGACAATAATAATAATAATAAACAAATAATGATTTAGAAATGTAAATTCATCTGTAGGTTGATGTGGATTGTTTGATAAAAGTTTTTTTATTTACCCTTTATGAAATATGTCAAACAAATTTGTAGACTTTTGAGTTCCGAAACAAAAGATGCTAAAATATTTTCTTATGAAGATGACTTGTACGTTGTTGCAGATAAATTGTACAGTGGACCAACACAAAGTACTGACTAGAATAACGATTAAGAGCCAGCTAAGCGTAAAAAATGAACCAAGAAATCAAAGAATAGTTGCAGGCCAAGAATAATTCCTTTTGGCGTGATAAAAACTAAAAAGCATGCCTCATCAACTGGTCAAACCACCTTTTGACCATGCGACTCTGATTTTAATTATTTTAAAGTGCAATAATACTAATAATAATATATTAGAAACAATGGTTATAAGCGTACTTGGGTTGTTAACAAAGTGGTAAGAGTTAAAAAGACTTAAAATTTCTGAAGAGAACCGAGTTATAAATTCTTATATGATGTAGATTAAGTTGATGTAGTTTAGGATAAATAAATGATTGTTTGAGTCGTTTTTCAGAAAATAACAAATGATATAGTCTAAAAAACATAAAAAACAAAAATCTATAAAAGAATTTTGTTTCTGATCAAGTAATTCACGATTTACGTCCAATAGTAAAGATGTGTGTTTCTTATCATGTACTAGTACTATCAACCATACACCAATAATAGTGTTATTCATTTTTTAGGTTTCGATTCTGTTACGGTTTACTTTTGGTATTTTGGTATTTTCAGTGGTCACGGTACCAACAAATATCAAACCGAAAAAATCAACACGATATTCGATTATACTTTTACGTTCTCAATTTCAATAATTTTTCAACACAAACTTACCTCTAACCTATAGCGGAGAGATATGTAAGTTTAAAACCAAAATTAGAGGATGTATCAGGTAGTCGTTGTTAAATAGTAATATTAACAACATCAGAAAAAATATTATAATATTTGGATATTACAAAGTGCACATATATACAACACTACAAAGTAATACTACTAATTAACAAATTTTTATACAAATCTTTCCTTTGGAAAATCACCTCCCTTTGATTGTTTATACTTACAAATATCACCAGAAGGGTAAGTAATATCGTAATAATAATAATATCTTAAACTCCTAACCATTATTATTTTGTTAATAACTCTCTAAATACAAACAAACACCATCTTTCTTCTTCTTCTTCATCTTCAACCTATTTACATTCATGGAGTCGATGTGGATGTATCTTCTTCAAGATGTTCAAAATTCCCCTTCAACAACCCTAATTTCGTCTTCCAATTGCTTCAAGCCAAAGCAGGGATGCTGCAATGGCGACGATTATCCCTATCAAGACAGTTAAACCCCTCAATTCTCACCAACGGTTTGTTGCCGTAGTTTGGCCGGAGGTACCCTGTTTTCCGGGAAGACGACGATGGCGACGGCGACGGAGATGAAGATGACGATGGTATGACGGAATTAGGGTTTGGGATCATTGACAGTGGTGAAATTGGAGAGATGTTGTCGTCCCCAAATCGAGCGTCTTGAATTAGTGGGTTAGAGACTCTGCTCGGCGGCGACCCACAGAAAAATGGGGGCGACGACGGTGTTGGTGTAATTGTTTGCTCCGGTGCACCATAACCACCACCCTGTTGCAATAATCGATTCACACGATGTTAATTGTTGGTTTTGATTGTTGAATTTGATTTGGATTTGATGTAATATGCTGCAAATTGACAGTACCTTTGTGAGGATGATGTCTAGAAGCTCAGGGCCTGATTTCGATTCGTATGGATCCTGTTGATAGCTGCAAAATTGAACACGAAATCGAAGTTAATTCAAAGATTCAAACTTCAATTCATAAATCATAATCAAAATCAAAAACAACAACAACAAAAGCAATTGTTGGTACGAACCACATGTGGAATCTGAAGGGTCTAACAGGCTTCGGACAAACCACCGGCTCTCCATTACCAAAAGACGAAAAGTTACTGCTCTGTTGGATCCCACAGTGGTTCATTTTCGTTCTTCTGTTTGCTGTAAACAAGACCTGTACAAATCAAACACATAAGAATCATATTAAAAAGTGTAAATCTTTAAGAAAATACAACCATAGATCTGTAATAACAAAGGAAACAGCTTTGAACGATTCAAAATCATGTTGTTTCTTCTACGTTACACAAGATCTGAAATCGACAGCGGTCGATTGTTAGTAGATCGAAATCTGGTCAAAGTAATTTAAAATAATAATAATATTATTATTATTTAAAGAGAGAAGACAACGAAGATCCGTTGAAACAATCGATAATTAACACACATACATACAAATAAACACACACAAGATCTATCAAAACGTCACCGGAGATAAAATTAAAGAAAATTTTCCGGCGATCTATATCAGATCATAAAGCTTCAAACCCATAAACAAAATCTTGAATTTCGTAAAAATTTCCCAAAATCAGAACACCAAAATCGGTAACGCAAACGAATCAAAACAACCCACAAGCACAAAATCACAAATCTTTATAAAAATTGAAGAAATTTGAAGAAAATTTGTGAAAAATTGTCACCTGGAGAGCCGGAAAGAGAGAATCCGAGCTCGGAGCTCCGATGAAAAGTCAAAATAAAAGAAGGAATTAAGGTCAAGAAATTAGGCGTAGACGAAGAAGAAGGGGGGCGAAGGAACAGGGTAGGTTCATATATACAGCTAAAAAGGAGAAATTAATAATTATTTTAATATTAAAAATAGTTTTTTAAATGAATCAAATATTTAGGATGCACGTTTAAGAGAGATTTTAAAAGGTTGATGAAGTTTGATTGTTGTTATAATATATTATATAATATTATTGATGGAATATTGTGTCTTGAATTGAATAAACGAGTGAGGAAAAGCTGTCTGTGACTGTGTGTATAAGGGGGAGGGACAATGACGTTTGGTTTAATATTAATATTATTATTTATTTTGTTTTTGTTATTATTTGTATTTTATGTTGTTATAAAATGGGGGTCACGTTGGCGGTGCCTACGGCGAAAAATCACATAGGTACTCCCACCGTTTCCAACCAAGTTGCATGTTGCTACTTGAGCTACTTGACGGGTTTTAATATTCTACAATTTTAATTCAGAGTTATTTAGAATAATAGTTAATTTCAAAAAAATTATTTTAATAAGATACACATGTAGTGTTTGCTTAAATTGAATCATTAAATTGTTAAATCGAGTTATAGTAATTTGTTTTATGTTAAGAAGAAAATAAAAGAGAAGACATGGGGTTGAATTTTTTCTATATATGTAATTATATTAAAATAAAAAGACTTGTTAATTATATAAAAAAATAAAAATCACCTAAAATTCAGGTAATCACTCCATATGAACTTAAAAAAGAAAATAATAATAAAAAAGTAGAATTTTATTTGAAACATAAAAACTATAAACCTGTGAAAGTTAATTAGAATACTTTCTAAATTTGAGTGTTGTAATATATAAAATATAATGATCTTGTATTTCTGATGTTTTTTTTTGAACGGCCAACGAATAATTTTTAAGTCCGGTCACCCGGGTAAACCCATTGGCGAAAGGCCACCCACGCCCGCGAACACAGACAGCGCTAGTGACCCGGCTCGCCCACCATTCCAAGAGAAATCCATCACCCAAAGGCCCACTGTGATAAAACATTTGGCCCACTTGAAACATATTGCACCTAGTGAGACTCCAACAAATGATCTTCACTTTAGAAAGTCATGGGGTGCCTCCTCATAAACCACTTGATCTAGGACTCATTGGCTCTGATGTTTTAAATAGTTTTTAGTAACCGGTAAAGGCATAGAATAGCTATACATAATTACACCATAAATCTTGAAAATTAAATGCTTGACTTGTATGGATGCATATACCTTTTTTCTCATTTTACACATTTGTTAGATCGAAATTAAAGAGATGAAAATCAAATCGTAAGAATTTAAAGGCAAGTTCATATACAACTTTCAGTAAAAAAGAGTTCACATTCTCAAGACGTATTGTACAAAAATATCTCAAGTCATCTTAATAGCAAAGTTTATAATTGTATTGCTATATGAGAATAATAATGAATTACACTATAAATCTTGCAATACAAATGCTAAATTTGTTTGGATACACAGTGGCGGAATCAAGCATTTTTTTCCTAGGGGTCACTATTTTTCGGTGATTCGCTTTGTAACAAGATAATATATAATATTTCGGGTTGTTCGATCGGGTCGGGTGAGTAGGAGTGTAATTAAATTGCATTGAAAATTTTAACAAAAATATAATATCAAAAGAAATTAAATAAAATTTGCATTTTATAGTTGTTCTTTACGCGTATTCATTTTTGAAAATGTTCCATTACATCTTTAATCGACACATTTGCAAAAGCTCATTTTCAATGTCGTTCATATATTCATCACATATATGATGAAGAAGTAACATTCGCTGGTTTTCTTTTCTCAACAAAGCGGTCTATGTTCCTAAAACGTTAAATGTATCACACGTATTATGAATTGTGGTGAACTAATAACTAATATAGTGAAATACCCAAATTATACAAACAAATTAACTAAATTTTAGATTTCTAATACCCAAATCAACAAACAAATTATAGATTCTAAATTTCTAAATACACAAATTAACAAACAAATTAACTATACTCTAAATTCCTAAATACCAAAATCAGCAAACAAATTAACTAACAAATAAGTAAAATAAGTCAAGTCTAACAATAAAAACATTAAAGGGATTGAACTTTGAATAAACCATTTAACACTAACCTCTCAAGAATTCAAAATTTACTTTAGGTTCTTAAAAAACACCAAATCCTCACAAGTTAGGGTTTTCACTAAGAAAAACATTCGATGGTTTTTTTTCACAACAAAGCGGTTCATGTTCCTAAAATGTTAAATGTATCACACATATTATGAGTTGTGCAAAGAACTAATATAGTGAAATACCCGATCTAACAAACAAATAAACTACATCCTCGATTTCTAAATACCCAAATGAATGACAAATCAACCAATAAGTTTAACTACAAATTAACTACTATTAAAGTATTGATCACTAAAAAAACACAAAGAAGTAACTAAGGTTTAAATCTGTATACTAAACACAAATCTTGATAGTAAACTCAATCAAACAAAATGACAAAAACTAAACACAAATCTCGATACCAAACTCAATGAAAATAAGTGTAAATCCAACCATAAGTCATTAGGGTTTAAAACTTCCAATCTAAACAAAAATTAAATAACAAAGAAAGTTAAAAAGCTAACCTTATTAAACCCAAGATGGTCGATTGGGGAGGCCATAGAATAATCAGTGATGGTCGAATCATCGAGGTGAGGAGCAGCTCCAGCAACAATAAGCCAACAACAATCAGCGATGGTCGATGGTGGGGAGGGCAGAAAAATAATCGAAGATCGCAGACTAGCAGCAGGCAACAACAACAATCAGTGTACAACGATGGGGGAAGCAGGAGGCTTACAAGTTAGGGTTAAATGTTTTTAATTAAAGATAAAAAAGTAATTTTACTTATTAAAGAGGTGTTTTTAAAAATAAACCCTTAATAAGCTTGTGCGCATATTACCAGTGAACTAAGTTGAAATAGTTGTAATATTTTGAACTTAATATTATTTAAGAGTTAACTTTCTGAAAAACTATGGGTCCTCTCAAATTTTCGGTATTATACAATACATTACCCGATTAAAAATATATGGGGTCACTTGACCCCGTTATTGTACACGTAGTTCCGCCCTTGTGGATACTTACACTTTTTTATGATCTAGGGTATAAGGGGTGTTTCACCCATAATGAGTAGTAACCTCTAATCCTGTGTTGTCATGTTATCTGCACCTCAGCTTCCCTTATATCATTTTATTATTGGCAACACTCCCCTTATAGCCGTTGATATGACCAACGGTCACAAGAATCAATCAAACAATGTGGTGAGTCATCCCCGGTAAACACCCACTCACCATGCGGTGAGTTTGATGGCGGCGGTGTTACCGGGTGGTGACCATTCACCGGTTACCACTCCATCCATCCGCCCCAAATACCCTAAGCATTTGCTATTAAAATATTTTATGATAGCATGATATTAAAGAAATGATAAAAAAAATATTTAAGGATTTACTAAAAACATTACATGGTAGTTACCATTAACGGGATGCATGGTCGGTTTGGTTCGGTTTTTGGCTAAAACCAATACAAATAACCGATATTTCAGTTTCTAGGTTTTTAAAACTATTCGGTTTTGGTTTTTTCGGTTTTTGTTTTCAGTTTTCACTTCAGTTTTTGTTCGGTTTCGGTTTATTCGGTTTTGTTTTTGGGTTTAAAGTTTTTTTAATTGGTCCAAAGTAATGAACTTAAGATAGAAACTTTGAGCTTACATCATTTTGTTGATCTTTAAACATAATCTAAATGTTCTTATAAATTACTTAACATTAATTATAATTGCAATTAATAAATACAATAACAAAAAATTCAATAAAATAATTTAATCTACCAAACAAAAAAGTTTAAAGATTATTCTTGAAATCTAAATATTTATCTATTTTATATAGCATAGGTTAAATACGAAATTTATAGGCTGGTCATGTTTATAAGTATATGAATACACTTGTAAATCTACAAGCTTGGTTTTATGATTTCGGTTCGGTTTTTCGGTTTCTGTTACAAGCAAAACCGAAACTGAACCGAAAAATCAGTTTTTAAAAAACCATCAAACCAAACCGTCGGATTCTTATTGGTTTCGGTTTGGTTGCGTCGGTTATTTCGGTTGTGGTTCGATTATTTCTTTTTCTTGCACAACCCTAATTACCATATACCAACTTAAAGCTTCTATATTTTGAATATTTGGAATTTGGAACAAGTATACTTGACTACACCTGCAATATTGGCATGCAAATGCTTTACTTGTATGGCACATGCGTTATTTTTAATCATACAACACGATCTAAAAGACATCTAAACAAAGTCAATATAATTTGGCACAATCTCACACCCAAGTTTGAGTAAACAACTTATTATGTTATGACAACATTTATAAAATTGAAAGTTCCCATATGTTTAATGTTTTGATTGGTTAAACTTTTAGCATCTATTTTATCTAAAGTTTATGTTAACATGAAATTAAAGAGTTGGAAACAAGCATTTGGTTTTCTTTTCCTTTTTTAAAGGATAACTCGGACTTAAAAAAGATACAAACAAAATCATAGAAAAATAGGCACAGTTTTAACACAATGTTTTAAAAAAGTCGCCTTGTTATGAGACTATATATAACAATTTGAAGCTTGTTTCTCGAATATCCCAAATAGAAATTTTCATAAAGTATTACAAGTATAGAAAAACGATATTGAATTAAACAAAGAATCTTGACACAAAATGGTCAACTTGTATGTATAAACATACACTATTTTTCTACTTTAGGTATTACAAAAATCATAAGAATTTCGGCACAAGTTCAAGTACAAAGTTTAGAGGAAAAATCTTTACATTGAAGTAGGAAATATATAGCATTCAAGCTTTTGTATCTAAATATTTTTAATAACAGATAACGGATTATAAAATTGTAGAAGAATGGTATAAGAATTACACTATAAATCTTGTCATTCAAATGTCTATTGCCGGATCTAAGAATTTTCTATCACCGAGGTAATTTTTTAGCAATTACAATAACAATTCTATTAATGAAATTTAAGCTCTAACCCTATATTTAAAGAAACCTTATCAGCCCAACCTTCTCTAATTTCTAGATCCACACATGCCAATCTTTCTACTCTAATAAAAAGTTAAATATAGTGTCATGTGTCAGCACCACAATCATCCTCACTAAAATTTTCTTGCTTCTATCTCTTATTAAATAATTACATTAATTACTAATAATATTATTTTAATATTTTTTAATATTTAATAAATTAAGAAAGAAATCTATTCATTAAGGTTATTTCTAAATAAATTGGTATATTTATAAAGTCAATTTTTTAAAAACAAAAAATAATCAAATCTGCGAGTAATAAGAATTTTTTTAAAAATGACATGTTTATACAGTTCGTTTTAGAACAAAATGTTTATTAAAAAAATAATTTAAAAACAATATTTTAAAAAGTTGATATCATAGTTTTATTATTTCAGTCATATTATATCTTGGAATATCATTTTATAATTAATAGATTTATTATATTAATATTTTATTTATTCAACCTGCGTAATACACGGGTTTACTAAAACTAGTATTTATATATAGAAGCAAAAAATAGTTATATGATAAGGCTAGCTATCAAACCTAATAAAAATGACAAACAAAACCTTAATTCATGTGAAAATAAAGTACCACGTGCAATTCAAAATAAGGATCTAGCCTAACTATTTAATTAAAAGTTCTTAGAGTTCCCAAAAAAGACTAAAACGTACTAATTAACTTACTAAACCAAACTTTACTAGGTATTTTAGTTACTTGCTTCGATCAAATCACCAATAAAATATAAGCACGTTATCAAATAGCGAAACCAGCGGAAAAAAAAATTAGAAAATGAAAACTGATGGAAAAATGTCCCAATGCTCTCACTGCTCAAGTTACTGCCTATGTCAAATGGTGGTGGGGCAAATAATTATTTTAAGTTTGAATAGAACAAAATTTGTGGTATAAATTAGTTTGTGAATTTTAATTACAATAAAAAATTAAATATTTTAGTGGGCTATTAGTTGAGTAATTGGGTTAAAAAAATAGGCTCAAATATTTGGTTTAAAACATAATTGAGTTAAGTTTTTAGTTGTATTATATCTTATAATTATTATTATTTTTAATTATATATAAAAAAAATTAAAAAATTTTGTGTCCCTGAAAGAGTGGACCCTCGTTCCGCCCCTCCTCAGGGCCGGCATTGGATACACTGACTGTTTTTAACGAGACCCCAACTCAAATATTATAAGGTTATGACACACATGTTAGTATACAAATGCTCGAGTTGGATGCCTACATGCACTCTTTTTTGCTGTAAACAATTTTGTATATTCAAGTTTATGTTTTTGCTGTAAACAATTTTGTATACTCAAATTTATGTTAACAACTAGAAGTTAACCTTGCATGATGTGACACATATACGAACTTGTTATGTGTGTTAAGATAATGATATTTGATGGTTAGGTATATAGAAGAAATGTATAAGTTTTTGATGACTCGATATAGAGCTCGAACCAGTGATAGAGAACAATTATTTAATGGTATCGATGTTTTTCGATCGCTATCAGTTTCATTCTTCACAATAGCAACATGTTACTATCGCTCAATATAACCTGCGATACTCAAAAAATAATCTGATTTAAATACAACTATGTTTAAAAAAAATATATTGGGACGTAAAAAAATTATACACAACCAAAAATAAGTTTTTTCTTTTTTTAATGTTAACAAACGAAATTAGTCAAATAATCAATGGGTTAAACGTATCTATCAATCTATCAATACTAATAAAAAAAGTTTTTGTATGTCACTTGTCACACTTCTAGAGCTACTAAGTTTTATTTTCCCGTTTTTCTCTCCTAATAAATATTATATTAACTACAAATGATATTATTTAATTTTTTTCATGTTACAAATATAAATCTTTTTAAAAAGAGATCTTTCTACAAATTCAATTCGTAAAGAAATAATTTTTTTATAAAATAAGAATTTTTTTCAAAAAAATATCAAACTTTTAAAAAACATAATATATTTTAGAACCTGTGGTTTTTAAAAATAAAATTCTTATGAAACAAAAGTAATTAAATTTCAAAGTTATAATAAATAAATGATTAAAAATGGAACTTTGTTAAAACGGTTTGTTTTGAACAATATGTTTAAAAACCAATTTTTTTAAATAAAAACAAAAAAAAATTAAAAAAAAAATAAAAAATGATATCGTTCTTTTATCACTCGTACGTAATGTCAATCATATCTTATATTAAAAGATTATTTTATTTATCTGACTGTGTAATACATGAGATACTAACCTAGTATTACCTATATTACGAGGGAAAATGTAGGTTTTGAAAGTGTGGGTGAAATTTTGAGTGACATCAGTATCTTAAAGATATGAAAACAAAATCAAACTGATTAAGCATAAGTTCACATGCAAATTTTAGAAAAAAGAAGTCATATTGATATGACAAAAAGTATAAAATTTAAAGCTAGCTTCCACCTTTCGTAATGGTGTTTACCTCTTTAAGATCGTCATTATATTTTATTTTTATGGTAACGCAATTCTAAAGAGATGTAAACAAAAGTATAGAAATGTATATACAATTACACAAGCTCAAATACAAGATTTCTGTAAATAAATAATATTGAGCATTGTTAGGACAAAATATATAAAATTCAAAGCTTCCACATGCCAAAAATTTTGAATTAGTAAAACTTATAAATAATAAGAATATTACATCATGAATCTTAGCGTAAAAAAATTGAATACATATCTTGAATATTTAAAAAATAAATTCAAAAAAATGAATTATAATTCTATTAGGCATACACATGTTCAACATGTATGAATACATGCACCCTTACAAATTAAATAACTTTTTTTGTCGGCAAAAAATAATAACTAATATACACTCCAACAATATTTTTTATAATAAGTTTCACCGTTACTCATCATTGTTGCTCGTCGATAAACTAATCATCCCTCTAAATTAAAATTACATCTTATATAAGATAAGTCAATATTATTTTTAAATAAACATATAAATAACAAAACGAATAAATTGCAAGACATATAACTTATCGAAAACGACGTTTACTTGATTTTCACTTCATCGTTTCTCTCGATTACCATCAACTCTCATGAGACACATAACATCATAGTTATTGTATGCGACTTTAAACAAGTTAGTTACTATCAAGCAAATAAATGCTAATAAGTTTAGGTACATCAACAATGCGAAAGAACCCATGTAGCACATGGTACCTAAAGAGTAACATGATTGTGTTTGCCAATTTTCTTGAAATAGAGCTTGGAGATTGCAACTAAAACACATTTGTAGAAAGGAAACAAAAGATTGGAACCTACCCATCACCAGTCACTTCTAATCCCATGTGTTTGTGGACCTAAAAACATAACTTTTAAAAAAATTGGTGATACATGTGGAGCAGAAAACCTAAACATAACCAAAATCTTTCTTGCAATTGCTCTTTTTTACGTATACATATCATACGTACACCATAGACAATTCTACATTATAAAGTGTGTGTTCACAACCACTCATTTTAACAATATACTAGAGAGCATTATGCACATTTGTTTAGACCTCAGTTATAAAAAACCTAACAATCGTTTGCGCTAATAATTATATGTATTTAGCTCGATCACTTAAAAGATTAAGGTTATATTATGTTGTGTCTTGATAAGGAGGTGTTAGATGTTATTATGATACACTTGGAAAGTACTTTTCTGAGTGTGAGCCTAAGAAATTTACGCTAGTAAAAAACACGTTTTGTTTTATTCACTAAAAAAGAACACTTATATCATATGATATTAATGCAACCAAACCAATGTTTATAAACATGTTTATTGTAATGTGTTACTCAACATGTTTAATCTTCTCATATCGTAACATCAACAAAGTTAGACTCCATAATGAATTCTTGATTCATCATTATAGTTATATCGTATATGCACATACTAAATTTGTTAAACAAACATCCACACATAACAAAAATATTATTCATGCGGTGTAATATATGGAGAATGGATGTAACATTTTCATTGACGCAAACCATGGAAGCGAGGTTTGCTTTGTAGTTAAAACTCAAATCTATTTTATTTAAGTAGCAAAAAAAAGCTTAAAAATAAGTAAAACACCGACACATGGCTGAATCTGAATGAGGCGAGCTACTATTCATTGTTCATGCTTAGTATGATATATAGTGATTCGTTGGCTATACCAATATTACCATCACTAGTTAGACAACGATATATTTTAAGTAACAAATATATATAGGAGATCATCAAATGCTATAAACATGTTGTTTGACACATTGCCTAAAACTCATAGACCATCTTCAACGCTTTAGACGTGAAGAGAATCCGTCTAACGACGAAAAAAGAGAGAAGAGAGGGATGAAAGGAATCCATTTCAAAAGGTGTTAAGGGTGTGGACTGTGCGAAGACATTTTCGAAAAACCCTTGGAGTTACATCGTCTGTTCGTCACGCTCCAGGGCAAAAGAACAAAGGTATATTTGGGGGCCAAACACAAGAACCAACATAATAAAGCTAATAAAGTGAATAGAATATAGAATACGAATAAAAAATAAGAGAAAAAATAAAATGCACGATGAAGCCACCAATCAGACTCATCGTATCAACACCTTATAGAATTTCTAATCGGCCATCACCCTGAGATTGGGAATAAGAATCCTTGTTAGACCAATCAATTCCATCTTTAGAGCATCTATTTAAAAAAGCAACAAGAAGAATATTTTTTGTCACCGGGAGGAGATATTTTCAAAGAGGGTGAAACATATTTTATAATTTAATTAGAATACATATTTTAAAAATAATAATTACAAGTAGTAATTTCATATTTTTACAAGTGTTTAGGTTGTTTATACCTATTTATTTTACGTTTTACATCATTGTACTTGTAAAAGCTGTTTCATCCTTTGAAAAGCATTGACATAGATGAATGAGAACTCTAAACTAGAACCAACATATAGAAATACAGACAAAAATCAGTAAATCAACTCATACACTACAAGACCACCTAAACAAAGATAAAAAAAATCAATAGATTAATCAATGAACACTTTAAAGTACTTTAATCAGAGCATACATAACTCTTGATATTAGGACCTTTTTTGAGCCCACGTAAGAAGAGAGGTAGGTAATTGATGCCTATTTGATGTTTCTTTGTGGGCAACCTCTAACACGGTTGATGTGAGATGGTTTTTAGGGTTTGTCCGGGGGCGAAGCTTCTTTGTGGCTGGAAGTGGGGGGGGGGGGGGGGGCTCTTTTTTTCGTCAGCAGTGTAAATTTTCGGCTCGATAGTGTAAATTTTCGGTCCGGTAGTGAAATTTTTTAATAAATATAAAGTCCGCCCCCCTTAAAGTAGTTTATTTTCGCCCCCGTCCCTCCTAAACTTTAGTTCAAAATCTGCCACTGGGCTTGTCATCGGTGATGCTATGATTCATCACACGAAGCATGAGATTAAGAATCCACTTAGACTAGTCATTTCCCACTTTAGAGCATCTATTTGAAAGCCACAAGAGGGAACTTTTCTTTTGGATCCAAGGATGATATTACCTTGAAACAGAATTTATAACTTTAATTAGCATAGAAGTGCTTTCAATAAATAATATTTGTACAATTCTTTAGATTACAACGTGTAAGAACATGGTATATACAATATATTTTGTTAATTACGTGTCATCATGTTTTACATAAATTTGCACAACCTTTCCATACCCCTAAGTTCACTTGACACGACATCACCATATAGTATTATCCAATTAACTTGGTATCAAGCTATCAAATCGTTTAATTTTAGAAAACAAATGATATAGAATAATGAAGTTGTTTATATTTTATATCCACTTTACCCGATAATGAATACCCACATTTTTTTAATCAATGCTTCTTATTCGTAAACAATGTCTAAAAAATAGACTAAATGCTCAAAAATGTTTTCAACTTTAACAGATCAATTGTATGTACTCTAGAAAAATCTAAGGGCATATGTAGAAAGTGTGAGTAGGAGCGTGAAGGATAACGTGGCATCGTGGCCACGGAGGAACACCAAAACGGAGGGAGCTTGAGGCCTTCATCGAATCATTGTGGCACTGCTTACAAGAGTTAGCCACACTTAAACACTGTGTTTTATGTAGAGGTGTCATACTATGATAATCAAAAACTTGGACAAACAAATAGTAGCAAAATCGCTTCAAATTGAACTGTTTAGTGGTTCACTCATATACAATCGGATAACACTCAATTTAAAAAACAACATTTTCATGGGGCGTAAGTCAAACAAGTATACACTCAACAACTCCTGACTTGTTTAATGGAAATGTAAAACGATTTTGATCAGATATGATTAAAATTACGTTTACATAAAACCTTTAATTCATAAATCAATAAATTTAGCAATTCGAAATGCAACTATTCAATATGATATACTCCATTAATGATTTCCAAAGAGAAAAACTTGAATAACCAACTGACTTAATAAAAATGTATGCTATATTTAATATACGAATCAATGATGAAAAAGAAAAAAAGATAAATGGCTATTTTAATTGTGAATTTAATAGTACAAATCTTCTCAACCTCCGAAAATGCTTCGAAAGACCGTGAATAGATTAGTGCCTCATGACTGAAGAATACAAAAAGAGTATAGATAACCGAAAGTCAAACATTGTGACTGAAGAATAATAACATCGGTTGACATGACAAATGCAGCTTTCCTCTTCTTTGACCAATGTTTTTTTCATCTTTCAACTTTCAACTGTCGATTGTCAAATCCACATTGCCTTGATTGACGCCTTCTTAATCTTTTATTTTTAATTTTCTATAAACATCTAATTACAATAAAATAATCCGAAGTCGGTCAATCGACAAGTTTAAGATCCAAAGGGTTTGTTTCACGGTATGGTGGCCTTGTTTGGTTTGAATTTTAAAACTGATCATTTGTCGTATATTAATTTTATGTTTTTATTTTTGAATTATGTAATATGTTTGTATATTATACCATTAAAAACAACTCATAATCTTGTCCTATTAACTATCTATACGTGAATCCTGAATGATTTTAATCCTTGATCTCTTGGATTGAGGGTGAACATTACGGCCCATATGTCCTCTTGGGGACCTTAGACCAACCACTCAACCTGGTTGGTTTGGTTTGTTGTTTTCCATAACAATATTTAACGGTTCGTCTCAAAACATTTGTTAAAACCAGTTGAACTGAATCATAAACACCCTGATGAGTAGGGGTGTTTAAAGTCGGATTTTCAAAAATTTCGGATAGTGAAAATCACTATCCGTATCTGTATCCGAAATTCGGATATCCGAAATTTCGGATACGGATACGGACTGTGATTCGGATACTCGAAATTCTTTTTTTATTTATGTTTTCATTTTTAGTTTTTTTTACAATATTTAGACATATAATATTATAAAAATAATATAAAAACCCAACTCATATCATAAAAGTCACAATATACACTGAAAAATCTAAATCGAAAGTAAAAAAGATATCTAAAATTTTAAAAAAGTAAAAAATATATTTTTTAGTTTTCGGATAATCGGATATCCAAATATCCGAAACTTTTGAAAATCACTATTCGAATCCGAATCCGAATTTTCAACCGAAAATTCGGATATTTCGGATTCGGATTTTCGGATTTGAATCGGATTTTCAGATTCTGATATTTTTAAACACCCGTACTCATGAGTTGATTTAACAAAGTCCTCTTCTTTGGATTAAACGTGGGTCACTCATTTTGTCAATTTGGTAAATCAGCGTACTCATTTGCTTTTTACGCAATAGTAACTTTGTCATATTTACAACCTGAAAAAAAATCTAAATAGTAATTGTTAGACCGGTTTTTCATTTAAATATAACTGGGCTTGTAACGCCTCTAAAATCTAAAATCATAACACCTAGGAAACTAGGTCTAACAGGCCTTTTAGTCTACCAGGCCTTACTAGGTCTAACTGGGCTTTGTCAGTTTGTTAAACTGTAGCAACTCAACGACTTTAAATTTTTTTAACCGCCAATGAATAATTATTATACAATCTTAACTTTTTAGTTATTTTTTGTTATTGTTCCATTAAAACCGAAACGTAGAACCAATGAAACACCACCGATAGACGAAACGTAAAATATATAAAACAATAACTAAGTCCATCTTAGACTAGCGCGTTGCGACGAGGTCGTTAAATAGGAAAAAATAAGCGTAAAAACGTTGAACTACACACGCACAATGCGTCGTGTTAACTCGCAAAAATATAGATCGAAATGTAAAACAAAAAATAGTTTAAATATAAAAAATATAGGAACCAAAGTTAAAAGTAAAAAAATATTTAGACTAAATTGTAAAAGATGTAAAAGTGTTGGGTTAAAATGAAAAGATTAAATATTAAAGAGAATAAGACAAAATTTGAGTACAACCCATAATGTATAATAATGTTGATAATTAGTATATATACTAGTATTATGTCCCACCGCGTTGCGGTGGGGCCGTAAAACCGTGATGGGCAACATTAATGTTACACATTTGCAAGTTATTAACAAGACTGAAAAAGTCCACAAAACAAAAGAAATAATAATGAAGAGATAACGTAAGCGTAAAACCGTTGAACCATGAACGCCCGTTGCGGTGTGTTAACGTGCAAAAATTAAACCAAAACGTAAAACACGAAACTCTCCATAAACAAAAGAATGAGGTAAAAAATTTGAACCATATACGCATGTTGGGGCATGTTAACTCAAAAATTTTAGATTGAAACGTAAAACGAAAAATTTGTAATAAATTAAAAGTATATAAGATCAAAGTTGAAAGTAAAAAAATATATTAGTGTTAAATATAAAAGATAAAAACTATTAGTGTTAAATTTAAAAGAAAAAATAATAAAGAGAATATAAATGTACAACCTATGAAACATGAGAGTATAACTAATGATGCATAACTAAATTGAAAATTAGTATTATATATAATAACTACTTTAGTAAACCCGTGTATTACACGGGTTAAATAAATAAATTATTAATATAATAAAATTTATTCATTATAAAATAATATTTTAAGATATGATAGAACCGTAATTACATATGAGAAATGACTATAACTAATAAAACAGTGATATTCCCTTTTTAAATTTTACAAACAAAAAAAACAATGTGTTCTAAAACAAACCGTGTAAAAATATTATTCTTAATAGTTTCCTTAAATTTAATTATTTTTTGTTTTAAAAACTGAATTTTTAAAAATACCAATTTTAAAATATTTCGTATTGTTAAAAAAATTTTATGCTTTAGAATAACTAATTATTTTATAAAAATTGTTATGTAGACATAACATTAATAAATAGATCTTTTTTTTAATTTATTAAATGTAAAAGAATGTTAAATAATATTATTAGTAATTAAGGTAATTATTTAAAAGGAGAGAGATGCGGGAAAATTTTGATGAGGATGATTGTGGTGATGCCACGTGGCATTCAAAATACTCTTTTATTAGAGTAGGAAGATAACCAGGGTACCTTTACTGAAATTAAATTTATTAATATTAATAAACTATACATCACTATATTTTAAAATGTGTAAATTTTATTTATTCAGTTGGCCCAACAAGCTCCCATCATAATCTTTCAGACAAATGGGTTGGGGTCAGGCCCAATCATCTAATTCAAACGGCCTCTTTATATATTTAAAATCATCTTTCATATAACTTGGGCAAAGTATCGACTTTTTATTTTTTAACGCAATGTAGTTTATAACAAAGCGTGTCTTTGGTTTAATCAGATTTAAAAAAAAAGGAATTGTTGTAAATTAAATGAGAGCAAGCAAGATAGAGCTTTTAAATGTAGGTTAAAAATCCGTTAAATAAGGTGGACCTGTAAAACTCTTTATCTTATGGTTTTATAAAAGTGTACATCAGTTTTTTTTAAACACAAATCAAACACTTGACCAAGCTTATTTTTTTTCTAAGTTTTTATAAAATATTCTTATTCTTAAAACAAAAACATTAAAAGGTAAAAGTATTTATAGAATTTATGCATTTTAATAGGCAAAAAATAATAATAATAAAGTTCTATCGTGACAAACACAATGGTTCCAAATTAATAGGTTCTCATAGGCCTACGAGTGACTATGATCATAGGCTTCATTGCCTTAACTTTGTCACGTCCCCATCGTCCATGCTTGTGGCATTGCTTTCAATCTGCATATAACAAACAAGGACATTCTTACAATTTTTCAAAACCAACTCTAATATATAAAATAGAAACGAAATTAGTGAGGAAAAACAAAATACCACATATCATGTTGTATACCTATGAAAACAATGTACTTTATAGTATGGAGGAATTTGTTTTCTATTATTTTCAATTAGGGTTAAACCTGTTCGGATTAGAAATATGTCTCTTTATATCTTAGAGTAGGGTTGCGTTGATTAGAGTTTAGCATTACTATTAAGACACATGACGTCATGTCTGTGGCAATATTCAAACCACCACCACCACCATTTAGTTAACAACACTTTTACCGCCGATAAAAATGCCATCACGCGCTACCCCACACACTGCTTTCTCAATGTCCATCGAGTTGTCTTGGTGAGTCATTTTAGTGTTTTGTTGTTTTTCTTATCTTGTTACTTTCTGTCATTTGTCATATTGAACACGAGATTTTTTTTCTTTATAGTATATCTCTTGTACTTGGTACATTAAATAACAAAAGAATCATTTAACACTCCAAAACATAAACCTTAACTCCTACTTTTATTCTTTGTAACTGGATTGAAGAACTGAATCTTTGTATGATGTTATCATTTATAGTTGGTGAAGAACTGAATATTGTATGATGTTATTGTTTATTTGGTGTTTTTTTCTAAAACAATAAATATAACACTGAGAGTTACGAGACCCCAGTTATTGCATGGTGACTTCTGATTAACGCACATCATATATTTTCTCTAAATAAGAAAGGATCATTGTTTATCTCCTAAAAAGTTTAATCTATTACTTTAACCTTTAAAATATACATTTTAATTCATTAGCATTATAAAAAAATAAGTTGGTATATTTCTTTCATCACATTTTAATTCATTAGCATTATAAAAAAATAAGTTGGTATATTTCTTTTATAAAACTACTAATCCAATTAAATTAAAGTTTGTATGGAAATAAATTAAGTTTATATAGAAAATCGAAGCAAGGATTTTACAGTGTATATAGTTTGGTGATCATGAATTAATTCTAATGAATATTATTTCTTAAAAAATGTCTTTCATTCATGCTTACTTAGAGATTGAGACATTTAGATGGTTTTAAATGCATTGGATGTCTGTCCTTGAAAATTCTTTATTCTTCATATTGGACTAAAAATGTTATTGAATGAAGGGAACGATAATATAGTCTTTATCTTATTTATCTTTATATAATAGTAAAGTCATAGTATGATAGTTAACAATATAAAATGTAATGTACAGTTTAGCTTATAAGTTTTAGCTTACTCTCTATATACATACTATTGTAAACCGCCCAGTGGTACGTTTGAGAGACAAAATTATATGAACATCTATAGTATTAGAGCCTTTATTAAAGTCTCTGCATCACTTTTGTCCTAAAATTATTTATCTCTTGTTTCTTCTTTTTCGGTGGCGACATCCGTTTATGATCACATAGCTCATTTAGACGTTGAATAAGGAGGTAATAATTTGTTACGTTGTTCTTTCAAATGTCAGGCTATTGTTTATCACCCAAGTACTCATGAAGTTGTATACCACATCGCCAATTTTGTTGCTAAGTTACGTGATATTCTTCTTGAACTTCATTGCCCTTTGCCCCATGCCACTATTGCCTATAGTGACAACATCAATGCAGTCTATTTGTCAAGTAACACAACACCACATTAATTAACGCACCACGCATATTGAGTAGATATTTTCTTTTATTTGTTTGAGAAAATGTGGTGCTGACTATATACTAATTCCCTTTGTTTTTGAACTTAGGGTGTGTAATAAATATAGTGTGTAATCTATAATTAAAGTTGTCTCTATACATACACATGCATGTATATAAGTCGGTTGTTTAAGAGACAAACATACAATTAAAAAAGTTTAGTAAATAGTAATGAGCTAGTATGATACACATTTAAGTTAAACGGAAAACCTAAATGATCATTCAAATACGTACAACTATAATTTCGCACTTGAGCTTTTTCATTCGAATAATTGATTTTCATTTCGAAAGTGGTATCTCCCCGTCAATGGAGAAATTAATGAGACCGTTTCGTGAGAGGAGGAGGTGAGAAAAAGATACCTAATACAGTCTACGCGACGTACCCTCGCATCATGTTGCTGATGCACATAGGAAAGAAGAATACATATATTTTATTTAGAATTTATAGTGTTAAATCTAGAGCTAGAGACATGAATGATTGTTGGAGCTAGAGGGACCAAAACTCTAATGTTCTCTCATATTCACAAGTGTCACCAAATGGTGCATTGGTCTAGGCACTAAACCACCGTACACATGCATCTAAAAGAACTAAAAGGTGAGTTTTTTCACATGTTGAAGATGGAACTAATAGTCGAAGAGTAATAGAGATATTATTTAGCCCACAAACTGCCTCTCATTTAGTCCCCCCACAACACTTTTAAGTCACGAGAACCACTGTCCCATTTTTCCATTTCAAGAGTAAAATGTCTGCATATACGCCTCACAGAACCACAGATAGTTAACTTTCGATCAAAGGGGTCTCTTTAAAGATCTGAGGCTTAAACTCAAGTCATGTTATATATATGAACATCCATAGCTTTAGTTCTCTCAACTTAACATTGTTCAAGTGTTGTAGTTTGAGTTTGAGTTTGAGTTTGATATATGTAATATGTCTGTAAGTGGTACCAACATCAACATGTATGTATCATATCATATGCTTCACCACACTACATATTTATCTGAACGATTACTATACTCATTGTTTTCTTATGTTTTCAGGGGGAACCCATTAGACCTCAACAATTTCCCTGATGATTTCACCAGAGATAACGGCAAACAAACACTTGAAGATGATGATTATGATGATGATGTTGATGGTGATGATGGGTCATCTTCTTCAGCATCTGGTACATATAATAATATACTCTCTCATCTTCAATCTTCAATCTTTTAAAGATTTTGTGGTTTCATACTGTCATAATATTATTTGCTTTTAGAAGTATGTTTAGATGGAAGTAGGGTTGCTATTTTGCAACGATTAGGGTTTGAACTTCAGTGTACAGTAAAGAGTAACAGTAGATCATCAACACATGAGATGTCCCATCAATGTTTGTTTGTTTGTTCTGAATTATGTGAACTTGTGTTTTCTGTTGGTGATGATATCTAGGAGTCTACAAAAAGAAGAAAAACGGCGCAAAGGATGAAAGTGAGAAGATCTATGAGTGTAGGTTTTGCTCACTCAAGTTTTGCAAGTCTCAAGCCCTTGGTGGTCACATGAACCGCCATCGCCAAGGTATATCACGCACACTCTAATTCTACTTTTAAATTTACGTTTTTTCAATACACGTTTTGATACTGTTAAAATCTTGAAACATTTAAGCTAATGTATTTGATTATTGTCTCAGAAAGGGAGACAGAAGCGCTAAACCATGCTCGTCAGCTGGTTTTTAGCAACGATAACATCCTCCCGACACTTCCTCACCAACTAGGGTATGTTATAAATGACCATTTTGATCATAACTGTCAAATTACAATGATGTATATATTATTACTTTATATACAAATGAAAATTGAACATTCATAATAACTAATTTTATACCCGTCCGGTGGTCGGTTACTTTAATGTTATAATGTCACAACTATTTTTCTTTACATTCTAAATAAAAACTATATTTTTTTAGGATCAGAGTACAATTCGTTTATCTTATAAGTAAAAAGTGACCTACTACATAATTGTACCAAAATTAGTAGGAGAACATTCAAATAAAGCAACTTATTAACATGAAAACAACTTAGGGGTTGTTTGATAGAATTTTAATAACCATTAAAGACTATCTATTAATGGTTCATAAACTTTTAATAACCATTAAAAGACTACCCATTAATGGTTCATAACTTCTGAATGGTTAATAATATATTAATGCAGTGGACAACCAATGGTACATGGAGGGCTTCATCATCAAGCAGTTTGCAACATGGCTAGTACTTCAGTTTATCCCACAAATCTCTTCTCCGACACCTCCACCACCGTGTTATCTCCGGCACCACCGCAACGGCCACAACAAGCTGCACACATGTACACTTCTCCGGCGTCACGCCTCAATAACAACCCTTATTCACATCAAATGAATGATTACTTTATGGGACATGTGTGCTCCGGCAATCCACCACCGTTCAGCCTGCAGAACTTCAATGCCGCCGCGGCGCCACCGCCAGATAGTGCAACTAACTACACATGCATTGGTGCACCTGTTGGACAAAGCTTCACACTTGCTGAAGGAAGTGGTGGTAGAGAAATGTGATAATCCACAGTCACATATGATCATGATTCATGAAGATCATGAGTTCTAATAATAAAAACTTATGGTATGATGTTAATTTTGTTGTAGGGTTATTGTGCATTATTGTAATGTAGGTTTAATTTGAGTATGAGCAGAATGATTGAGAGTGTTTGGTTGTTTTTCAACCAGATATGGATTGAAGTTGTGTGTAAGAGGTTGTAATTGGTGTGTTCTAAATGTAGGTGTGACAGACAAGTTGGATTTCAACTGGTAGAACCCAACCTTCTTTTGGTTTTCAATTATTATCTCTCACTGCATGGGGATTGAAAATAAATTGATTTCCTTATTGTTTCTTGTTTACATGTGCCATATGTTATACTTTGAGACTAGTTTTAATATTCAATGAAGCAATATAATAATTATACAGCGAAATCAATAAGACCATCTCCAACGATGAAATTAAGATAACGGGATAAAGGAAGAGAAGACGAGCACGTGTGTGACGAGGAGAGTGGGAGAGTAAAATCTATCTAAAAAACATCATCGGTTAAGACTCATATGATACTCTTAATACTAATATGATACTTTAGTGTATTCACTAGTAGAAGACGCTAGTAGTTGATACTAATGATCTTTTATTCTATTCACTCTGAATAACACTAGTTAGTGGATGTTTAATGTATTTTAGTATATTTTAGCGTTGAACACACTACTACTTGTTGTAATAGTAGTAATACTTAATAGCTTAAGCATAGGGTCTAAATGTTGAAATTACTAAATTATGCCTTTATATAGCAAATGTAGAATTTCATGATACATGCACCACTTATATTGATCATTATTACTTAAATATTGTTGATATCTCTAAGCATGGAGTTGTCATTATCAATAAGGACACACAATCCAGATAGAGTTACATGAGTCAATAGTAGATATTCAATATTTGTTACTTAACTACTAATAATGGCAATTGGTATTCTAGGTTAATGATATGGAGATGATAATTTAGGCTTAAGTTTTTAAAAGTCATAGGTTCAAACTTGACTTAAGGGTTTTTTTTTTTGTTTTTTTTACAGTTGTAAGCTTCCTCTTTGATTGTGTTTCTGATTGAGTTTGAAGCGTCAAAATCAGTATGAATGATTGATATTTTGTCGCAGGATGCTCTTTTGAGTATTAGAGGTAGTTCCAATCGTCCTTAAAAAGCCTATTAAAGAGAAGGTTTCTCATGCTATGCGAGTGATACTGTAAAATGTTACTACGGGTCGCATATAACATGCCTGCCATATGCATTAACACGAATAAGGTCTTAAATAAGCACAAACTTAGATATGCAATGTGGAGTCGCTTATGACATAAGTATACATATTTTTTATATCAATATTACCACATAGTAGTGATTTTCATTATTCAGTAGAAACCAGTTTGGTTTAAATCTCTCTCTCTTGAAAGGATACATCGTTTTCATGCCATAGTCCCTATATGATCATCATATAGTAGTAGTAATATTTTATACTAACTTGTAGCACTAGCCTTTAGCTCTTGACTGTTGTGTAACGTACGGCTAGATTCGTGTGTGTTTCTGAAGTTTCATGTAACAACTAGTGTGTGTTTGTGTGTGTCCTTTGAAACAGACATGACTTTGAGTTGTATGGGAATGATGTTGAGATTCCTCTTTTCAAAGTACAACTTTATTTTTGCTAACTCTTTTCTATTAACAAGTTTTACAAATTTTATCCCTTGATAATTAATACAACTTAGGCCCTGTGGTATACGCCCACACCCCCGGGCGTGAGAGTTGATATGGCTAGGTTAGGGACGGGTATTAACAATTTAACCACTCAGTGGGGGCACGCGTTGTAGAAAACATATAACCGTTAGTGGTGTCTCTTTACACACATACGTGATCGATATTTCTAATATTTTAATATGACAAAAATACTGTGAGATCATTAAGTTGGAGCTCTAGAAGTATTATAAATAAAAAACACTTAAAATGATGGGAATTGAAGTATGTATGTGACTCTTAATCACAACCTATGTCACTAATATCAAATTCTTAGAAAAATAAGCTTTATAAACAACAAAAAAAGCTAAAGTATATAGCATGTTACCAGCATGCCACCCTGTGACAAATATTTTATGATATCCATAGCTATGTTTATTATTGTTATTTTGCAGAAACAAGGGCTAGAAGTTGCAGACATAGAGGCTATATGGCTAGATTCTACAACAGTAGAAAGAGTGTATTGATAGATTTGTGTAAGGAAATGCTGAAAGAAAGCAACAAGAGCATTTTGGTTCTTACAGGCATTCCTTTTATATAAAATCTTGTTGCTACTGTTCCCCTTCAGTTTAGTTTCTCTTATTATTTGGTTGTCCAATCACCAATCATCATTTTATTTCCATCACCAACCTTCCAACAAAAACAAAAAAAAATGGCATTTGTTCAACATAAATTAAGGTCCATCTATCACACTCTTATAAAGGTTTAAAAGACAAGTTTATGATGGATGCAGTGAGTGATATTTTAGTGTTGTGCAGTATTTGTAACTCTTCTAGGTCTTCACAATATTTCACATGCTTATGAATATTTATAATTATAATATTATAAACACAACAAAGATAGGTAATTACAGTTTTATAATAAGAAGCAAGGTAAAAACTAAAGAAATAAGTATCATTGACATGCATTATAAAGAGCACTCGTAAGCAGAAATATTTTTCAATTTAATATATAATTATATACAAATATACAAATATATAATTTTTTTTTCTCTTATTATTTGGTTGTCCAATCACCAATCATCATTTTATTTCCATCACCAACCTAGCTTCCAACAAAAACAAAAAAAAAAATGGCATTTGTTCAACATTAATTAAGGTCCATCTATCACACTCTTATAAAGGTTTAAAATTCAAGTTTATGATGGAAGTATTGAGTGATAGTTTAGTGTTGTGCAGTATTTGTAACTCTTCTAGGTCTTCAAAATATTTCACATGCCTATGAATATTTATAATTATAATATTATAAACACAACAAAGTTAGGTAATTACAGTTTTATAGTAAGAAGCAAGATAAAAAAAACTAATAAATATCATTGACATGCATTATAAAGAGCACCGTAAGAAGATTTTTTTTTCAGTATATATAATTATATACAAATATACAAATATATAATTTTTTTTTCTCTTATTATTTGGTTGTCCAATCACCAATCATCATTTTATTTCCATCACCAACCTAGCTTCCAACAAAAACAAAAAAAAATGGCATTTGTTCAACATTAATTAAGGTCCATCTATCACACTCTTATAAAGGTTTAAAATTCAAGTTTATGATGGAAGTATTGAGTGATAGTTTAGTGTTGTGCAGTATTTGTAACTCTTCTAGGTCTTCAAAATATTTCACATGCCTATGAATATTTATAATTATAATATTATAAACACAACAAAGTTAGGTAATTACAGTTTTATAGTAAGAAGCAAGATAAAAAAAACTAATAAATATCATTGACATGCATTATAAAGAGCACCGTAAGAAGATTTTTTTTTCAGTATATATAATTATATACAAATATACAAATATATAATTTTTTTTTCTCTTATTATTTGGTTGTCCAATCACCAATCATCATTTTATTTCCATCACCAACCTAGCTTCCAACAAAAACAAAAAAAAAATGGCATTTGTTCAACATTAATTAAGGTCCATCTATCACACTCTTATAAAGGTTTAAAATTCAAGTTTATGATGGAAGTATTGAGTGATAGTTTAGTGTTGTGCAGTATTTGTAACTCTTCTAGGTCTTCAAAATATTTCACATGCCTATGAATATTTATAATTATAATATTATAAACACAACAAAGTTAGGTAATTACAGTTTTATAGTAAGAAGCAAGATAAAAAAACTAATAAATATCATTGACATGCATTATAAAGAGCACCGTAAGAAGATTTTTTTTTCAGTATATATAATTATATACAAATATACAAATATATAATTTTTTTTTCTCTTATTATTTGGTTGTCCAATCACCAATCATCATTTTATTTCCATCACCAACCTAGCTTCCAACAAAAACAAAAAAAAAATGGCATTTGTTCAACATTAATTAAGGTCCATCTATCACACTCTTATAAAGGTTTAAAATTCAAGTTTATGATGGAAGTATTGAGTGATAGTTTAGTGTTGTGCAGTATTTGTAACTCTTCTAGGTCTTCAAAATATTTCACATGCCTATGAATATTTATAATTATAATATTATAAACACAACAAAGTTAGGTAATTACAGTTTTATAGTAAGAAACAAGATAAAAAAAACTAATAAATATCATTGACATGCATTATAAAGAGCACCGTAAGAAGATTTTTTTTTCAGTATATATAATTATATACAAATATACAAATATATAATTTTTTTTCTCTTATTATTTGGTTGTCCAATCACCAATCATCATTTTATTTCCATCACCAACCTAGCTTCCAACAAAAACAAAAAAAAATGGCATTTGTTCAACATTAATTAAGGTCCATCTATCACACTCTTATAAAGGTTTAAAATTCAAGTTTATGATGGAAGTATTGAGTGATAGTTTAGTGTTGTGCAGTATTTGTAACTCTTCTAGGTCTTCAAAATATTTCACATGCCTATGAATATTTATAATTATAATATTATAAACACAACAAAGTTAGGTAATTACAGTTTTATAGTAAGAAGCAAGATAAAAAAAACTAATAAATATCATTGACATGCATTATAAAGAGCACCGTAAGAAGATTTTTTTTTCAGTATATATAATTATATACAAATATACAAATATATAATTTTTTTTTCTCTTATTATTTGGTTGTCCAATCACCAATCATCATTTTATTTCCATCACCAACCTAGCTTCCAACAAAAACAAAAAAAAAATGGCATTTGTTCAACATTAATTAAGGTCCATCTATCACACTCTTATAAAGGTTTAAAATTCAAGTTTATGATGGAAGTATTGAGTGATAGTTTAGTGTTGTGCAGTATTTGTAACTCTTCTAGGTCTTCAAAATATTTCACATGCCTATGAATATTTATAATTATAATATTATAAACACAACAAAGTTAGGTAATTACAGTTTTATAGTAAGAAGCAAGATAAAAAAAACTAATAAATATCATTGACATGCATTATAAAGAGCACCGTAAGAAGATTTTTTTTTCAGTATATATAATTATATACAAATATACAAAAGAAAAACTAGCTAAGATGGTCAAGAGTCTTAGTGTTGTGTCAGGTATTCGGGTCAGATAAAGTTAAAAGAATTACCAAGTTTCTTCAATGTTGTGACATAGGTGTCAACCCCCATTGTATCGAGACAATGTCCTCTCATATTGCGTGTTACAATTTGCCTTGTCAGACCTCAACTTCAGCTTCTACTTCTCGATGTCCAACACCTTCTTCGGAAACCTTATTAACAGGCTTTTAATTTTGGACAAGTTGAATAAAGACGATGATATTTCTAATTATTTTATCAATATCTTGTTAAGCAATATAATAGAGTAAAACACAGCTTGTGTGGGACGCGTGACCTTTAACGGGTTAAAGGCAAATAACTAGTGAAAGTTAGGTTGGAATTAGAAACCTCCTGTACAAGGCCTCAAGGTTTTTTACCTTGATCTGTCATTGCTTCTATAGGATTCATGTTCTTGAGTTATTTTTATATGATCAATAAACATGATTTTTAATAAGTTGATAGCATTTCTGAATTCAAATCTAAGGAAAAAAGAAGTAATGGACCTATAATTTTGGTTGAATATTTCTTTAGTAATTAACAAGTCTAAGTTTACAATATTCTAGTAAATACACTCAACAAAACCACAATAAAACACTCAACATTCACTCCACACCAACAGATTAAGAAAAAGAAAAAAGACACAGAAATCACAGTTTGTGATTACAAACTTAATCAAGTAGAATTGGCTACTCCTTTCTCATTAAAACTAAGATTAACCAATTGAGCAGCAGCACGAGCAGCAGATGATGCACGATCAGCAGCAGCTATAGCAGCTCGAGCTTTCTCCAAAACATCAATCGACTCTGCTGAAACCGGTCTTCCCTCAGCTGATAATTCTTTGGTTTTGGTGGGACTCGATGACACAGTGGTTGCAGCAGTCTTAAGAGGTTGAACCGGATGGACCGAGCCTTGATGGGTGCTAGCTAATGGCTCATTATGTGCAGCTTTAGGGGATTCTTTACTGCTCTTGGGGATTTGAGTCACGGTTGATATTTGCTTTGGTCCATTCTACAAGTTACCAAAGCAACAATTATATATGGAACAGATTTAACAACTACAGCTTTTTTATTTGTAGCATTCTTTATTGAGTCTGATATAATTATCCATATTTTCTTGCAAAAAATGTTTATCACTTTTTATTGTGGCTCTAAATTTTGGCACAAGTTCTCTTAGGTACTAACATAACAAAAGTTAACCCAGACAAACTAGTCAAGTCACTATTTTTGGTACTTACATGTAAATAAAGACGCAGGTGATTTTAATTCATTTACCTATGAATGGGTCGACTTGGGTAATGTTTTATCTCTAGCGGGTCAAATGAGTAGAAATAGTTCAGTCAAAAAGGATGCGGATTAAATGGATAGAATGGATCAAAAGTCACCGAAAGTGTATTTTTCATGCATAGATCATCCTAATTGTTCTATACAAGGAACAAATAGATTAATACTGAAAGAGTGTAGCTGTAGTAGTCACGTCCAACTGTCCAAGCGTCCAACACGGTTATTATTTATTAAAAAGTTGAAAACTTTGAATAGAAAGTGTTTCGGTCAACCAAATCCACTTGTTTCAGCCAATATAGAAAGGTACCCGTTCTGACCCATTATCCAACCCGTCTGACCTGCCTATTTTCCCAAGTAAAACCATGACAACTATTTAAAACCAAACGGCAAAAGCTGAAATTACCAAAAGGTCCTCGGGCAGTTTGTTAAATTCAGCTTCGGTTTTGGAGGAATCCCACAAGACATTGTACTCTTGGGCGATTTCTTTCAAGACCTTGAGCTTCACCTCACCAGAGGGAGTATATACTGAAAGTTTCTCAATTATCTAACAAAAAGGCATATGAAACTAGTTATACTCGATGCAAGCACATCTTGTATGGAGAAATAAATCAAAAGCATCATGAATTAACTGTACGGTTGACACTAGTATCAGGGCGAAGCTCAGAAGCAGCTAATATGAACTCCTTCCCATATTTTGTACCAAATAAGTTTCTAACAGTTAATAAATCCGGTAAATCTGAGCATCTGGGAGCTGCAAAGATTATACTTGCAACCGCCTCCTTCAACTCCAATGGACATTCCCTGTTTATTTAACGAAAAATACAAAGCCATTGCTTATAATAGAGACATACATATATACGACTATACGTATAAAATACCTACATACATGTATGTGTGTGTGCGTATAATATAATGGACATAGGATCTAGTAATGACCAATTATAAGTGTAAAGATTGCTTTTAAATGGTTTTACCGCTGGCTTTCAATAATAGGAACTCGTGCAAGAACAAACTCACAGAACATCTCTAAGATCTCATATGCAGCCCATATATTTTGTTCTCTTATAATATGCTCCACCTAAAACAAATTAGAAACCATATTTCCTATAATAAAATCAAAAAGCAAAGAACTTGAACAAGAAACACACAAGAACTAAACGACCTACTTGTATCCTAGCAATCGCTTCTTGCCCAGATTGAAGAAACTGCGCTATTTCTTTGCGCATCAACTTCAACTGTGTATCTCTCTTATTCTGAAGCAACTTGATCCGTGAAATCGCAAGTGTTAAGCATGTTTTACTGCAATAACACCAAAAATCAGTAATTGTTCATTAAAACTGAAGAGGATTCTACTGAACTGATATCTATCTGGTCAACAGGCATTTTTCTGTCCAAGTTTAAAGATGCATTATCACTTTTTCTATTTAAATTGTCATTTTTTACTTTGAAGATTGCAGTCATTCTATTATATTCCATTGTATGGCTTCTTATGATTTCTTGTTTATCTCTAGATCAGAATAAATATGCATCAATTTGGACTTCAGAAGTAAAATCGTTGACCTTAAAACTCGTATTCTGTCCCCAAATAACATGATTGTAACATATATCTCCACAATATCATCGGTTTACATTATTGACATCAAATATACTTGATATTTTCTTCATGGGTTCAGATTTTCAGAAAGAAATCGAAAGCTGTTTAATAGAATTTTAGATCTTGATTACACTAATCACAATCTCCGGTGATTCAAAGATCGAAACAAACACCACCTAATCCAGCTTTAAATTGCTTGAACTTGTATGTAACATAAAATTGGAACTGATATAGAATTGGGAAATTCATGAAATTAAAATAAAACTGCTCAAAAGATCAATCACAAAGAAAAACAAAGTTCAATTGCAAGAATCTTTGAAAATTGAGAATCGGGGAAGATGATCAACTAACTAACCATTTTGCACCAATTAGACCCCTGTTGAAGATTTGATTCAAGAGCGACATCGCCGCCGATGAGATCAATCATACACTGCCGACGGCGGCTGCTGGCGGAGGCGGCGGCGGCGGTGGGCGGCGAGAGTTTGTAGATTCAAGCAGGCGATGGTCGATTATCTTCGTCTGTTGATCGTCGACAATTTGGTTATTTTGGGCGTTGTTGAGTTGTTAACAGATTTAGTCCCTTAACTTTTGATACATGCTATTATATATATACATACTAATTATCAATTTTTACGTGCATTATGGGTTGTACAATATGCATGAGAGGGTTGTACTCATTTTTTTTCTTTTTTCTTTTAATCTTTAACTTTTCCTTTTTGACCCTATACTTTTACATTTTGACAATTTAGCGCCAATAAATTGCCCCCTAACTATAGATCAGATCCAGCAGACGAGAAAGAAAATTCCGCACTGCTGCTGAGTCGTCGGACTTATCCACCAAGGGATTCGTGGAATTTCTGTGGATTGCGTTGGGGGAAATCTACCAAAGCTAGGCAGATAGATAGACTCCTTTCCCGCTGCTAAGGGAGAGCAAGAAAGATAAATTTTTTATTTATTTTTTTTTTTACCAGCGCCCCCTTTGGGTATGCAGGTACTAAGAGTCCTCTCACTACCAACCAGCAGACATCATCTGGCTGGGTCTTGCCGGTATCAACAACGAGAAAAAAACTACCAAATGGAAACAGCAACTAACTATGGCTCTTGGTGGGCCCAGACAACGTCCTAGGCGTAGGGGAGATCGGAGCAACAGGTAACGCCTAGACGACGTTTTCATTCCTGGGCTGCAGTAAGTAGATCGAGAGGTCGTTTCGCCCCTTGTCCCCGAATATGGGTAATATGTTCTCATACAATGTTGCTCCAATCTGACCTAGCTGGCGAGCGATCCCAGTTCGCGACAGAGAACAAGACAGCAAGCGAGCGTACCTTTGTTCGCTTCTTCTCCACCAAGCACGGAAGTTTAAGGATAACTGTAGGTCGGTGGCTACCTAAGGAAACTCCGATTCGATCCGCCCCCCCGGCTGGGAGGCATCTACCTCATCCCGATCACAAGGAGAGGTTCACTATGATGGGGGGTACTTCTTTTTTTCCCTTCCGGAAAGAATGAAATGCATAGGGGACCATCCTTTTGTTGCGGCATGCTCCTCAGATTTACGGATTCACAGGGGGCCTCAGGCCCTACTTAGTTGACTGACAATGACAAAGGCTCGCGTGTTTACTTTCTAATTTGATCGTCTATACTTTTCATATTTACAAATTTTGCGTTTTACGTTTCGGTCTAAATGTTACAAGTTAACACGCCACAACGTATCTGTGTGGTACGGCATTTATATGCTTATTTATTCCCCGTTTAACGGTCCCCGTCATAACGCGTTGGTTCTAGGTCGACTTACTTATTGTTTTATATGTTTTACGTTTCGCCTGCGTGGTTCAACGTCTTTACGTCTCCTTTTTGTTCAGTTTATTTTTCGTCTTTTATTTATTTTTCGATACGAGTTTTTTCGTTATTAGTAGTCACTGACGGTAGTGTGCTATTGATGCTACTTGGCACGGTTTTTACGCCACCGCTGCAACGCGAGGGTCTTAATACTAGTTTAGATTATTTACAGAGTTAAAGTAATGTTATTGTTTGTGAACACTGAACATAGACAATGGAGTTGGTGCAACAAATTGATTTTACAAATATTAAGACATGTAATATGTAAATACCTTATAAAGTCTTCTAGTTTTTTAGTCTAGTTTAACAAGTGAATCAGATAGTTGGACTAATGAGTGGTTCGGCTTTGAAAATATGGAATTGAATTCAGTACATCGTGATCAATTATATCTTGATAGTTGAAGCTTCCAAATTGAATTTTAGTATCACTATCAGCAACACGAGGAGGTGATATTGAATAAATGTAATAATAACACAAACTATTTGTTCTAATACACAAGATTCAAACAAAGGTAAACATTTAAACAAACAATGGTATTAAAAATATGACAAAACTACTTTTACAGGTTAAAATAAAACAGAAAAAGAATAGCGTTACACATAAACATTAAACGACATTCATATTACTTTAAAATTCATCAAAACATGGTAACAAAAAGAATAATAAATCTAATCGTGTGTCATATGCATTGCTTTGGTGCAACCTGAACAAAATTTCTTTAACTTCAACCAGGGCCGGCTCAATGTTTTTTGGGGCTCCAATCGAACTAAAAAATGAGACATTTTTGAAAAAAACAATCAAAACAAAAGGAACCTAATCAAAATTTTTAAACAAAAGCAATAAATCAAAGAAAATTTGGTATACTAACTTAAGTCCTTGATAATTGATTTTTTTAAATAAAAAAGGGCTAGACGAAGTCGATCAAATCAATTAGAGAAGAATGAACTTAGGAATGGTCGTTTGCTTTGTGAATTGTGTAGTTGTGTTGCTTTAATAACCTATCAAATCATCGGGAATCAACTTTCAAGTGTTATTACCGCTTCAAAATTTCTTTGAGCCATATAATACCAAAATCCACTATAATATTTTTTTTATAAACGGGGGTCCTTACTTTTTAGGGGCCTCAAGCTCAATACGTCACAACTTACATTATAGAGTCAGCCCTGATCTTAACGACTGCAACAATTTTACATCTATCAAACAAAACAATAACAATTAAGCCATGGAGTAATATTATTAAGTTCTTTGATATTTTCTCATTAGACTAACCTTTCGGAATACAATACCAACTTTCATCATAAAGCTTTAAAGTTTTGTCCTTGTTAGCAACCTTTTCGTACAAAAACTCGATATTCGGATCCATTACCTTTGTATGCAGCTCCATGAATAATGAACAATGACAACGAAACCTGCAAGATTTTTAAAAATCTCAAATCTTTTATGTTTTAAATTACTACACACCCGCGGGCGCAAAAGACTTTTTCCACTTGTGATTCAAGTTTAGTTGTGGTATTTAGAAGTTCAATAACACTTTAATCACATTTTTTTTATCAAAATAACATATGTCATTGTGATTTGCCTGAAAATATGAGAAAACTTGTTAGTTGTATATTTTACGGGTTCTTAAAAATCAGCTCAACAAGATCTGTCTTGGGTACAAGATATGCTTTAGGCATAAGTCATTACAAAAAGATTAGAACGTTATGTAAAGGATCTAGTGGCTTCATTTTCTCTAAAATCTTGAAACAAATGTGTGTCAAAACAGTTTGAATTTACAACCCAGTGGTCAAACTTTAGCCAAATTAATACACATAATTAATACTAGAAACTAGGATTACTTTACACATTCGAGCCATAAGAACTACACCATCCCGTAAGAGATATGCTAGGCATAAGTCATTACAAAAAGATTAAAACGTTATGTAAATGATCTAGTGGCTTCATTTTCTTTAAAACCTTGAAGCAAATGTGTGTTAAAACAGTTTGAATTTACAACCCAGTGGTCAAACTTTAGCCAATATAATACACATAATTAATACTATAAACTAGGATTACTTTACACATTGGAGCCACAAGAACTACAACATCCCGTACGAGCTTTCGTTTATTTAATATAAATAGAGGGAAATATGATAGATTTAAAACGAAAGTCTTGTTGTATCTTTTATTTTTATAAAACGTGATTCCTCTCTATTGTATTTACCTAGCTTCTTGTTAGTTTTTTTTTTGTTTTTTTAATAATAATTTGAAGGCTGTTAAAAAATAAAAAAAAAAGAAAAAAGAAAAAGAAAACCTTAGCCTGACTGCTTTTCAAATTCAAAAGTCCATAGAAATTATTACATTTAGGGCATGTTTGGTATTGATTATTATGATTGAAAACACTTTTGATAAAAATAATTTATTAATTTATGATTTTTTAAACTTAGTTTTTAAAAAAATGTTTGGATTGGCTAATAAACTAAAACGTTGTAAAATAACCAATAAATACATACTTTAAAAATGATGAGAGTTAATAAGAGATAGTAGAGGTGTATAATATAAAATTAAACAGAAAAAATAGTTTTTAAAAATTAATAAGTAACACTTTTCTTACTTTTCAAAATCTCATTTTTACCCTATATGAAAAATCAGTTTCAAAAATACTTTTGGCTTTTACTAAATATTATTTTAACTTATTAACTTTTGAAAAGTTAAAAGTTAATAAAACAAAAGTAAAAATAAACAATCTCAAATATGAACTTAATGTGGTTATAAATTTACTAAATAAATCTAAAAGAGATAATTTAATCAAAACACAAGAAAAACCTCATATTTTTATCAGTTTAGATATTTAATCAGTTTATATCTACTGAATCCGGTATCGTTTACACAGTTAATCGGTTACCAATAGAACAGAGAGATCAAGATTTCAATACAACAACGACAGTGAAGCAGCGATTAGCGAATTACAGATCACCATTGAAGGAAGCATAGTGGCTTCTGAGCTTTTCACTTGGATACAAATAACATACTTTAAATCAACAAACTTGAGGCCAAGAGATGAAACCATGAGTAGTTGCTACTCATTCAAGATTTGTATCTAAATTTCTACTAATTTGCAATCAATCTCTTCAAAATTGCGAAAATTCTTCAAAATTTACCCTCAAAGTTCATTCTTGAAGAAAGATTCATCTCACTCTTAAAGTCATGTAACACCCTGAATCATGTTCAGCAAGTTCAATCTCAGATAATCACACATGGGTTCGAACACAATCAGTTTATCTCACCACGGCTCGTGTCTGCGTGCGCTGAGATTAAGAACATGGGTTATGCACGCCAACTGTTCGACCAAATGCCTGACCCAAATATGGCTCCATGGAATGCGATGTTCAAAGGGTATATCGGTAACGAAATGTACAAGGATGTATTGCTTTTGTTTGGGTATATGGTGAATATTAATGTGAAGCCTAATTACTTCACAATCCCTATGGTTTTGAAATCTTGTGTGAAACTATCAGCTTTGAGAGATGGTGAGAAAGTTCACTGCTTTGTGGTGAAGGTTGGGTTTAAGTCGAATCCGTACGTTGGGACAACGTTGATTGATATGTATTGTAGTGGGAGTATGGTTGGTTATGCATATAAAGTGTTTAGTGAGATTACATTGAGGAATGTGGTCACATGGACGTCGATGATTTGTGGGTACTTATCATGTAGGGAGTTGAAATCTGCACGCGAATTGTTTGATTTGGCGCCTGAACGAGACATTGTAATGTGGAACATTATGATTTCTGGTTATATGGAATGTGGTGACATGGGTGCAGCTCGAAAGCTATTTGATGTAATGCCTAATAAAGATTTGATGTCGTGGAATACTTTACTGAATGGGTATGCGAATAACGGGGATATGGAGGGATGCAAGAAACTATTTGACGAGATGAATGAGAGAAATTTCTTTTCTTGGAATGCATTAATCAATGGATATGCGCATAACAATCAGTTTATAGAAGTTCTTGATGCATTTAAACTCATGCTTAATGAGTCCAATGTGCAGCCTAATGATGCAACATTGGTGAGTGTATTATCTGCTTGCTCAAAGCTAGGAGCTCTTGAATTGGGTAAATGGGTGCATTTATATGCGGTTAACAACGGGTATAAAGAAAACACGTATGTAGGAAACAGTTTGATAGACATGTATGCAAAATGTGGTGTGATCACTAGTGCGGTTGATGTATTCAAGGATATGAAGAAAAAAGATTTAATTTCATGGAACACGGTTATAAATGGATTAGCAATGCATGGTCATGGATCCGACGCCTTGAGAATTTTCCATGAAATGAAAAAATCTAAACAAAAACCAGACGGGATTACGTTTATAGGTGTCATTGTTGCTTGTTCTCATATGGGCTTAGTTAAAGATGGATTTGAATATTTTAACTCCATGGTAGATGAATACTCAATCATTCCTCAAATTGTGCATTTTGGTTGTATGGTTGATTTACTATCTCGAGCTGGATTGATAGAAGAAGCGGTCGAGTTTGTTAATAAAATGCCAATAAAACCAGATAATGTTATCTGGACCAACTTACTAGGGGCATCAAGGATTTACAAAAACATTAAAGTAGCAGAATTGTGCCTTCAACAGCTTATTGAACTTGAACCCGAGAACCCGTCTAACTATGTGATGCTGTCAAATATATATGGAGATGCTAAAAGATGGGCGGATTTGGCCCGATCAAAAGTCGCGATGAGGAACACCGGGGCTAAAAAGTTACCGGGCTGCAGCTTGATTGAGGTGGATGATGGTGTTGTTGAGTTTTATGCCTTTGATGAGAGGCATTTAAAGACAGAAGAGATATATTCTGCTTTAAAAAGCTTGATAAAATTGTCAAAAGATATTGGGTATGTGCAAGAACTTATGGAACATCAGTGAGTAAGAAACAAAAAAAACAGGTGAAATACATTAGGATTATTATATTTTCATACCATAGAATCTTGTGATTTGTTGTTTTTTTTTTTGATTTTGTGGCTATGTTATTTGTTATTTAGAGCCATTCTATAATCAACTGGGTTGAATTCAATTTTATGTTTTGGCTTGAAATTTTGAGACAAATGTTAGATTTTGAGCACATGATGAATTAAAATTGTTATTGTATCACCAATTATTGAGGCGGGTTCCCGATGGGTGCGACTTTTCTATCTTGTAGGTCTGAGTAAATATCATTTATCTCATCTTCTACAGTTCATGCTATCAAGTGAGATTTATTGAATATGTTTGTTTGTTTAGCATCATCTCTTATAGTTTTTGCTGGATTAAATGAAAAGACAAAAAGATACAACTATCAATGGTGATCAACTTTTTCTCAAGGCCGGAAATAGTGTGTGTGGTACGTTGACCCTTCGACTGACGATTATACTAAAATAGGTATCCAAACAGTCTATTTTAACATTCAGATTTATTTAATTGTTACTCGTAATATAGTTGAATAAATATTCTAGTGTTTTAGGGGAAGAATACCATGATGATGGATGTTATTAGAATAATTGAAGTGTTCAAAGCATATTGTTCAACTTAATCACGTAATGAATTAAAATTGTTATTGTTTGAGGACCTCCGGAATAGAGATCTGGTTCTAATTCTAATGTTATTTAGAAAATGAAATTAATACATATAAATTAAGTCTAATGCATACACTCATACAGTATCAAAGTTTTATAAGAAAATTTTTAAGTTAATTAAAGAAAATTTGTATATATGTCTTTTGAAATAGACGTATCACTTAAACGAAAGATATACGTTTAATTAAGCTTACAGCACACGTATATCATTCTTTCTCCAATATTATTTAAAACCCCAAACGTCAATTTCCACGTCATTATATCTGACTTTTCCCCCAAAATATCCAGGCAATAAAAGTCAAAAAAATATTAAATAATAGCCGTCTTTGATATTCTTATTTAAATAGCCTTCTTTTTTCAGGAGAACACGAAAAGAAAATAAAAAATTATTCTCACATGGGTAAATGATTAACTATATATTATCTATGTTGAATAATAACAAAACAACTATAATATTAATCATACTCGTGTCAAAATGAATTTAAGTTTGTGAATTGTGACACTTTGCTAATTGTGAGATCTTCCAAGGGTTTGTGGAACAATGCCGTATAAACAATATTGAACGGTATCTAATATTTTAAATCCAGTCATTCGGGTAAACTTATTGTAATGATGAAAATTTCTAACAAAATCACATGATAAACCTTGTTAAAATCATGAAATAACCTTATCATGGTTACGGTGGAGGTGAGTTGGCAATAATGGAGTTGAAGACAAACAAGAAGTTAGAGATTTCAATATATGAAAAACGATAATGAGTTTAGGCTCTCAATATCCCGCTTAGAAGAGTATTTGCTCATACTAACACCCCTGCTTCTTCATTCCCATCCCACCAATTCACCCAAACCTTTCTATAACCTTTTGAACCATACTCCATGATGGAGTGGAAAGTTGATAGAAACAATCAAAGCTTTAAGGTATAACCTAACAACGATGTCGAGCAAAATGTGAGCTGGGTTGTGTCAAATATTTAAACGGGCCAATTTTGATGAAAGGTCAAACAGATTCAACAGTTTAAGTAACATAGCAAGGTATAAAATATTCATAACAGTAAAACATGATAGATAATTAGTCTATTGAGTTTGAAATTATCAATTAATGACTGAATCGTATGATTGCGTATAGTAAATTGATTTGAACTTGACTCGGTTTGATTTGTTTTACAAACATAGAAAAAAGATGATTCGATCGACCTAGTCTAGTTTCAATTAACTTTTTCTATACTTTAAAGTTGGCAATTATTAATTTTGACTACCGTAAACAAAGAATGCGACATATATATACAAGTTGCAAATTTAATTAATTTATGTATTTACCTAACAACCAACCTGGATTTATCCCCTTATTACCATTTTCCAATTAGATTTCTAATCTCATCACCCTTATATCCAACGAACATCTACACACCCCTTACATCTGTTAATATTAGTACTCAAACTTATTACGAATTGAAAATGAACACTCAATTTGTTATTTTTTAGCTTAATACCTAAATATGTTGCTTTAATCAAATCACCACAACTGGCTGTGTAATTAACCCCAATATTATTTAGTAATTGACATCAACGTTTTCTGTGTAGTTAACATGAATGTTGTTATGTTAACGAACATACGTTAGCCCTAATATCCCATAATGTTAAAAAATTTAAATTTCAAGTCTTAAAATTGTTACTAAAAATATTTATACTCAAACATGTGATTACACCTAAACTACAAAGACCATTTAAGTAATTAACTCTTACATTGATTACAAAATTTATTTTTGACATTCTTTTTCATGTTTACATACTTTAGAAATAAAAATTGGTAACCACAAATATCTTAGAGTTAATATCATAAAAACCACTTATTTAATTAACTAACTTTAAAAATTAACGATGCAAAAAGAGCACGTCTCATTCTAAGAAACTCAAATGCACAATTGGCAATATTATTTATTTTTGTCACAATCACCCTACCATAACCGGAGTTGACTTTTCTCAAACGTTACATTTTGACGGTCATCAACACGTCGGTTTATCAAAGTCAACGATCCAATCAGACTTTTTGTCTATTATTTCCATAAGATATACATTATTACAACTAAAACAAAACCTTCATGTATATATATATATATATATACCACATTGCTCCTATTAACTCCCACAAAAATACCCTCTTCTAATCCAAACATGAGCCCTAGAAAGTTTCTTGATGGTGATCATAAACAAAAGTCGAAAAGCGGGATCGTAATCAACGGTCCACGACCGATGCCATTAAAGCTCAAACAAGAATCTCACACCGTTCACAAACAGCATCACCAGCGGATCAGAAAGCCGATCATAATCTACATTCATTCTCCGGAAGTCATCCACACCAAACCTCATGATTTCATGGCTCTTGTTCAGAAGCTCACGGGTCTTTCGGGCTCGAAAGATCAAGAAAAGCAACAGAAGAAAACCCTAAAGCAAGATGGCTATGATCTTGATGATAATGAGTTTTCGAGTGATTCTGGTGTCACAAATGAGAGAAAAAAGAGTTTGATATCGAAGAGTCCGATGTTTAATACGCCTTCGGATCCATATATAGCCGATATCCCGCTTTTTACTCCTAATACGAGTGATTACTTCTTCTCGCCTCAACGTTTTCTGAAATTATCGGATATGGTTTCATCGTCTCCAAACATGAGCACTTTGTTGTCGCCTGGTTCGCTAGTCGAGCTCATGAAAGAGCTTCCCGAATATTGACCAAATCATGCATATATACGGCTAAGGGTATGTAAAAATATCTGAATCCTAATATTCGAATGAAAAGTCCGACATTCTGAACCCGAATTATATGAAAATTCGGATATCCGAATTTTCGGATTCTGATTCAGCTCGTGGTTTTAGAAAAATTCAGACAGTTCAGATATTTGTTTCACTATCCCAGTCTGTATTTGAAATTTTGAATCTCTAAATTCTGGATACCTGAAATTTCGGATACGGATTTGGATAGTGAAATAAACCATTCGAAGTTTGGAAATCTGAATTTGAACACCCCTATATTTGGCTCACTGTTCATTCCCGTTGACATGGTTAATAGTTTCCTTCCCATACACTTTGTTAAAGATTCATGACTAATCTCAGAAGTAGTCGCGATTAGGGTTTGATGCATAGGGAAATCTATCTATGACATGTGTGATTTGTTGTTTAATTTGTTCATTGGTTCGTGTATTAGATCTAGATTCTTGATGAGTTTAGCTCATAGTAAAACCGATCTGTTAATGACAATATGTATTAAATCTGTAATTTGTTCTTTGGTTTATTGTATAAGGGAAGGATTGTTTATGGATTAATATCATATATAAAGTCTAACTATAATAATTCCTATGTCATAAATAAGACCATCATGTTTTTACTTATATAAAGGAACAAAAAATTCTTGTAGTTATCTTTACATAAAGGATTCATAATGCTACACTCGTCGCTATGTATGTGTGGATATTTAAAGATTGATTCACTTTTATGAAGTTATATTATTGATGTCATGATCTGATATCTTTCAACCTTCCATCATTAATTTTTTTGCATGTTCCAATTTGGGATGGCATAACAAGTTCCAACTTAGGGTTTAGGGTAAAAGAAGAGAGAAAAATCGAAGGGTTTTCAGCGCAGCATAATCCAGGTGTATAAAATGATGTCTTCTCTTAAGCGATCGAGTGTTCCAGTCATGTTATGAACAATGATGTAGAATTAGAAGTAAATTAGATTGTTAATTTGTTAAGAATACTCCTTTCTAATTAACTAATTAAGGGTGATTATCTTCATTACCAATGATCTTTATCCTAAGTGGTTGAAGTGAGGTAGCTCAATATTTTATTATAATAAAAGGAGATGTTGAGTTCAAGTTCACATGTGGCAAAAAAAGAGGCTTTCAGATTGGATCAAGGGTTCTCACCTAATGTAGGTGTTTCTTCTTAAGGGTGGTATCAGGTTCAGGATTAATGGGAACATAACAAGCTCTCTTCGCGGACGTGACAGCCTAATGCCTCAAGGTCCCGTATTCGAGTAATGGAAATAATCGGATAAACCAGTTACCTGTCAATGATTCAGTTACACGTTAGAAAAAATATATATCCTGTAATAATAACCTTGATTGTTAAAAATTACCTCAAATTAAGAACAACAAAATAAAATGTTACTAGGTAGAAAAAACATACATGGTAAATTTGCACCAATTGACTAAAACGCAATTCAAAACGGAAACTAATATTATAATTTATAATCGATGCTTTATCGGGCCTTAAGTTTAACCAGATGTCTTAAACCAAAACATATTTGGGTATTTTATTGGGCTTTAAGTTGGGCTGGATTAGTCTCAACACAAGGGCCCAATGGTCGAACTCTCAAGAAAGTGTTAAATATAAACTCACAAAAATCATGAACGTTATGATAAAAAATTTTATGTTTCTGAGTTTGGTTTTAACTTTATGAGTTATTTGATTAAACCAATACATCAAATACTAATTTATACTAATATATGGACGTAAAATTACCCATCAAAATCAAGAAAAATGTCATTGGCATCTCTAAAACGACTATATAGCCATTAAAAACGGTCAAAATCAAGCGCGGTGGCTAGATCCGGTTTGAATCGCTTCGGTCTGGGATAGAAACCGGTTTGGAACAGGTCTGAGCTTTGAAACATGGAACCGATTTTGCCAGTTTTTTCGGTTTGGGTGGGTACCAGTTCGGTTACGGTTTGGCTCGTGGGTTCCGATTCTCGAGTCAGTTTTTTTATGCACCTCTAACATAATCACCAAATCATTCTTATTAAAGAAAAAAAATCACTGCATCCATAAATTATAAATATGATATGGAGGTATGGATTTGAATTCTTGCAACTACAAATTGATTAGTGGTATTTAGGAGTAAAAGATTGTTAGAAAGAAATACAAAACAAAACTTATACGTCACAGAAACATTTATTTGATTTAATTTCTTCCACTTGAAAAGAAAAAATGATTAACTTTATAACAAAAAACGACGTGCACATAAAATGTTTACCCAAATGTAGAAAACATTAAATAATTAGTTATCATCAATCATATCGCTTCTTGACATTATGCTCCAATAACCTTTTCACATAATCTTTTTCAAGATTTTAACATTGCTATAATTATTGTTGATTCATACTCAACGCGTGATTGATATTTTGTGAGAACATATCCTTTCTAAAGGTTACAAAAGTCACAAAGGTTCGAGACACATAAACCAGTCATTTTTTCCCCACAATTTAACACGCATTATCAAGTGAAGATCTTTCGTAGGGGTGTAAACTAGTTAATGTGGCTCGAAAGCTACTCGCAATCGACTTGAAAAAGACTCAAATTGAGCCAAGCCTAAAGGAGCTCGAGCTCATATTATGGCTCGTTTACTAAATTAGCTCAAGCCCAAGCTACAGATATCGAGCTTGAGCCGGCTCGCCAGCCTAAACGAACTTTTAGTGATATATAACTTTAATGTACATAGTAAATATATATATATATAGAAAAAAACATTATTATATGTAAAATTAAGATAAACATAATTAAATAATATTATATTATGTTATATATATAAAAGTATGATTATAAATATATATATATATAAGCAATTATAAAAACAATTAACAATTTAATTATAAACGAATCGAGCCCAAGCTTGAATTTTTTTACGAGCCAAACTCAAGGTTTAAAAAATTAAACTACAAGTGCGTTAAGCTGGAGCTCGAGTTTTATAAAGTTAAAACGAGCCAAGCTTGAGCATCGGCTCGGCTCGTTTATACACCTACTTGGCTACTTTCAAGTGCTTATTGAGCCTTCACACTTAAAAGTGCTTTGAATCAAACTCCTACCACCGTTAGAGAAGGGAACTTAAATCCAATAACATATGCAACATGATCCAACGTTGTAGTAGACATACATATAACATCTATATACATGTGGCATGGAAGTATTTATATTAATGTACTTTCGTACTTTGAGGATAGTAAGATATCTCATACGTTGGATTAGTAACTACAAGGGTGGGGATAGAAAGATATCTCATACCTTGGATTAATAATTACAAGGGCCCATCGAGTCATCCATCTTTAGATTGCTATCAACCGAGCTTGCTTAAGCGTGAAATTCTCATCTCATCCACAGCTAACGCGTTGATGATATTAGTAGCATGATGTTCCTTATGAACCCAACATTTCTTCTGTTCACGGGGATGTGAGATTTGCTCCAGCGAAGAAAATGAGACCAGTAGTAAGTTAAAACTTACTAGCAACAACTTGATGGCTAGTAGCAATAGACTAGGGATCACCGGTCGGTGACAGGAGCATGGGTGGTTAATTGTAAGTTGTAACTTACTAGGTTACTATTGATACTAATGTATGCAGTTGAATAATTGATGACAGTTATAACGGTCAATCTTAAATGAAACATTATGATGATTCATCAAGTATAAAAGCTAGGTTCGTCTTTAGTCTAATTTTGGGATACATTTTTTATAACATAACTCGCATATTCATCCTTGTTTTCTCTTTGAATGATTCAATAAAATTCTCGATAGTATCATGAAATATTCAATTTGACACTATTGTTTACATGATTCATTCAGATATTTAAACCCTTTACAAATTATAAAGCGTACAAGATTAAAGTCTCGCCCTAAGTTCTTTGTTCGTGATTTACCTCTCTTATTTCTATCACAACTAAATTTTTTGCCTTTTTATGTCTTAATTTCTAACACAATAATAAGAGTGAATATTGAGTTAGCTAGAACCAATGATGAAGCACCTATGAAGGTGCCTAAGCAAAAGTCATATGTGGTTGTGTTTGATTCCCATGAACCTAATTCTTGAACCCCTAATTAACATATTCCTATTACACTGAATTGATGCATACACCACCCTTCATCCTTTTCATAAGGACAAACTTTCTGTGGTTCGTTTTATAGATACGATTCATATTCACATCATACCACATAAAGACAACACGATGAAGACAACACAACACGTACGATTATATCTTTGCAAATGATTTGAATTTTGCAAGTACAAGTAGATAGATCCGTCGACTAGGATATGACAATTCCATTAGATCCTCAACATGAGTTTTTGACAAACAAGAAAACTCTTAGGAAATAACAATAATCGGCCCAAGGATTTTGATAATGTACAAAGTAAAATTGAATGTTCTAAGCATATATGTAATTTATGTCGTTGGTTGAGTGGTCCTAAGTAGATTATCATAGAACTTCTAGTCAAGCACGAGTCTTTCCTAGAAAACCCTAATAAAAACAACACATGCATGCACAAGGGAATCTTAGTACTTGGGGATCACCGAAAGTTTACTTTTAAATATGCATCTTTAGTTTGTTTAATTTCTTTCCAAATCATATAATACTTCAAATATTTGTTTAAACCAAATTGGAATATGTTTATTATAACATATAGATCATGAGTTCTAATCTTGATGCTTATGAGTTAAATATTATTTAACAAGAATATGGTAAGTACTAGCTTCTAATAATGGTAAAGTGAACAACATCAAGGCACCAATTTAACGATTATAATGGACCTGTACGTATATATTGCTTAAAAATTTGTTGATTGAAGAAAAATTAGCTTTTGCACTTCTTTTAAACATATTGATACATAAGGCTATAGAAATGCTACAATTATAAAAAGAAAGGATATTGGTATATAAATGAAACACACTTTAACCAATATATATTAAAGTATCATACTTGAATATCACATATATACGGGTCTCAATATTAAAATAATGCACATTAAAGAGACGTAAAAGTCCAAAACTAGACGTACGTACACTCATGTTTTTTTAACATAAACACCCAAAAATATATAGAATAAAATCATTATAACATCCATCCTGTAAAACTAGATTTCAAAACCTTTTAATTGTATGATACATCACTTATTATCATAATATCTTTTTAGGGACAGCCGTATACTTATGTGACTAATGATTCCAGTAATTAATTTGACATGTTATCTGGTCCATTTCATGTTTTAATTAGACGTCTGATTACGTTAAATCATATATACACACAAATAACAAACAAGATTCAACAATATTATATGTCTAGTTAATGCATGATTTTGACTAAATAATATCCCCAAGTCATTGTTTACTGGAGCGACATAGGAAAGATACGGTTTTCAATTTATGACTTTTCAGTCCCTTGAATTTGTGACTTTGAATGTTAAGAGGATTAATATCCATGTGTTCAAAATGCAATTTTCTAAATAGATGTTTACATAAGAGTGAGTTTTATATCTTATGTGACTGGTAAAATAAAAGACCTTTCAAACTTTAGAAACAAAACTATATGTATTTAAAAAAATAAAATTACGTGTATTGTTAACAAATTTAAGGTTTTAATATATCTTATTTAATAAAACAAAATAACTATAAATCCATTTTCAAGTTTGTTCACGTCGTCTTCATCTAGTCTTCATTTAGAATTGTTTGCATTGACTCACCACAATTAATTAAAAATTAATATATAGTTTTTTAAAATGTTTATTTATTATTTTGTTAATCAAATTAACATCATTCTTAAAATAAATAAAATGTTTCGCTAAAAATATTTGACTTTGTTAATCAAAAATGTTTGGAGACATTTAAGTTTTTCAAAACACAGAACTCACAAATCCACTAACATATGTACTTTTGAAGTATATCGTATGGTGAATGGTTGGTGAGGTGGATGGTTGGGTGTGATGATAAATAAATACAAGTTAAATTGTTGTTCTCATCAACCTTAAATCAAAGGTTGTGAATTCGAGTTTTAAGTGTGACACTTCATTCGATCAGGATTATCTAGATGTTACTTATTTTATTTTAGTAAACTAGATGTTATTGTTAGAAAAAAGAACATGCATCATATATATTTAGGACATAAGTAAAACCTTGACATCTAGTTGGGAATCTCTGGGTTCTCTCCATCAGTAACTCTCGTCAGTATTTTTCAAGAACCTAAAACCTTCTAGGTTCTTTACATTCTTGGAGAGAAAAAAGAAAAGTTATTTTGATTGATAAGTTTTTATTATTATTGTTATTAGTATATGATCTAAAAAGATTAGTATATGTTCTAAAAACATATATCTAACTTTCAATTATAAATATCACAAGGTCTAGTTACAAGTTGATCTTATTTTAAATGCAAGAACAGAAGGGATACTTTGTGAAGTAAAATTATACCAAATACAGTTATCTCAAATATAGTTTTTGTAAAGAATAAAATGAGAATTGTTTTATATTTCTCTCCCTTTATTTTGCATATTCTAATTTCCATGTTAGTTTTTTTCCTTTACCAAGTAAATAAATAAATCATGGCATCTTTACTAGTTCACATCATATAAAAACCACCCAAAATAATAATCTACACTAATAAAGCCGTAGAGATCGTTGATTTTAATAGAAATAATTACGTAAATACTTACCTAAAATACCTAAACACTTATAAAAATCTTTTATAAAAATAAGTAGATTTGGCTAAATTTCTATTGTAATCTATAAGTATGTGTTGAAAGAATTTAGACTATATGTAGTGGTTGTCAAGTTAAAATATTGTCAAAATGTCATGTAGATAAAAATCATTCAGCTAAAATCTTTTTTAAATTAAGTGTAGTGGTTAACTAATATTTGAATCCCATATTGATGTAATAATCTAGAAAAAATTATTTTTGACGCCCGTAAAGGGCTTAGAACCCTATGAATTTAATTAAAGATTTTTTTAATTAGCTTGTAATGGTGTTTAGAGCACCAATTGTGTTCATCTCATCATATTTACAGCCCCGAAAATATCCACTACGTATAGTCTTAAAAAAAATTCTACTTATATGTTTTTACATTACTTCTTAACAACTATCATGTTAACTGTCAAAAAAATTATTTGAAAGATGACGTGTAATTTTTGGTCATCCTTCATATCCTCATTAGAGGTGCTCTTAATTAATCAGCACGTCACAATAAAGATCATATATTGCATTGAAACAATACCCAATATAAACACCTCTTTTTATTCTGAATTTGTTTATAATCCATTTGGTAGTTATAGTTGAAGAATAAATTATCATATTGATCTAGAAACTGGAACTTATTCTATTTAATCTTGGTAAAATGATATGATATAATAGAACTCATGTAGTTTATAATTTTCAGAATATTTAAAGAAAATTTTAATATTTGGTGAGGATAAGATGGAGTGACCAAAAGCGTGCAGCCAGCCATTGTGAGCCTCCAAAGAATAGGCAATGGATCACATTTTTAATGTTCATTCAAAGAGCACTACTTTCATAAGTTTACTCCATTGTATACAATGACAAATCCACATCTTAGAAAAATTCCCATTTGCCTTCTTTATTTGTATCTATCCATAATTCCAATATTATATATATACACAAATATATATTTTTTGAATATTCTTATATTCTTATGTATCGATCGATATTATTGAAATGAATTATACTTTAGTTTCGATAATTAATGTTGTTTAGTGACATTAGAAGATGTCACTAGAGTAAAACAAAAGTCAGAAAATACGAATAGATATATTATATAACCACGCGTGAAGAGTGTTTAAAAAAGTTACCACATGTAAAACCTTGTAATGGTACAAAAGAGAGAGACTACACTTTTTTAGTCACGAACCTTTATTTAAAATTTGTAACTAATACTTACATATACTTTACATGTAATTTGTTAAAGATTGTAGTAATATGGTAAGTTTTGTTATTTTTTAAAAAGTGTGATTAAAATAGTTTTGGCCAATAATTTAATCCAATATCTCTTGTAGGGAAGCAACCTTATCAAGAGGATGTACTTGTCTATATTCTTTTAAAGTTTTAGAATAAACCCTCTTGGTATTCTCTTTACATCATTACCCATATAAAACCTCCACTAGGTGCCCCAATCATTCTAGTCCCAAAAACATCACTACTATCTATAATTTCTCCCACTTTTGTATATTACTTTCATTTCTTCTAGCTTCCATGAGGGCTTCAAAGAAGATGACTAGTTCTTGCAATGAACAACTTGATGAGCTAAGAAGAGGGCCATGGACGCTTGATGAAGACAATCTTCTTATTCATTATATTAGTTGTCATGGCGAAGGACGTTGGAATTCACTAGCAAAATCTTCTGGTAATCAAGCAAAACCAAGATAGAAAAGACTCTTATTGATCATACCATACTAATTCACTAGTCTAACTTTTGTGGTTTGTTTACTAACTTTTGCTTGATCGTTTTATTATTAGGATTGAAGAGAACTGGAAAGAGTTGCAGGCTAAGATGGTTAAATTACCTGAAACCTGATGTTAAACATGGAAATCTTACACCACAAGAACAACTATTGATCCTTGAACTACATTCCAAGTGGGGTAATAGGTAAGTCTATATGTGTGTGTGTATGATCACACATAGAAGTTCTTTTAAGTTACTATTCTTAGTTCTAAATTTATATATATGTTTTGTTCAAGATGGTCCAAAATTGCACAAAACTTGCCCGGAAGAACAGATAATGAGATCAAAAACTATTGGAGAACAAAAGTACAAAAACAAGCTCGCCATCTCAAGATCGACTCTAATAGCAAGATATTTGTTGAAGCACTTCGCCAATTTTGGGTACCAAGATTGCTAGAGAAAGTAGAGCTTAGTTCACCATCATCATCATCTACTTCCACCACAACTATGGAAGCTAATCAAAAGAACTTCGACCCTCAAACACAAGCCAAAGAAACCCTAATGGAGAACACAAGTTCAAAAACAAATATTTGTTCATCAAATTCGAAGAGAGTTATGTCTTCGTACTTGCCAGAAAGTTCACTCCAAAGCAACGGTTACATTGTGGATAACAATAACTTTGATGTCATGAGTTTCAACCAGCCAAACATGCAAGAATATCGATCGAGTGACATGTCATCATTCGAGTTCCAAATGGCAGAGGTTGATTGGATGAGCAACGACATAACGGATGACACATTTTGGAACATGGATGAATTGTGGCAGTTCAAGAAGTAATTTACTTATATACAAAGTAACTTTTACCATAATACTACATAGTAAATTAATTAAAATGTATACCACCATATATAATTTATAATTTTTAGGTGGTGCAGCTAGTTATATGTTTTTTGGTTTTAAGTGTTGACATGTAGGCTGTAGGGGCTGGGGTGTGTTACCTCCAAATGTCAAGTCTTATGAGGAAATATGGAAAAGGATAAAGTGAAAGTCTATTATGGCCTCCAATAACTTCAAAAGTTGAAATTGATATCTCCTATTCTAATAAAGGGTAAATGGGGTGCCACGTGTCAGCACACAATCATTCGGGTGACACATGTCAGCACCACAATCATCCTCATCAAAATTTCCCGCCTCTCTCTCTTATTAAATAATTACCTTAATTACTAATAATACTATTTAATACTTTTTAATAATTAATAAATTAAGAAATAAATCTATTTATTAAGGTTATTTCTAAATAAATTAATATTTTTAAATTATCAAATTTGGAGTTGTAATAAGAAAACTTTAAAAATGACATTTTATAAGGTTTGTTTAAAACAAAATATTTATTTTCAATAAAAGAAATTAAAAACAAAATTCTGAAAAGTTGATATTACCGTTTTTTTATTTCAGTCATATCATATCTTAGAATATCATTGTTTAATTAATAAATTTATTATATTAATATTTTATTTATTTAAACCGTGTAATACACGGGTTTACTAAGCTAGTAAAATTATAAATGAGAATCATTTTATTTTTCTCATTTCTTTGAATTTTGTGATAGATTGTTGTCAAAATATGATAAATGCAATGACGTGAACGTCTTTTCTTTTGATTTTAATATTATCTTACACTTTGGTATATAGTTGCTCCAATAATTTGTGTCATATCACAATATAGGTGTTATGGTATCTAGACTAGAATAATGAGTACTAGTTGGTTCGGTTGGGAGTTAAAATATAGTTATAACTAACATTTTAGAAGTTATATTATCATAACCGGTCTGTTTCAGTTACTGAGGCTCAACATTTGAAATACCCTTTCGGTTAACCATTTGTTCTCGCATAGGCAACTCAAGCTAATCCTAATTAGTAATTAGTATATATAATCAAGTTTCGAGTCAACAAAAAAAACAAGCCTATTGTTTACAAACAATAAAGGGAGGTAAATGATGTATCACTTATAATAAAGTTGTAATAAAACTCTTATGACTATGATATGCATTTAAAAAGGTAAAGGAACACAAAAGGTTGGATTAAGATATGTTATGTTGTTTATACCATGACTAAATCAAACTGATTCGTTATTTTGGTTAAAAATTTTTTTGTTTTTTCCAGATATTAATCGGTTACATTTAAAAAAAATTGTTTTGTTCTTTTTTTTTTTGTTTTGTGTGTGTGGCTCAATTATTAAAATTTATTGTTCACCACAACAAAACACGGAAAAACAATCATCAAATATAAATCTAACAAAAGAACAAGATGTATTAAGATTTTGAAAGGCCAAATACATTGTAACAAGTGTGATTTGAGAGTACATAAATCAAAGTAAGATGATTACAAAGATTCACATCGATCACGATCATGAAATTAATAATAAATTGAAACCAATCACAATCAATGAGATAAGTACCGAGTGGAAAAGATGGGGATGACAATGACCAAGTGGAAGTTTAAGAAACAATATTCAATGATTGATTGAAGCACAAGGACCACTCCATCCAATATCTCTTGCCTCATGTTGTGCGAGTACTAGGTACATGTATTATATCACTTTGTTTTGTTCTTGGGGGTCTACCACGTGTTGATGATGTATATTGTGGTCATATTAATTGTCATTAAGAGCATCACGATGTGGGACTAAAACACATAACATCACAAGAAAACAATGCTTTGTGTAGTCATGATCATCACCATCAACATCATATCTTCAACAAGTGATCCCTATGATACATTGGTACCTCTAGCGACATTCAAATTCAGTTTCCATTTGTTATCTGCGTTTAATCTCTTGAAGGTCATCTGTCCAGTGTAAGCTGCGTTTTACCTGTCCTAGGTTTTACGCTCTTGGCTTATACTAGCAAATAATTACCACTCAAGCCAACAAGACAACAATTATCGTTAAAAATCTAGAAGGATTACAAGATATCTTAAATCGCATATGTCTTTTACCGTCCGTCCTAAAGAGAGAAACCTGTTAAAAGTCAAGGATGGCTTACAACTCACCTCACATGTCGCTATTTGAAGCGAAAAACGAAGGGCTGAACAGTGAACTTAATGCTAAAATCAAGTTTAGTACCCTCCAAAAGCTAGGATCAAATCAAATTGAATTTGGTAGACAGCTTGATTTATGGTGGCTGCTTTCTTATGGTTCAGGGAATTCACTAAAGTACAAGACAGTGGTCCATTGCATACTTTTCAATCGCAAGATATCGTTTTAAACATAAACATCACAGTTTTGAAACTTATGTTATGTACAAAAGTCGTATGCAACGTGTTTAATTAAACGATTTTTCTGATGAAAGATATGAATATGTTAATGATGTTCACTTACTTCCCGGTTTTACCATAGCTATCCCGTAATGTAACAGTCCTGTTGAAGATTAGCTTTTCGGGTGTGGAATCCTTGTCAGCCACAAAATAGCCTGCCGTAACATGTGAAGAAAATAAGAAAAGTTGTATAATTGTTAAAAAGGAACAATGAGGGTTGTAAAATTTACCAAGCCTTTCGAACTGAAATTTGTCATTTACTTTCGCGTGTCGGAGGGGTGGTACAGCGTATGAACATGGTATTACCACTTTAGATTTGGGATTTAGATCACCAAGCCAGTTATCAAGTTCTCCAGGATTCTGATGTTAGAATAAAAAAGTTATTAGTTCAACTATGAAGCTATATAAAAACATGACAAGTAATAAAATCACCAACCTCAGAAAGGAAGAGTTTATCGAACAGTCTGACTTCAACCTTCAACGGGTCAACCCCAGGAGAAGGTTGTGCAACCCAATGAAGAACACCCTGCACAACAAAGTTTCAGTGACAAACTGGAAGTCAGATTATTGTAAGCTGTACACTGAGAAAAGTCAAACCACACAAGTTTGACTTGCCTTTGGTTTCGTCCTTTTGTCAGGATCATACTCGGCATGTATCTCGACAACTGTCTTTTTATCATCTGAAAGCACCACTTCTGTACACTTAATAGGAAATGCATATCTGCATAGCATGATTGCAGGTAAGCGTTAATAAGTAAAACGTTTGCCTAAAAGTCATGAGGATTAACCATATCAGCGTTGCACCTGAGGAGGACAGTCTTTCCAGGAGCAAGGCCATAGTAGTCTTTTGAATCTTTCATCCTAAAGTCAGATTGCTCTATGTAAACAACATTTGAAAAGGGGACCTGAGCAATAAAAAAAAAACAAAATTTACAAATTTATACATTTTACAATATTACACACACACACATAGAGAGAGGAGAAAGAGGGGGGGGGGGGGGGGGGGGGGGGGGGGGGGGGAGTCCACCTTGTAGTAAGAAGATGCATCATCACTAGGAGCATCTGGCCATTTCTTTGCGTCCAGTTCTATTACTGAACTTGGCTCAAGATTAGTAATAACCACCTATAACCAACCATAAAGGCTAAAGTGTAACAATAGCAACATAATTAAAATTTTGAATAAAGATACAGTAAAACATGCACACCTTTAGTGGATGTAGCACAACCATGGCACGAGAAGCTGTTTTATTTAGTTCTTCCCGTACATGATACTCAAGGCGTTCCAAACGTATCAAACTACCATCACTGCACACCAACTGTTATTATAGATCCACCACCAATAAACATGATTAAGTATTTATCAAAAAGTAAAATACAAGTTAAAACCTTCTAGTAATCCCGATTCCTCTAACGAAAGCATTAATTGCTGTTGAAGTGACACCCCTACGCCTCAATCCTGCTAGCGTCATCAGACGAGGATCATCCCATCCATCCACATAATTTTCAGTCACAAGCCGATTTAACTGCAAAGTAAATGTTCATAACTGACTAGATTTCTTCTTTTTTAATTTTAGTTTATTTTTTAAGAGAAAAAAAGTTACCTTGCGTTTTGACATCACAGTGTTGGTTATATTTAAGCGTGAATATTCCCACACATAAGGCTGGTAAAGGCCCAGTGCATGTAGCAACCAGTAATATGAAGCACGTCGTGTCTCAAATTCAAGCGTGCAAAGCTACAAAAAAAAACAGTTAATAACCAAATAATTACGTGAAAATGGGTCCCACAAAACTTACCGAATGAGTGATATTTTCAAGAGAATCAACAATGCAATGTGCATAATCATAACTTGGGTAGATACACCACTTGTCGCCAGCATGTGGATGAGGAGTAAACTGAAAAAAAAATAGTTATGGTAACGAGTATCGAGTAAAATATTAAAACACAAGTAAAATGAAATTATATATCTCTTTTGAAATAATAACAATTTACCTTAATTCTATATGCAATAAGGTCATACATATTGAAATTGTCACTTTGCATGTCTTGTTTCATTCTAAGTGTAGCTTTTCCTTCATCAATCATGCCACGTTTCATATCATAAAAAAGTTTAAGTGATTCTGAAATTGGCCTATCTCTCCATGGACTGTTCATCTTTTTCTCTCTGTATTCTTTTATTTCATCACCAGTCTAAACCAGAAAGAAAACAAAAAATTCAATTGTCAGCTTACGTTTTTTTACATTAAGACAATGAGACAGACTGGAGAATGCAAAACCTGGTGATCCACATAAGCACAACCCCTGCGTATGAGTTCCACTGCTAGATCATATAATTCTTGAAAATAATCACTAGTGTATGTGATCTGCAAATTCAAATTTTATTAAAATATTGTGAACAATTAGGAAACAGGGTTGACTTCACATAGATGTATTATCACAATATTTTACCTTAAAAGGTTTCCACCCCATCCAATCCACAATTTCCTCAATGTGATCAATATATTCTTTTTTCTCAGCTTCAGGATTAGTATCATCATACCTACAAGTTATACATCTCGTACAGGTGTTATAATGTATGCATGGCAATTTTGAATGTATTAACAAACATCTGTAAAGCAGAAGTTTCTTTTCGAAAGTTTTCGTGATCTTATTAATTTATTTCAGTCGACCAAATAAGTCGGTTGCTAATTGTTAACTCATGCTTCTTCTAATAGAAAATAGAATATAAGTTTTATGTTAGTAAACTAAAAAAATGAGTTACTAATTCTAAAACCAAAGGGCGCACATCTTTAGATAATTAGAATATATCCTAATGATAGATACTCAGAATCAATAGTTTTGATATATTTTTCCATCCTAATTTCTTCTACCTTTCAGATTTCTCCATTTTATTTTATTTACTACGTTTTTTGTTAGTGCAAACACAGTGCCAACCTCCCTTTTTCTTTAAATTTGATAGGCAGATGCATGAAATAACAAAAGAAAACAATTAGCTCCGTAGCTCACAATAATATTCACACGATATAGTTAGAATGAAACTGAAACAAAAAAAATGGTAACAAAAATTCAAAAACATAAATAAACTGTTTTTAAAACAAAAAAGATTATCTTAGAGTTTAGTATAAAACTGTATATAACTTTGGAAACAAAGATACTTTAAAATAAATTTAAAAAGCAAAAAAAAACAAACTAGTAATAGTTTAACAAGTAAGTACATAGTTAATCATAAATAAAACAGTCGATCAGCCATAGTAATAAAGTAATCCTACCTCAGGTAGCAGCCACCACCTCTTTCTTTTGCAAGACCAAAGTCAACAAACATAGCCTGCACAAAGGTTGAATATTAAACAAGGATCTATATTGTCTCAACAATACAAAAAGAATAGTCATTTAATGACTTGCCGAACTTTTAATTAAAAATAGCAACTTACCTTGGCATGGCCTATATGCAGGTATCCATTTGGTTCTGGTGGAAAACGAGTCAGAACTTTTCCACCAGTTATCTTCAGATGTTTTTCCAATATAGCTTTTGAATTACAAGCTCTGAGCACAGGTCTATCACTGAAGAATACTTCTGTATGCACCTTTGAGACAAACATAGTCAAATTAGAACAACATAATTCAAAAAAAAAAACAGCATTAGGGAAAAGGTTAGAAAGAAAAATATATAATTGTTACAACCTTATAATTCTCCTCGGGTGCAGGGAATATTAAAAAAGGATTGAGTTCTTCTTCAGATGGTATCTTTTCTTCGTCGGTGCTTTTATCTTCTACTTTAACAAGTTTGTCTTTCTTCTTTTTTACAGGCTTCTCATTATCCGCGGTAGGCTTTTCTAGCTTTGATTCTATAAGTTTCTGGTGAAAGGCACATGAAATATATATTAATCATTTTGTAGTCATTTACAGATAAACATGTTAGTTAGAGTAACTTGATAGAAAAGTGAGTTATTCACCTTTACAATCTTTGGATCTGCCCAGGGCAGCTTCTTTCGCATATGAGCAAATAGATCACCAACTGAAGCCGAAGATCAAATGACACATCAGATTCGCGTTGCCCGATAGCACGATATAGCTTTAGAGGATATGTGAAATTAAAAAGCTCACCATTTGTTCGGTAGCTTTGCTCCTTAATTGAACTTTTTTTCTCTTCAAAGATTTCATTGAAAGTGCGTTCTATATCTTCTTCAGAGACCTCAACACCTAGTACCAGAAAAAAGATTCATTTCTAGTTCTTAATGATAATAATAAAAATTCATGAAATTTCATAAATTACCAATAAAATTTGAAAATAAACAAGTGGGTGAATAAAAACATACCAACTCCACAAGCTTCTTCAAATTTACTGATATCAAGATCTTCTGAACCAGTAACGGTAAGAAAAGCAAAGGCAGCTTCTACCTGGGCAGGAGTCTTTATCTGCAATTATAACAGTGACTTTATTATATTTATGAAATAGGTTTAACATTAACACGTCAATGTAAGCCATATAAAGAGGAATCAAGCACCCTAGAAATTTAAGTTCAGACCTTAGAAGAAACAATGTATTCCAGCAATTTAGGACGATGCACAAGGGCATTAGCAGGGAATTTGGTAGCAACCGTATAAAGAAGATTGCCAGTAGACCGTTCACATCCATCAGTTGCAGCTGCCTGCAAAGGCAACATTAAATATATAAAGATGAGTATTATTCATAACAATTATTATTAATAAGACTCTGAAGTGGTAGTCTTGTCACAATGTCACATAATTCGAATTGAGGCTAAGAGCTGCTGATAATGAAGGAATCAAGACGCAACATATAAAATACATAATAACTACTCCCTAATCAGCAACTACCAGAAAGAGAGATACAACTTGACTCTCAGAGTTGACCAAGTTTTCCTAAATTTTGTGACATATGCTTATAGTTTCCAAAGCTACATGAATATAGCAACAAGTACATGCATGCTTGATCCAAGCCTAAATGACCTTGAGCAGCTTTGTGGTGTAGGACTTTAGGTTCAAATCAGGTCAGCCTAAATTGAAATTGATTCCTTGTCACTTGTGAACTTCACTATAAATCCAAACAACCTTAAAATTCAAGTCAAACCTATGGAAAAGCAAATTATAAACGTAAAAATTTATTCTTCGTGTTCTCACATCGACCAATAAGCACGTCTCAACACTACAACTAGTAATTGAAAGGCCTCTGAACACTGTCTTAACGCGTCGAACTCTTAATCAAGGTATATGTAAGCCAATGATATTATAAGTTGCTTCTCACATCTTGTATCTCTTAATTTCACCGTTTTTCCTAATAAAAGCAGAATAAGTAAAGCAATTCAGAGTATAGACGTTTATTGAGGTCGATTTTTAATAATTTTGAGTATTCAGCGTCAAAATCTTATAAAAAACAAACTAAATAGCCTCAACTTCTTCATACTCCCAATTCCCCCATCATTCTTCCCCAAATTAAACAATCAAAACAACTCCTCTAATCGGCTTCTAATCAGCAACACACACATAACAAACACGAATTCGAGTTTACTATCCAATTGCATGCAAAATTATCAGCATTATCATGAATTTTACCTCGTTAATCACGGCGATGAGATTGGAGGTGACTTTAGCGTTGGCGATGGTGTTTTCGGCAGTTCGAACGTCTATGCCGATCTTCAAAAAGAGATCGAGAGCTTCCACCATTATCACAGGCCTCAATTACTCAAAATCTGTAGATTGTTTGTGGAGATTGCGTGTGATTAAACCCCTAGAACTAGAATAAACCCTGCCTATAACTCACGCAGATACGGGAAATGATACGACGAAAAGACGTTACTAAATCGCAGAGTTTATTAACTGGACCGGACATTCCGCTCACACGCGGATTTGTCTTTATTACCGGTTCGTTTAGTTTTTTTATTATTATTATTCTTTTAAACTGAGGACTCACTTCGACACTGTTTTGGCAATAAGCATTTTGATACGTTTGAAAAAATATATTTTATCACTAGGTTATAGACCCGTGTATTACAGGGTTGTATAATAAAATCTCATATTATCAATATCCAATTAGAATTGTAGAAAAATATAAAGTTATATGAAATTATTGTCACACCCCCGCTAAAAGCGGAAACACGGGGATGTAACGAGACCGGGATCGTCATAACACATGGTAAGCGATAGAGAGCAATATAAATAAATGATGACATGCGTGTCATGACGACACCCGACAACAAGGGGACTTGTGTCGTGTTTAGTCAATGTCCACAACACATAGCCATAAGCAACATGATAATGATAACACATATTCACATAAGATGAAATGTAAATGTTAATCCCACAACCCGGGAACAAGTTCAAATGTTGATAATTGTTTACATGCTATAACATTGTTCAAAAGATTGTTTAACAAAAATGATAAGTCCCAAAAATGCATCCTAGGGTCTCCACTAAGGCAGCACACCTAGATTCCTGGACTTGCATGATCACCTGAAAAGATATGCTTAAAACGGTCAACATAATTGTTGGTGAGCTCGCAGGTTTATGTAATAAAAATGTAAGTGATGCTGTAATAAATAAGCGCGTCGGAATACCGTGAATACAGTTATTACACAAGTAAATATCACATGACATGAGCTTTGCAACCAAACCTAGCGACGTACACAAAGAAATTGTCGGCATATATTCACCCAAGGGCCCGTTCCTGGCCACTGATGGTACCAACTAGTATACCATCGAACGAGGGTGGGGGTGTCAACCCAGTAGTACTACCAATACCTAACCGTCGGTTCCCACACTGGAATTAAATAGTTGCAAAGATAGAACCACACAGCAGACCCAAGCATGTATCAAATAGTACTTGCAACACAGTATCACGTTGATTCCTTGTATGTAAAATGTATGTAAGTTGTACAGCATAAAAATTGTGTAAGCATACTTTTCCCCCAATTTGTAAATGATTGAAATATTGTATAAATGTGAAAAGGGGCCACGAAACTCACTTGTTAGGTGGTAAGTATGTATGAGCGATGTATCCCAAATGTTGAATGCAAATAAACAGTCAAACACCTATTGACAGTTATTGTATAGCATTAATGATATGATATATGTATAAGCGCGCAATAATGATGGGTCGGTTCGGGTCGTATCGGATGGGTCGCGTACAACACACACAGACTGACACACGTACTAGATCTTATGTAGATCCAAGTACAAGACATTGTTGCCACTAATGATGATATTTAAGTAAAAGTATCGTTGTTAATCGAAAGAATATTGAATAAGTGTCAATAGTTATAAGTCAATTTGTCGTTCGTAAAGCGTTAGTTAAATTTGCTCAAAATAGTTTCTGTGCCCTTTCTCGCGTTGACTTTAATCTTTGTGGCCAAACAATGGCATTATTGTGTTAGTGTTACCTCGACACCACACGACATACTCACGCCACGCACAAGGGGTCAAACACAACAATTTCAGTCGCATAACAAGGTCAGACGCACGACTCAACCTCCATTCGTGCGAATCAACCCTCAATCGTGCGAATCAGCTTCATTCGTACGATTGAGCCTTCATTCGTATGATTGGCCTTCAGTCGTACCACACAACACCCAATCGCACGACTCAACTTCCATGCGCACGAATCAACCTTCAATCGTGCGAATTAGCTACTTTCGTACGACTGAACCTTCATTCGTGCGATTGGACCCCAGTCGTGCGAATCACATTCATTCGCACACATTCAGTCGGTCACCTGACTCAATCGCACACAAACACTCAATCGCATGACTCATTCGCATACACTCATTCGCACGCATGACTCAATCGCACACAGACACTCAGTCGCACAACTCAGTCGCACGACATGCCTAGTCGCACAACTCAGTCGCGCGATTGACTCAGACGCATGATCCAGTCGCACGACCCACTCAGTCGCACGGCTCAATCGCATGGATGACCCAGTCGCCTGATCTGCAGAATCGCGACTGTGGTCGGGAGGAGCAGCCCCCGAGCTGCTCTAAACACGGGTTTTACACCACAAGGACCTCCAGAAACACTCAACAAACATACACAAGCATAAAACACAAGCAAAGAGACCTCACACGCACCCATACGACCTTGTGTGTTCGGGTTGAACCCGAACACCCGAAACCCTAGTTTGGACAGCCGTGAAAAGGCTCAAAATGGACAACCAAAGACAACTACCTGCTAAGGAGGGGTAGTCTATGCTGTAGACGGTGTCAAGACGAAAAAAAGAAAACGAGACCTCTCGGGTCGGATTTGGTGCTAAGATGGTGTTTTGTGTGTGAAGAGGAGATGAAGATGAAGAAGATGGTGATAATGAAGATTAGGGCTGGAAAAGGGTATTTATACCCAGCCCAAGTTTCCAAAATTACAAGTTTAGTCCCTGCACTTAACCCCCGAGTTTTCCCAAATTTGTTCGGTTGAAAAACGACTTCGTTAGGTTTTATATTAATTGTAAAAGTTCATTTAATGTTGTCATGACTTAAGAAATGGTTATATTAAAACATTTATTATATTTATAAAATGATATATTTAACGTTTTCAAAAATGAAAGTTTTAAAGGTCTTTTTAAGGTTCACACACGATTTTTAAACGAATGCACACACAACGATAATATTGCACACATGATATCCACATAAAGAGTCAAATAAAGATGAGGAATGACCAAATATAGAATAGATGACGGACAAACACGTCAATTGACGGACCTTAAAGTGACGGATGTCACAGTATCCCCCAGTTGAGAGAATTTCGTCCCGAAATTCAGCTGGAGTTAGGTCCAAGAGTGTCATCCTCGAAAAGATGTGGATATTTGAGTTTCATCTGATCTTCACGTTCCCATGTAAACTCTGGCCCTCGTTTTGAATTCCACCTTACGCGAACAATAGGTATCCTACTGCGCTTCAGTTGCTTGACCTTTCGATCCATGATCTCAATGGGTTCTTCAACAAAATGAAGCTTGTCGTCAATCTTGATTTCCTCGATTGGCACGTGAAGGGATTCATCGGCCAAACATTTCTTGAGGTTTGACACGTGAAAAGTATCATGTACACCGCTAAGCTCTTGTGGCAACCTTAACCGGTAAGCCACTGGACCGATCCTTTCAGTGATCTCAAATGGTCCAACGTATCTTGGGGCTAACTTCCCTTTCTTTCCGAATCGAACGACTCCTTTCCAAGGGGAAACTTTGAGTAACACACGATCCCCAACATTGAATTCTAGAGGCTTCCGACGATTGTCGGCATAGCTCTTTTGGCGATCTCGCGCGGCTTTAAGTCGATCTTTGATTTGGAAAATCTTGTCTGTTGTCTCTTGGATGATCTCTGGGCCTGTCAGTTGACTTTCACCAATTTCGGCCCAACAAACGGGAGATCTGCATTTCCTTCCATACAACGCTTCAAATGGAGCACATCCAATGCTTGTATGGTAGCTGTTGTTGTAGGAGAACTCAATCAACGGTAATGAGCATCCCAGCTACCTCCAAAATCGATTACACACGCTCTCAACATGTCTTCTAGCGTCTGTATAGTGCGTTCACTTTGGCCATCTGTTTGAGGGTGATAGGCTGTACTCATGTCTAACCGAGTACCCATCGCTCTTCTGTAGGGTGATCTGCCATGTCTAAAGTACGCTGTAAAAAGTGAATGAATCTGCTATCACGGTCGGATATGATTGACACCGGCACCCCGTGCCGTGTCACGACCTCTTTGATGTACAATCTTGCCAACTTATCCATCTTGTAGTCTTCTCGGATAGGCAAGAAATGTGCTGATTTGTCATTCGATCAATAATGACCCATATCGAGTCATGACCGCTGCTTGTTCTAGGGAGTTTGGTAATGAAATCCATAGCTATGTTCTCCCATTTCCACTCGGGAATTTCAGGTTGCTGTAATAATCCCGATGGCTTTTGATGTTCAGCTTTGACTTTCGAACACGTCAACATCGACTGACGTATAAGGCAATGTCTTTCTTCATGCCTGGCCACCAGTATAGATCCTTAAGATCATGATACATCTTGTCTGCACCAGGATGAATAGAATATCGCGTCTTGTGGGCTTCATCCATGACTAAGGTTCGAACACCTCCCCATTTGGGTACCCATATGCGATCCATGAAGTACTGAATACCGTCATCCTTGCGAATCATCTGTTTATCTAACCCCCGGAACTCTTCTCCCGCAAGGTTTTCTTCTTTCAATGCCTCACTTTGTGCAATTTGAATCTGAGCTTTCAAGTTGGTTTGGATGGTCAAACCCAACGCTCGTGCACGCAGTGGTTTCACACGTTCTTTACGGCTTAAGGCATCAGCCACCACGTTAGCTTTCCCCGGATGATACCGGATTTCACAATCGTAGTCGCTAAGAAGCTCTACCCAACGTCGTTGGCGCATGTTGAGTTCCTTCTGATCCAGAATATGTTGAAGGCTCTTATGATCGGTGAAAATGATGCATTTGGTGCCATACAAGTAATGCCTCCAAATTTTGAGTGCAAATACTACAGCGCCCAACTCAAGATCATGAGTGGTGTAGTTCTTTTCGTGCACTTTAAGTTGTCGCGAAGCGTAGGCAATCACCTTGTCCTTTTGCATCAGTACACATCCCAATCCTTGATGTGACGCATCGCAGTAGACCACAAAATCATCTGTTCCGTCTGGGAGAGACAGTATAGGCGCGTTGCACAACTTCTCTTTCAACGTTTGGAACGCTTGCTCTTGTGCATATCCCCAGTCAAACTTCTTGTCCTTCTGAGTAAGCAGGGTCAACGGTTGCGCAATCTTTGAGAAATTCGCGATGAAGCGACGATAATAACCGGCCAATCCTAAGAATTGCCGTATCTCTGATGGTGTCTGGGGCGTATCCCATTTCTTCACCGCTTCGATCTTGCCGGGATCTACGTGAATCCCGTCCTCATTAACCACATGACCCAAAAACTTTACCTCCGCAGCCAAAATTCACACTTTGAGAATTTGGCGAAAAGTTTCTCTTCGCGTAGCAGCTCCAGAATAGCCCGAAGATGTTCTATATGATCCTCTTTTGATCGGGAGTAGATAAGTATATCGTCTATGAACACGATCACGAACTTATCCAAGTAAGGTTTGCACACCCGATTCATTAGATCCATGAACACAGCTGGTGCGTTAGTCAACCCGAACGGCATGACCAAGAACTCGTAATGCCCATAACGAGTTCTGAACGCAGTCTTCGGTATGTCGTCCTCGAAAACCCTTAGCTGATGATAACCAGAACGAAGATCGATCTTTGAAAAATACGAAGCTCCTTGCAGCTGATCAAATAAATCGTCGATCCTGGGGAGAGGATATCGGTTCTTCACCGTCAACTTGTTCAGTTCACGGTAATCGATGCACATACGGAACGATCCGTCCTTCTTCTTGACAAATAGTACCGGCGCTCCCCACGGTGAATGACTCGGTCGAATAAAACCTTTCTCCAGTAGTTCCTGTAACTGACTAGACAACTCTTGCATCTCGGATGGTGCTAGTCGATAAGGCGTTTTCGCTACGGGTGTAGCTCCAGGAACCAACTCAATACGGAATTCCACCTGTCGTGGAGGAGGTAAACCAGACAAGTCATCTGGAAATACTTCTGGGTAATCCCGTACTACTGGAATATCCACCAGTTTCCTTTCCTCGTCCTTCTTTTCAACTACATGAGCCAGAAAAGCGTAGCACTGCTTTCGTAAACTCTGGCGTGCTTTCATGCAGGAAATAAGCTTTAAACTCTTACCCGGTCGTTCTCCCTGAACCTTGAGTACTTCCCCGTTTGGCATAGGGATACGTACCACTTTGTCTCGACAGACAATCTCTGCTCCATTCTGCGACAACCAATCCATACCCACAATCACATCGAAGCTCCCTAACTCGAAGGGTATCAAGTCTATGTCGAATGTATGATCCTCCAACGTCAACGAACACTTCCTAATAATCTCATCGGCCTGAGCAACCCTACCATTGGCCATTTCTACGGAGTAGCTAGTTTCTAGCCTACTAGGACTCAAATCAAGCAATTGCACAAACTCAGAAGATATGAAACTATTGTCTGCTCCAGTATCAAATAATATAGATGCGAAGTGATGATTGAGTAAGTGCGTACCCGTGACAACATTCGGGTCCTGACGAGCATCATTAGCTCCAATGACGAATGCACGTCCCCGAGCTGCGTTTCCCTGAGTAGCCGGGCCTTGATTCCCAGCGATAGCCAACACCTGTTGCTGGTTGTTCCCCTGTTGACCCGGTGCCCGATTCAGCCTGGGGCACATATTCCTGTAGTGATCGGGGCTCCCACACTCAAAGCAAGCCCTTGCATTCCCGACGGGGTTAACCGCGTTGACGGGTGCTACAAGATTCGGCGCAGTTCTGCAATCTCTTGCCAAGTGACCCGGGCGCTTACAGTTAGCGCACACCCGGCACTGCGTCCCTGGGGGATGATGATAATTGCACCTTTCACATTTGGGGTGCTGCCCCACATACTCTCTTCTGGCCTGAGACACGGCCACAAAGTTTCTGGTCGGCTTAGACCTCTTCTCAAATCTTCCGGCACTCGACCGGCTCGATTCCCCAACATCTTTCCTCTTCTCGGCCCCTCGGCCCAAAACCCCTGTTCTAACCATTTCATCAGTCAAAGCGCCAGCTTTCAGAATCGCGCTCTGAATAGTAGGAGGAGCGGCTGCTGTGACCATAGCTCTAAATTGAGGCGCGAGTCCCCAAATGTACCTCTCGATCCTCTTTGATTCCGGCGTAACCAGATGCGGAACCAATCTAGCCAGCTCATGGAAACGATCAGTATAAGCTGCATGCCCTGCCCCCACCATAGCATGATTCCAGAATTCATGCTCCAGCTTCTGCATCTCGTTGAGAGGGCAGTATTCCTCGGTAATCAAGGCCTTGAACTCGTCCCACGACATCTGCATTGCAGACTCTCTTCCTCTTGCTTGAATCTGGGTGTTCCACCATGTTAGAGCTTTACCCTGTAGAGAACAAGTAGCATACTTGATCCTCTGGCTGTCGAGGCATCACTGATGTCAATTACTGCCTCCATCTTTTCCAACCACCTGGTTAGGGCTATCGCCCCACCTTTCCCATCGAATTCCCTTGGCTTACAAGCCACAAACTCCTTGTACGAACATCCCGACGAGCATTAACCACACCAGTCTCAATACCGGCAGTACCACCATTTCCGGTTTCCTGGTTGCTCTCGTTTCCAGTCGGGTTCCCGTTTCCCGTTTCAGTTTCTATCCCACCTTGGGCTCCATCATCGTTGCCACCATCCCCGTGAGGGTGGTGTTGTTGGAGTGCGTCGCTCACTTGGGCCACTATAGTAGGAATAAGCGCGGCCAATTGCTGAGCGATCAGGGCTGCCATGTCGGTGTTCCCTGTTCCTTGGCTGTTGCTGGCAGGAGCATCATTTGCTCTTGGTGCTCTGCCTCTGCCTCGGCCTCTGCCCCTTGGGGCTTCACTCCCGCCACTACTGCTACGGGTGACTCTTCGAGGCGGCATGTTCTAATCATAAAAGAGGTAACATATCAGCTTTAGTCACCATAAGATACAAATGTATTCCACTTATCAAATTCCAATGTTCATGTTCCGGTCAGCCAGACCACCATGCAGCCCATTTCAAGCATATTCTCGGTATACCGGTGATGTTTATATATAGGGTTCCCCGCAGCGTTCCCACCACACCCACGATGTACCGAGAATGATGCCCGATCCGGTTACATGACATCCGACTTCCCTTTACATCATATCCATAATAATCCATCAAGTCCATGTATTTCATGTCAATATCGTGCTTATTGTCATCACACATCACAATAGTTGTAAATCCATGTATACAATCACGTTTAGTCTAGCGGAGGTTGCCTATTTCCTCATCTTCCGAGGTTTCAGACATAATCCTCCTCAGAGTTAATCTCAATGTTCAAGGTCAAGCGCAATAGTATGATATGTGATGATCTCTTCGGGTTTAATACCCGGATCTGATAAACTTAACTCGGCGCGCAAAGGGAACGGAAGATCCAATAAAAGCATCCCCATAAAGGAGTGAGCACAAGGGCTCTCTCATAGGGTAGAAAGATCACATAACAAATAGATGAGCAATCAAGCAGCGAGGAACACATACACGAGATATAATATGCATACTGAGTCCTAGCATGCAAATCTACATGAAGGTTCCTAGGTTATAGTCTAGGTCAAGCGTATTGCCTAATTCTCTATAACCAATGGCTCTGATACCAATCTGTCACACCCCCGCTAAAAGCGGAAACACGGGGATGTAACGAGACCGGGATCGTCATAACACATGGTAAGCGATAGAGAGCAATATAAATAAATGATGACATGCGTGTCATGACGACACCCGACAACAAGGGGACTTGTGTCGTGTTTAGTCAATATCCACAACACATAGCCATAAGCAACATGATAATGATAACACATATTCACATAAGATGAAATGTAAATGTTAATCCCCACAACCCGGGAACAAGTTCAAATGTTGATAATTGTTTACATGCTATAATATTGTTCAAAAGATTGTTTAACAAAACATGATAAGTCCCAAAAATGCATCCTAGGGTCTCCACTAAGGCAGCACACCTAAATTCCTGGACTTGCATGATCACCTGAAAAGATATGCTTAAAACGGTCAACATAATTGTTGGTGAGCTCGTAGGTTTATGTAATAAAAATGTAAGTGATGCTGTAATAAATAAGCGCGTCGGAATACCGTGAATACAGTTATTACACAAGTAAATATCACATGACATGAGCTTTGCAACCAAACCTAGCGACGTACACAAAGAAATTGTCGGCATATATTCACCCAAGGGCCCGTTCCTGGCCACTGATGGTACCAACTAGTATACCATCGAACGAGGGTGGGGGTGTCAACCCAGTAGTACTACCAATACCTAACCGTCGGTTCCCACACTGGAATTAAATAGTTGCAAAGATAGAACCACACAGCAGACCCAAGCATGTATCAAATAGTACTTGCAACACAGTATCACGTTGATTCCTTGTATGTAAAATGTATGTAAGTTGTACAGCATAAAAATTGTGTAAGCATACTTTTCCCCCAATTTGTAAATGATTGAAAAATTGTATAAATGTGAAAAGGGGCCACGAAACTCACTTGTTAGGTGGTAAGTATGTATGAGCGATGTAATCCCAAATGTTGAATGCAAATAAACAGTCAAACACCTATTGACAGTTATTGTATAGCATTAATGATATGATATATGTATAAGCGCGCAATAATGATGGGTCGGTTCGGGTCGTATCGGATGGGTCGCGTACAACACACACAGACTGACACACGTACTAGATCTTATGTAGATCCAAGTACAAGACATTGTTGCCACTAATGATGATATTTAAGTAAAAGTATCGTTGTTAATCGAAAGGATATTGAATAAGTGTCAATAGTTATAAGTCAATTTAGTCGTTCGTAAAGCGTTAGTTAAATTTGCTCAAAATAGTTTCTGCGCCCTTTCTCGCGTTGACATTAATCTTTGTGGCCAAACAATGGCATTATTGTGTTAGTGTTACCTCGACACCACACGACATACTCACGCCACGCACAAGGGGTCAGACACAACAATTTCAGTCGCATAACAAAGTCAGACGCACGACTCAACCTCCATTCGTGCGAATCAACCCTCAATCGTGCGAATCAGCTTCATTCGTACGATTGAGCCTTCATTCGTATGATTGGCCTTCAGTCGTACCACACAACACCCAATCGCACGACTCAACTTCCATGCGCACGAATCAACCTTCAATCGTGCGAATTAGCTACTTTCGTACGACTGAACCTTCATTCGTGCGATTGGACCCCAGTCGTGCGAATCACATTCATTCGCACACATTCAGTCGGTCACCTGACTCAATCGCACACAAACACTCAATCGCATGACTCATTCGCATACACTCATTCGCACGCATGACTCAATCGCACACAGTCACTCAGTCGCACAACTCAGTCGCACGACATGCCTAGTCGCACAACTCAGTCGCACGATTGACTCAGACGCATGATCCAGTCGCACGACCCACTCAGTCGCACGGCTCAATCGCATAGATGACCCAGTCGCCTGATCTGCAGAATCGCGACTGTGGTCGGGAGGAGCAGCCCCCGAGCTACTCTAAACACGGGTTTTACACCACAAGGACCTCCAGAAACACTCAACAAACATACACAAGCATAAAACACAAGCAAGGAGACCTCACACGCACCCATACGACCTTGTGTGTTCGGGTTGAACCCGAACACCCGAAACCCTAGTTTGGACAGCCGTGAAAAGGCTCTAAAATGGACAACCAAAGACAACTACCTGCTAAGGAGGGGTAGTCTATGCTGTAGACGGTGACAAGACGAAGAAAACGAGACCTCTCGGGTCGGATTTGGTGCTAAGATGGTGTTTTAGTGTGTGAAGAGGAGATGAAGATGAAGAAGATGGTGATAATGAAGATTAGGGCTGGAAAATGAGTATTTATACCCAGCCCAAGTTTCCAAAATTACAAGTTTAGTCCCTGCACTTAACCCCCGAGTTTTCCCAAATTTTGTTCGGTTGAAAAACGACTTCGTTAGGTTTTATATTAATTGTAAAAGTTCATTTAATGTTGTCATGACTTAAGAAATGGTTATATTAAAACATTTATTATATTTATAAAATGATATATTTAATGTTTTCAAAAATGAAAGTTTTAAAGGTCTTTTTAAGGTTCACACACGATTTTTAAACGAATGCACACACAACGATAATATTGCACACATGATATCCACATAAAGAGTCAAATAGAGATGAGGAATGACCAAATATAGAATAGATGACGGTCAAACACGTCAATTGACGGACCTTAAAGTGACGGATGTCACAATTATACTATATATAATTTATGAACTTTAGCTACATGAAGGTTTGATGACTTTACATTTTAACCACTTTATGAACTTTAGCTACATGAAGGTTTGATGACTTTACATTTTAACCACAAATGTTTTCTTTCTTACACAATGCACTTCTATACGATTTTTTGAACTTTGGAGAACTTTAGCTATAACATATATAACACTTTATAAATTCTAATAGTTATAGTAATTCATAAATGGTTTGTAATTTTATATATTTAGAACACAAGAATAGAAATAGTATAGATTTTTTGTTTTTTTTGTTCGTAAACCTTTAAGTATTTCATTCAACTTTTGTGTTTGTTTCTTTTTTAATATTTTAGCTTACATGTTCATTACTTTAACGTTATGTTTATTGTTGCATCTATGTTTTTCGGTGTTCTTTTTTACAAATGAGTACGTTTTCAGGTTTTACAACGAAGTGATAGTCACGTTTACGATGAAATACAACTTTTTATGAGGAGTGGCTTTCACTTTCACGACTCAGTACACTTTAGGATTTTATGTCGTAATGAAAAATATTGTGATGTGTTTTTTTGTGTCTTGATATTCAGGATAGTGCCATCACTTATGGCACAAGTTTGAGGCTGCGAAAAACCTAGATTTTTATGTTTATTCCCGTTGTTTTGGGTTTTAAGAGTGTAGGCGTTATTGTGACATGGGTTGGCAATTGGGTTTATTGATGTCTTAGATTTATGTCGGAATAACCGGCGTTATGACATGCTTTGCTGTTCACGTTTTAATATTTAGAAACATGACGAAATTATGGCGCGTTGCGCCGAGAGGAAAACCTAGTTTACATAAATGAAGAATATTTATTGTGAATAAAAATAAGAAATAAAACTATTATTAGAATTCACAAATATGTAAACAATTCTTTAGACCATGTGTAATGGTTGATACATCTTAAGGGGCATTTTTGGACACATTAACGATAATTTTTGGACACATTAACGACAACTCAGAATCATCTTTTTTGATGAAAAATATTTGCAATGACCTATAACCAAGAGTTACATTAAGATAAAACATAAAAAATACCACAATAGTATTGTACTATTGTTTGGATCACTCTTTCCTTAACTTCCTTAAGCACTCTGATAAAAGCTAGAAGTGTTCAAATAATTTCTCAATGATAAGAACCAAGATCGATTAGACCAAATACCTAACAATCAAAACACAGTAAAAATTAAATCTAAGAACTATATTAAAAGGAAGATATTCAAAGAAGATGAAAAGTTTATACAAATAAGGAAGATGATAGTAGTTGTAATCATACTATTACTCCGCTATAGATAAACAATTTCAATTTGAGTTTTAAATTGAATTAATAATCCTTGAGTATTTTTTTAGTACACCTATTTTTTACCCCAAATAGAGCTGTTATGCCCATAAAGAATTAGGTCACAACAGTTTTTTAAAAGACAATATATCCTAATACAATATGAACCTTCCAATATGTTCTTTACAAGCAATTTAAGATCTTAAAAACCCCTAAAATGAATTCAAATTAACAATGAGTGTAAAAACATATAAAGCAAATGAAAAAAATGGTGACGGTTTAGTTATCTTCATCTTAACAACTTTTTAGAGTAGCAACTTAAATCCTGATCATTATATTAATTAAGCATGTGTTAACATAAAAATTCTTCAATTTGAGTTATATAGTTGATGGTGAGAATTGAGATTACTAAAACCAAAAGAAAGCAACCAAATTGGTAATGCACCGAGAATTGATTCACTGACAGGTGGTAAGTGTAAGGTAGTGTTTGATATGCAGGAATGAGGAGCGGAATGGAACGAATCATTGAGGGTTAATCAACAAAACATGTTTGGTTGGTGAAGGTAATGGAATGAACCATTACATAGTTGATTCAATTCCCTCAAATTTATTCCATCCACTCTCCCTTTTTTTTCATTTCATCTCTTTTTCCATCATTAATCATCACACCACTCACTCACCCACCACAACAACCACCACCACCGCCACCGGGAACACCACCGTCGGAGCCCGCCGCCATCGCCGGAAACCACCGAAGCCATCGCCGCCACCGGGAACCACCGCTGGCCACTTTCGCCGCCGGAACCATGGCCACCGGAAACTACCGCCGACCACCGCCGCCGTCGGAAACCACTGCCGGCCATCGCCGCCGCTGGAAATCACCGTCGTCCACCGCCGCCGCCGGAAATCACCGCCGTCCACCGCCGCCGCCGGAAACCACCGCCGGAAACCACCGCCGTCCACCGCCGCCGCCGGAAACCACCGCCGTCCACCGCCGCCGCCGGAAACCACCGCCGTCCACCGCCGCCGCCGGAAACCACCGCCGTCCACCGCCGCCGCCGGAAACCACCGCCGTCCACCGCCGCCGCCGGAAACCACCGCCGTCCATCGCCGCCACCGGAAACCACCGTCGTCCACCCCTGCCGCCGGAAACCACCACCGGCCACTGCCGCCTCCGGAAACCGCCGCCGGAAACAAGCACCATTATAACCACTTTTACATTTCATTGATTCGTTTTTTCATACTTGTCAAATAACACAAAGTAATGATTTATTTTTTTTAAGGATAACCAAACAGGACAATAAAATGTAATGATTCATTTCATTCTTTCATCAATTCCATTCCCTCGCTCATTCCATTCCTTCGTGCATTCCATTACCTCATACCAAACAGACCCGGGTTAAAAGCTATTTCAAACCAATTAAAAATACTAAACCTTTGTATAGATATAAACATTGAGCAATAGATCACCTTAAATCTTCAATATGTAGAACCAAAGTCCGAATTATGTTCTCTGCTTTTCTCTTTCAATAACTCTCTGTTTATCTATGCTTTCAACAACAAACTAAAAAAAATCACCAAAATAGAATGAAGATGTAATGACACCAAAATAGTATGAAGATGTATGTATATATAGACTAATTTCCTCACCAGCTAAACTGTTCTATTTGACATAACTAAAATTTTAAAAACAACTCGTTCATCATAGATGTCGCAAAATTACCACATGGTGAATCTGTAGCACAAACTACCTGTAGGGTTTTCAAGTTTTTAGCCCTTAAAAGGAGTTAGCTAGTTCAAGACCATATCTACAACAGTTCGCATCCATCATAACTATTTGGGTCAAACCAAATAATTGGTTCTTTTACACTTGTAGTTGTAGGTAAGTAAATATGAAGATATCATCCATCATATAAGCCCAAAGTTTCTACATATTTACACCACTTATGATAAACCTAACCAATCAAAATCTACAAAATCAACCTAACAAACAAATCAACCAACACCACCACAAAAACCCTATTGATAAACCTAATAAATCTAAATCGTAGGTACTACAAAGAAAGAAAATCATGAAATTGAAAGTGCAAACCGGTGAATCATACGGAAGCCTTACTAATCTCGTTGAAAACTGTCATTCAAAACTTGAAATCGCCGGAAGTCTTCAATGATTCACATCGAAAGATCCTTTACGCAGTATTCTTTGGCTATAAGTCTTCTCCGAGAATTGATGGTATGAGGAGATTTTGAAGAGTAAGATCTAGGTCAGTTAAGATCCAGAAGATATGTAGCGGGTTTGGTGACCCGAGTGTGAATTACTTCGGGTCAGAATTGATTGGGCGGGAAAGTGTAATGGAGAGTGAATATTAGTTCAACACGTGTCCATTTTTGTAATCTTTTATTAGGTTAGATATTAGGTTAGATGTTTAACATTTAAAAGTTTAGAAATAACACGCGTAACACACGTATCAAAAATAAAAATGATTTGTTTAACTATCTGTATATCATGTCTATAATTTTTTATGTGTTTTTATGAACTACGAATGAGGAATAATGAAGTTTAACCTCCTAATTTTGATTATTATTAGGAATATAAAAAATTAATAATATATATATTTTTATACAAGTTTAATCGTGTTATAAACAGATCAGGAATTGTCAGTATTACATTTTGATGGTTATTTTTTGCTTCGTCGAATACTTAATTTGAACCAAACACTTTATGGGTTATGATCATGAACTATTAAATATGTTAAGGACTATGAGAAGTAATATAAGTAGTTTATATTTTTAAAATTTTGTATTTTATAAATACAGATGTGTATGTTTATAAAAATTAAAAATCATTAAAATAACATAAAACTCACCAAACTAATATTTACATATGCTTTAATTTTTGTTATATATTTAACTACATGTGTAAATATTATACTTATAAATGATTTACATATGTACAAATTAAAATTTTATTTATTGTTTTCATTTTAAACTTCAAAATAGACGATTAAACATTATCTTTTAATCGTCTCTTTTAGTCATTTTCAATATGAAATATAAAACAAAGTTTTGTGTTGATAAGAGTTTAGTTGTTTTAAAAATATTTGTGAGTTCTCAAATGATCATAACCTAATATTTCATTAGTTTAGTTTTTTTCTATGTGATTTTCTTCAATAACTAAATTATGCTTGATTGTTTGCATTTGTCGAAACACAAACCTATAAGCCGGTTAAAGTTGCTTTGATAATTCATTTTTTAATGTTTTCCTCCTATTACAATATTTTTATCAAATTTGACATGCAATTTTTTCAGTTAATTCGAAGCCAAGTTTTGTAAACTTTATCACTCGTCACATAACGCAGGTTACGCCCATTATAACTAACGACAACTTGAGGTCAGTAATTCAAGACCCACTTAAAAAAAATCCTGCGATGTAACATTAGAAGTATCTTAATTGAGCAGTTGAGCTGCAGATCTGAAAAAACTAATATCAACTTAATCTAAACCTTGTTGTACATTGAGCTTCAGAAGTAGTACCTTCAACCTTCCAGTCACTTGGATACAAAGTTAAAAAGGTGTTGGGACTTTTAAAGGGCCTGAAGGTTATTGGGCTCAGCCCAATAAATGTATGCCGCCATACCGGTTAGAAAGTTAAAAATCGGGCCTGCAGGCCTGGATATCGTTATATCAATACCAAATAGTATTTGGATATTTTGAATATCCAAAAAATTAAAATCTATATGTTGCTAAATGCCAAATTTTTAAATCTTTCTATGAAGTGTATTGGTCATTTGTTGCAATCTTTTCAAGCTATTATATTATGATCCTAATTGGTTAGTAGATTCATAGGCGACTATTTGTTTCAAAGATTTCGATAAAAATATCTTTAGCTAGTCTATTCTTTTGATAGGACAACTCAATCGTCAATGTCTGAGATGTTCAGTCGACTCTCTTTCCTTTTGTGGGGTCCGGACCTCTACAAGTGAGCAGAAAAGAGAGAAGGAAAGAGGCTTGGTAAACCGTTATAATTAGTGAACAAGTGTAAGCTTCACTGTCCGATATTATTGAGTACCGACCACACAAGTTGAAATAGTTAGGATATATGTATTATAATCAAACAATATGTGCTTCAAAGGTTTCACACTCCAGAATAGATACAAGTTCATTAAATTTAAAATGGTTTATAACATTCCAAGACCTCATCTATTTAGATAAAAAAAAAAGTTTGTTTCTGAATAAGATATTTGCTATTTTAAGATACATATTTAGATGTCAAAATCCGCAAGCAAAAAATTTGAGTATTTAATTCAAAACATCATATCTCTAAGATGGCATCTTGATGGTAAAAAAAACTTCATTTTATTAAAAAAGTTAAAAGTTTAAATTCTACAAGATATATTTATATATGGTTAATAAGAGTTGGTCTAAAAAATCTAGTTTTTAATGTTCGTGCCAATAAAGTTATAAGTGGTTTACAAGTGTACTTTTATGTTCCATATAGTAAGCATCATGCTCAAAGAGTGCGCTAAAGTGTAAAAAAATTTCCCATCAAATTATAAAAAACACGCATACTGAAATGTATCAGCACCAGAATAATTTTCATATCTTTTTTTTTATAAAAACTTGTTCTACCATAATCTTTCTTTATTTTGAAACATATCATCTAACACGCAACAAAACTATGATTTTGATATCACTAGTAAAGAGTTATTAATCAATTAACATTAGGACATCCAATTTAATCTTTTTCACATCTCACAAATCTTTTTACGATCAATATGCTACTGATATATATAATGAGGTATACAGTTGTATAACTCGACGAACAAATCAACCATTATAAACTTTGTTTTACTTTCCTCGTGTTCTAAAATACATTTGATGGTATTAGACTATTAGTCATAAATAATTAGATCAATTACATTCGGTGTGATTAACTCTTAATCATGTGCTCAAAGACTGGTCAAACGACTTAAATTGTACTACAATGATGTGACTGTCAACCTAATAATAATTGATAGAGGGCCATGCTTTTGTTTTAATCAAATAACGACACAACATTAAATCTTGGTGACCGCTATTGTGTAGTCATTAATTTCTCCTTAGGCAATGGATTTAAGACCTCTCTATTATGTTATATTGACCAAGGGGCGGATTTACATAGAAAGTAGAGTGTCTGTGTCATGTGACACCAGTGAAATAATGTATTTTTTGTATTTATATTTGAAAATCAAGTTACATTGTATAATAATATTTGCATACAATTCGAGTCGAAAAATTAAAGCTAAAATATATTGTTCAAATGGTTGATACGATTATATTGACCCTTATTAAAACCATGAGCCGAATACAAACAATACAATTTGCACAGATATCTATTCATGCAATATTTAAATATGATGATACACTCACAGTAGAAGGAAAATTTTGGTTTGTCACGAAATTAAACTAGTTTATAAAGAGAATTGACACATATTACTAGCTAAAGTTAAATACTATTGAATTGTTATGAACTTAAGAAATTAACACAATTTCTAACACAACCCGCTAATTCGTCTTTTAGTTATCGTATCTAACCCACTTAATATATATTGATATATGACGTATTATGATTAACATGTTTAGCCAAATTAATTAAACGTGACTTGTTCGTGTTAATTGGTCTATTTAATATGTCTAGTTAAACTTGTCAACTAATCAATCTTATTTAAATTGAAATTAAAAAATTAAACATTTTAAGGCCAACCGGGAAACATGTTTATGACCTGACTAATCCATTAACTTGTTTGTAACACTCTCAAACCACTTATGACTACATTTGCAACAAATGTGTAACCATTTGACTCGTTTAGATAGTTATATTACACAAGTCATGGATTTAAAGTGTGTTTAAATTATAGTTGATTTATTTGAAAAAGTAAATACATGGATCGTACTCAAACCTTTGGTTTTTTCCTGCAACTAGCAGCTCGTCTCACAGACATAAATGTCTCACTTGGTTATTAAATAGCGACTCCCTTAAAGTATAATCGAAACTAAAAGGTAACTTTAAAAATAAATTCTTATAAGATTGTTTCATATACGTTATTTAATTTTAATAATTTGAACTTTATTTATAGACGTGTCGATCAAATAATAAAATCAATGATCGCAATAACCAAATGGGTGGTAACACCCATTACCCATGCTCTACCAACCTGTATGAGTTGTGAATTGTTTCATTCTTGAGCCCCCACAAAGATGCCTGACTCGAACCCACATGGGTCCGGACTCTAATGTGACAATGTCCTTTAACCATGGCCCGACTATATATGCTCCACAACCTTTCTTTCAATCTTCAAATAAGTAGTTACTTTTAATAAGTAATAACGTAAATAATGCATGTTTTTTAAAATATCTTACACCTGTGCTTTTATTTGAAAATGACACTTTAACATATGTTTGAAATATTATTTGGTTTTCTTCTGACTAATTAACTATCTTTCTACTTTAATAAAAAAATAATTATGAGGGATATGTGATAGCAACAGATTTATTCTCATCAAAATTTTCTTGTTTCTTTCTCCTATTAAATAACTACATTAATTATCAATCGTATTATTTAATTTTCTTAAGATTACAAATAGGTTTTTAATAAATTAAGAAAGATATGTTTATATTAAATTATTAATGTTATTTCAAAGGAAATAAGTTATTATATAATTCTTTTTTCTAAAACATCAAACTTTTGTAAAAATATGAAATATTTAAAAAATAGTATTTTTAAAAAGTAAAATTTATATAAACCAAAAATAATTAAATTAGTAGTTATAATAAGGAACTTTTTCTAAAAATAAGCAGTTTGTTTTAAAACAAATTGTTTAATTTTTTTGGAAGAAACAAAAATATAGTTTAAAAATAAGTTTCAAAAATTGATATATATTACTTAATTATACGTAATTTTACTTATATATTATCTCAAAATAGTGTTTTATAATCAATAAATTTTTATTTTATTTATTCAATCCGTGTAATAAACGAGTTATTAAATCTAGTTAGAGTTAGAAATATACATAAAGATTTTGATATACAATCAATAGTCGAATATCACATGCAAAAACTTAGGGGTTGTTTGGCAGCCTCTTAATCAGCCTCTTAATGGTTCAGATATCTGAATTCTTCAGTATTTAATGGTTCAGACTGTTTGTTTCACGAGCAAATGTCTGAATGGTTAAGACATTTGCCTCTGAATGTCAAGCATTATACTAGTGCCGAATGGTTAAGAGATTTAATGCTGAATGGTTAAGACCTCTTATCTAAATTGGTCAGACATTTGCATTTGAATAGTTAAACAATATACTAGCTCTTAATGGTTCAGACCTTTTAATGGTTAAGCACTTAGTGGTTCAGACCTTTTACTGATCCAGCACTTAATTATTCAGAAGTTGCCAAACAACCCCTTAGTATTATTAAAAAGGTATAAGATCTAATACAAATTTTAAATCATATAGGGTTGTAAATTCACGAACTTGACATTAATACGTGATACGATGGGAGAGATCCATTCATTTTTTCCAATCTTATAAAATCTAAGAAAGAAACGAAAAAATATAATTGTAATGATTATTATTTCTTACTAAAAACGTGAACAAATCATTTTAATGGGTTGTTTTTATAAAATAACCTACGAATGTGTATGCAAGTAAATTAGAAAGAAATGCGTAATTACCAAAAGGTTTTTTTATAGGTATATTCTAATTATTATTCTTTTCTCTATATGGCCGGGTTTGTTATAGGTACACTCTCTAATCTCTTATCTTTTTTTATTTCTTTCTATACATACATATAGATACATAGAGAAGATATAAAGAGAGATGTGAGTGTCCTTATACAAATTTTGATGTTTATATAACCCAACCCTTTTTTTTATACATACATCTACATAGAAAAGGATAAAGAGATTAAGATGTCTTAAGGGCTGTTTGATAATTTTTGAATGATTAAGTGTTGAATCAATAAGAAGTTTAAAGCATTAAGTGTTGAACCATTAAAAGATCTGAACCATTAATAGCTAGTATATCGCTTAACTATTCAAATGCAAATGTTTGACCAATTCAGATAAGAGGTCTTGACCATTCAACATTAGACCTCTTAACCATTCAGTATTAGTATAATGCTTAATCATTCAAAGGCAAATGTCTAAACTATTCAGATAGTTACTCGCAAAACAAGCAGTCTGAACAATTAAGTGCTGAAATATTCAGAATTTGAACCATTAAAATACTGATTTAGATGCTGCCAAACAACCTCTTGATAATCAAAATGATTGTCTATATAACCCAAGCCAACATTACATGATTTAAACTTTTTTATAATACAAAATAATTTAGTACTATGTAATGATCTTCTTTCATTCATAGTCATGGATACAATTTGTAAACATGTAAAAAAGACGATTAATCATTTTTACGAGTTGTATGTCCCTTCAATTTTTCGAGTTTTCTTTAATTCCAAAATACTTTCATTTCAAAAGTTACATTCAACTCAATTCTTTGTCAATTCCTCTAGTTGCATCTTTATTTGCATTTACAAACTCATTTCACACCTCGGGAATTTTGCTTTTAAATTAAATAATTTTTGTAAAACTAACTACATTATTTTCGCTATTCCAATACACACTTACCTTATGCCACAAAGTAAATAGGTGTACCTTTTAAGTCGGGCTTCAACACCGATATACACCTATGATGCCTTTATTTAAAAAAGTAAATGAGACATGAGTTTAAAGCAAAACTTTATATATTAATCTATTAGTGGAGTATTTCTTCTTAAAATAACTATTATAACGTTATTACAGCATACATCATTATAAATTAGTAAGACAATATTTTTATGTTGTGTGTAAACACTAATATATACACAAGTAAGCACGAATCCTGAAAATGAATCTACACACAAGCAACATCACAATTACATAGGTTAAGATCATGTGTAATGGGGCGTTAAGCCCATACATAACGTCACATAATGTCCCCGTCATTATTACGGTGGGGCGTTATGTTTAAAAGGGCATTATTATTATAACGTCCCAAATCACCAAAAACATAATGATGAAGGGGCATTATAGGGCATCAACCATTACTTATATTTTTACTAAAAAAGTAATGATGACTTGACGTTAATGTGACAGAAAATGTTGCTTAATGAGCATTAACCATTACTCATGGTCTAAGGCTCCACATAAAAGAAAGGTTTCCTGTAACCACCGTCTGATATAAGCATTATTAATTTTGAAAAAGAAAATAGAGAGAGTAGAAAGAGAGGGAGAGAGATTTGTGCATGAGAGGATTTCTCACCTTTACCTCTTATTTATACATATCCGATGATGTATGTATAATGATATAAGGTGGTCGAACTATGATGAATTTTTTTTTACGGAAGTAGTCCCTCTTCACACAAGAAATGCAATTGAAATGTTAACGATTCAGATTGATGAGAGTTCTGTGTTTTTAGATTCATGACGCGAGTGAGTATATGTGGGTTGTGCAACCCGACAGGGTTTGCTCAAACCGGGTGTGATTTCCGGGACCCTACGTCTTCAATATATTACTATATAATAAAAGTCTTGTTTATCTATTTTAATTATTTACCAATGATTCTTAGTTCAACTAGTTAAGATGAGGTACCCATGACATGTAAATAAGAGAATGTCATGGATTCAAGTCTCATTCTGAACAAAATGTTTAGAGTTGAGTCAAGGGGTTTTCTCAGCAATGAATTTCCTCCTGAGGGGGTTGGGGTGCGGTCACGGCTGGGAAATGGATATGTCAGCCCGATTAATATAACACCTATTATCCGAATCAAAGTCCTACATTTGTCGTTCAAAAAAAATCTATTTTAATTATTTAAGTTTTTGAGTCACTTCAGTTATCCATCAGTGTTTCTAGAAGGACTCGTTTATCTGAATGTGATTTACTAATCGTTCGGTATTTTCACTTTCAATAAAGCGAAAGGTTTTAAAAATAACCATGTAAATTAGTTTGAGTTCATAGCCTTTCGGTGGCCCCATTCCCATATTTTGGACCAAACCTAAAGTAGGTATGTTTATTTGTTTTTCTTATTTAACTAATCCATACTTTTATTTCACATGTAAAGACAAACAAAAGAGTGATTATGGATATCTTATACTTAATATGATTAAAAATAAAGATAGGACCTACCAATAAAAAACCTAAAAATAAGACAAATGGTGTAACCTAAAAAACTAATTAACCATGAATATTATTTGTTTGAGGTAATTAAACTCGTTTAGAGATGAAATATTATATTTTATAAGTCATATTTCAGCATTGAAAATTTTAAAACTCATATTATTTTATTTGTTTAAACTTTTTAGCGTTGATGTCTTTATGTATTATAAAGGTTTCCGTTTTTATTTATGTAAAATTTATTTAATATTAATAACTATGTTCAAAAGAGAAACTTAAAAACATTGAGAACATGTACATGTGTAGTGGTGGGTGGTAATAACATCGGTGGTTGATGGAGGTGATATTGATGATGGTGGTGATCAATGATGTTGGGTTACAATGATTAACATAGTAAATAGGCGAGGTTACCAACAGATGCGGGTGGTGGTGGCTACGAACGAATATGGAGCGATGTCAATGATGGTCCGGTGGCTATTGGCATTCGCTAATGGGATCGGTAGTGGGCAGTGCGAAACTAAGGGAGGTTAGGAGAGTCTATTGACCTTCTGGTCATCATTAATTCGTCAATTTTTATGTATGAAAGTTTAGGTAATTTATTTATTAAAAATTTGTATTTAACCCTTTAATTATAGTCGATAGAGTAGAAAATCTTATGATGACATTCTACTAAAAAGTTTTGATTTCAACACAGATACCGACTATTGCAATACTGATGCAGGAGCATCTATAAATTTATATTTGAATATTTATTTAAATTAATTATCTTTTAGTTTATTTGTTTAGTTTATCTCTATATTAGTTTGTTGGTATTTAGTATATATAGTGGCTTAGGTTAATATTTATTGGGAGTTTTTTTTATTGAATTAAAGTAAAGAACTTGTGTTCTTTGAACTTTTTGGTTCGATTGATCGTCTTTGATTAACTATTGTTTTTGAGCTATTTGATTGCTTCTGATTCTGCATAAAATACTTTGTGAAATTTATAGTAGACTACTATAGTGGGTGGTGATACTTGGAGCCAAAATTTAAAGAATTTTTTTCAAAAGTATTAAACAAGTTTATAAATAAAAAGTTTGAGAGTAATTTTGTTATGCTTGTAAAGTGTAGTTGCAAAATATACTACTAACATCTTTCATTCTACGTATATATTTCCCTTAAAATTATCTATATGCACATGTTTTCTGGTTTTCATATTTTTCTCAAATCTTTTTCCTTGAAAACATCACTAGTTTCTGCAACCGAGCCCACCTAAACATTTTGATTTTACAAATATCTAATATTAATTTAATATTGTTATAAAGTGTTCCGGTTTCTACGCGACGTGTAAATTTCATTTGTATATTTCTCAAAAGGGCACATTTATTATAAAAAAACAACAATTTTAAGGTAAATTTTATTTGTATGTTTCTCAAAAGGGCGAATTTATTAGAAGAAAAAAAACAATTTTGAGCAGAGTGACAAGTAATGTATTTTTACATAGTGTTTATAAACTAACACAAGTCGAAAAGAGAGTGAGGTAAACGATACATCACACTTAAACTAAAGATATTAATATTTATATGAATCTTCATTTAAAATTAATTTTGTAATGATTTATCTATCTGTATGTACATACGTTCGGTGTCACCTTTTCATATGCTTATGAAAGAAATGAATTTATCAAATAATATTAACCATCAAATATCCTTGTTAAAATATTTTTAGGAAAACAACAATTCATAAATACATCTACGATCTTATAAAAAGATTGACTAAATATACATGCAATTACTCAACGTACTACGTACCCCCTTCAAGTTCACACAGTGTTGTTAAGACCGGATCGGACCGGCCGGTCCGACCGGGTCGGCCGGGATTCGGCGCCTGGTCCGGTCCGGTCTGGGGGTATTCGTTTTTTGAAGGTTGAACCGGCCGGTTCTTCCCGAGTCAGCGGTCGGGCCGGGAAAACCGGACCGGTTCGGACCGGAATCAATTTTTTTTTTAGTTTTAATGGGTAAAAACGTAGTGTTAAACCATAAATCAAAAGCAAAAAACCGGCTTCACGCGGACCCGGTTTATTTCGAACGACATTCGTGCGTGGGCGACCCAAATTTTCCAGCCAGAAACCCGTTTTTGCACCCCCCCCTGCGCGCGGGTAGGTCATGGTGTAAAAGGTATCATAAAGACATTCAATACCTTTCACCTTGTTATCACATATAAACACATAATGTTTCATTTGTCACACCAATGTGGGACAAGGATGTTGATTCTTAGAGAGACTCCCTTTACACCATTATTTCCAACATATATTTAATTACATATATAAATATAATTAAAATATAGTTAAATCTGGTCCGACCGGTCCGACCACCAAACCAGTAAGGCGTCTGATTCGACGTCCGATCCGGTTCTGAAAACATTGAGTTCACATGTACACATCCATATAGCAACTATATGCCTATATCAGATCTAGCATACTTCCATATTCAACCTCACAATATATTCCCCTTCTTCGTCTTCATATTATATATATACTAATTATCAACTTACTTATGCATCATGGGTTGTACCATGTGTTTGATGAGTTGTACTTACCTTTTTTTTGTTTTTTTAAATATTTTACTCTTTTATCTAACCCCATACGTTTACATCTTTTACAATTTAGTCCCAATATTTTTTTATTTTCATCTTTGGTCCCTTATACTTTTTCTATCTTAAAAACTTTTTGTTTTACGTTTCGTCTAAATTTTGAGAGTTAACATGCCGCAATGTGCGTATGTATTTCAACATTTTTACGCTTATTATTTCTCTATTTAACGGCCCTGACACAAGACACTGGTCCTAGATCGATTTACTTATTGTGTTAGATGCCGTATGTTTCACCCGCGTGTTAACGTTTTTGCATCTACTTTTCGTTAAGGTTTATCTTTTTCGTTTTCCATTTCTTTTTTAGTACGATTTTTTTCGGTGTTCATACACTAATGGTGATGTGTCGTTAGCGCTACTTTACATAGTTTTACGCCCCTGCCGCAACGCGGGGGGTTTAATACTAGTTTATACTAAAAACATTATTTTTTTACTATCTCTTATAGTTAAATAATACTTTTTAATATTTTTATCATTACATTTTCTCTACTCCACTCACAACCACTTTTAAAATATTAAAAAATTTATAGGGGTTGTACCGTGATTCCTCATATTTCCCCAAATATAGAGAATCATGGTAAAAACCCCATAAATATATTCTCTCATTCACTCACAACCACTAAAAACCATTCCCAATAATATAGAACATACATTCATATCGAAAATAAAAAACCCACTGTAAATACTGTAACCCCCTATACACTTTTGTATACACTTGTAATCAAATTTTAAAAATATAAAATCACCAAGAGAAGAAATAACAGTCAGCAAACCGTAGATACATTTAACACAACCCATTCACACACGACAGAGAATCTTTTCTAAATATAAAATTGCTTGAAATCAAATTACCTTATATCCTTCCTTCTTTATCATGCCTATAAATCATGTCTTCCATCTTCTCCCCCAAATTTTACATTCAAAAACCACCACCATGGCTGTTGATGTTTATGCTACCTCTGAAGCTTCCATAAGCCCCAGAATCTCATTCTCCCACGATCTCAACACCCCATCATCCGAAATCAACTCCATCTTCTCCGATTCAATCACCCCCATCAGATCAGATCAACTCCTTTTATCACCCACCTTCGATTTCAACTTCTGCACCACTTCAAATCTCACTCCTGCTGATGAACTCTTCTCCAATGGCAAAATCCTACCAACCCAGATCAAAAACCCCCAAATCACCCACACCCCACATCCCAAATCGCACCCAAAAGCCCCCAATTCACACCCACAAAAGAAGCGACTCAAAGAGCTGATCGAAGATCGAGATCCGGATCAAGAACACGAGAAATCGCCATTGCGATCGTTCTGGCAGTTCCGACGAAGTGCGAGTATGAATTGTGCGGATAACATCAAGGGCCCAAAAGGGTTGCTGAGATCGTTGTCGATCAAAAGCTTGTCACGAAGCAATTCAACCGGATCCGCGTTGAATCCGAAGCGGAATTCGGGTCAAAAGGTGGTTGAGAAATCGAAGGATCCGATGCTCTTACGAAGGTGTTCGAGCTTGAATCAACCTCCATCATCTTCATATTCATCATCATCAACATCATCTTCTTCATCTCATGTGTATTATAGTTATCAAAATTCGAGTAATTCGAAGAGTTGCAGAGGGGGAGTGAGGATTATTCCGATTTTGAATATTCCACCTGCGTATAATATTTCCAAGGGGACGATTAATTTTTTTGGGTTTGGGTCTATTTTTTGTAATGGTAAAGTTAAAAAGAAAACCAAATCATAAGTGAATATTTGTGTTTTGTTTGTTGTTTGATGTAAGTTTCTTGGTTTAATTATTGTAAATATGGTTTAATTTTGTAAATATTAGGTTATACTAGTTAAGAAGGTAAAATGGATTGAGTATGAGTAAGAGCATTCAGTCTTAGGCCCTGTTTGATGCGTCTGACCCGTCCACTGACCGCTGACTGGCTGACTCGGTCAGCCGGTCAGCGCGTTTGATGTTCACGACGAGGTGTCTGACCCGGTCGAAGGCCTCTGACCGAGACCTAAGGATTTTGATGACTGACCCGGTCGAAGACCACCTCCCCGCGCGACTTCCCCTGCGCGACCACCTCCCCGCGCGACTTCCCCCGCGCGACCTCCCTGTGCGACGTAGCAGGTGCCGTGGAATGAGGTGGCGGAAGGTGATGGTGGTGGATTGGATGTCGCCGGAGCGACGACGGAGGGGTGGCGGAGGACGGTGGATTGGGAGATTAGGGGTTTGAAAGTGGATGGAGGTTGGTTGGTGGAGTTGAATGTGGTGAAGGTGGAGATTGATGGAGGAGGGTGGTGACGGTGGCGACGGTGGGTTAAGGCAGTGAAATGATGGGGATGTGGGTGGGTGGGTTGGGTTTAATATGCTATTATCATATTATTATTATTATTATTATTATATTATATTATATTATATTATATTATTATTATTATTATTATTATTATTATTATTATTATTATTATTATTATTATTATTATTATTATTATCACTATTATTATTATTATTATTATCATTATTATTATTATTATTATTATTATTATTCAGCAAAAAAACACAGTGGTTATTTTTTTCATTCAGCAGAATCAGTCAGATACTAAATCAAACAGCCAAGTTTCAGTCAGATACAGACCCAGTCAGAACTTCTTACTGGGTCAGCTTCTGACTCAGTCAGATCTTACTCAGTCAGCGCAATCAAACAGCCCCTTATATATGTTTATGAGTATGTTTTTAATATTATATGAAATAGTTGTAAGTTGTTGAGAGGGAAAAAATATTACTGTTTATTTATATATTTGGTAAGATATTGTTTATTTATATTAATTTTTTAATATTTTTGAAAGTGATTGTGAATGAAAAAATAGAAAAATAATGAGAAATGTATAAAAAATATTATTTAATTAAATAGAATAAAATTTTGTTTTAGTTTAATTATAATGTGAAGGATAAAAAAACTGATAGAAATACTATTAGAAAACAAATTTACAAGAACTTGCAATATTTGATCTTGTATAATCTAACAGAATTTGAATTAATGCTATTGAACTTTTATTATTTTAAAACATGACAAGAATAATAATGAAACCTAACCATAATATTAAATGATTTATACTATTAAACTATAATTTAAAGCTTGGAAATTATTGTGGCAGAACCTAACCAAAAGCTTAGGTAATAATTCTTAATTATAGTTTACAAAATGATTTATATATAATAATCATTTGTAGATAATATAAAGTAGTTTTCAAGTGTTTGGTAACTGCTAACATTATTATTTCTTTTTTAATGAGTTGTGAATATTTGGTCAATTTTAGAACCTTTTAGAAGTAGTTATAAAACTTTACTATATATTGTTACATAATATATCTAGTCGTTTTTAGAAACATAATATACCTACAATACAAATATACCTCTATAAGTTAAAATTATTAAAATATTTTTAATTTATCTACTTTTTTACAACACAATACAATCATAATTACATTAAAAGTGTTATGTGTGGTAAAAAATGGTGGGAGTAGATTTGTATTGTGGTACAAAAATGATTAGATGTGCATGAGCATGTCTAAGGGTTGGGGAACATAAAAACAAAGCATCCTTCTTTCATGCGTTCTCTTCTTCATCTCTTTTTCTTTTTTACTCTTGCTTTTAAATTTCTAAAAACAAACTTACGTAATTGATAAATAATACACAATTACATGTTGTAATTCATAATATTCACATTACTTTAAAAAAATGATGGGTTTATTAAAAAAATGAATAAATACAAGGGAATTCCAATTTTCAAATTACTTTCAACCAAACCTCATTGCATCTATTCCTTATCGGGTGGCCTTTAATACTTTTTTATATTGAACAATTTTCTTCCTTTTTCCCTTTCTTTCTTTTTGTCTTTTTCTGCCATTCAAGATAATTTAAACATATTTTTTGTTTTTAATCATTTAGTTTTGGTTGTTCTATTTTTTTTTCATTTGTAATTATTTGAAGCTAATTATTGAAGTGTTCATAACAAGATTGGATCTAAAGTTTATTTCATTTTTATAATTTTTCAATAATTGGAGTAGCATATGTATCAAACTATTTTCCTTAAAAAATATATATAATACCAAAGTAAATATGTTAATTAAAGTTGCTATTCAAAGAAAAAAAAATTATACTCGCATATTCGAATTCAACATTACTAACAATATAACATATATAAAGTAACCGAAGACTATTGTTAATAATGTCTAGTACAATTACATATGAGTTTGAAGCGAAGTGGAATTTATTGCCAAAATATATTAGAATAATTAAAAAAATCAGGGAATATATAATCGATAGTCAATATTGGTTTACTCAATAACCATAATTAAATTAGTGGTCACCTTCTAATCCACATAAAATCTTGTACTTTTGTAAACATATTTATTTATTTCTGTCGTTAATTGATTAAAATACGAAGAAGATGTATATCAAAATTTGGTGATTATTAGTCAAATTCTTTGTCGTCGTTATTTGTTTATCATTTATGAAAAGAAACTAACGATGAGTAGTTGTTTAGCATGGAGTTGTCCTTTTGCTGCAATTGTTTAGAGCGAGTGCGTTGTCATTGTGCTTCACAACGGGTTTAATTATAAAGCTTAGTGTAGTTATATGATATATTAAAAAAAAGACATGCGAAATGTAAATTAATTTGAATATTATTCACATGTTATTTAGTTAGAATTAAATTTATAAAATTTAAATATTTCGATTTTGACCCCTACCTATTATATAAATACATGGAAAATTATGAATTATACTATTCAGATTAGTTTGATGTTGGGTTCTAAGTCTTTTAGATGTTTAATCTATTTTTAACAAATTAGATTTTAATAAATTAAACTATGATTCTTTTAACCAATAATAATCCTATACTGACATATTGATTTATGTTTGATGTTAATTGTGTGTAAGCAATTGAAAAAGTAGATACGTTCAAACCAACATCAACACATACAATCATGAACTTTATTCTTGACCGCTTAACCCATCTACAACTCTATGTGAACCATCACGTGATCGATCAAAGGTTTTCGTAAAACACATTAGAGCATTCACAATAGCTTCCCCATATTTATACTAAAAACATTATCTCTTACAATTAAATAATATTTTTTAATATTTTTATCATTACATTTTCTCTCTCCTTCACTCACAACTACTTTTAAAATATTAAAAAAATTATGGGGGTTGTATCGTGATTCCCTATATTTCCCCAAATATGGGAAATCATGGTAAACCCCTATAAATGTTCTTTCTCATTCACTCACAACCACTAACAACCATCCCCATAATATAGGCACACACTTACATCGAAAATGGGAAACCTACTGTGTAGAGGTGGACATAAAAACCGGGTTCGGACCCGACCCGGACCCGGGTACGGGTAGTACCCGATGGGAGGCATACCCGGGTTGGACCCGTAGGGTTGGAACCGGGTTTAGTTTGTGAGTTTTTTAGTGAACCCGACCCGGTTTAAACCCGAATTGAACCTGGTTTTGGACATAAAAACAAGAAAAGAAAAGAAGAAAAAAAAAACTAAACCCGGTATTGGACCCGGTTCCAGACCCGACCCTACCCTACCCGGGGTATGGCGGGTAGGGTTTTCAAGTAATTGACCCCGAACCCGAGTACAAAAATACCCGATTGGGCCCAACCCGTTTAAACCCGGTTTCGGGTATGACCCAAAACCCGGTTTGCCCATCTCTACCACTGTGAATGCTCTTATAATCCATCATGGTCTTTTGATAGAGATATAAGAATGGAAGAGAAATATGTACCTCGAACATCAAGAGAATGTACATTATAAAGGGGGTTTCATGTGACAGCTAGTCACATATCACAATATGGTTAATATGCATGCTAAAACAACATATCGGGTCCAACCCGGCCCAATGACCGTTTTTGTACAAACTAAGGACCTGAAGCCCAAACTAGTGTATTTTGATAAGTATACTACTAGTCTACTATTGCTATTGTTTCAAAAATGATTTAAAGTTATAAAACCTCATGGGGTTTTAAAATCGTTTAAACCTAGCATTGGGCCTGGTTGGACATACTGTTTTTAAACCCAATTTGATGTTCATATAAGTAAAAAAAATGCAAGAATAATTTAAAAACAACCATAGAAATCATAAGAGAAAATAGCAATCACATCGCCCATGTGCATTGTTTGATTGTTAATGTTTGATGAATCATGACACCTAAGGTCCATTATGTTATTACATTAACACCTAACATAAAGATGTAATAAAGTTTGATAAACTTAAAAGGGTTAAGTTGGGATAAAACCATGCATCATACACCACCCTGTTTATTACTTGGGTTTTAAAAATTGGCCATTATAGATTTGCTTATAGCAACTAAAATGAATGCTGTAGAGAATCTTCATACACATTTAAAAACAATGCTTACTGCATATCAAGAAATCATAGTCAATGGAATGACCCATTAAAACTAGATTAAAAAGCATGCCAAAAGTCTACAAGATCCATATTTTACTGTATAGTACGAGTGCTGACATGATTCGTATACATACCATGCACATACCTGCTAATAGCAATATCAATAACAACACACGAAACCAAATTTATGTAACTGAAATCTACCTACCTGTTACTCATTATAAAAGTATAAAACATAATTATATGATCAAACACACCATAGTTAATCATGCTCAAACATTGATAATCTTGCTTAAACTAGTACTTACCAAAACATGCAATAAAGTATGATAACTTAGAAAGAGTTAAGCTGTGATAAAACCATGCATTGTGTTTCACCATAGGCATCAGCAAACATACTTGCATGATCTGTGGGGATTATTTATTGTGACTGCTGCAAAATTCCATCAGAGCAATACATATATATATGCAGAATAACTAAGTGAATGCTATAGAGAATATTCACTGATTCACACACAATAAAAGATAATGCTTACTGCAAATCAAGAAATTATAGTAAACTGAATTGCCATTAAAACTAGATAAAAAAGCATGCCAAACTTCAAAATCATGTTTCCAAAAGATCCATATTCTACTGTTAAGTACGAGTGCTGACATTATTTATATCTATAGTTCTATACCATCCACATACCTGCTGCAATCGCAATAGCAATAGCAATAGCAATGATTGACTACAATATCAAGACATTCATTCGACTGAATTACACGTGTAGCAATTATCAATAGGTGTTTGAGATTAATGTTTATAATTTTGATCATCTAAATTCAGTTTTAAGGCAGGTTAGCAATGATTGATTTCAATATGAAGACATTCATTCAACTGAATTACACATATAGCAATTATCAATAGGTGTTTGAGATTAACTGTTAATCATTTCGATCATCAAAATTCAGTTTCAAAGCATGTTACAATGAATGATTTCAAATCGCATAAACAGCAATCGCAAACAACTTATGATTATCCAAATTAGAAACTCAAATTTCGTGAATAACACAACGATTTACCTCAACGGCCAGATTTCCACTTCGCAGATCTTTTTTGTTTTCGGTTTTGTTTGCTTCCTCTTTGAATCTTAAACGCTCTTTTTTGATACATCACATAATTATGGTGTAATCCATAGCTAAATGGTTGGAGATTAAAATCTTATAGTTGTTATGATATATATCTACTTTAAAATATCTATCGAATCGTAGTCTAGAGCCAAATGAAACCGATTCCATACGAGTCAGTTGCAGCTAACAGATCTTGGTCACTACATCAGCTCGATGTCAAAATCCTTTTTTGGCCAGGAAAGACTGCACTGCTTTGGGCCCAGGAAGCGAAGGTTAGTAATTCCTATCGGGACTGATAGGGACGTATTGATATATGAGCTTACTTTTGTGGACGTGTCAACCTAGAGCACTAAGATTTTGCACCAGTGACCATTCAGTGATCCAAATAGTCGTTCAAAAAATCATGATTAGTTTTGATCAATCACAGTCGAAGATGGTTTTCATTGGTAACAATGCATAAGCATAATTGTCTCATTAAGACCCATTGTAGCTCATAAAGACTCAAACATTGTAACCTATGGCATAATATGACTTGTTATGTCTAATTAATGAATGTATGCCATAATATGGCCAAGTAGGTTAATCTTGGTGAAAAGTAGTCAATTGTGCTTTGGTTGTTTAGATTGTAATGGGCAGTTTAAGTAACCAAATCCCAACTTTTAGCGATTAGGGACGTTTTTGAAGCAAAGAAGGCTGTCCAGAAGACTCCAAAACAACCCACACAATCTGGAGCAACATGGTAGTGCAGAAAGGCTTTAGAATGTCTCACAAAACACTAGAAAACGTGACTCGAATGGATGTTATAAAGAACTATCTAGAGCAATCTTGAATGAGCATAAAAGTCTCTAGAAAATCCTATAAAATTCAGCCATGGATGTTACCTTGAAAGATCTTGGACAAACTAGAGAATTCCATGTAGTCTTAGATATTATGTATAGAAAAATCTAGATATAGAAGAATCTAGAAACCATGTAAGTAGTATAAATTGGATGGTGGCGCATCATTTGCAACCACCCAAGTTCTTTGTATCTTAAACCCTTGTACGTGTGTTTCACGTAATGCAAGCATTTTACTTGTGTTGTAATCACACATCACAAGCATCTCACTTGCGTACTACGAATCTAACATTTCTTTACAAGACTTCCATTGCAAAACCCATCCATACGAGACCAAGAAGGCTGACTTGAAACCAATCTAAATGTCACACAACAACCGAAGAATTCATCCCGTGACCTAAAACTATTAGTAATTGTTTGGGAAGTTCATATGTTTATTATTGATTTGGTGATGAATCATTGACAACTCATTATGTTATAAGTGTTTACACAAAACAAATGATACTCTACCCGATTTTTATCACACCAGAAATTAACATGGTTTTAAATAAGAAACATCCTTAGTATAGGATGGGTGATGATTAGTCAAACAAGATTTTAAGAATGGACATAATAATATGATAAGTGATCGATGTCGAAGTACCAATCAAATAAGATGTTAAAATGTGTGTTCCTATTCACCTAAACTAGTTAGGGTAAGTAGGGTTGTCGAACCTCGTGGAATTAGTGGTCGGTGTATTGTAACTTGATTTATACGAAACGATTAACTAAATTATCAAATTATTGAACTATTGCCTCTTGGCTGTAAAAATTGGATTTTGGAATGATTAAGGAATTAACTAAGAAAACAAATTGCAAAGGAACCAACTTGATTAAGAAGACAATTATAAGAAAGAGTAATCCACTTCAGGGTTAAGGTTTGGTTTTCAGTAATCGTTGAGTTCAACTTGGTGGAAAATCCTTAACGGGGATTCTATACGTGTAATGATTAAGTGATAATGATAATCAAGACTTAATAGGTCTTAATACACAATACCAATTCCATTAGTAACCAAAACTCTACAACCATACGATTTGCGCAAGATCATACGACATTCAAATAAAGGTCAACCAACATAATTGTTTAAATAATCAAAACACAAGTTAAACTTATAAAAGAACTTAAAGGGTTCTAAAGTTCAATCCCAACGCAAGTCTAACAAATACGAAAACCTAATCACACAAAACCCGTTACCCGAAGTAGATCACGAGAAGTTTAGCCGCTCATTGTTCTTGAATGATCTTCAAAATCGTTGTTGAATTGCATCCCGGATGATCGAATGGTGTTAGAACGATGTAGAATGGTGAATCACAGGTCTAGAAACACCCAAAATTCGTCTCAAATCGTCCTAGATCGAATGGGGGGCAAGTGGTGGGTGAAACCTAACAAAAATACGATTTTATAGGTGTTTCCCAAAGGCTCTGGCGTAGGCTACGCTGGCCACCGTAGCCTACGCTGGAGGGTATTCTGCTGTTTTTTTGGCTGATGCTGGCGTAGCCTACGGTGGCTGTAGTAGGCTACGGTGGAAACTTTTCTGCTGCATCTTGAATCTTCGTTTCTGGACCCCTCCAACGCCTTGTATCACCATGGAAGCTTCCAACTTGGTTATTTTACCTACAAAATCACTTCAAACTCCTAGTTAACCTATTCAACATGATCAAATGCATAAATACAAGTAATCAGACTTAATATTTAACATTTAAACACTTAAAATAGCATTTCAACACACTCACATCAATAAGACACACGCTCATTAGCAGAAGATTACAACGTAATAAACTATTGACGTAATGATTCAATTGAACATATGAGACACTCTAGAGATACGCGATGTAATAGACATCAATGTAATTTCCTATGTGCCCTTATTTTAATATGTTTTAACTTTTGGGCTAAAATACATGTTGTACTAAGGATGTAATTCTTCATGGAGTCATTTAATGCCGAAGTGATTATTAGATGCATTGACATATTTGGCATTAAAGTATTTGTGTTCTGTTATGAAGTGGAGGTGTCATGGCTGATGAATACTGAGTTGATTATGCATATGACATCTAAGGTATGTGCATTCAACAAGTTTACTTTTAGTAATATTTCAGGAAAAAGTAGATAAGTTTGTAATAGAGATGACAATGGGCCAACAAAAACTTATACGGAAAAGAAACAAAACATAAATTAGTAACTTAAGTAACAGCTGGTATCTTTACCTAAAGTACATAGATTTATTACTGAATTTAAGGTTGGGAATACATTGATTTGTTAATATGTATTTGGTGTATACTTCAAGTAGAACACACAAGAATGTTAGCCTCGTGATGAATCGACATGGTAAAATACATTATAATATAATTTTTGTTAATAATCTCACATGTTAATATTTGTTGTTTTTTTAGTTTTCAATTGTTAAGGAAATAAAACATAGCTTTACATAAATTTATCCATCGTCTTTTCATAAACCAGTGATGTGAAAAGAATCAAAGAATAACAAATACTCATAAACGCAATAGAGGGTTTCACAATAAATAGTGATGTTCATCAAGATTGGTGTGCGCTAAAAAGACAAAAAAGAAACAAGAACAATGGTGACGACGAAATTCAAATAGAGAAAGAGCAAGCAAAGAACCAAGGGAATCATCATTTCTTAGTATCCCTTACCTAAGGTGCTGACAATTGATGAGGAAATCTAACCAATCTTGAAAGATTTGCTAAATATGTTGATATGATACTAAATTTATAATGTATATGACAATTATATATGTGCATTCTAGCAAGTTTACTTTTAGAAAAAATTCAAGAAACACCTAAATAATTAAAATGTGTATCACAAATTAGTATATTAATTAAAAAATGAGATTTATAAAAGAAAAAATAAAGAAGTTTCTAAAACCGGTCTGACCATCCTGTACGGTACAACCTGTTCATCGGTTCGACCGGTAACCGATAAGTTAAAATGAAAATGGTTCAAATACACACAATCGGACTAGTTCTATAATAGTTTCTGGTCCTACCGATTCGACCGACCGGTCTATTATGTTTCTAAAAGTATTGCTATTAACAATATTAAGATAATACCAAGCATGTCTGGAAGGCCATGTATATTGATGTGCATCGTACAATAATGCAATGTCATGACTAGTAGGCTTTTGTAAATATTAATCACCGTATAATTCAATAATAGTACTGTAAAAATATTCAAGACATTCACGAGAAGTCCTAACAGATATAGCTAAGTATTTGTCGTATGTGTTGGGAGAATTACCTTTGCGAGTTGATGCATTGCTGAAATGCACTTTTGAATTGCCATGAAACTTTCTTTCCACCGCCCATCGAACCTTGCGTAGAAATAAATCTCGAGATACCCGAAACCTATTTCTAAATATCTAATCTATGTATATATGGTTCTCCACAAAATAATCATTCATAAGAACGTTATTAGCCTCAACACGACCACGTTAAAAGATCTTTTTTCTCAAACTTTCAGACTCGTCGACGTGGTCGGCAAGAAAACTTAAAAATTCCAACCCGTCAGAATTGGAACCATCTGAAGAGATGAGGAGGAAACAAAATAAATATCATAGGATACTTTTTTATTAAATTGTTGGTGAGTATAATAGAGGAGATTTTTTTTGAATTTGTGTGTTATTTTGTGATTTTAAGCTGTATTTATAGTGTAAATTTCCCCCCAACTAGCTGTTGGAGGGACTAGTCGTTGGAGGGAGGGGTGGGGGGATGAGAGGTTGGGAGGGGTTAACGATTCAAATTATGACCGTTGGGGTGTGACCCTTGGGTGTTCTTGTGGTGGTGTGGCACGGCGCAGATGCGTGGCCTGGTGAAGCTTTTACACGGAGTAGGGGACCGGCGGCAGTGTTGCCGCGCGACGCCAGCCCCCGCCGTGAGGTTAGTGCGATTACGCCCCACCCCCTTAGTATTGTTAACATGTTTATTTAGGTAATTCACCTTAGAATTGTAGTTTCGGATATCAAGTTTGTAAATCAAATGTTCCTTAAATATTTATTAGAACTTTTAACTTTTGTTTAAGGATTAAGGTTTGAAATTTAGTAAATATTGTATATGGTTTTGTATAAGTCAAGGTTAATTGAAAATATTTGGGACCAAAACTCTAATCATATATGATAAAAAGGAGTTAGATATTTTAGAGTGTTATAAGATTTGGAAGCGGATCCATACGTATTCATGTTGGGAGGTCATTTTGGTGCTATGAGTCTGTGAGATCCATTGACAACATGAACACACATTGGCACATGAAACAAATCCAAAGTAAGTTAATTTGACGAAATCTTCATGGATCTAAATCAATGAGGCGAAGTCGTTTGCCTAATGATCAACTCAAGACATGCCCTGAGAAGTACATTTTACCTACTACGTCATGGTTTTTATACGCACATGTGTGGCATTACATAGTAAAAGACCAATCGAAGTGGAAACAACATATTGACATTTGCATAACCTAACAACTGAAGACAACAAAGACATTTGCTTTGAGTGAGTACATCATTTCATCAGATGCCGATACATCTTTTAACCTCAATAATGATACTCCTCTATTGGTTAAGAATTACAGAATCAATGTAGATGTAATACAAGTTGAAAATGAAGTGCATCGTCCAATGGGAACGAAGAATGTGAAGCCTACAATAAAGTGCAAAGACAAAGTCGTGGATGTCATTGATAAACTTAATAATACGTTAGAAACAATAACAATAGAACAATTTAACGTTGAGATGCCAGATTTCCTTCTATTAGAATAAGAAAGGAATGCAAAGGACAATCAAGCAATCCTTCTCTAGCATTCAAGCCAAATGAACCGCATACAACTTGCATTTGATGTTAGATATTTTAGTGTAATTGGATTGACTAATGACCAATGTGATCGTAATATCCATCAAACAAGTTAGGAGGTGCGGAGTGCACGCTTGTTTGAGTTTATTATGATCTTCGATATTAAAACCTTCTTAGGGGCGAAGCCCCTAAGCAACGGGGGTCCGGGGCAGCGCCCCTGGGAGCGGGGTCCAAGGGGCGGGGGCAAAACAACTGGCTGGGGTCGAGCTGCCAGGTCTGCGCGAAAAAATTTTGTTTTGGTAAACATTGCTTTATCAAAAATGCACTAGAATATGTTTTTTCCCGAAATTTCACATGTGAAATTAGAGAGTCAAAAATGTAAGTGTGCATGAGAAAAAGTGCCCCCATCCCTGAAGAATTTCGAATTTATAAAAGATTGGTCTTCTTCTTCTTCTGGTCTTCTGGTTCACGTTCTTGAAAACACACACGAATTCATACTTCGATTTCTGAACTTGAGTTTTATCCGATTGAATATTTGGTGTGAACCCAAATAGTTTCAATCTGAAAGCGTACTTGCGACTCTCAAATTTTCCTAGTTATTGATTATTTTATAACAATTCCTCTATATTTAATGACTATGTGTTCAAGAAATGAGGGCAAGATACGACCTTTAGATATAGTTTAATTTTTGTAATTTTATACTACTATAATTCTATTTTTTGTATTTTAATTAACGTGATGTTTACTTTTCATTATTATTTTTTATGCAATGTTTAATTTTTTAAAATGCAATATATTTAATATACTTTAATGTTTTAAAATATATATTATTATTTTAACAATTCAAATAAAAAAAGTTTAGTATAAAGATTATTTTGATTAAGAAAAATAAATGCAGTAAACGGAAATGGTGTAAAAGTATGAGGATATTTTTGAAGGATACAGGAGCCAAAATAAAACAGGATGCAAGTGTTGTGACGAATGTTGTGTATCAAAGTATAGAGACTAATAAAACTTTTCAAGTAGGCTAGTTTTTTAACAATTTAAAAACATGTTTCTTTCTATTATAAAAAATTATTATTTTTATTACCTAAATTAACTATTATACGTAATTTCAATAATATTTTGTTGAAAGAAATTATTTTTTTATTTTTAAATATTTATAAATAACTATTAATTTAATATATTTATTCAATTCATATATTACATGAATTTTTAAACAAGTAATTATAAAAGAAATAGATAATTGATCATTATATATATACTAATTAACAAGTTTTTTATGTATTATAAGTTGTATTTTATGCTTCATGGGTTGTACCCAATTTGTTTATTTATTTTTTTAATCTTTAACTTTTTTATTCTAATACAATACTTTTACATCTTTTACAATTTAGCCTCAATAAATTTTTACTTTCAACTTTTGTCACCTATACTTTTCATATTTTATAAATTTTCCGTTTTACGTCTCGGTCTAAATTTTACAAGTTAACATGTCGTAACGTGTGTGTGTGTATGGTTTAACGTTTTTTCGTATACTTTTCATTCTATTTATTTTTTACATTTTTATGATTTTCTTGGCGTTGGTGGTCAATGACGGTGGTGTGTTATTAGTGTTACTTGGCACGGTTTTACATCTCCCACCGCAACGCAGACACTTAATACTAGTTATTATCGATTATCTCCGCGTAGAAATCTGCTAATAAAAAGGGGAATTCTTTCACAAACCCTATATAAATAATAAATGAACGCAGGAGCCCTAATTCGTTCACGAAATACATACATAAATCTATATATACATATCCTGTGTTGCTGTTGTCGAATTCAAGTGGAGATAGAGGTGAATCATTCACGAATTTCGTAAATCAATCGTGTGATTAGGAGCCCTAACAATGACCTATTGGCCCGATTGTTTGCTTGTTCTTGAAGTGGAAGCAGTGGATGCTTATGGATTTGAACTATGTTCAAAGGCTTATGGCATTGATGTACATACGCTTATGAGATTTGTGTAGGAAATAAGTTCACTTTTATATTAAAAAATAATAATTCTAACGATACTCTCGTTAGCCATAAGAAATATTTTAGTACAATAAGTTTACAAAAACGACAAAAAAATAAATATAAACAATATTTATGTACCAAACTTGATTCGAACAAACGTCTTTAGTATATACTCCAACGAGTATTCACATAAAATTTTTGACACGAGTTTTCATCACGTTTGAATCTTCAACTATATCCCTCGACTACAACAAATAACAAACAAAAGATTGACGGTTGTGGCTGAGGATCGTGTTAGACACGGGTCCCTTAAAACAGATTTCGCGTCTCTACTCAAGACAACGCGTCTGTCTCCCAGGGTACAACAGCCAAAGCAGTATGTACTGCCGAGGAGTGCCTCGGCCCGAGAGATCACCGGGTAAAGTATGTGTTATGATGTTATATAGAACAAGATTAAAGATGATGGTGTATGAAGAATAATTTAGAGAGTGCTCCTCTCTAAATTTCTATAAAACTTGGATACTAAAAAAAATTACAAAATTATGCAAGAAATTAAACCAATACATGGCTTTCAATTACAATATTATGCAAGAATAATTTAGAGAGTGTTCCTCTCTAAATTTCAATTAATACATGGCTTTACTAGCATTATGCAAGAAATTACAAAATTCCCTACAATAATCACCCAAGTTTTACTTTCTTCATTTCGACCACTCAACTTCGAGTATCGATATCTAATTCATCTTAGCTTCAGTTTGGACATGGTTAGTTCGTTACAAAACAAGAACTTAAACCAACAAATAAATAACTATTTATATAAAAACATATAAATATAATTATTTTGTGTCCAAAATTCCAACAATTTGTCTCCGGTTACCGATACTACTACGGACTTGTATTGGAGCGTTTAAGGTTGAAAGTGGAAGCATTTCATATGCAAACCAAAATGAAAACAAACATCATCAGCTAGTTGTTGTCAGCAACCATACAGAGGTAAGTCGTTATGTTTTGCACGAAATTGATCGAATGTGTTAAAGATGGTTGCTTTGCAAAACTTGTTATTGGTTTTTTTCTTCTATAAAAAGGCCTCGAATTCAAAGTTTGCTTTAAATGTGATGAGCCACACTGCTCTGGATTTAGATGATCAATCATAAACACTCAAACTTGATTATACACTGTATTGAATGTTTTAAAGATGATTGCTTGAAAGGCAAAACTTGTTATTGGGAATTTTCAAATTGAAGATAATTAGTTTTGGATAGTCAGATTTAGATGAATCAGTTATAAACACTCAAATTTGATCTCTTGATAATTGCTGCTTATATGTGTAATTCAGTTTTAAGAAACAGACACACATGACTTGAATGGATCTTTACATTTGTTTTCTTTTTTTGTGAATGTCTTGATCGGTACAGTTGAAGCATGCAAGCATGGAGACCACAATTGAGAAGATACGAAGTCTAAAACCACATGAATCTGCTATGAAGCTACATACACTGATAATGATAGTGCCCATTTATGGTATCAAAAGATGCGCCCATGTGGTTCAAGTTGACGAGTCTAAAATTCTTGAGATTGTTTCAAGGTATCAAACTGCCATGGGATCTCGTTTGGAAAGGTTAAAGAAGATGCAAGAAGCAGTTCTTGTAAAACAAGAATTTATTCAAGAATGTGATTTGATACAGATTGAAGAAGAATGGGATCAAATCTACACTCTTTTGAATGAAATTATACCAGTTGAGCACAATGGACAAAAAGTTGATAAAAAGAAAAGGAAAAAGAAGAAGAAGAAAGGTGGAAAACGCAGTAAGGTTGTGAGTAACAGGCAGGTATATTACAATTACATAAAATTGGTTTTATGTATCGTTACTCCAATTGCAATCGCTGCTATATGGATGTCACAGATATAAATAATACTCACACTCGTACTAACAGCAGAATGTGACATTTCTTGAATTATAATTTTGAATTTTGGCATAATTTTAGTTCAGTTTCTTCTGGTAACTCTATTGACTATGAATTCTTGATTTGCAGTTAACATTATTTACAAATGTGTGTGAATGTTCTCTTAAGCCTGCACTACTTGGCTACTTGTTCATAGTTGCTAGTGGTATAAGCAAATTTTGATTATCCAGTTTTAGAAGTTAAGGAAAACAGAAGTAACACACATGGTGATGTTAATATATTGCTCTAATGATACTTTGATAAAACAAACCCACCCAGTCATGTAAGTATTCTTGTTGGTCTCTATATGGCCTCGCGGTGAAAGACATGAAACTTTTTTATATCCATGGTTACATAACCTTTACTGCTGCTCTTGTTCATATTCAGCCAAATTTTAACTTTTTATGTAGATGCTTACTTTGACATTTTTGGTATGATGATCAAGCATGTCATGTATTCGTATCAATGTTAAGTATTTAAGTCAAACTTCATTACATAATATTTAAAAATCAATTGGAATGAATAGTGAGTTTATGAAATATAGTTTTTTGGCCACAAGATTTTTATGATTTTTTATTTTTGTCCCTCCAGTTTACTAAGTGTATAAACATAGGGAAATGAGGTTTTAGGCTTTTTTTACCTCTTTAATTTGTTTATAGAAGTAGCGGAGGCACCTCCGTGTTCGGCCAAAGCCGCTCCGCCGTGGTGGGTGGCGCCTGTGTCGTTTGTGGTTTTGGTTGTTCGATTGTTGTAGAGATAGGGTGGCGTCGGTGGTGTTGTGACTCGCCACCTCCGGTAGCTGTAAGTCTGGTTAGTGTGGTCTCTGATGCTTCTTCTCCCCTCTGTGGTTGAGGTGGAGCGGGTAGTGGTTGTCGCTTGATAATCTTCATCCAACCCGAGACCTTTTGTTATGGCCATCACCGGCTTGCCCCGTAGTGTGCTTGATGTTCACCAACGTGATGGTGATGATGGAGCTGCTATTTCTATGTAAAAACCTTAGGGTGTTCGGATAATGTGTGTTGGTGCTCCTGCCGACGGCGCCATCTATTGTTCTTTAGGGTTTGGGGATATGGTTATGCGGTGGCAACAATTTCGATTGTGCGAATCTGGTTGCCTTTCGTTTCCGACATGTAGCCGCAACCGAACCTGACTGTGCTTCAAGTTTTTTACGATTTTGTCTAAGCTTTGGGTTCTCACGCGCAACGCGCGTGGAGAAAAACGCTAGTTGTAAATTTAAATTAGATATTTTCGATTCACGTCATTTGAAGTTGGGTTGATGATGAGCATGGTACTCGGGATGTTAGTATCAAATGAAAGCGGTTTGTAACACGCTTCCAAAATGCATCCTTTTTTATTCATTGTTATATGGATCTTCAGATATTAAAATTGTTAAATTTGACTAATTAATAAAAAATATAAGTATAAGTGTCCTTCAAACATCAATCCAACATTATGCTAAAGTTTCTTCCTCTTCGGACGTTCAATAAATATCATAGGGTTGTTCAATAGCAGTTAAGGGATTAAGAGTCTCAAAGGAATTAATGGTGCCAATTCGAGGTCTCTAGCCTTAAAGGGATTACAAAAGATAAATTGAGATCAAAGAATTATCACAAATGTTGAAACTAATTAACTTGATATAATCAATGGAAATGTGTTTACATGATTATTATGTTTGTTGATGATTTGATGGGACAATATATAGGTTAATGTGATGACACTCCTCTATTGGTTAAATATTATGGAATCAATGTATATGTAGTACAAGTTGGAAATGATGAAGTGCATCGTCTAATGGGAACGAAGAACGTAAGCCCAGACCAAGGTTCAAGCATAAAAGCGATGTATAGCCGCATTGCGTACTATGGATTTCCAGGGCAGGTGTGACACAAACCGATTGATGAGTCCCGTAACACTTATAATTTCTTTTACATATGTAGTGTTGAGGTGGACTGAAAAAATTAAAGTAGACACCATACCCAAACTAGGGCCTCAAGTTTACCTGAGGATGGGGGTTAAGAAAGCCATATAAAAAGTATAGCTTATCATTTATAACTTCAAACTGCCCCACAATCCAAAAGATGTCTCATTGAAGAAGTCAAATACTAGAATGTTCAAGACTTGTTCCACAAGGCAACTCTACACCAATCACTTCCAGAGTTAAAGTTCTTGGGTTTATGTTTGTCTCCAATCTGAGTATGAATCAACAAAAACCCACCCAACACCAATTCCAGAGTCGATACATAATACATACTACAAACTTGGAACTAAAGACAGATATGTTTCTCACAGAAAGTTGATTGATTTTCAATCCCACTACAACCTCTCATAAAGAAAGATGATTCTTCTCAAAACCTTAATTAATTTTCCTTTCACCACTAACCGCCATAAACGCAAACCTAGTTTTTTTTAAACGACAAATGTGCGACCCTGTTTTGAATGATATGTGTTATCTTAATCGGGTCCACCTATCCATTTTCCAGCAGGGTTGTACCCCTGGAAAACCCTCTAGCTCAACTCTAAGAAATTTGCTCAGAGCGAGACTTGAACCTATATGTCATGAGCACCTCAACTTAACCCAGTTGGATTATCGATCATTGGTAAGTAAATCTAGTTGGTGAAACCGACCCATTTCGGCCTAAACCAAATTGATATCTTTCAAATACAGTTTGTTTTGACCCGAACCCAGTTTGATTCAAACTCAATCCGACCTGCATGTTTTGCGAGGCTTAGCCACTAGTTACAAACTTACATCAGAAGTACCAAGCTCATATCATAAGGCATAGTCTTTAGTCCTGTTATATTTTGATATAATAATATGAGATCAAGATTCAACCACAAACAAGTTCATAACTGACAGATGATCAAGAGAAAAGTGATGAATTAATGAAATGCTAAAAGATTTATTCCATTGACAATCAAAACCTATAAAAGAAAGAACAAATATGAACATGTTTCAACTACTATCAGAAGCAAAATCAGCATAAAACCAATCAAACACCAAGTTCTCATCTGAAAGTTTGAATCCTTCAAATCAATTACCATTTTGAAGAAATCAAACAGCAAGTATATCACTTATTGATGATCATAGTCCTCCATTGTTGTCATCTGATAGATCCCCAATGCTATCTCTGCACAAATTGAACCAAACAATAATATGATCATTAGCAGGTGAGATTAACTTTACATTAACGCAATCAATTGATGATTAATCATCGAATTATTAGTTAATCACCTTTCCGGTGTCAGCTTCATCGGGAACTTTGTAGAGATCAGCGGTGATTTCCGATAACCACAGCCCCGGAAACAGAGTCTGAAGATCAAAGAGATGATTACAACACTCACATTAGCAATTCAATCATAAGATTAAACACACAGATCGAATCAGATTGATGAATTATTGAAATCACTTACATCCAATTGCTTCTGAACAACCCTAGGTCGTTTCTTCGGCTTACGTGGCAGTCGCCGGCCGGTGATCGCCGTGAAATCGTCCTCCACCTCACGCCGTGAAAGCGAAACGGAGAATTTCGGTCGTTCTCTCTTCTCACCACTAACGGCTGCACTAACGCCGCCGTTCGTCGGCCGGAGTTTCGGATATTTGCTATCGTTTCTCGCCGGAGAAGAATTAGGTTTCGAAACCTCACCGTTTCCGTACGTCGGAGAACGAGGAGCCTTACACGCAGCTCTTCTGGTTCTCAGATTCCACGGCCGTTCCGCCAGAGAATCAGACGTCGTCGCCGCCGCAGGCGGCGGCGGTGGCGGTGGCGACGGATCCACCAGACGCTCTCGGAGAATAGCGTCCTTCATCTTCCCAACCTCTGTTTGAAAATCGAACATCAGTTTAGCCCTAGTCGCCTCGATCTCACCGTCTCCGGCGACGTCTCCGCCACCGTTTCCGGCGACTCCGATTCTCGCCTTCAGTTTCTCCGACGAGGTAACCTTGTAACCATCATCACTCGATCTAAACCGTCTCTGAACAATCACCGAACCACCACCACCACCACCGCCACCGTTACCACCGCTACCACCGCCACCGCCGGAGCCGCTCTCGGACGAATGATTCCGACGAGGAACCGACGGATCTCCGGTTGAATCTACCTTCATGCAGCGTAGAAGCTTCTGGCCCCCCCACTTCAAGTGGGGCAAATCGAAATTGTGCAATGGCTTCAATCGGTCCATATCGTCGTCCGATGTTCGCCGTTCGCCACCGCCTCTTCTGTCGCCGGAAAACACCATGAAAGGGTGTTTGGATCGCCGGAGTTTTGCTCCGATTAGGGGTTTGTAATTATTGCGACGGAGGGTGTTGTTGTTGTTTGTTGTTGTGTGTGTTTTGCGTTTGATGTGAAATCGCCGCGAAAGATTCATATATATATATGACGAGTCAAGAGAAAGAGAGATAGGAGGGGGTGAGATTTAACGTTCGAGAAGAAGGTCTGATGGCTAACGTGCGCTAACGTGCGCCTTTTTCGCTAACGTGAGCTTGTTTTTATGGAACCATAGTATATCAAAGTATAAATGTAAACATGAGATAACACACTTGATAGAGGTTATACCTCTTAGAGATGAGGTGCTGGGTTCAAACCTATACAATGAGATAATATGAAATAATTTAAATGTAATAGTAGGATATGTTTGTCGTTCAAAAAAAAATCAAATTATAAATAAACTAGTTTTATAATTATGATCTGATACTTTTGTTAAAATTTCAAAAAAAAAAACCAAACTTAACTCTAAATTATGATAGTCTCATGGGGCATCATGTTGTTATGGTATATCTATTCTATCGTAAAAGTTCAAATTTTAAATCTCATAATATGTAGATATATGCGTAAAAGTATTAATTAATTATAATGATACGAAACCGTTGTAATGTAATTGTATTCGAGTGTGTATAATCAATGACTTTTTTCGTGAATTTGAGGTTTTGAGTCTTATTGCGAATATTATCTTAAATTTAAGAGTAAGATTAGATACACGTGTGTTTGTTGTTTTAAAACTAATAAATTATAATAAATAACTTTGTTTTTCTTATTTCAAGAACACAATTTATTTTGTTGATAAACATTATATTCTTAAATAATAAATTATAATAATTAACTTTTTTATTTATCTTTACTTATTAAAAAGATTTACTTGCATAATTATAAACAATAACTCCCATAGTTGTGCTCAAAGGTTATGAAACGTAATAATCCTGCATATGATTATAAAAAAATATTAATTGACAAATATTTTATATTAGTGTGGTTAAAAATAGATACAATACTATTTAGAAAACTTGTATCAATGTTACCTAGTCATGCGTTAGTTTGTTCAAGTAAAATCTGAATTAAAAAAAAAACAATTGATAGTGTTAATAAAAGTCAAAATAACATTCTAATATTATTATATAAAACAATTAAACAATGTTACTCAGAATCAAATCCATATAATGTTCATCCTTTACCTTCGTCACTTCACAAACCCTTTTCCTTTTATGTGAAAGTTTCTAAACTAAAAAATTTAAAAAAATATTAGGTAACTTAAAGGCAACAAATCAAAAGAAAAACTACATTAACATTTAAAGTAACATCAAACAAAATTTAAAGATCTAAAAAGAAGAATGTGAATATGAACTAATATTTTTCATCATTGATCCTCCATCGATGTGTGATTTCTACGAGTAGTACCAAACGCTCTCACTTGAGTTAATGTTGCACGTTTCCTTTCTTGAGACAATGGAGAACGTTGAGTTTTAGGGTAAGATTGAAAAAAAAACATCATAGGAGTTTGGGGTGAGTGTGATGTGATGGAGGAAAAACGAGGTACGAGAAAAAAAGAACCCTCAAAGATTAAATTAAGATTTCCTGGGTTGAAGTTGACTTTTAGTAATAGCTAGTATTAAGCCCCCCGTATTGCAGCGGGAGGCGTAAACCGTACCAAGTAACATCAATGGCACACACCATGTCTAGTGATTATTAAAAATAGAAAATAAAAAAACAAACAAAAAGCAAACGTAAAAACGTTGAACCACGCAGGCCACACGTAAAGCATATAAAATAATAAGTAAATCGATATAGAACCAGCGCGTTGCGACGGAGCCGTTAAACGGGAAAAAATAAGCGTAAAATGTTGAACCACACACGCAAGTTACGACGTGTTAACTCGTAGAATTTAGGCCGGAAAGTAAACTGAATAATTTGTAAAATATAAAAAGTATTGGGCACTAAAGTTAAAATAATATTATGACTAAATTGTAAAAGATATAAAATATTGGGTTAAAACAAAAATGTTTAGGATTAATAAAATAAAAAAACCAAAAGGTGAGTACAACCAATATAACATATGGTATAACCTTTTATGTATATTGAAGTTGATAATTAGTATACATATAATTTAGATTGGTTGGATTATACAAACACTCATTTATGTTATTGAGACACCCTATTGTCGCTATCTCTCTCCATGTATCTATATGTATGTATAGAAAAATATAGAGATAATAAAATAAATTGGATGTATCAATAACATATCCTTTTAGATTTTTGGTTTGACACCCTCTTAGCTTCAACCATAACTGATGTGGACCTAGGACCTTATGGATGTTACTTTTAGGACTCAATACCTCATGAAAAATCAATGGTTTTAACTTCGGAAGTATGGTTGCAAGATTGAAACATAAAAAAGTGACAAAATGACATCATGGTGGAGAGTAAAGGGTGGAACTCAGTAAGATTAATAGAATTTAATCACTAGATGTGAAGCCTACGTCTTAAATGGATTTGAAGATATATAAAATGTAACTTTATTATTCTTATTGGAGTTAAAAAAATTTCAAAATCTTAAACAGAACAAAAAGTCACAAAAAGGTTTAATCATATGAGCTATTTTCATAATTTCACTCAGGGACTGAAAATGTACAGTGTGTCTATATTTGGAATTAGAAAGTTAACTAACTCGATCCAAGACTTTAATCTAAAGGTAGGGACTTAACATGTAATTTAGTCCACGTTAAAAGTTAAACATGAAGTTTGCCGTCTAAAATATCGCTTTGAGTAAATTTGTAACCAATATTTAAAAGAGTTCTAATTTGTTATTAATATTTTAATATCTATTTTTAAACCGATATGTTGGTTTTAAAATGTGTTTTAAATTTTTACCAAATATATTCAAGATATTTCCTTTTCATTCTTTCTATTTATATTTTTTAGTATGAATGTTCTTTTTTTATGTTTGATATCTTAAACTCTGTAATACAATGCTTCTAGTTATTGCTTTTCTACATATATATTCATCTAACAACATTTTTTTACAATTGATTCTTATTTAAATAATAATAACAAAAGTCTTTTATTATTACTGATTATATTTTAAGATGTGGAGATTCGTCTATAATTAAGCTTATCACCGATTCAAAATTTAAAACCATTATTTGGTTGCGAATAGTGATCATGCAAAACTGAAAATCAAGTTTAACGCATTGATATATTTTGAATGAAACTTTATCTTCTAATATTTTTGACATATTAATTATTTGTTAGTAAATTTTAAAAAATAATAGTCGCTTAATTAAAGTATGCAAGTTTCTTGCATTTTTGATGCATTTTTGTATAATTGAAAGATCATTAAACTATTTCATTGGCATTAAAAATTATAATTAAAGTATTTTACCAAGATAAGAAAAAGAGTAAATTACAAATTGTGTCCTTTATTAATACACGAAATTACATGATATGTCCTTTAGTTTTAATAATTACATACAGTGTCCTTTTATTTAAATATGTGCACAATTATTGTCCTTTACACTAACTTTCAGTTAAATATACAGTTAACTTAGTTATTTATCCCTCACATGATATGCATTTTTGTCAATTTCTTTCCACATCTAATATATGAAACAAATAAAAAAAATTAATTATTTTATATGAAAAATAAAATTAAAAGATAAGGGACCATTGGGTAAGTCAGTGAACCCGCGTTCCTCTTACGTTTAATACCATTAAATCCATCATCCCCCTTGATAGCCCAATACCGGTCATCTTTACCACCTAATACACCTCACGCCATTAAAATCCTTTGAACTCGAACAAACAACGATGGTAAGATTAAAATCCCTAATTCACGTTTTGTATTATGTTGCTCTTTGAATTTCTGGCTTATGTTATTGTGTGATAAACGAGCAACTTATAGTTTATTTTCTTGCTTTTGCAATTATATAAGCAATTCAAATAATCAGAGCTTATCTTCAAGTTTGTGTTTCTTATTAATTTTTCATTATTTGTTGGTGTGAGTAGTTTATAAAGTATTTACATGTATTTTTTTTTGTGTTCATCGTTGATTTCCCGACCTTGTAAATGATTTGTGACTTAAACTTCTTACTTTAGTAAATGTTATTGAAGGTTGTTGTCATTAAAAGTTTTGACGATTGATCGAATGAACACACACCAAGAGTGATTGGTTTCACCGACTTACCTAACGGTCCGGTATCTTTTAATTTTCTTTTTTCATTTAAAACTTTCATTTGTTATAAATTTTTCAATATATTAGATGTGAAAAAAATGATAAAATACCTCATGTGAGAGGACACATAACTGAGTTAACTGTACATTTAGATGATAGTTAGTGTAAAGGACAAAATCTGTGTAATTTTTTAATAAAAGGACATCATATGTAATTATTAAAACTAAAAGACATACCATGCAATTCTATATATTAATAAAGGACACAATTTGTAATTATTCTTATACTTGACAAATTGGCACACGATTTAGAATGCCAACACCATTAAAAATCATTTGACACCTCTTTTCGGTCACACAACGAATGTCAGAACTCAAAACCCTTTTGACACAAAAAATGTGGTGGGAATAATACAAGTCGCAAATGGCTAACCGCAACCATTTTCAATCACAATTGCCCAGTTTTCTAATAGTGAAATGAATGAACGGTTTTTATGCCAACAAACTTAACCCGATATTACTTAATTATTTTTTGATGTTTTAAATAACTTTATAAGCTCTCAACAAAACAGACACTTTGAGCAGTTCAGACCACGGGTCAAAACAGGTTCGGTCAGTTTTAAAATGACAAAGAAACCAAATACTAGAGCCATATGTGAGAAAATCGCGCACAACCACCGACAACGGTTGATTAGATAAGAAACTGACTTGTGTTTGACCCGTATGTCCTTTGGGCTTCATAAACACCACCCATGGTGAGGCTATCATTGAAGGGGCAACCAACTGGCTGAGACTGATCTTATAAACTGCAACAGGATTCTAAGAATGAAACACATCAAGGAAATAGTTATGTTAAGAGTATGTAAGTAATGCCATGAAATCTGTTTTTGAGAACTGGTATTTAACTGTTTGCATTAAAGGATCAATGGAATATACTTACAAGGTTACATCTACACACACACACACACACAGAAACATACATTACTTGATCGGAATTGGCGTTGTGAGTCGGACAGCTGGAAACAGAATGATTAGAGTGTTTGGAGCAGGGAAATAGGAATGTTAGGGAGTGTTTGCAACAGGGGAATGGGAATGAGAGTAACAGATGACTCAAGGATGCTAGAGTGGTTATCGCGATAACTTTATAGAAAATAGGCAATATTATATGCCATTTTTGACAAATAGATGAACATTAGCAATGTGAGACATGGACAACTTTGCATGACACCTTAAGCAAATTTCATATCACTGTCTACATGTGAGATATGGTGACATAAAGAATGCCCAACCTCAAATATTATGAACGTGTTGTGGATGAGAGAAAATTCAAAGATGGGTGACTAAAATTAAACTGTGAGCTTCTAGAGCAAAGCACCCAATACTGGTTGGTGTGGAGGATCAGATGTTACATATTATTATCCAACCAAAATTTACATTTTGAATCTAATAGGTCAAGATTAGGTTCTATAGGTTTAGGTTTGGTATATGTTGGCTAAAGACAGAGTATTATCATCAATTGTCTTATTTTAAGAATAGCAATAAAGAGAAGAATGAAAACAAAAACAAAAACAAAAACAAAAACAAGAACAAAAGCAAGCATGAATAACGGATATACGCTGGCACAAAAAGAATACTATTACGAATCGTGTAAAAAGATCTAGCATACCATGTAAAATATGATCACTTGTCAAAATATCTTAACATGAATCTGTCTGAATACCTTCTATACAAAGATCAAATGCTGTACCATCCCCAGAAGATTAAAAGGTGAGAATTCATACACAACACAGGTTATGATGAGATGAATTTTAGGCTATAAAAGTACCAAAAGATACTTACACTTCTCTCCAGTCATATTGAAGTAGACAACTTTATTTCATCATTGGCTGAGACTGATCCTATAAACTGCAACAGGATTCTAAGAATGAATCACATCAAGGAAATATTTATGTTAAGAGTATGCAATTAATACCATAAAATATGTTTTACGGTACTGGTGTTTACCTGTTTGCATAGAAAGATAAATGGAATATACTTACAAGGTTATATTTACACACACACAAACACACACAGAGAAGCATATATCACTTGATTGGAACTGGAATTTTAGGTCAGATAGCTGGAAACCGAATGATTGGGGAATGTTGGTTTAAGGTGTTTGGAACAGGGGAATGGGAGCGAGAGTAATAGATGACTCAAGGATGCTAGTGTTGTATGGTTATCTCCTTTTTTCTGGTTATCACAATAACTTCATAGAAGCTACGCAGTATTTTATGCCATTTATTGACAAATAGATGGATACATTAGGCAAATCCCACATCACTTTCCATAAGTTTGATACTGGGACATGAAGACCACCCAACCTCATATATCATGAATGTGTTGGGGGCATTGTCTGTGAGTGAGAGAAATTCAATGATGTTTAACTAAAAACAAAAATGTGAACTCCTAGAGAAAGCGGAGAATATTGGTTGGTATAAAGGGTCCGATTTTACACTTTATCCAACCTAAATTCATCTTCTTGAATGATAAATCTAGTAACTAAAAGATTAGGTTATAAATTAGGTTATATAAGATCAGGTTTGGTATATACTGACAAAATACAGAGTATCTAATTATCTATGCAGTTCCATAGAAAAGTATCATCATCAATCATCTTATTATAGAACATTAGCAATAATGAAACGGAAACAAAAAACAAAAACAAGCATGAATAATGGATATACGCTGACACAAAAAGAACACTATTACGAATTGTATAAAAATTATCTAACATACCATGTAATGAAACGGAAACAAAAAACAAAAACAAGCATGAATAATGGATATACGCTGACACAAAAAGAACACTATTACGAATTGTATAAAAATTATCTAACATACCATGTAAAAATAAGATTACTTGTCAAATATCTTAACATGAATCTGTCTAAATACCTTCTATACAAAGATCAAATGCTGTACCATACCCAAAAGGTTAAAAGCAAAGAATTCATACACAAGTATGATGTGAAATGAATTTTCAGCTATCATAGTACCAAAAGATACTTACATTTGGTGCTCTCCAGTCATATTGAAGTAGACAACTTTATTTCAGCACGGGTCAACTATAAACAAAATTCTTCAAAGTTCCACAAAAATAAAGCCGCTACCTTGCTACCTCTGCATTGAAAAGAAAGTAAATAAGAGAAGACGAAAACATAAATATTTAAACCAATAAACTGTTATTTACAAGCTCATATACAGCACCCATTAATGCACTTACGAATCAAAGTATCATACCTTCCTGGTCTCAGAAACTCTATACAGATCAGCATGTATCTCAGTCAACCACAAACCAGGAAATAGAGTCTGCAATCATATCAATAGATATTCAAGTTATCCAGAATCGGCAACAATCAAATGCAATAATACATCAACAAACCTCAGATCGTTATCTGCTTATTTATACTGGCTAGAAGCTACAATAGATTGTGACTTTTTTCTTAATGCTCAGTTCAATCAGATAATTGCAGAGAGTATTGTGCTTTATCCCCAAATTCTATAACTAAACATTCTAATTTCATATCAGACTAGTAGAATTTATAAAGCTACTGTTAAATTGGGGCTAATTTTCAGCTTCAAATCATCTGATCTAACAGTGCATCAGTTCACAACTAGGTTTAATTGTGAAATCAAATCCTGCATCAGTCCACCACTAAACGATGTGGCGCTAGAATTCAGCGCATCATATATCAGTATAAATCGCCCAGATATCAAAATCATTGATGTTCTTGTCTCAAATGTCAGCTGCAGATCAGCTCAGTTCAATATCACTGCTCAATACTCAACATAAACAGATTGGCATAGAATGCGCATCTAATCAGTATAACAAGATCCAAAATCCAGACATGAGATTACTATAAATTCCATAAAATTCATAGTTCTAGATCACTTACATCCAGTTGATTCTGCACGATCTTAGGCCTCTTCTTAGGTTTTCGTGGCAGTCGTCGTTCCCCCATATCTTCAAAGTCCTTCTCCATCTCCCGTCGTGAAAGCGGAACCGAAAACTTCGCCCTAGCCTTCTCTCGTCTCTCAATCCCCTCAACCACCACCACAACCACCACCACCGCTACCGCCACCGCCGCTGCAAGTATTATCCACACCGGAAGACGACGGATGCTTCGATTGCTCCTCCTCATCAAGCTCCTTCTTAAACTCAAGTATCGTTTTCTCCCAATTCGCTTCCATATCTCCATGTTTGGCCTTCAATTCAAGCACTAGAGCATCAACCAACGCCGGAGACGGCGGCCAGAGGTTCAATTGTCCGCCGTCGCCGGCGAGTTGAAGTGAATTCGGATTGGTGGTGGTGCATTTCGATATGTTGGATTGAGTGGTGAGTTTTGAAGAAGAAGAAGAAATCATTGAAGTGGTGGTTTGGGATTTTGATTTGGATTTAGATTTGGATTTGTTGAGCATTGTTATGAAGTGAATCGAATTGGGTTTCAATTCGATCGATTTATTCTGTGATCGATACAAATACGAAGTTTGTTTCACGCTTTTCCAGCTAGGTTTTCCGGCGAAACGTGTGAATGTGAGCCCAACCAAGACTATAAAGCCCATGACTCACCAAAATAATCATATTTTATAATCCTTCTAGTTAACAAATCTTAATATAATTTTACTAGTTTTAGTAAACCCGTGTATTACACGGGTTGAATAAATAAAATATTAAATAGAATAAATTTGTTTAATTATTAAGCGATATGCTAAGACATGATATGATCGGAATTACGTAAAAGTAATAACTATAAGTAATAAAACGATTATATGACTTTTTTTTCAATGATAAAGTAAATATTTTGTTTCAAAATAACAGTTAAAAATTTTCTTACTATAACTTTTTTTTAACTATTATTTTTGTAAAAAATTACTTTGAAAAAACCAATTTTAAAATATTACGCAAAATTTTTTTGATTTTTTAGAAAATGTTTTTCTTATAAAAAACTATTGCTATAAAAATAACATTAATAAAAAATATATTTCTTAATGTATTAAAAAAACTAATTATAATGTAAAAATAAATAAATAATATTATTAGTAATTAATGTAGTTATTTAATAGGAGAGAGAAGCGGTAAAAATTTGATGAGATTGAATATGATGCTGACACGTGGCACTCACATTTACCCTTTTATTAGAGTAAGAAGATGTAACACTTATCTCTGTTAATGGACTGTATGTCATTTGGTTATTATTACCATTATTAAGATGATTACTTCATAGATATGAAACTTTAGGGTAAAATATAGAAAATGAATTGAAATTCCTCACTAATTATCATTGGAAATATGGGTGGGGTTGATGTGATAAATGATATTCTTATACCAATTAAAGGTTATGGGTTTGAGTATTGAGTGTGTCAATTTATCCCGGATTATTTAGGTTTTGTTTATTGGTGTGATTTAAAACTATAGTTAGATGTGTATGTGATTGTTGTTCTAAAATATTATTGTCTATTTGTAATTGCATATATCTTCATCTCTATCTCAAAAACTACATATTTTTCTAAAACACAAGTTAATGCACAAATACAAGGCTCCGTAAGCATGATTTGAGAAAATATACAATTTTATATTTTTAGAGAGGAAGACTACCTCTAAATTATAAGCTTGACAGATTTATGGTAAGAGTTAATTTATTAATTCATCCATTATAATTCATAGTAACAAATAGAATATAAAACTATCGGGAACATATACCGTAGTCGAGTGAGGATCTCGTGTAGCTCGGCCTTTGAGTACGTATCAAATTCAAGATAAACAGTTGTAAAAAGATTTACTGAAATCAATAATTCTAACCTAGTCTTGTAATGTTAGATAAATCACCTTATTTAAATAACGTACTCACCACTTAAAATTCTAGCACGTATAGTAAGATTTGTAGATATAAATGAGACATCAAAATAACGTCTCAATTTGACAGCAGTAATAGCTATGTTGTTTAAAGTACATTGTATGTTGTTTTTTCAAAAGATTTTTTTATTATATTATTATCATTAGTCGGATTTTGATATAAATAAAATCAGATATATAGTTAGCTGACTTATAAAATAGTATTAATATATACTCTAATACAAAAAAGTTAAATAATAGTGTTTTTTAAATGAATGAAACTTGAATTAGGTTAATCAATATTTGTTATTTTTGTTTAACAAAAACAAATCTAAGTCTTGCGCATATTTATATAAATCTAGTTATCAACTTGTAAATGCATAATGTGTCGTGCATTTGTGCTTTATTATTGTACGTTATGAAATGGTTACTTTTGCTCAATCAACTTCCTTTGGTTTTTCTCTATAGTTGAACTACTCAGAGCAATCAGCTTCCACACCACTGCAGTTGAGCTTCTGTGAATCCTTACCACCACAACTGAGGTACCAACTACAATCATCTTCTATCTTCATTATCAATCAGGTTAGGGTTTCTTCTGAACTAATTTCTTTTCTTTGATTTTGTGAAGATAAGGGTTTGGGGGTGAGGTGTAGTGGGAAATTAGGTTTCATTTGATAGTGTCTTTGCTTTGTAATCCTACTGATACGATAACCTAATTTGCAATTTTCATGTTTTTAGATCAATTGTGTGTTTCATTTGAAGGTCAAACATACACCTTTGACTAAAAATAAACGTTAAATTGAACCCTTTCAAAAAATTAGAGTTTTGTTTTATGTATTTTTAACATTCTCAGTACAACAACGAGTTTTATCAAGAATAATAACAGTTATATTTCAAAACTTCTACGTTTATTTGCACAGATGGTAAACAATAAACCAATAATATAAATGGAAATTTGTGACTTAAGTTTTTTCAAATATTGTTTAGTAAACCAAAGTTGAGGTCACATGGTTGCTGCCAATCTCAGCTTTTGTTTCTACAAATATGACTATGTGATTACATTAGATTATCTACATCAACAATCACCACGACTTTTTTTTCTATAAATTAAGCCATATGATCATTGAAATTTAAATTTAAAAGCTATTTAATATTTATAAGCTATATACTTAATTTGGTCGGTATAACAACAATGATTTATAAAAAAAATACTATAGAAAAAATCTATCTCGAAAGCAACTCTATAAAGTTGTACCAAACCATTCCGCATATGGTTAATTCATGATTTTTTTTCAGTAACACAACTTTACCGTGAAGATAAGTATTTCTATTTCATGTGGCATTAGTTATGTGTAGTATGTTATATGATCATCTTACCTTATTGGACAAAAGAAAAACAAACTGTTTGTTTAGGTATGTATCAAACATCAAACATGCTTTTTGCTTTCACATTGATTTGCATATGTGAAATTGTAGATGGCCCAAAAAACATCCACCTATCTCTTGATAAGTGATTTTTTATATTTGATCTTGGATACAATTGAACCCTACATAAGATGTTTTTAAAAACTAATTTTGATTATCAATAATATTATTAGTTTTAGAACCCAAATCCAAAGCACCCTTTTACTACGAGAAAAAAAAAAAGAGGAACAACTTTTATCTTCCGATAAACCTTTTAGCCTTTGAATACTTTATCAAAAGTCATGTAAATAGATAATAAAAAAAATTATGTTGCTCATGGTTAACGGAACTTTTAGATATTAGCTATCTGCTATATAAACTCTGTGTTATACTTGGTACTGGAGCAATGCCCAAAAGCCTTGTAGAAAATGAACTGGTGTTTAGCAAAAAAATATATACTTTAATTCAAACTTTGAACGGATTTAAAATGTTAATACATTAAATAGTTCGACATTATGAATGTTCAGTGGCAAATGTTGTATTAACCTGTATGCATGATGAATTCAAAAAATATATATGGGTTGCACAGTTTTAGTCAAAAGAAATGAGTGAGTCATATCAACCACAAACAACTATTTTCAATTTGATTGAGGATTGGAGAGGAGAGGTGGAAGAAAAGGCTCGATATTTGGATAATAATTGAAAAGTTTTAAATAAAAAAATTTTGGAAGTTTAGCCTTTAGGCATTACAAGTTCACTTTAAGCAACTCTTGACCCATTTTACCCATTTGATATGTATCATTTTAAGCTCTTTTTTTTCATGTACCTGTTACATATACATCATTACGCGAATTGACATATCTTTTCAGGCACTTTTCAACTATATAGTAGTGGAACTTGCAAAAAGTGTTGGTGACGAAAGTGACAAGCTTCTGCCTTCGGTCTATTTCTTTTGGTAAGTTGGAACATTCGTATTCCTATGATTGATTACATTGTTTCAATAGTTTGTTGTTCCCTTTTTGATACTAACAGCTTTATGGGGTCAATAGGGAGAGAATCAAAGTGCTTCATAGCATAACTTATTCACTCAGAGTAAAACTTGAACACTTGTGCTTCATAGCATAACTTATTCACTCAGAGTAGAAAACTTGGGAACATTTATGTTTCCGGTTTAAGTATATTTGCATATAATGGCATTTAATTATGTTTCTTCAATTGTTTGATTTTTAGAAGTACATAAACTATATTCATATTGAATTCGTTAGATGATTGAATTAACTTGGTAACCATTCATGATGATCAAACCCATTCTTGCCACCAAATCTTTGTTTCAGTTAAACTGATATGTATTTAAACTTCTACACCAATCGAAGAGTAAGACTTTGTTTATATTGCATCCGTTTTGTAACATAACAACATCACATCGTATGTGCTCTTAATTACTGCATACATGTTAGAAATAAATAATAATAACCCTTTTATGGAGATAAACAAATAAAATAACCCGCCGCAACGCGTGGGGCAACCAACTAGTTTTTGTTTATCTCTCAAAGTTTTTAGAAAAAAGTTACATATATGGTCCCTATGGTTTGATAAGATTGCAAGTTTGATCCTCGGACTTTGAAATTATATATTTAGTCTTAACTTTTGTGCAGTCATTACAAATTTGATCTTTAAAATTTTAAAAGTATAAAGTTAGTCCAAACTTTTATGTAAATGTTATACTTTTGGTCCCTAAAGTTAAATATAAAAGTTAGTTAAAACTTTATGAAATACATACAAACGGAATGAAAATAATACCAGAGACCAAAAGTACAATGAGTACACAAAAGTTTGGACTAATTTTGTAGTTTTTAAAATTTTAAGGACTAAACATGTAATACGATTAAACCACAAATCTACCCATTTATATGCAAATTTTCTCTGGACACTAATCTACTCTTATCATATAATTTCTTTTTTTTTTGAACGGCCACCGAATATTTTAAGCCCGGTCACCGGGTAAACCCAATGGCAAAAGGTCACCTACGCCCGCAAACACAGACAGCACTGGTGACCGGCCCGCTCACCATTTCAGGAGAAACTCACCACCTAAAGGTCCACTATGGTAAAACCCCTGGCTCACTTGAAGCATATTATACCAAGTGAGACTCGAACTCGTGGCCTCCACTTTAAAAAGCCATGTGGTGTATCATCTCAAACCAATTGATCTAAAACTCATTGGCTCGAATAATTTCTGTCAACTATTATTTATTATATTATTAACTAGGTTAGATACCCGTGTGTTACAAGGGTTAAAATAAAAAAATTATATATATATATATATATATATATATATATATATATATATTATATATATAGGGGAACGTTCAAATGAGAACTCATTTTTTTGTGAGAACTCTAGGAACCAATATGAGTCACTCATTTTTTATCACATGCTATTTCCTCCTTTTTTTAAAAACGTTTATAACTTTTTATCACGACATTATTTTTTCAAAAAAATTCCACCATAAAATTTAGTATTTTTTTATCTTTCCAACGCCTACCATATTGATATACTTTTTTTCAAAAAATCGTCCATCCGTTGTTTTTAACATGGGTAAATCTGGTTATACACATGTGTAATACTGGATTTACACATGTGTAAATAGAATTTCGTAAAAAAAACGAGAAGTTTTTTTATTTTTTTATAATTTGCTTAAATTTTTTTATGAAAGAGTGAAACTAGGGAAACATTTCTGTTTTTTATTTTTCTATTTTTATGTTATTTTTTATTTTATAATTTTTTTATTAAGTGTTTGTTAATTACCTTTTGCCATTGAAACTAGTGATTGAGATTGTTCCTAGAGTTCTCACAAAAACTGTGAGTTCTCATTTGAACCCTCCCCTATATATATAATATATATATATATATATTATATTATATATATAATAATATAGATCTATATATAGATAGATAGATAGATAATATATCTATCTCTCTATATATCTTATATATATCTCTATAGATCTATATAATCTTATATATATATATCTACTCTATCCTATATATATATATCTATATCTATCTATATATCTCTCTATCTCTATATATATATATATATATATATATATATATAACATATCAATGAAATTACTATATATATTAGTATAGATAACAAACATATTTAAGTTATAAACAATAGTATAAAAAGAAAAAAAGATTTTAGTATTCATAGATATCCATAAACCTTTTTATACACTTTTTTAAAGTATTATAGTTTTAAAAATGATTAGCTACAAACTAATTTGTATTTTAATAAAATTAAGTCTCATTAAAGTATTTCGAATGAAATCTTGTTTATTTCTAGATGAAAAATTATGATTCATATAGTATTAAATAAACATTTTATAAAAAAATAATTTGAAGTCAAGATTTTTACTAAAAATAGTAAATTTATTGTGGTGAGGACATGCTAACAATCTTAGATGGAGTTTAGAAAAGATGATGTGAACATGCTAGAAAATAATCATATCGCTTATAGTCATTTTATTTTATTACTATTAGCACTTGATTGCATATCACTGGATGTTATAAAAGTCAATGGTTCCTAAATTTTTCCGGAGAAGAAAAGGATGGAAACAATGAATAAAATTGCAATCACCATTGTTGTCGTCGTGTTCTTGAGGTGGGGATGGAAATTACTGAATTGGGTATGGTTGAAGCCAAAGAAACTCGAGAAGTGGCTTAGAGATGAAGGGTATAAAGGTAATTCATACAAGCTTCTAATGGGTGATATGATAGAGTTTGCAACAATGATAAAAGAAGGTAAATCAAAGCCCATGACACTCACCCATGATATCACTTCATATGCTTTCCCCTTTGATCATCATATCATCTCCAAATACGGTATTATTCAATTCTTTTCTTCTATTTATATATAATTTCTGATCAATTTGATTTCTATGGTGTTTTGGTATTTGACTGAATTAGTTGTGATTCCGATAATATTAATTAGATCTCGAATTGATATGATTTTAATAACAAGTACTGTTAGTTGTATACAAAGCCAATTCTAAATCCTATTGACGGATTCAAGATTTATCATCAGTGGAGACTAAAATAGGTTACGTGTGAACGAGCTAGGCGTAAACGAGTTGGGTCAAAAAATACATAAAAATTATGAGTACTAAAGGGTATACCTCTTAAGTCAGGAATAGAAGACACAATACAAATTAACATAGACTAAACTATACTTTTAGAATCATCAACATGCTATAAAAATTCACATGTAACTTATATGTGTAGTAATAAACTACATCATTAACCGACAAAATTTAAATCATCAAAATTTGTAGTCTTTAAATTACAATTGAAGCGGTATTGCAACCGACACGTTATAGTGTAGATCAGGAACCGCACTAAAAAAATAAAATTTGTAGCTCCCTTTTCGGTTTAAAACATTAGCTTTAAAAGTCTTAACGTAATATCAAAATTTGTGGCCCCAATGTTCCAACAAATTTCCTATTGTTTTAAAACTCAAATGCAATAGTACACAAAAAATGTTGATTAAACAACCATTAACAGTATATAATCCGTATAGGTTTCATATATATTCTTAAAAATTGAGTACAAATACTTGGGTACGTATCATATATGTCCCTATTTAATAGAGAACTGCAAGTATTTCATAAGTGTTTGTATTGTTGCATCGAATGTAATACAAGGCTTTCTTTCTTACCATTACCATTCGGTTATCCACTACATACATGTATCATACAATTATTTAGTAATATATGATTTTGTATCAAACATGCACATGGATAATAGTTGTTTAACATGTGTTTCTTCAGTTTTGATTAACATAATCATTTTGAAAATGGATCGATGTCCAAACTATGACATTTGACAGGTGATAAATCGTTTGTATGGTTGGGGACAAAACCAAGGATGTATATCAGGGATCCAGAGTTGATAAAGGAAGTACTATTAAGGTCAGATGAGTTTCAAAAAACCCATCCTGAGCCGTTTAGAGACGGCCTCGTCCGTGGACTTCGTGTTACCGAGGGGCACCCATGGATCAAACACCGTAAAATCATCAATCCCGCCTTTAACCTTCAAAACCTTAATGTTCGTGTAGAGGATAAGTTCATGGTTTTTTTAGAAAGGGGACAGAAAACCAGTAAACTTTATTAGTAAAAAGAAAAAAAAAACAAAAAATAGGATACTAGTCCTTTTGCGGCATATTCTAGTACAAGACTATGACCCAGAGGCTCGGAGAGCACTTGAACTTTGGGCCTAACAATTGGGCTATATAGCCCAAAAGAATATATTGGGCCTGACCTAATGATCCAACCCTAACACTTAGTTTTGTTATTTTGGCCGTTAGTAAACCCATGAACATCATCATTTTAGCTAATAGATAACTAGTACACTAATATACTACATATGGTCACAACATACTATTAACCTATAATTATTTGCTATTGAAAATGAATAGTAATTTCTTATTGTCATCATTAAAGCTAATTCTATTGATCTTAGAAGGTTCTATACATTTATCACTCATTTGACATATGTATAACTTAAGTTGTTTAGTTTTACAAAAAACCTACCAACATACCTATGAAAAGGTTGAAATTAAGTCGGACTCGTGGGCTCATATAGAAGTTTGACCTTAAATACCACCAACATGTGCACTATGTGCATGTAGAATGTGGATGAGAAAAGAATTTCTAAAATTAAATATGTTTTGTGAGAGAATTTTAAGGATGGATGACTTCGTAGGAAGTTTTCAATCAAAGAACCAACAAACAATAGTGAATAGTTTGTGGGCAAAAATGGCAATACTAATTGGTCTGAAAGGCATGATGTTACATAACATATCTATTTTTATTGATCTATCCATATCTAAAACAATCATGTATTGATATGTTCATAGATCGTGTTCTCGGCTATCAGTTCAAGTTACAGTGATAAGATCCACAAATGGGAAGTCCTAACCGCCAAATCTGGCTCAACCGAAGTGGACGTATGGCCATATATCGACAGTCTAGCCGGCGATGTGATTTCACGAACAGCTTTTGGTAGCTCGTATGAAGAAGGGGAAAAGATATTTCGAATCCAAAAGGAACAAATTGATCTTATATTTAAAATGCTTTTCATACTTCTCATTCCCGATAGAAGGTAACAACAAGACATATGAAAGATCTACTAACCTTAATTGTATTGCATGTATTTAACAATAGTTAAAAGGCAAACCTGATTCCTGCATATGTGGGTCTGAGGATGTCAGACCAACATATGTCTGATGTAAGCATCCTTACCCTATATTTAACAGTAGATATTAAGTTGATTTGTTTTGCAATTTAGGTTTATACCTACTCGAGCAAACAAGAAGTTTAACGAGAACGTCAACGAGCTTCGGTCTGTCCTAATGGGCATAATCAATAAGCGAAAGAAAGCAATCGAGACGGGAGAAGGTAAATGTGATGATTTACTTGGAATCTTGCTAGAATCAAACTTGAAAGAGATTGAAGAACATGGGGTTGGAATGAGTATGGAAGATGTGATCGAAGAATGCAAATTATTCTACATAGCTGGATCAGAAACAACCTCAAATGTGATCGTGTGGACGATGGTTTGTTTGAGTATGCACCAGAATGGACAACCCGAGCCCGAGAGGAGATTCGTCAAGTATTCGGTGACAAAGAGCTTGATTTTGAAGGTTTAAAAAGCCTTAAGATTTTAACAATGATACTATATGAGGTTCTTAAGTTATACACGCCCGCGATCATGATAACATGCGAGACTCACAAGGACACAAAGCTCGGTGACATGACAATACCCTCAGGCGTGCAATTATCGTTAGCGATGATGCACGTTCATCATGACCGTGAGATATGGGGAGATGATGTGAACGAGTTTAAGCCTGAAAGATTTTCAGAAGGGATTGCAAATGCAACTAAGGGCAAAGGTTCGAGCCCTTTCTTCCCTTTTTCAAACGGCCCTCGTGTTTGCATTGGACAAAACCTCGCGATGACGGAAGCGAAAACTGCCATGGCGATGATTCTGCGACGCTTCTCGTTTGAGCTTTCACCATCTTACAAACATTCTCCGTTTCCTGTGTTCACTCTACCGCCTCAGTTTGGGGCTCACTTGATTCTACATGATATCTTTTGGATTTTACTATTTCAATATGTATAAATAGTAATTCTACGTAATTTATCGTAATTTTATTATTCAAGTTATATAAGTAGCTTTAATATACTAAATCACTAAATCTACTATTAGAAAACTTATTAATTGTTAATAACTAGACTTGAACCATTAATTCTTTAGACGAAACCTTAGTTTAACACTTTGATACTTTTGAGATATATCACCTTCCGTTATAATTCATGACTCCAAAAAAGTTTTAAAGCTACTTTGTATGTACTTAGCACTTGTCTTTGTCTCATTATAGCCTGTCGTTGGCTATGGATGACCACACGTTATTAAATATAACCTCATTACTTAAATTTTGATGCAAACAATAAACATGAACTTATATTTATTAAATTAGTCATACAAACATATTTAGGGGCTGTTTGACAATTTTTGAATAATTAAATGTTGAATTAATAAGATGTCTGAACCATTAAGTGCTGAACCATTAAGAGATAGTATATCACTTAACTATTCAAAGGCAAATGTCTGACCAATTCAGATAATAAGTCTTAACCATTCAGTATTAGACCTCTTTACCATTCAACAGTAGTATAATGTTTAACCGCCAATGAGTCCTAGATCAAGTGATTTAGGAGGAGTCACCTCATGACTTTTCAAAATGGAGGTTATGGGTTGTAGTCTCAATAAATGCAATATGCTCCACGTAGGCCAAGGGTTTTACCACAGTGGGCCTTTGGGTGTGGGTTTCCCTTGGAATGGTGGGAGAGCCAGGTCACCAGCGCATTTTGTGTTCGCGGGCGTGGGTGGTCTTTCGCCAATGGGTTTACCCGGGTGACCGGGCTTAAAAATTATTTGTTGGCCGTTCAAAAAAAAATATAATGTTTAACCATTCAGAGGCAAATTTGCTCGCGAAACAAACAACCTTTATATTAAATACTGAACTATTCAGACATCTTAACTATTAAAAGGTTGATTCAGAGGCTGCCAAACAACCCCTTAGACCAAACTATGACTTTTTCCAACTATTATGTATAATAAAAACACACCTAAACGAATATGGTATAATATTTTCCAACTAATTATGTATTATAATAATAATAATAATGTATAAAGATCTAATAGCACTTGATTGCATTATGACATGGATGTTACAAGTCAACGGTTCCTAAATTCTTCTTATTAATCATCCTCTTTTCATTTTTTCTTTCTGGAGAAGAAAAAGATGGAAACAATGGGCAAAGTTGCAATCGCCATTGTTGTAGTTATGTTCTTGAGGTGGGGATGGAAATTACTGAATTGGGTATGGTTGAAGCCAAAGAAACTCGAGAAGTGGCTTAGAGATGAAGGGTATAAAGGTAATTCATACAAGCTTCTAATAGGTGACATGATAGAGTTTGCAACGATGGTGAAAGAAGGTAAATCAAAGCCCATGACACTCACTCATGATATCACTTCATATGCTCTCCCCTTTGACCATCATATCATCTCCAAATACGGTATTATTCAACTTTCTATTTCTTCTTTTTATATAATTTCTGATCAATCCATGGTTGATTTCTATGGTGTTTCGCTATATAATTGAATCGATTGTGATTCGAATTATATGTAACTAGATCTCAAATTCATATAAATTTGATAACAAGTGTAGTTAGATCTCAAAACTAGCTTAAGTAAGAACGGGACAAATGTGAATGTGTTGTTAGCCCACTTGGTAAGTTGGTAGAGGCTTTGCCTCTTAGATGGGAGGTCTTAGGTTTAAATCCAGACAATGATGCAATTTGAAGTAATTTAGAAATAGTAGTATGATAGGGTTGCCGTTCTAAAAAAAATAAAAAAATATAAACGGGTCAAGTCTGGTAAAAAAATCCACATATAAATTTATAGGTATCAAATTGTCTAGCCTCATAAGTCACAGACATGAGATACAATACAAATTAACGTAGACTAAACTTTCACATCAATTTGATATTGTTGAACTCATTTGTAATAATAAACTGCATCATTAACTATAAAATTTTAATCATAAAAAGTTGGAGCTACGTTTTCAAGTTTAAGGCGTTGACTTTATAAGTCAACGTAGCATCAAAATTTGTAGGTTCAATGTTTCAACAAATTTTCTACTGTGTTTAAAACAAAAGTGCAATAGTACACAAAAAACGGTGATATATAATTTGTATAAGGATAAGGATAAGGGATCATACATGTTCTTAAAATTTAATATGTATATATTTTTTAAAACAACTATAGGTTATTAACAAACTAATTAACAAACCCAACATTAATTTAATTATTTTTACCTATTCAAAATTTAGGGCCCATTAACATTTTAATTAGTTTAGTTCACTACCATTTATCTAATCTAAACTCATTTTAAAAAATGTTAGGAGAGTCTCACGATTCGCTTAAATAAGTAAATTAGATTATTTTGATACAATACTTTTGTTTATTTGTAAAACAATTATTGTCGTATTATAAATTTTTTTACATACGGGTTATTAACTTTATATTATAGGGGCTCTTAGTTTTTCTACTCGCTCAGGGCCCAAAACTTTTTGAGGATTCTTCGGACCGACCCTGATTATATTTTGATTATCTAGTATGTGCTACGTACACGGTCTTATAATTTATTACTTAGAGTTGCTTACGCATCAAATGCATATTAGATAATAGTTGTTTACAATTTACTTCTTTGATATTGATTAAGAAATAAACATTTTAAAGATGGATCAACGTCCAAACCATGAACCATTTGAACAGGTGAAAAATCATTTGTATGGTTTGGGACAACACCAAGGATGTATATCAGGGATCCGGAGTTGATAAAAGAGGTACTATTAAGGTCGGATGAGTTTCGGAAGCCATATCCTGAGCCGTTTCGTGATAGCCTCATTCGTGGAGTTCTTGTAACGGAGGGTCATGAATGGATTAACCGTCGTAAAATCATCAATCCCGCTTTTAATCTTCAAAATCTCAAGGTTCGTGTAAAGGATAAGTTCATTTTTTTGGGAAGGTGACGAGACAGTAACAAACTTATTTAACAAAAAGAATAAAAAACATAAGACTAACCCTCAAAGGCTCAAAATACACATAACTTTTGGGCCTTACAAACTGGGCTATGTGGCCCGAAAGAATATATTGGGCCTGACCTAATGGTTTACACCCAACTCTAACAACTTAATTTTGTATTGATCTAATTCTATTGATCTACGAAGTTCCTTAGATTTATCAATCATTTGACATGTTAACAACCGAGATGTTTAGTTTTACAAAAATCCTACAAATATACCTATGCTTATGTTATGAACTTATTAATTGTGAAAGAGAAGAGAACTTAAAAGTTAAATGTGTTTACTAGTGGTTTTTTAAAAAGTCTTTACTTTGAAACCAAAACAAAATCTATGAGCTTTTTGTGAACGAAACTAGTAATATTTATTAGTATGAAAGGCATGTTATTACATAACATTTCTCATTATTTTTCAATCTGAATCTAAAACACTTCATGATTTGACATGTGCACAGATCATGTTCTCGGCTATTAGCTCAAGTTGCAGTGACATGATCCACAAATGGGAGCTCCTAACCATCGAAGCTGGTTCCACCGAAGTGGACGTTTGGCCATATATCGACAATTTAGCTGGTGATGTGATTTCACGAACAGCTTTCGGTAGCTCGTATGAAGAAGGGGAGAAGATATTCCGAATCCAAAAGGAACAAATCGATCTTATATTCCAAATGCTTTTCATACTTCACGTTCCCGGAAGAAGGTAACAAGAAAGACACATGAAAGATCTAGCAACCTTAATTGTATTGCATGTATTTAACAATAGTTAAAAGGCAAACCTGATTCCTGCTTATATGGGTGTGAGGATGTCAGGCCAGCATAGGTCTGATGTAAGCATCCTTACCCAATATTTAACAGTAGATATTAAGTTTATTTGTTTTGCAATTCAGGTTTATACCTACTCGAGCAAACAAGAAGTTTAACGAGAACGTCAACAAGCTTCGGTCAGTCCTGATGGGCATAATCAATAAGCGAAAGAAAGCAATCGAGACGGGAGAAGGTAAATGTGATGATTTACTTGGAATTTTGCTAGAATCAAACTCCAAAGAGATTGAAGAACATGGGATTGGAATGAGTATGGAAGATGTGATTGAAGAATGCAAATTATTCTACATAGCTGGATCTGAAACAACCTCAAACGTGATCGTGTGGACGATGGTTTGTTTGAGTATGCACCAAGAATGGCAAACCCGAGCCCGAGAGGAGATTCGCCAAGTATTTGGTGATAAAGAGCTTGATTTTGAAGGTCTAAAGAGCCTCAAGATTTTAACAATGATACTACACGAGGTTCTTAGGCTATACCCACCGGTGATCATGATAACACGCGCGACTCACAAGGACACGAGGCTCGGAAACATGATGATACCCTCGGGTGTGCAGTTATCGCTAGCGATGGCACATGTTCATCATGACCGTGAGATATGGGGAGATGATGTGAACGAGTTTAAACCTGAAAGATTTTCAGAAGGGATTGTGAATGCAACTAAGGGCAAAGGTTCAAGCCCGTTCTTCCCGTTTTCGAATGGGCCTCGTGTTTGCATTGGGCAAAACCTAGCGATGACAGAAGCGAAAACCGCCATGGCGATGATTCTACGACGCTTCTCGTTTGAGCTTTCACCATCTTACAAACATTCTCCGTTTCCAGTGTTCACTCTACCTCCTCAGTTTGGGGCTCACTTGATTCTACATGATATCCTTTAGTTTTTATTATTTCAATATGTATAAATAGTAATTCTATGTAATTTCTTGTATTTTTGTTATTCAAGTTAAACAAGAAAAAGACGTGGCACACAGAAGAAATACGTGGCAGAAAAAAGGTGTGACAGGTGTGCCGCCCGCTTGCTGTTATTGTTCATTCACTTCTATTAACATATAGGATAATATGTAGCTTTAATATATCTAATAAGGTTACAGTGATGATTTTCAAAACATATAGGTTTGATATATGCTTTTGTGAAAGATGTCATATAGATTTTTCTCGGTCATCATTGGGTTTCATGACAAAACTATATATATATATATACACACACACATACATACATATTTGTAAGTGAATATGTCCATCAATGCGTGGGCCACTCACGGATGGGGGGATCTAGTGATACTGGTGTTATGCATGAGCGTGACCAACATATGCACTCATGGGTGTCCTTTCAAAAAGTATACGGATGAGTTGAGTACATTTTTTTCTAATATTATCGATTGTTGGCTAAATAAAATCAGGTGGATGTATATTTACTTCTCGTATTTTTTTAAAGTAGCAAACTAACATAACAATCAATCTACTCTTAAATCTGAACCAGATATGTTAAACGGGTCGTGTTTGTAAATTGGTGGGTCCAACCTGACGCGAACCTGGAAATTTTATGCGAACCCTGAACACGAGCTAAACCAGAAGATATTATCAGACTTGTCAACTTGAACAAGACATGAAAATTTACGGGTTGACATGAACACGACCATTTTGACCCGTTTTTCAAATTTTGTATTTTTTTCACATATTAATACTTTAAAATTTACTATTTTAGAACAAAAGTACTAATGAATATAAAACAATTGAATTTAGATTTTAATAATCTTATTTCAGTTTCGAAATTTAGTTATAATATTTGAAATAAAACACCTAAAAAGTTTTGATGTATGACATAAAACATATATAAATATTAGAATAAATAATAAATGGGTTAAATGGGTCAACCGGCCAACCCGATGGTTGACCTAAATGCGATCCATCTAACTAAACGGATTGGTGGGTTCAACCCTCAACTGACCCGGAACTATTCATACTAAACCCAAGCCCCGTAAATTTTATGTTAGAGTCGGATCGTATTTTCGTGTTATGTTTTCATGTCGTGTCAAAATTTTGCACCCCGGATTGTGCTTTTTTATTATAAAATAATACATATAAGTATCGAGCACGTTATTGCATCGTCAATTTATGGATGCTATTAAGTCAATGGTTCTTAAATTCTTCTTACTTGTCTTAAATTCTTCTTATTTATTGTCTTCTTTTCCCATTCAAAAAAACAACTTTGTATCCTCTACTTTTTTCTAGAGAAGAAAAAAGATGGAAACAATGGGCAAAGTTGCAATCGCCATTGTTGTAGTTATGTTCTTGAGGTGGGGATGGAAATTACTAAATTGGGTATGGTTGAAGCCAAAGAAACTAGAGAAGTGGCTTAGAGATGAAGGGTATAAAGGTAATTCATACAAGCTTCTAATAGGTGACATGATAGAGTTTGCAACAAAGGTGAAAGAAAGTAAATCAAAGGCCATATCACTCACTCATGATATCACTTCATATGCTCTCCCCTTCGATCATCATATCATCTCCAAATACGGTATTATTCAATTTTCTTTTTTCCTTTTTGGAAGAATTACATATACCTCCTATTAACTTAATCAATTACATATATATCTAACTTAAATTTTTAATCACATATATTCATTTGTAAAACTTAGTTAATTACATATATACCCAAATTAAAAGTTTAATTACATATATTCCCTTCTAAAACTTAGATAATTACATATATATATATTCAAACTAAAAGTTTAATTACATATATTCGATTTATTAAACATAAATATTACATATCTACCCTTTTTATTACTTTTATTAAAAATAACTTATATTATTAGTAGTTTACTCTTATTTTTATTAAATTATAAAATTATGTTTTTCCTTCTTTACTTACTTTTCGAGTTTTTATTATTTATAAAAATTTCTATACTAAAGTTTTTATGTACTTTTTTGTTCTTTTACCCTTTTATACTATTTTTTCCGGTATCTGTACGAGACACTTCCAGTCTTATTATGTAACATAAAATTATGTGTTCGGATCATGTTGCATGACGAGACTGGAAGTGTCTCATACAGGAACTAGACAAAATTAACATCAAAAGTTTAAAATAACAAACATAAAACGTTAGTATAGAAATATTAGTAGATAATCAAAACTCGAAAAGCTAGTAAAAAGAAAAAAAACATTATTTTATAGTTTATTAAACATAAGAGTAAAATACTAATTATATAAGTTATTTTTAATAAAAATAATCAAATGGATAAATATGTAATATTAATGTTTAATAAAGCGGATACATGTAATAAAACTTTTAGTTTAGTAATATATGTAAATAACTAAGTTTTAGAAGGGGTATGTGTAATTAAACTTTTAATTTGGATATATATGTAATTAACTAAGTTTTACAAGAGGATATGTGTAATTAAAATTTTAAGTTGGGTATATGTGTAATTGATGAAGTTTGTGGGGGAAATATGTAATTATCCCTTCATTTTTAATATAACTTTTGATCAATCCATGGTTGATTTTACTTATGTTTTAGTATTTGATTGAACCGATTGTGATTCTAGTCATACGTGTTTAGATGTCAAAGCGATATGATTTTGATAACAAGTTTTAGTTGTATACAAAACTAATTTTAAGTAGAGAAGTAGAGAACTGTTAATAATAGCATTACTGATAAAATACTTTCTTTTCTATCTTTACATTCGATTATCTTGTATGCACTATGTTATGATATTTATAGTTTTGTGCTTAAAGTTGATTTTGCAAAAAAAAAAATGACGCCCCTGATTAGTTGTTTAAAATTTGGTTAAGTAGCTTTATCATGGAACAATCACTTTAAAAATGGGTTAATGTAAACAGGTGAAAAATCATTCGTGTGGTTGGGGACAAAACCAAGGATACATATCAAGGATCCAGAGTTGATAAAAGAGGTATTATTAAGGTCAGATGAGTTTCAAAAGCCACACCCCGAGCCATTTCGAGATAGCATCATCCGCGGACTTTTTGTAATAGAGGGTCACAAATGGGCCAAGCATCGTAAAATCATCAATCCCGCTTTTAATCTTCAAAATCTCAAGGTTCGTTTAGAGATACCTTCATATTTTTTAAAGAAAATGAAAGCATCTAACAAACTTAAATATACTTATAACCAGAATGAAAGAATACAAAACTTTAGATTTGTGTCCTTATGGGGACATATTCTGTGAACGACACCACACTACAACAAATAAAGTTAATAACATTGTAATAATATGTTGCATTAGATCTTGAAAATGTTGCTTTAGGTTTCGATAATATTATATTATGCCCCAAACAACCCTTTCACCTGAGGTTGTATCAAGTGAAGTTATACTAAAGTTAAAGCAACTTTTTGCTAATTCAAATTTTTTATAGAAATACAATCTTTTCTTAAAAAAATTAAGAATTTTGTATTAGGCTTCTTATTTTAATATTGGTGGTTAGTGACTTGGTGTACTGCCAAAATGTTGGGGCTAAGAATTGGGTTATATGTTCCGAAAGGATACCTAGCCGGTTTACACCCAACTCAATTACTCAACTATTAGTTTTGTTATTTCCAGTTGTTAATAAACCTATAAAACTCACCATTTTTCCTATTTAGTTTGAAAATTAGTATAGTAATATATAAGGGTGAGCAAACCTTAACCCAAAACCGCAATTAACCGATAACTGAACCGACAACGAACTGAATTAACTCATAACCGAAGTTAACCGACGGTTATGGTAAAGGATTTTTTTGACTAACTGATAAATTGGTTATGGCTATGGTTAAGGTGTCTCATAACCGAACGTTAACCGAATTGAACAAATAAATACCTAGGGCATAAGATATATGCATAAAGTATAAGTAATTTCTCATATTCATTGTCCTTTACTCCTTTATATACATGATAGTATGATAAATTTATAGTAAATATACTGTTAGTGTAGAAATTTATCAAAAATAAAAAGAAACTACTCTATATTTACATATATATTCTTAACTTGGAAATTATAAAATAATTATACTTATGATTTTACATGTTTTACCAATTGTGTTGCTATCATGTGTTATACATTATTGCACTTTTCATTTGACTATATACATTTTTTTAGCTTAGAACAACTAACCGAAATCAATTCATGACCATGGTCAACGGAGCTTATCTTTATCGATTAATCAGTTAGGTTATGGTTATGAAAGATGCCATAACCGCCCATGCAGTTATGGTTATAAAAGAGATCATAACTGACCCCTAACCGACTTTGCACAACCCTAGTATGTTAAATATGATTACAACATACTATTACTATAAAATTATCTTAGAATGTACTATATATTTCACTCATTTGATATGTTTATAACTAAGTTGATTTGTTTTATAAAAAATTTGACATAAACTGATCAAAATTACATAGCCACCAGGTTCGCTAGATCGAAACGTCTGATCTTTTATATTATCAGCGCGTACTCTAAAGTTAAATGTGTTTAGTCAAGGAAGTCCAAGGACGAATGAATTCCTAAGAAGTCCCCATTTATCGAACAAAAACAAATCTATGTGCTATTTATGAGCTGCTAATACTTATTGGAATGAAAGTATTAATGTTACATAACATTTCCCATTAACTTGATCTATCCATATCTAAAACCATCATGTATTGATATGTGCATAGATCATGTTCTCGGCTATCAGCTCAAGTTGTAGTAACATGATCCACAAATGGGAACTCCTAACCCTCGAAGCAAGTTCCACCGAAGTGGACGTTTGGCCATATATCGACAGTCTAGCCGGTGATGTGATTTCACGATCAGCTTTCGGTAGCTCGTATGAAGAAGGGCATAAGATATTCCGAATCCAAAAGGAACAAATAGATCTTATATTCCAAATGCTTTCCATGCTTCACATTCCTGGAAGTAGGTAATAACAATGACTCATGAAAGATCTAGTAACCTTAATTATATTACATGTATTTAACAATAAATAAAGAGCAAACACGATGCAAGAGAATCTTACTGTATACGCGGGTCTTGGGATGTCAGACCAACTTGGGTCTGATTTATGCATCCTTACCCTGTATTTAATAATAGATGTTGCGTTCATTTGTTTTTGCAATTCAGGTTTATACCTACTCGAGCAAACAAGAAGTTTAACGAGAACATTAAGGAGATTCGATCTGTCCTAATGGGCATAATCAACAAACGAAAGAAAGAAATCGAGACGGGAGAAGGTACATGTGATGATTTACTTGGAATCTTGCTAGAATCGAATTCAAAAGAGATTGAAGAACATGGAGTTGGAATGAGTATGGAAGATGTGATCGAAGAATGCAAACTATTCTACATTGCTGGATCCGAAACAACCTCGAATTTGATCGTGTGGACGATGGTTTGTTTGAGTATGCACCAAGAATGGCAAACCCGAGCCCGAGAGGAGATTCGTCAAGTATTCGGTGACAAAGAGCTTGATTTTGAAGGTCTAAAGAGCCTCAAGATTTTAACAATGATACTACACGAGGTTCTTAGGTTATACACACCTGTGGTGAGGATAACACGAGCAACTCACAAGGACACGAAGCTCGGAAACATGACGATACCATCGGGCGTGCAGTTATCGTTAGCGATGATGCATGTTCATCATGACCGTGAAATATGGGGAGATGATGTGAACGAGTTTAAACCTGAAAGATTTTCAGAAGGGATTGCGAATGCAACAAAGGGCAAAGGTTCAAGCCCGTTCTTCCCGTTTTCGAACGGGCCTCGTGTTTGCATCGGGCAAAACCTTGCGATGACAGAAGCCAAAACCGCCATAGCAATGATTCTGCGACGCTTCTCGTTTGAGCTTTCACCTTCGTACAAACATTCTCCGTTTCCTGTGTTCACTCTACCACCTCAGTTTGGTGCTCACTTGATTCTACACAATATCTCTTAGTTTTTACTAAGTATGTATAAATAGTAATTCTACGTAATTTCTCATATTTTGTCATTCGAATTAAAATATGCAACCATATACTGAATGAATAAGGTTATACTGATGATTTTCAAAACATATAGGTTTTGAATATGTTTTTTTGAAAGATGTTATATAGGTTTTTCGATCTCATTCATCCTTGGGGTTTCATGGCAAAAAAATAACGACTCATGTTTACTTGAAACGATTAAAGTAAATTTGTAGCACATGAAATTTTTGTTTAAAAGGTGGGTGATAAGTAGTAATTCAATAAAAACAACATCTATGTGGTATTCTTGTTGGGTTGTTTAAAAGATGGTTGGTAGGTTAAGGTTAAACAATTAATCTTTAATTTTTATATTTTAAAAGTGTTATTTTTTGGAAAAGGAATCGTAAACATGTTATTATTTATAACGGTATAATCCTAACGGTATAATTGAGCTGAGTCAAGCTTGAGCCCGAGCTCATTTTGTTTTGAGCTTTGTTTTAAAATTCTAGTCTTGCCCGTGAATAGTTTTTCATGATTAAGTCTGGCTCAGATTCGACCTGTTTATTATCTATATGTTATTTTATCGATATTAAAATTTATTTTTTTATATTTTTATTTATATTTATAATTTTTATATAACCATGTATAAATATAAAGCTTGTCTTACTAAAAGATTTATAGTCTATTGGTACTGATGCGTGTAACAAATGTGTATCTGTCGTAAAAATCAAACTTATCTCAATCTATTAAACCCAACTATAATTTAACGCTAATCAAATTCCTCAATATTTTAAAGAAATCAATAAACCGATTTACAAGATTATATCCAAGCCAATGAAACCTCAAAAATTTACCGAGCCACGGCTCGGCTAAAGCCTTAAATGCAAGTCAACGTCCCCATCAGTCAACACACGACCGGCTCGCATATCCGGCTGATGAGCCGCCGACTCCCTGACGCCACCGGAAGCCGGTAGCACCTGAAACGGAGAAACAGCACGAGGAACAAAAACCCACGACGGAGATGCGAACCCGGTGGCCGGAAGTATCATCCGGCCACCGTGGGCGAGGAGGCGATGCGGCGGAGCGAAGGCGGAGCCGATCGGAGCCCGAATGTAGGCGCTTCGGCTGGCTTGAATTTGAGCTCGCTTAAGCTGCTGTCGTTCTTTCTTATGAGCGTTTTGGTGACCACCAAGAGCCTGTGAGTTTGAAAACTCACGGTGGCAGTATTGACACTCGTATCTCCGGCCGTCGGCGGAGACAATAGCCGACGGCTTGGAGGCTTGTGGTTCATCGTCAAGTACGTTGAACCCGAAGAGTTTTAATCTTGTTGTTGTTGTCGTTGTCGTCGTGTTTGTTGGTTTTGATTGATAGTGATGATCATGTTCTGTCATATTGTGTGTGTAGAGGGAGATGGTTGATGTGTGGTGGTATTTATAGGGTGGTGGTGATGAGAGAGGTGATTGTTATAGATGTTAATGATATGAGAAAAGTAAGTGTAGATTTGGCAAACATCAAGCCTTGATTGATGCATATGTAATGTGATGCTTTTAAAGTATCTTGATAAGTTGTGTAGGTTTTGACTAATGATATTTAATTATTTATTGTATCATTCTTGTATGTTACAGTTTTGTGTTTGGTGGAAATCAAGAAGCTACTTATTATTCTCAATGATGTCAAGTGGAAGTGTGGAACTTAACATTTTGGATGATAAAATGTCTTTCTTTTTCTTTACAATATCAATACTAGAAACTGATTAAAATGAGCACTAAAACCACGAGCATTATGGGGATGATGCAATTTCAAGTCCTTAAAAGGGTAAGAAAGCTCAACCCACTTAAAATGAGAATTAAACTTGAGTAGACACATCTTTTTTTGCAAGTTATTATAAACACCTACAGCTAGATATGTTACGGTTGGTTGGGTCGTGTAATCAGTTATTTTCTGATAACTCAAACCACTCTAATTTAATCCATTGAATACGAGCATTAAAGTAGGCGTACACCCTACCCTTTTGTACCAGGTGTCATGATGAGTCGTGTTTTTACCTTTTAATAAATTGATAATATTTCATGCATGATTAGTCTAATAGTCTTACAAACAAACAACAAACAATTATTTTGATTCAAAAGACCTCTAATATGTTTGTATCACCGGTATCAATAAAAACCATCTATACATAAAGATACCCTCTTTATGTGTTTAAATAAGTTATTACTCAGTGATAGTCATTGTCTAAATTCCATAGCTTAATATCAAGCATGTATGAATTTTGTAAGCTGAAGGTATGTTAGTGAAACAAAAATGAAAAGTTGATATGTAAGGCATACTAATTGATCTTAATTTTGTTGGAATCAATTGAATCAAAATTGACAATGAACATGAAGATTTGTGGAACTCGCACGACTCTTATGATATTATAAACTCAAAATAAAACTTAAACCAATAAATTACAATACCTTACTCATTTATTTATACTAAACCAACTCAAACAAATAATAAAATATTTGAACATTATCTTAACCAAAATAAAATCCAAATTAACAAACTAAGATTCATCAAAATTAACTTATTAGCTATCCATTTATGAGATTGAAGCATGACATAAAGGCAAAAGTAGATACAATATCAGGGATTCATAGAGATATATTGCACCTAAGGAGTTAGATTACTTCTATGATTTCGCTTTTGGTAATATTTTGATTATATTTGATAAAATTTGTTCCATTAAAATGAATTAAAAGTTGATTTTTTCAAAATTTACAAGTGAAATGCAGATTAAATTTGGCACCATTTTAATTGTATTTCAAATTGAAAAATGATACCTGCCCGAAATCAGTTTTGAAGCAATTCTAGCCTTGATCATGGAAGATACGTTCATCTTCATCGAGTCACATATCTTTGGTTTGAAAAATCACACAATCGATCAATATATCACATCATACTTGTACATGATCTCGTTTAAGTTGTATCCGATTGATTTACTCGTATAAGTTACTGAATAATTTTAATCTGAAAGTGTTTTATATCACTTTATAATTATACCAGTTTTGTATTGAATTCCCCAACATATATTTCATATTACTTGAAACATTTACTAAGGATACATATTCCGACATCGGATTCTATTCATGCATGATCTCTATGCTTAAACAAAATGCGACGGTGTAGCTATTTCTAGTTATGTTATATTTCTATATGATAGTTGGAAATTAACATGACAAAGGAATGAATTGCCAATATTTTTGGCATGTGGGTCTTGCATGGTGGTAATCTTCTTTTGGTCATGCATGTAGTTAAAGAACTAGAAGAACAAGAAGAATGAAAGGGTTCAAGAATGTGATGCATGTTATTGATGCATGGTGGTTGAACTATCGAACTATGACCTCAAAACTTGAACAAAGATAATGTTCTTCACCAACTAATTACAACCATTTTTGAGGATTTAATTATTTATTTATTATGCAAAATATGCAAATTTATGAACATGCATGGGACAAATGATGAGATCGATCATTATGAGCTAGGAGTGAAGTTAAAGCAAAGGAAACTTATAAATGTCATGTTCGGTGAATATATGGTGTCGTTGATTGACAAACGACGAGTCTTTTGGATATAAACAAAGCAATGACTCGAGAAAACAAAGAGTTGTCAAATCGATCATGTACTTTTAAGATCAAGAAAATCTTCAAATCTTTTGAAAAATATATTTTTTTGCTTCATAACTTTGTAATTTTGTATTATTAGATAAACTTCTTCATGTTTGATTATTAGTCAAATAACTAGTTTAAATCATATATAAAATTGAATATTGATTGGACTATGTTGTATGATAATGGCACAAAGTGCAAACAACATTGGCTTCATGAGTTCATTAGACATATATAAACTAGGTTTCTTTACAGAATATGAATGTTGTGGTTTTAACCTAACTAAAGCTTTTGGCATTAATACATATATTATTATTTTCTTACATTGCTTATTATATAGATATAATAAATTCTAAAAATTGTAATCTAAATCTATGCTGGTTAATTGTGCATCAATTTTGGATTGTATTGTTTAAAACTTATTTACTTATGCAATTAAATTTAATCATAAACTTATATTTATATATAAAAAAACAAAGTCTAATAATTTATAGGTCTTGTGGAGCTTATGAAACGTTGGACCACCATACCAACTTTCGAAGGATAAATGAATTTGGTCGGACTCGTAGAGGAAACTTTCTCAACTGCCCTTCTTATAGGGCTCTAGAATTTTAACACGTACAACAATTAAATGGGTATCTAATATATATAAACAATCAACAAAACGCTAATATATACTTTTAACTTTTATTCATTGAATGACATCTGAAACCAATCAATTCCATATTGTCATGTGTACATGTTGATATGGTATTTACCTAATATTAGATATGGAATATTTGTCTCGTTATGGTAATAATTATTATATACACACATGTAGATAGTGAGGAAAGAGTTATTACAAAACACTAAAGAACAAGAACAAAATTTAGCCGCTTAATCATTTGATCAATTACTTATATTTAACATAAGTATTATATTCTAACAAATAAATGAAATATTGGTGATTTTAATTAAGAAGTCATTGGTAGTAAAGTAACTTTTAAGTTGATGTGGTCCGTAACCATTAGATAACTTCTCATTTGCTCTCAACCTCTTATTAGCCCTAGAATGAATAGATTATAGATGTGACACTCTATATTTACAAACTCGTGGGATTATCGAAGCTCTTAAATGACACACCGACCTGTTGCCCTTGGTGGTCCTAAGACAATAAGGAAACGAGAACAAGAATTGTATCATTGTACCACAATGATTAGGAAACATCATCGAGTGGGAGATGGTAAACGACATATATATATGTAGTTATCTTCGTATGTGGTCGATCTCCTAGTTTGTGTAATATAAAATGTATTTACAACTAAAACCCAATAGCTACATATGATAACTACATATGTGTAGGCATGGTGTAATTATGTATATTTATACTTAGGTTGCTGCATATGTGTAATTTTGGTTTTATTTTTTATACTTATTCATTTATTTATTTGAATTTAAACTTTAAGATTGAAAAAATAAACTAGTGGTTTAGATCTGTTTTTCATGTTATAACATTAATTTAATCTGTACGACATTTAGTTAAGAATGGCACAATGGAAAGCAAAGTCGAATCATCAAAAGTTATAGGTTCGTAGATTCTTAGAAATGAATATTAAAAAATAAGCCAATGGATTAATTGATGTACGTTAGATTCCATTTTATTGGAGCTATGATAAATATCCCACAAGGGAACATAAACAAATTAAGTATATTATACATTAGTCGATCTTTGGCATAAAGTTTTGGATGATGATATGTTCTTGAGTCTTAAACCCTAATATTTAACAGGTTCAATATTGTCTACGTGTAAGGATATGACATTTGAAAAGCTAACACGGTGGGTCATGTTGGATGTGTTATTCTGTCTAATATTGTTAGGAAAACTTATATTGCAACTTAATATTTATAGTCACACTGAAAGATAAGATGGCTCATTAAGATTTTATATTTATACATAAGAAATAAAGACGGATAAATTCATGGTATAGATACAAACAAAAACTAATTAGTAAATTTAAACAATCCGTTAAAATAAGTAATATGACTTCAAAAAATCATAGTTTGTTGAGGAAATTCCTCAATGGAATTTAATCCTAAAGCAATCAATCAACTGCAAGACTGGACAAACGTTTTCCAACGAGTACAATTCTAAACGGGTACAATTTTAGAAACCAGAAATTAGGAAAAAAAAATAAACAAGAACAAAAAATTGGCAAAATTATTAGGATTATTTACTTTAATTTGGTTTATTCTAATCTGAACATTCGGATCGGTTAGCAATACCCCTAAGTCGAACCAAATTAAATTCCAGAGGAGACCATAAAATTTTCAAATTCAAATAATCACTTATCAGATTTGATAAACACCGCTAGTTAGAAGAAATAACCAACTAAACCATCCTCATATCTGCTGAAAGCTTTCCATCATTCCGTGCTTAACATAAACCAAAATTGATATAAATAAATAAAAAAATAAAAAAATCCTAAGCCAGCAGCATTGCAGACGTTGGTTGGCAACCTTGTCATTATTCATAACTCTCAGTAATCAACACCCCCTTTCACTAAGTTATGTTAAAATAAGATGAAAGCAAATTTAAAAATAAAAAATAAAAAAATTCAAAAGTTTGTTATCTTAAATATAGGAAAAATAACCGATATTTTGAAGTACATTATAAAAAAGGATGGAACATAAACAAAAATTAATAAAATAAAAATAAAAAAATAAAAAATCTAAGCCAGTAGCACGGCATGCGTTGGTTGGTTGGCCGCTCATCGTTATTCATAACACTCAATAACCGGCATACACTTTTATTAAATTATGTTAGAATAAGACTAAGCGAATTTAAAAATAAAAATTAAAAATTTGTTATCTTAAATATAGGAAAATTTTTAAAAGTACATTATTAAAAAAATAGATGGAATAAGTAAAAGTCTGTAATAAAAAAAACTAAAACAAAGAGAATGAATTAAAAAAAGAGAAGAAAAAACAAAATATTAGGGAGGGGCATACGAACCTTTGCCCTTGTTTTAACATATTGCGGCATTGCGGAAAACCCCCATTGCGACAAAGTAGATTTTGTTTATATATTACTTTATTTGCTAGTTTTTTTTCTAATAATATCATTTCAATACTATAATATGTTAAAAACTATAGTATTCTATAAAATACTTGTACGTAGTGAACTAATGATATTAGTGGGATAGTGGGATAGACTCTTATGTAACTATCTTTTATATCACACTTAAAAAAAGATACAAGTGTACTATGTGGTTTTTACATTTCTTAACATATTTATATTTCTAAAAAGAGCGTTTGTGTTCATAGTTCATAAAATCTTATGTTAAAGATGTTCTTCACCAAATTAATGGTTCCTAATTTCACAATATTATAGTGTGTAGCAAATGTCTTCATTCTTAAATGATTGAAAGTTCTAGTCCCAGGATAAACAGTTTTAAAGGTAGGTTTATAGAGTGTGTAAGTTTATCATTTTGAAAAATGTTAAAGATCTTCAATATGTATATCCGACAAATTCTTCTATTTAAATAATAGACTTTGACCCGACACGAAATAAATCTAAAGTGTCTTTTAAAGATTTGGTCTTAGATCTCCCTGACATAATATGCCTCCTTAATCTTAATTAGGGTTAACTAACCTACTAATAAGCTAGCTTCGAACCTAAGGCAGTGTTAGCATTTGTTAAGTTTTTCTTAAACATATAAAACTAGACTTTTATAATGGTTTACACCACTTCTTCAAAGAAACATTAAAATTACTTAAATATCTACCATTATTTATTGAATTTCTCTAATTATATATTTTAACAATCACTAAAAGGAATAATATCGCAAACGAATATATTTTAAAAGAATAACTGTAGCGATTGGTAAATACAAATAACCTTATTTTCAATCACTAAAAGGAATAATAGACTTTAATTTAATCAATCCCCAAAAAAGATGCTACGGTTTGAGAAAAGGACAACAAATAACCTTATTTTCCATGAAAAAGAAGTTGGTATATTTTCTTATTTTGTACCAAAAATATAACTAAATACCTTACTTTGCATGAACAGAGATCTGGTATATTTTTTACTTTATACCATAAAATTCTAGACTTAACTTTAATATATTAAAGTCTGTACTTTATATTAATGAAATATCACCCTCAACCAAATTGATAAAGTGAGGTTTCTATTCTAAAATTATCGTCTGGTTTCATCTTTTTTAGAAAGACTTTTTAAATTTTAAACTAATACAGATATACTATTTATGAGGTATTGTTTCATAATCAATGAAAAAAAATCTTAAATCTACATAACATTCACGTTAATTAGAAAATGGTCTTCACATGTATGATGATTATGTTGGTAACCAACGTTTATTGTTAATCTCACTGATGATACATGTGTCATCACATATAATCATTTATTATAAGTATATTTATTATAAGTATGATTATTATAATTACGATAAGTATGATAATAATATTAACCCTAAAGAAACTAATGACAATTTCGACCTCGAAAAGAGTGGGCCTATCATGATGTTAAAAATCAGGTGACTTTTATTTACGAGGTCAAAACCAACATAGTCACCGTCATAGAAAATGTTAATTAGGTGTTCAAACTTGTATTACTAATTTAATAAATTTGTGGGTTCTATCACTCTAAAGTGACTATAAATCAAAGTATGATGCATGCCCCGTGGCATATTTATTTATTTAATATGTAACTAAAATAAAAGAAAGGCAAGCAAGTAGTTGTAAAAGAAAGCCATCTACATTTAAATCAAACTTGTTTTTATTAATTTAATAATGTTGTCAATGCTGTCACACGCAATCAAATAGGTGAGGATTATCTAAATAATGTTCTAATTTGTGCGGTCGAAAAAGAAATATTTGATAAAGTAACCGATGATGATGTAATGTATTGATTTGAAACGATAAAATCATAAAATGACAGATCTATTAGGTATTTGTTTAACTTTATATATTATCATGTTTTTCTTTTATTATTGAATGAATAAACCATATAAAAAAGGAAAAGGAAAAAGAAAAAAAAGAAAAAAAATTGAGACATCCTAATAACGACATGTTAGTAGTTAGTTGTTAGTACAATAAGTTAGTAATATTCGTCAATATCAAAGTTTGAATCTTGATGTGCCGTGTTTGATTATATCTTCATGCACTAAGCATAAATATATTATACAAAAGCTCTAGTTATAACTTCAAGCCAATTCTATAAAAATAAATGCCGTTCAAAAAAGACTCGAAAAATAAATAATTCATTTGTTTTGAGCTACATATCTAAATTCTTGGTAGTGGAAATTGTGATTGTAGTATTATACAAGAAGCTTTTTTGTGTGTGAATTTATGCTAGTTCTTTTTTTCTATTTTCCGAAGATCTTCACTAAAAAGCATACATATTTACTAAGTTATTAGGTAACCGTCATATTTAGATGCTTTTGTCTTCAACTGTATTGCAATTGAGTGTTTACTATTTTAAGTTTTGGAAGTTTTTATTATATAGAAATCTTTTTTTTTTGTTATTATTATTATTTTTATAATAATAGTCGCTTTTTAAAAACCATTTGTAAAAATACTGATTTCTATTTTTGTATATAAAAGTAGCGTATCTATAGTTTGATTTTAAATATAAAATTTTTCAAATTTCTAAGATATTTTTTATCTGATAATTCATATTATGTAATATTTAACAAAACTTTAAATATGATACTGTTTTCCGTTAAAAAATTATAAACCTTAATCACTTTAACATAATGCTACGAAATCCCAGTTAGTGGTTTCACTTGTTCATATGTTGTTCTGCATTTGTAAATTGTATTTTATATGAAACAGGAGAAATGCAATGGGTGCCAATAATAAGATATTGCAATTTACACCCTCACTTCTACTGTAGTTACATGATTTTACCCTTTAGTTTAAACAATCAGAAATCGGGTCAACCTTGATTACTCGGGTGTTGTATGATCCACAAGATCCACACTTGTGGTAAAGCCAGTGAAAAGGTGCACTTCCCTTTTTATCACAGTCATTGCATAATATATCCTGAACAATTTAAAACCAAGTGTCAGTGAATTGTTAATAAAGAGTGAATTTTTAAGAAGAGTGCGTTTGTTTTACGGAATTCAATAGATAAAATTTTTTAATTCAATTTGAACATTTCTTTTCCAAAGATAACATGCTCGGTTGAGAAAATAGTGGAATTCAGCCAAAGAGATTGGATTCTCCGACCACTCGCCTCTGTTACCCCACCGCCACTGCCACCATGTCCCCACTGCCACTCGCCGCCAAGGTGCGGGCGGTGCTTAGGTGGCAATGGAGGGGGAAACAACAGCGAGACGACAGCAAGGCGATGGGGGCAGCAGGGTGCAGTGGGCGGCAGCGGCAACCAACAGCTGGTGGCAGCGGTGACACATTCCAGTCATTAATGATTGTTTTGTTACCTAAATGCACCCATTGTTTTGTTACCTAAATGCACCCAGTCCCTTTAATAGATTTCAATTACTTCACATTTGGGTTTCTTTGTCCAATTCCACTTCCTTTTAAAAAATTCATTGAACCAAACACACTTTAATTGTATTAAAAGGGAGCTAAAAATAAAAACTTTACATGACGGCGGTTTCTATAGTCGTCGGGGAGCACTTCAGAAGCCATTAAAGCATCAAGCATACCAAAATACACCTGCAGATACGTACATATTCTTAAAAAAGTGAACTAACTAATGCAAAAATAAATAAAAAAAAAGTGACTGCTTACCGACATATCTCCCATAGATTTGCTGCATATCGGACATATGTAATGTGTGCAAGCATACGCCTGCGAGAAGCAAAGATAAAGTTAATTCAGCAAATTTTGTTTCAAAAAATATAAGAAAAAAATAACAAAAAGAATGTAACAAGGTGATACCTGGAAGCATGCAGAGTGCATAAAATGACCACAGGGAAGTAATCTAACAGATGCACTGGATGTAAATAAGAAATCACAGCAAATAGGGCAGTTTGTTTCCAAACCTTTCTCCCTACACTTATGATCCTTTAAGTCCATCGCTAAACAGTAGTTACAGGTCATACAATGGAAAAAGTCAACTCCGAGCCCCTTTCCAACCCGACATAAGTTGCAAAACGGGCAATGATAAACCTCCCTGAAAATGTACAAAAAAATTTAGAAAAAGAAAATAAAATGATTTGTGAAAATCTTGATGCATATCAATTATCATAGATTTGAAGGATGGTTCAACTATTCAGTGACTTAATTACCTTTCATCATCAAAAAATTTGCAATAGCTACAATAATATTTTGCCATTGAAAGCCCATTGCAAGATGGAGTTGAGCAAACTGGTCCAACAGGTTGAACTTTCAAGCAGTTCATACACATCATTTCAGTTGTAGCTTTCCTGACATGATAAATAAATAAAAAAGATTTATTATTTAATTGAAACAAAATGATTAAAAGAGATATATTGAATTATTAATCAGTGAAAATGAATGGTTACCTGTCCATTGTGTGGTCACTGACATTATCATGACAGAACCTGCATGTAAATAGCTTTTGACAACAAGCAGCACGAAGCTTGCAGTTGCGTTTATAATGTTCACAACCAAATATGTGCTTCTCTGCATCGCGGAAAGAAGGCGTGCATCCATGTAGATCTTCACCATCTGTTTCTTGAGGTGATTTCTGTTGGGCTGCTATCCAACGACTACATTGACAATTAATTAAATTAGCTGGCAAGAATGCCTAATTTATATATTTTAAATTGAGATAAGTGGGATTACCATATAAAAAAAAAAATTCTAAAGACAAGGGAAAATCAAACACACCTGGTCATAAGGTTTTGAAGGAGGTAAGCCTTCCCTCTGGGATCAAGAGTTGGATCCCTAGAAACTTTTCTTATTTCTGATTCAAGCTCATTTTGATTCATCCGAAATATATCTTTCCAACCGGGCTTGAATGCATGATCATTTGAATTTAAGACTTCATGTGAATCAGATCCTAAATGAGAAAAAAAGCAATATATTTGAAAAATAATAAAATTTCATTTGAACCTATTAAGGAAAAACTATTCGAGCCATCATGAAACTACGTTGACCCTACCAAAGGCTAATAGCATAAAAAGTTAACCAACTTTCATCTGGTTGTTTTCATATAAGGTTATAACCAAAGATTTCAGTTTCAAGTGGCACATAAAGGCAAAAAAAGGTCCATATGGTCAAAAGTTATGGACATGTCAGCTTCCAGGTCATCATTTTTAATCAAATTTGTTTCTAAAAAATTTGATGGTTTTTATGCAATTAGCACCCAAAAAGTCCATACAAATGCAGAAAGTATAATAGTAAACCTTGTGAAATATTTTTATCTGATTCTGAAGGTGATGCATCTGATGAAGGAGAAGATCCTTCCCACCACTCATTAAGCCACTCTGTAAACATTGTGTTTTTGGTAGCTTGCTTCCATGTGTCCATCATTCTGTTCTGTTCTTCTTGAGTAAGTACAGATGTCACCCATGGCAACATCGATTGCAACACCTCAGCACCAGTAGTACCAATAATTCGGCCCACGAGCTTATCTTGCTCCTCAACAGAAAAATGTCTATCAAACAAAGGCCATAACTCTAGCTCTTCACGCAAAATATGCTGATCTAACGTCACTCTGATTGACTTACACATCCCCTGAACCTTAGTCACCAACTCAGCATAATTTCTTAAATCATCATTGCATATGGAAGAAATGGAATTATTTTTGTCATTAAGTTCACACAGTTCAAAAAGTGAAGTTGATATATCCTCAAAAAGCTTTTCTTCTTGTTTGTGGTCTAAGGTATATGAGTGACTCACATTATGTAATGTTTCTTTAGATTCTAATGCAGGAAACACAATATCATCTTCTGCATTACTGTGAGCCCTATATAAACCCCATAACAAACGAAATCTACCATTAAACTGGTGTAAAAAGCTATCGTCCGACTCACTTAATTTTCCAGATTCAACATCTAGAAACTCCAAATCTTTTCGAATTGCTTTATGAAATTTGAAGATTGTATCAATTGGTCGACCCGTTCCCTCATCGATTAAACTTATACCCGTTTCCCAGTTAAAAAGACTAGAGCTTAAAGAAGGAGCAGATGGGTCAAAAGAATAAGACCGTAATGATTTTGTGGGGCCTGTTCCCAATTTGTCACTATTCATTCCCAGCCCAGGAACACAACAGGATTGTTTAGCTGGAACAGAAAGAGTTCCAGGAGTACCAAAACTGTTGCTCTCGTTTCGTGAAGTTGAATGGGACCGTTTAGATGGCAGGTTGCAGGGACAAGATGGTGGGACTGAACCGTTATTTTCTTCTAGAAATGCTTTTGCAGGACAGCAACCACTTGCACTGGAAGACAAACATGTTTCTCGTGGCCGGCCTTTGCAAGCCCAACCCGAAAAAAGTGTAACAAGTGCAGTATCCGAAGCAGGGGCTAACAGAATTACAAAAATATTTGATTAGCAACAAAGAACATACTAATGACTAAAATGATCGACATTATAAAACTAAAAGACAGTACACAAAGTCACAAACCTGCCATATGCATGTTATACAGAAATGATTTTGCTTCTTCTTCAGTGAGTGATCTCACCAACCATGGTAACACACACTCGATTAATCTTAAAGGCATCACACATAAGCTTTTGTATAAAAGCTCTTGTTGTTTCTTGGGACTAAAATGCTTGCGTGCAAGTGGGAGAACCTATAAATGTAATTCATATTCTTAAAAGCCATATGGTAACTACGAAATACTGATAAAATAATATGATTTTGTTTGCCAGCTCACCTGAAGTTCCTCATTTTTGAAGTGGTTATCAATGATAGCCATGATATGATCAGCATGTGAGCACAATTTGGAACAAAACTCAGATGAAGATGAGTTTGCTCTATCATTTTCAATACTTTCAATCAGGCATCTAAATTTGTCAAATTCACTCTCTTCTTCTGCATGCTCCTTGGCGAATGACAGCTCAGCATCGACAGCAGGGAATATAACTTTATCTTCTGCAATACTGCACCCAAAGTTGCAAAATATAGTACCAATTCATATGTAATATCAGAAACATTACATACAAAGAAATAAAGAATGTTGTGTCATGCTGCAATACCTATGGAATATGCAAACTTCTGCAATAAATTGCAGCCTTTTATTGAATGCAGATAAATCTGAAAACTCTCCAGATAACTGCATCCTTCTAGCAGCTTCAGCTATGTCAATTAATTCTTTTTTTATAGCCTTGTGCCAGTGTAATATTTCATCAACAGGGCGATCAAGAGGTGAATCTTTTATGGACCGGGAAGATGAACATGCACGATTTCCTTCAGAAATTGGAGAACACTGACATGTGACATCATCTTCTATATTTTTGCGTTTCTTGAACATATTGACACCGTCCATCCATGTGAATATAATCTTCAATTATATCAATATATAATTTGTCAGCCAGGAATGAGTGAATAGATCTTTTTAAACTGATAAATATTAATAATAAATCTTTAGTGTAAAAACAACCTGTTGAAGAAGCTTTTCTTCTGGGATTACTCTGCGTAAGGAACTACGCATTTCTTCGCGTTCATCCGAAGATACAGATGCTGAAAGCCATGGAAGAAACTCTGACATCATGTTTACAGGAATGCTACATAAAAACTGCCAAACTAACGAAGCTTGTTCTTCAAACGAAAATTTTTCAACAAGCAAGGGTATGACCTACAAATTGATGAAAAATAATTAATGATTACTAAATTATTCTGATAAAACTTAAAAAGTAGTTTAAAAATTAAATTACCTGCTCCTCTTCCTTGGACATATGTTGACTAATTGATGTTTGAAGCGCACCTGTGCAGGATGCTAATTCTCTTCTAAAGCTTTCTTCGTTTTGCATGTCTGAATCCAGTAATGTAAAGAGTTGATCAAAAATAACACTTTCACCCTCGTGTTCGAGAGAATAAGTTCGAGCTACGTTCTTGACACGGATATCAAGAGCCGGAAAAATAACCTGCAATGCAAAAGTAGTAGCCATATCATAATCCCATAACTAAGCAATGTAGTTATATTCTTATGTGAATTGTGATCCTGCCCTCCACCACTAACGACATGAAGATTGCCTTTAGTATAATTTCAGAAATATGAAGTTACATTGCATGCAATTTTCAGATAATTGATCAGGTAAAAGATTAACAAACGATGGTCACATGTGGATGGAAACTTTAACAAAACAAAGTACCAAACCAAAGCACATACAGCTCAACTTGCTTGTATGGTCTCTCTCCCACTAATCTACATTAAATGACATGGCCATCTTAATGACTTTCTCCATTTAATCTATAATAAGGCAGGCTCTGAGTGTGATTGTTCTTTTCAGAATTGAACCTAAAGCAGCATCTTCAACAAATACCAGTCACTTCTGATTATTGTTTCTGAGCTACTCAGATCTATGGACTATGATAGCCACCTTATATGAGTTCCTTTAAACTAATGGGTATGAACTGAACCTAATACTATTCATTCGCTCTTTGCCTAAAGCAAACAGAATAAATGATCAGGAACACCATAAATATGTCATGTGGTCCACATGTCCAATCTCCCTTAGTAGTGATCATCGGTTAAATCAAAATTCAGTTGTCGAAATTCATGAAGATCAGTAACCAATTGTTTACAAACATTAGCTCTTTCACTAGTGTACCATCCCATTTCTTGTTTTATTAAGTTTCAATATAAAAACTTTTTTAGCTTCACAAACTCTCAGCAAGGTTCTATCTACCACCAACTCCATCCTATAATTTTAACATCATCAGCAGCAGTATCAAAGGTAACAAGCAACAAATCTACTCCACTTTAACAATCACAACCACAAACACAAATATGTACAGATTCACATCCCTATTGTACAAATATGCCATTCTTTGCCAATTCAATCATTTAGCTTACTAAAACACCACCATAAGTGCATTATACATCATGCTAAACCCTTGAACCTTTTTTTTTTCACTATCAACCAGCAGTTGATTGTCAACATAAGTTGTACACAAGAGCAAATAAACTTATAATTGCTCAGTTTAGCTTCGCATATGACCGAACTCCATTAAAATAAACACAAACATAATCCAGAATCTAATGCAATTAGGTTTCAAAAATCAAAACAAACAAATTAGTAACAATTCATACACACACCTCGTCTTCCGCATTGCAGTGGTGCTTATAAATCGACCGAAGAAAGTGATACCGCTTGAGCAAGGGCTCAATCTCCACATGAACATTAGTAGCAAAATCAACAGCCGACCGATGTAAAGCATCGAGCTCCGACCGTATAGCTTTATGAAAATACAAAAATATATGAATCGGCGAACTTTGTATACTTTCATCCTTCAAACTCTTACTACCACCAGACTGATCCATCTGCCCCACCGTACCACCACCGGAAGCCGCCATCACCGCCACACCACCACCACCACCACCAACCTCACAGCGTTGCAATTCCGTCAATGGCGTCGCCATCTTACATCAAAAGTTCAAATCACAACAATAAAACCTCCAAATTATCAGAATCACTTTAACTAATCCGATTCGATTTCACAAACCCTAAATAATTATAGATTTATATCATCATGAACAACAACAATTAGACAATTTTCTCTCGAGAGGGAGAAAAGGGGGGATGTTAATGGAGATGGGAGGGGTGGTTTGTCGATGGATAAAGAGGGAACAAAGTGTGGTGTGCCACGTGGATATTGTGGTGGGGTTATAAGTGGTGTGCCACGTGGATATTCGGGCGTGACTTGACCCGGTGTTGGATTGGTGGGTGTGTTTTGTCGGGACGTGGTTGACACGTGCGGGGAGTAGTGTCGCACGTACGTGGCTGGGTCTAGTTTGTTTGGTTTGGTGAGTAGGCTTCCACCAATCAGGTGTCGACACGCTCGTCAGAGATGATTGATTATATGGGATTTAACTATCGATTGATGTTTGATGGATCATAGATGTACAATTGTACAATAGAATTTGGTGAAAGTAATTGAATCCCAGCTTACGGACTGCGGGGGTGAAGATATATTATTTTAGGGGGCGGACTTTATATTTATTAAAAAAATTTACTAATAGACCGAAAATTTACATTGTCGAGTCGAAAATTTACACTACTGACGAAAAAAAGACCTATAAATGACTTAATTAAAACTATCTTGAAGAATTAATGACTTGATTGGGAAAAAGAATTATGAGTGAATTGATTAGGTTAAAAAAACTATAAGTAACCTTATTACAATCCTAAAACTTGATTACTAATATATAAATTTACTCTACTTTTTAAATACATATATTGTTTTATACTTGTTAAAATTAAAGATTTATAGATAAACTAACCAAACAACGTTTTACTTATTTCAGGAAAATACCCAAGTTCATATACCAGAATCAATAGTAATAGAAAAAATCCATCTAACACTATATTAATATTCTTACATTTTTATAAACCAACCAAACAACGTTTTGTTATAAAATAACACACGTTTTATAATTGCTTGATGAGACAAAAAAAATACGTTGTTTAGAATCTTTTATATAATACGCAAGTGGAAAAGTCGATAAACACCTAGCGCAAATTGGTAAAATTTATGATAAAGCAAATAGTTATTATCATTTGATCACTTTTTTTCATATGTCTCGTACTTTCCTCAATTAGTAAATAATAAGTGTAGGATCTTGCTTAAATACTCTAAACATGTGTTATTTGTTTAATATTACATTAATACCATAAATATTGATACACATTAGCCTCCATTAACACGTAAACTCAGACTTTGTTACTAACATCGCATGAGTTTGCATTTTTATCAATAATTTTTTGAACGGCACATTATTATCAATCATAATCAACTATTTATTGAATTTTTATGGTGCATTATTATAATAAATAAAAGAAAAAACGTAGATGCGTATCATATGGAAAAAGGAAAGATAAAAGCGATTGTATGCCATTTAGCTACTCAAATAATATAGTAAATACACACTACAAATTATGTTCTAAAGACACAATGGCCACTTAACCCATTTCCTACCTTTGTTGTTTTCAAACATACTAAATATATTCGGTTTCTTTATGATTATAAAAAATCTATGTATTCATTTAGCATTAAAATGTGTATTAGTGTATACCTTTAATTAAACACCCAAGAAAATTTACAACGAATAGGGAAGCCTTGGGATTGATCAACTTAGACGTTTAAGCTCACTTGTATAATTTTTATGTATAAAGTTAGACTCTAATTTTGAAATGTAACTTTGTATATTTGTGATGCAAGATTACATATATGGGTTGTTAGTTTGTTTTTCAGTTTGACCCGAGGATCGATTTGTCTACTTGGAGCCAGCTTAATGCGATCCACGAGTTGTTTGGAGTTGGCTAAGGAAGAAGATTTTGAAGTTTCTTTGTTAATTAGTTATTAGTTATTATTTCCTATTTTTAAGGATTTATTCCCTAGTTTTTTCGTGTTTCTTTTTTTCATATATAAGATCTAGGGTAATTGGTTTTCTTGTTAGTGATTTAATTATTTTGAGTTTTAAACGTGAGTTTGAAAACTATCTTTGATTGATTAGATTTTAAGCCATTTGATTACATATGTATTCTTCATCAGTTTAAACAACACATAGATGGTTTGCCACAAATGTTAAATCCTTGCCTCCTTGGGATGGATAACTCTAATTTTGTTATGTTGATACTTTAGAAATCTTGAAATCATTTATACTAATAAATGATTACATGAGATGACACATGTCATCACAAGATTTCACCTCACAAAAACTTTCCCGCCTAAACTATTTTTTTAATAAATTTTTCACAAATCATGCTACATTTCTTACTTTAAAATTTTATTTTATTTAAAAAAATTTTGAACGACAAGTGTGAAGTTTTCATTTTTTTTAACTATCTCAATCACCACCAACCATTCTATGGATTTTGAATCTATGATATCAATCATCTCAAAACTTATTTAACCCTTTAAACCTTATGATCACAATCCTTATTTTTATATAATTGATTTAAAATAAAAACGACAGAGTTTAAATATGTTTGTTTACATATTTGAATTATATATTAATAACTTTTTACCCGTGTAATACACGGGCTAATAACCTAGTATTTTATATAAATGATAATAAAACGAATTAAATATTCATATAAAAAGTTAATAAAAAAAGTTAGAGCATCTATAACTAATGCCAAACTCATGCCATCCGAGCTCTCTCTCACCCACGAATACTAGCATTAGAGATGGTTTTAATAAAATAATGTAAAGTTTGTGCTGAAACAACTTTCAATCGTTTACCTTAAAAAGCATAAAGCCAAAGGAGGAAAACAAGATTTTAGAAACCACAAAAGGCAATATGCTTAGAGGGTATATATGTAATTTAAAAAGAGAGGATCCAATGAGGATTTGATTCAGAAAGAACACGTGGAAAGGGTGTGCCAATTACATTGTGGCATGTGACTCATCCGTGGTGTCACAAGTCCGACAAGACACCATCACATTAGGAGCCAACTCCACTCACACTCTCACTCCACCTTAATCTTGACTTTGCCGACGCGAAATTGGCTCGTTTGGTAGAGTTTTTGTCTTTTGGTGTTTAAATTATTTAGAGAGAAGTTTGGATTCAAAAATCAAAACTAAAAATGATGTAATTAGTTTGATATAATTTAAGAGTAAAAGTACGATACATCGAAATTATAATTTACGTCAAACTAATTTAAACCTAAATACAAATAATTTAATTTAAGTTGTTATTTGTATAGTGACCTAAATGTTCTAACTTAACCGACATAATTAACTAGGTTAATAGAAATTAATGAAGATGATAATTTTTTAAAAAGTCAGAGCTTAGAAAAGAAAAAACAAATTAGATGAAAATGACAAAATAGACTAAAATTCAAGGATGAAAATGACAATTAACAATTTTATGTATTTTTGAGTTGTCTTTAGTCATATGAACAAAATAATAGAAAGAGACCATTTTGATGTTTATCAAGTGGGTGTTTAAGATTGCTTGTTGAAAACTATTTTTAACTTTTGTAAAATGAGATAAGTTGAAAGGAGATGAAAGTGTATTTGGATGGAGATATAGATGTAAGGAGAAAAATGAGTTTTTGAGAAGTTACAAATTTCAACTTCTCAAAACTCCTTTGAGAAGTCAAAAAGAGGTGTAAATAAGCAATCCTAAACATGGCCCAAGCATATGTGGACGTATGAGGGGGAGGAGAGGGTGCTATGAGAGATGATCACTAACAGGCCACTCGTCCACCCAATTATTTCCATTACTCGAGTACGAAACAGAGACCACCATCACGAGAAACTCAGCTCGTGTGATAAAATCTTTGACCCAACCTGAAACCTCGTTTTTCTTTTATCATAGACGAGACTTGAACCCAAAACCTCTCTTTTTTAATAAAGTTATAAGGCATTTTAATTCAAACACTTGAACCGAAGCTCATTGATATATTTTTACTTATCAAGGCGATCCCACAAGGAGCAAACATTATTAGATTCATTTGCCGGTCAAACATTCTAGTTGATGTTGATAATGACAGTGAAGACTTGAACTGCGATTGAAATGCTTTTAAAACAATCGTAAGTTGTAATATCATTTTTTTTTAATTATCTAGTTTCCCTTCCTGTCATTTCACTTTCAATTGCTTTTATTTTCACTTTATTATTTGGATGACCTAAAAGTAAGAAAAATCTTATTAAAAATAGTAGTATATGTACTTTATTTCATTAATCATATGTAAGAACCCATTTTTAAGTTATTTAATTTTGAAGGATGTAAAAAGTTTAAATTAGGATGTATACCGACAACTACAAAACTTGTGAGAGATAAGTTTCGAATCAGTAAACTTAAGACTTATAAAAGAGAGGAGAAGAAACACTCATCTCTCTTGCACATGTTTTAATGTTACGAAAAGAAAAGGAGATGAACTTATAAGTTTAAAAATTTATTAGAATTTGCACAAGGAAGTTGTAAAAAAGTCGAATCAAACAATGAGGTGATCGTTAATAGGGATCGAGTTGTTGCATTAAAACAATACCATAAGACCTTCGAAAGTATGGATATATTTTTAGAGATGTATGATCACGGAAAGTTTGTGTTGTGCTAAACGATCGTTATTCTGATTTAAAGATCGTAAAAGTACAACCATAACCCTAAGACGAGCAATCACATCACTTGATTAGAGTTGGTTTGGCGTTTTAGCTCGTTCCTTGGCATGTTACAGCCAATATGATATTATGTTTATGTAATCAAGTACAATCAAGACAATTCTTTATAAATCTATCCATTTAGTGATTTCCTAATATACATGTTTATATATCTCATGGTAATTATTATTAAGATTTGTGCGGATATAAAAGAAAACGAGCAACTCACTAAAATCTATATATTTGATGATAATATATATCTAAAAAGATATATTTATATTTCATAATCTTACAAAATATAAATAATATTAAAAATATATATTCCACAAAAAAAAGTTTATTTTTCTCATAATAAAACTACTAGAATAAAGAGTATACTAAACTTGTCTCGTTACATCACATTTTTCCCGTAACAACATGCTGATGCACCCACTAAATATTACCTTTATGATATCTCTTATAGTTATCAGATGATCTTAACAAAATCTTTCAAATGTAATCCAAACATACTTTTAAACTTTTAAATTCTTTATATTTATGAACTTCCATATTCATTTAAGGTTTTAAGGTATAAGATAATCCTCCACTTAAGTTCCAATAAGCATACCCACTTGAGGTTATTTTTTTGTATTCTTTTTTGTATATGTCCACTATGATGTTTTTCACCATATAGACTACCTAAAATCATAGTCCACAATGCAAACATAACGAATCGTTGTAGATCAACAAAAATGTTACTAAAAGTTAATCATAACTTTATAGAATAATGTAAAACATATCCATGGTTATTAAATGAATAATAAAATATTAGAAAATTTTAAGTTATATATTAACGTAATTGGATTAATTTAGTTGACTAAAACTTATAACGTGCATCAAAGACGTCAAAAGGTACGCAATACACATTTGTTTATTTTTTCACCACTAAGCAATCGGGGTTCAATAGGGCAAAGCCTCCTTGGTAGGGGTATGGGAAAAACGCTCCTGGGAGTGGGGCCTAAGGGACTGCCCTGGGAGTGGTGTCCAAAGGACGTCAACCTCTGACGATGTATAAAGAGCAGAGGCCTAGGTTGGGGTCTAGTTACTAGATCAACTTAAATTTTTTATTTTGATAAAAATTGTTTGATTAAAAATTCATTAGAATTTTCTTTTCTTGAAAATTCACATGTAATATTCAATGGAAAATTTGGCGAAATTTTGTGTTAATTTTGAATTCAAATGTATAACTTGTCAAAAGACAGTTTCTCGCTCAAACCCTTGAATATAAAACTAGAGTTTTTGTCATAAGTCTTGTTCAAAAAATCATCATACTCATTCTATCAATTCTTGAGTTTATCTGGTTGAAAATTTGAATTGAATTATCGAATTATTTCAATATAGGTAAGGCATTTCCTACATTTTCATCTCTATTTATACATATGTGAATAATTAAACTTATTTAAAATCCTAACAATTATGTGAATAAAAAAGTTATTATATTTGTAATGAGCATGTTAAATTATTAAATAGATCTAAACATACAGTTATTTTTAAAAACATTCTCTACACATTGAGGTAAATTAATGACTTCCAAATTGTATTCAAAAGAAATAAATTTGGGGTATGGATATTTGGACACCCCATAATTATAAATCTAACACCCTAAATTTCTATACGTGTCGTATAGCCTCATACCCGTCGTATAGGGGGGTCGTATAGCCCTATACGTGGCGTATAACCTTCTGACAGCCCCTGAATATTTCCTCGTAGTCAGTGTCGAAATTCGCTATACGCGTCGTATAGCCCTATATGTGTCGTATAGGAGGTTGTATAGGGCTATATGTGGCGTATAGCAATCTGACAGACCCCCTGAATTTTCCTGTTTACAGTGTTTTCGACCATATACGCCGCGTATGGTACCATACGCGACGTATATGCGGGTGTCGATTTATCCAAGTGAGTGTCTCTTTATTAGGACCCTAAATTTGATCTCGTTAAGATGACACAAAGTGTTAAATAGTGAAATGAATGTATGCCCGTGGTCTAGAGATCTAGGTTCAATAAAATTAAAATAAGTACTTGCTAGATATTTTAAAAAAAATAATTAAAAATGTACTCTAGCTAACTATACCATATAATTTGCACCTAGAAACTAGTAGACAAGTGCAACACGATATATAACAAATAAAAGCCATCACTTGTATAGTTGTATTCATCATCAATATATACGACAAAACATGTATCTTATTTGACTAGGTGTCGAGCACGAATCTATGTTATAATTTTTTTTGAGAACGAAGTTGACATGACTAGCACCTTAATTCTACTCTTATCGAGCATAAAGACAAAGTGAATCCAAACACTAAATATATTATATGTTTCTAGAAAGAACTTAAAAATATTAGATAACTATTTTAATCCTTATAGTGCAGTTCATGTAGGTACTACTTAGTGAAATATGCATTCAATAACTACATTTTGTATATTTTAATATGATGGTGTTTTGTTTGGTTCGTAAAATGTTTGTGAATAAACTGTTATTTTCGAAAAGAAAATAGAAACATTATCTCTATTTGGCCCTCAATCATACCCAAGTCCTTCGTTGGTATGTCTTCGTTGCAACATTTTCCTCCCCCTTAATCGACAACCAACGTTCACAAGAACCGCACATGACATACGTGCCACCAAACAATTGTTTTATAACAAACCTAATCTCCAATCCTTTTCATGAGTTGTCATATTCATCTTCACCGATCACCTCAAATTTTACTTCATATTAGGGTGAGAAGAATTTGATTTGGATATGTTTGTTAAGCTTAACTCATGAAATATAATATAATATAATACATGATGATATTAAAAAAATTTAAGAACAAATTGCTAAATTTGTAATGGTTTTAGGAACCAATATTTAAAAAAATTTCGGTTTTAAATACTGCTATAGTATGAGAAAACGCGGTTGCACATGGCCAGAGGGGTAAAAGTCCAGATGAATAGCACAAGAAACATCATTGTGGTATGGTATATTTGTAATTTTGTTTTGTATATTTGTTATATTTACATATTATATTATATTGTTTTTATTATTATTATTATTATTATTATTATTATTATTATTATTATTATTATTATTATTATCATTATTATTATTATATTTTCATTTAGATATATATATATATATATACACACTAATGGTCTGAAAACTATAAAGTTATCAAATATAAATAATAAAGAACATAAATTAATTTATGCTAACAACAAATTGTCTATACATATATAACATTATCTTCGAATTTTAATAAGCATGCTTATAAAAGGTATAAATTTATAGACACTAAGCTATAAATAATATTTACACTTAGTTCATAGTAATGCAACAACGGGCATTGAGTACTAATTTGAATTGCACAATTACATATCGGAATATCGGATTAAGAGAACTTAAGAAATAACTAAAGATATAGATATTTATATATAGGAATTATCAAATATTTTAAAACAATATTCCCGCTATAGCCATATCAGATAATTATGAAATTATTTGGGAGAACTTTAATAACAATATAAACCTAATCAAAAAAGCGGAATATAAACATTAGATTTAAACAAAAATCAATCAAAAGTTCCTTAACATAAATATGAATAACGAAACAATCATTATTCATTATAGATCCTCCATTTTGTTCTAAAATAAGTAAAAGGTAACGTCGAATTCTGTAAATTAATCTAGAGATAAAAATGAGAATTACAAAAAGGCCCCTGCATGTGCAATGCAATAACACTAATGCCCTCCACACAATTTTTTTAATAAACTATAGACGCCATCTTCATGACCACTCAACCAAAGGACAATTTTGTCATATTATATTCTTTGCTATCACCTATTTTTATTTTCAATTCATAAAGCAAATCTAATTTGTCTATGAAATATAATTTATTATACATTATGATCAAATAATATCAAATAAATAAATCAATGGTGCTATACACACATAAATTTGTGTGTGTACACATTTATGGGAAGAAGGTTGATCACGCCAGAGAAAATCATGCTCAATTTGTTAAAATATTTATGGTTAGGTAAAGTTATGGATATATTCATTGTATGAGCATCTTCTTGTAACCTTGTGAAACGAATAGGATTCATCTTAGTTAACATGGCTTGTTAAATGTAATTAGAAATGGTCGAAATCCACCAATGTCATTAAACGATAACTATGATAATAATCTACTAATCTAGAGTATGATTAGTTACATTGAATTGTATTAGTTTACCTTTGATGTATGGTGGTAAATAAGTTTACATGTATTGTTTTCGATTAATCTAATAGATAAAGTGATACAACCAAAACATGTTTTGTGGGTTTGAAACCCATGTTTTCAACATCTTGTAACTAGGCAATTACAAATGTTCTTTATTTTTAGTGATGCTAATTTTGTCACACTATAGTATTCGATTAAAATTCATCCATCATTATATTTGATAAATACTAGATTTGTAATTAGGAAATCGTTGTTTCAAATCCAATAGTCATGTTAAGATTAATCCAATCCTTTGATGATAGTATTAAGACAATTTCATGAGTACTTTTTAAGAACTTTAATATAAAATCAAACTCATGTATCATTATATCAACAAGTGATACCCGACTTTTGTAAAATGATCCGACCCGTACTAGAAAACTGCAGAAACACCCTTAAAATTTTGTCGCACGTGAATTGGAACTTTCAGCTTTCAAGTATTATATTTTATGTACATACATATCCAAAATTTATACTTCTTTTAGAAAGATTACATAAAATAACGTAATGATATGTAAATATATAATAAAACATTATGAGTGATGTTTTTTTTCCTCTTTATATAATATGACAACTTTTTGTTGCTTTCAAAAAATAGTATTTGTAAAAACCAAAATTTATGATAAGAAAAGGTATTCAATCTAAACTATGGCCTAAAGTTTACAGGCCCAATATTTAACCATGTGGCCCAAATGGTCCGTTAACATTAATGCTCCGATCGGGCCGATTAGCCCACATCAATTCTTTTGAGTTTTGAATTCTAAAATAGATCACAATTTACAAAGTCAATTGGGCCAAATGGCTGGTTAACAATATCATTTATTCAATTTGATCAAAATATTAATCTACTTGGATAAAAAAGAAAAAGAAATTTTATGTATTACAAAACGTCGAATATGGTTAAATATTACGGTAGTTCATTGTTTGATAGCCGTAAAATGCTGATCGAATCGTTAACTAAGTTAATTTGGCAATTTCATGAATTAAAGCGTCTAAGTTAAGGGATTTGGTCAAACATGTGAATCAATTAGAGCTAGTTTCGTGTTAAACTACATGTAACCAATTAATTTAGAAAAACACATTTAACAATTCGTGCTATTAGACTCCAATTAAATTAGAAAAACAAATTTAACCATTTAAGATCAACAAAGATGTCTGTCAAAGTTTGTTCTTGATTCCGTTAATAGATATTAAGAAAACTAAATGTTCATAAAAAAATTATCGCTCAAAGAATGTGTGATAGTGTTTGCACACAAACTATATGAATCATCCAAAGAGAGGGTGGAGGCAATTAACATGCTATAAAAGAAAAGTAAAAGTAGATTAAGAAATACCAAAATGTAAATCGTTTTCTGATACTGTAGTAGTTGATACACGAGTTCTAGTAGCGTATAAGAAACATTTACGTATGCATTTATGTGATTAAAATTTAGAGTATGGTTTAAATAAAAAAGCTTCTTATTCTAAAAGGCATGAAAAAGATTTTTTAGCCACTCACAAAGCGGGTTAAACGCACTCTGATTCAAACCATTCTAGCGGTTTTAGGACCAGCCTGTTAAACTCTATGATCTTAGCTTATAGGATTTAGTTTTTTTATTTTTAGCTTGTAGGTTTAGAATTTTAGTGTGTTTTATGCCCGTCAATCTGCCTTTGTTGCTCGTCATTGTGTCTTATATCTCGTAGTTATTACTCGTTGTGTCTTTTTTGCGTCTCATTGTATCTTTCTATCCTTTTGAAAATAATGAGTTATTTTAATATAACTTTATCCTGAAATTTAACATGTAAACCAAAAGGTAATATCAAATGGAAATCAAAACTTGCACATATGTTTACTCTGTTTTTTTCTCTTTGGTGATAACGAATTTTAATAAATATTTGTTTGTTTGACATTCAGGTCGAATACCAATTGAGTGTGCTTGAATTTGCATCCCAATTGAAATCCACTGTGTTTTCTCATGAGTTTAAAAGATACTTACATTCTGAATTTATAATGGGAACTTGGGACGGTAATCACTGCATTTGGTTTCATTCTGCATTTGGTTAATTTATGTGAAGAAAAGAAAAACATTGTTTTGTAATCACTGGTTTTAGTTACCGTATGTCACAAAGTAACACACATGTAAACGAACCTAACGTGGTTTAACTTTAACTAAACTAAACGAACAAGTTTTTTTTTTCGTTTGTTCGTAAAGAAAACAAGCATGTTCGTATTCGTTTATTTTCATTTGTTAAAATTATAAATGAAATGTTCACGAACATAAAAGAAAACAAGTGAACAGAAACAAACACCAGTTAACATTAAATAGTATCTCAGTTAAAGTCTAAATGCCATTACTCGATCCCTAACGAAGAAAGCTAAAGGCTGAAAAGTCAAGTGATGCCCTAATTAGTTGATTATTGAATGCCTGGTTCTAGATGCATGGTGAGTAATCACTAATCAGTATTACTAATATCTCGCAAATAGACGTGATTGCGAACTTTGAGTCCGAATTTACCTCTTTGGATTTCTAATCTAGTAGACGGTTAGACCCAAATTTGTTAGTTAAAGGTAGTTTAGTATAAACACATCCATACGTGCAAGAAGGTGGTACATAATTTGAAACTTCATTCGGGACTAAGGAAGAAGTTCACATGGCTGGCCCCAGTTGTAGGTCGTAAACATAGCAAATACGTGATTATGGGACATTCAAGGGGTGTCACAGCGTTAACGCTTGAGAGTTGAGTCTTTCTAGCAAAGTTTTCACATTTAAATATAATTTTTACCGGTTTTCCATCTTTTACCAATTTAAAACCATACTACTCACCATAAGTTGCGTTAACTTGATCTTATTAGTTATTACTCAGATTGATGGGGACTCATTCTCAAAAGCATACAAAGTACAAAACAGTATAAGAAAAGAGGCACCAAGGGGGGCTGCATCAAGCCCTTTCACCATCATTAGCTGTGATACATAATATTTTTCACAATAATCCAAGAAAATGTTTCGAGATTTTCTCAATTTAAAATAAAAAATAAATGTCAAAAGATTTTATCAATGATCCTTATCACGAGTGGTTAAAGTGAGCTATCTCAAAATCTCATAAAAATATGTAGAGATTTTGGATTCAAGCTCCACTGGTGACAAGAGGTGAGTCAAAGGGTTTTCTCATCTAATGTGAATATCCTTTTGAGGGTTGTACCTGAGTAATGCATATGATTGGGTGGACCAGTGGTCTGTAAGTGATCCAATTAGCCGTTCAAAATAATATCAAAAATAGTTTTTTAAGAGTGTAAAGAGGTTGGTCAACACCGACTTCCAACAAGCAGCCCGTCGCAGAAGAATAACTAGTGATTATGTTGAATTTAACTGAACCGTGTGCAAATCTAGCGGTCAAATAATGACATTTTCAAAAGATATCCCACGAATAAACAACGTTTGATTTTGAATTAATTTAAATTGTTTTTATTATATTATTATTATTGTTAACTCTTTCAAGGTGAAAGCGTGTTAGGTTAAATAGGTATTAACTCTAACCCACATCTTTACAAAGATGATATACAGGTCAGTAACTTATGGCCATAATGTGAACGTTCAAGTAGTAGGTCTTACATGATTTTCATATAGTTATCTTTACGATTAAGAGTATAGTATATAGAGAAAAAGTGTGTTTTTCTATTAGGATCCACTATCCCTATGTCAAATTGTCAAACAAAAATAGTAGATAGAATGTGTTTCAAATTAGAACTCTAATGAGAAAGATCCTTACGATCTAGTTTATAAGGCTCATTTGATACCGAAGGACATGCAAGCGAGTAAGAAACTATAATATAACGAACTAACGAATACTAATGAGGCCAGCTAACACTAGTTAGAAGCAAGGCTAGGCTCCAGTGTATTAGAAAAAGAAAAATTATTGCTTTAAGTCCGTCGATTTATATGCTCTCAAACTTTCTAATAATCGATGTTAAAAGCCAGGATTCAAAATGTCTTTCTTTATCGAGTAGCATTGTTGTTTTGTTGGTGTCGTTGGTAATACAATTCTCTCACAGACACATATTTTCCACACGTAAGTATATACATTTTTTATATTAATTTCAATATTTGTGATATTTCATATAATCTGAATTCTTTTATTTTGTTTACTTTTTATTTACTTTCTTTTGAGTATGATTTGTTTTCGCTAGCCTTAAGCCAATGCAATTATTGTTGGAATGAAGGTTAAAGAAATTATAAATCTATGAATGATATTGGATCTTTCTAGCCACGTTTGTTGGTTTGTACACTTCAAAATTGAAATTGATGCATTCATAATATTGGCATTGTTGTTTCTTTTTAACGGAAGAATATATAAAAACAATCGTTGACTAGCAAGGATCTAGACAGGGCGGAAAAGAAATTACAATGTCAATAAAGGGTTTTGTAACCAACACACACAACCTCTACAAGTTTTATAATTCCCATTCGAAAACCATAAAAACGAGGAAGTAACAACGGAATCGGACAAACATTCCCTCTTTTTAGTAGAAGTCGAAAATATGAGATCGCTCCTATGCTTCCAAAGCATTCATCAAGTCGTGTAAATAATTACTTCAAGAGTCATCTTTTTCTTATCTTTGACCATCTCACTTAATTCTATCTACGTCAATAATTCCAAAGGGATTTTTGAATCCATCATATCCACATCTACTCATTTTCTATAGATTTTCATTAACTTAAAGCTAGCTCACATCCTCCAAACAAATGATCCCAAGATTTCACCTCTTTATCACAACAAACACATAGCAAAGAAGGAACATCAATTCCTCTTTTTTCAAGGTTGACCCGCGTCGGAAGACATTCTAAAGTAAGACGTCAATACATTAATGTTGATTATTCTAGGCAAGAACTTATTACATCTTGTATGGCCATTACCATACGGTAAAAATAGATGATCAATATAATTTCGGACACCCTTGACAGTAAATCCTTTTCACCCACTAAAGGCATTTAAAGCCCCAAATCCAACCATACGGAGAATTTAACCAAATTATCATGTCAAGCATATGATTAAATTCAAAAAAAGGTTACACAATTCAATACCTCCCAAATTCAATGGTGTTTATGAATTTATTCAAATTTTTTATCCCCTTTGCATTTATTTTGAAGAATACTAGTGATCTTTAGCCCAAATGATTGAAGTGAGATACTTCAATATCTCATTAAAATAAAGGGAAATGTATTGAGTTTAAATCTTACATGTGACAAAAAAAAGGTTCTAGGTTGTGTCAGTGGATTTTCTCACATAAGATGAGTTTTCCACTGAAGGTGGTTTCGGGTTCGTGACTGATAGAGACGAAATGATGTACAAGCTTCCCTTCGGAACGTGTTATCCTAGTGCGCTAAGGTTTCGTACTTAAATAATGAATATAATTAGATGAGTGTTAGTGATTCGAACCTGTCATAAAAAAATTGATTTGAAGAGTAATTAAGGATATTGTGTTGTATAGTCATTCCATGTGACTAGGGTCAAGGGTCGACCGAACTTGCCTAAGCTTTTGAACTTTTTTTACATTCTTTTTTTAAAAGTTTAAATATCGTCTTCGTTGTCACCTAAGACGACTTATGCTAGGTTAGTTTTTTTTTTTTTCTCTAAATTTGGTTTCGTTACCGGAATTAGTTAAGTTGCAAGTATTTAAATAATGTATATTAATTGAAGGCTACATTCATGAATCTATGTTTAAGGACTAATGAGATGAGTTTTGCAACGTTAACATAAGTCTTAAATCTAAAATTTTCTTTTTGTCTTAAAAATATTTCTGAGTTGGGTTGCTCTAGCTGGAAGGAGGAAAGAAAAGGTGTCAACAAACCGTAAGATTCTACTAAATACTAATCGACATAAAATAAAGAGTGTATTGTCGTTTTCCTCTCTGTGGTTTGGTGGTATTTGTCATTTTCATCCAAAAATGTTTTTTCTTATATTTAACTCCCCACGGTTTGAAAAAGTAGTTATTTTAATCCAAAAACATTTATTCCGTGGTAAAATTTTTTATTAACAACACGTAAACATAAATTAGGATTTCGTTTTTCTATAAAAATTTACGTAAGTACCATTTTAACGATAAATATTTAACATTTTAAAACAATGTAACTAAGATTTTTGGATGAAAATGACAACGTTTCCCAAACCTTGAGGAGCCAAATACAAGAAAATTCTTTTTTGCATAAAAATAACAAATGTGATTAAACCACAGAGAGAAAAATAACAATTCACTCTAAAATAAACTACGGATCACCTTATGGCATTCAAACTAGGTTCTTCTTTTCCATCTGTATAAGCTACCTAAAAGTTATTATTCTCTAAAATATATCTCATTTTGTAAATAAATATAAAAAAAAACTACAACTCCTCCCCTACGTCTATCAATTTTCAATTAAATAATACTTTGTTATTCAATTATTATATTTTTTTTATTTTCTTCACTCCTAAACACTCACAAATAACTAAAAATATATATTAGGATGAATTGTGATCCCTAAATATGCGGGAGTGTTGTGGCTTCCCCTAAAAATTTAAGACGCGGCTTCCTTTTCTTCATTTTCTAAATGCTAGTGTAGACCAATAACACGGGTTTTATTAATAAAAAGGTTTTGATTCAAATATTTCAGATTCAAAATAATTGTCTTTTATAATTTTTATAAATGTTATAAAAGAGTTAAAAATAAGTAGGCGAAATGAACATATATATATAAAGAGCTAATACTTTAAGTTCAACCTTTTTAAATGGTAATTGTTTGAGTTCTTTGATTGTCATTTGTAAAATATTAAGAGTCTAAACTCAACTTTCATCATTAGTTTGTTAAATTTTTCATGCAATGTAGACTTATCATTTTACACAACAAATGAGTTATTTATGTAATTTTAAGAAAATAATAACAAAGGAAAAAACCATTTATGGGTTTCACAAACTAGCCACTATTACACAAATAGAAGGCAACAATGGGTTTCTCCACTTCAAACAACCTGGTTGATTAAAGAAAATACGACTGCGATGGATTCCTAAATCGTTAGATCTTAAATTATGACCGTCACCTAAATTGCCTCTTTTAGGTAATTTTTTTATAGGATCAGAGAAATTAAGATTGTTTTAGCTAATTCCTAATCGTGAGATCTGAACTTGGTTTGATCAGGGAAATCATAGATTTTTTTTTAAAAAAAAGGTATTTTTAAACTATTCACACTTCTCATGTTATATATTTTATGTGAGCATATATTAAAAATAGAAAAAGAAAAGGAAATGACATGTAGGATAGGAAATTGTTATTATAGGTAAAAAGACATAGGATCAAAGCATCCATTAAAAGTTAAATGATATAAGACTTGATGTTATGGGATAGATCGTTATGTCAAGTTATCTTGTAATATTGCGAAATGTGATGATAACTGACACTTGATAGAGCCCTGATCAAATTGTTTGATCCTGTTGTAAATCAATTGATCAGAAGTTCTAACGAATTTCTTAATTTATTTAATTTTTTTTAATGTAAAACAATAATATAAAATTAAACATTATAATCTAATAAAATTCATAAAAAACATAAAAACAATAAAAAACACATTACTTAATTTTTTTAAAACAATACAAATACCAGTCTAATACGAGATCAGCGGGTCGTCTAGCCCACAAATGTTCGACCAATTCACGACGAAGGTTTCCATGTATCTAACGGTTCTTGATTGATGTTATGTTTTCGAGTCTTTATTGATCAATGATTGTCGATTGTAGCGGGGAAACGTCTTCTTGGTAGTTTTGATAAATAGCCTTACTTTTGTCTTCTAAAATCATGTTATGTGAAATATAGGTAAAAATTGAAGATGGGTATATATTGGTAAAAAGAAAAAATTAAAAAAATTATTTAAAGGAGCCTTAAAGGCTATTTTTTTTGAAACCCTCACTTTTTTAACGTTCAACTCAGCCGCGAGCCTGCCCCCACCCCCCTCCCCAATCGCGCCCCTGATCACGCCATCCTGTTGCGGTGTGCGCGATCAAGGTGGCATTTACGGGCATAGAGCCCCTGATAGAGCTCATCCACAACACATAGCCTAACTATAACAAAAAAATAAAAAATTAAGTGACTTAATTGAAACAATGTTATTATTCTAATACCCTTCAATAAAGTTATCACATAAAATTACACTCATTGAAACTTTTAACTATTGATTTTTCTTTTGATGTTGTATCAGGATATTAATCTAAAAGTTAACTTTTTTTCTTTTAAGTCGATGTAATAAATTCACCAAAAACTAGATTGAGTGGTTAGATACTCCTCTTGTGTAATTTTTTTTTCATTGTCTAGTGTCTTGCTAGCTTTGAGTTTTTTTATTTATAAAATCCTCGTTTCATTGACTTCACCTAGAATTGATCCCAAATTCATAATGGATGACAATGGCTAATGTCCACATCTTTTTTCTTTTATTTTAAATTTTGGCTCAATTGGATAAATTTCGGTGGATAAAGGGAGAACACACCTATAGTTGAGAGAAATGGTCAGAGGCCATATCCAATTACAATTGTATTATAGATCGAGAGCAATTTAACGCATAATCAGTTTTAGTTTACGAGAATCATATGAATTATTTGTAATTTTGTTTTAGTCGTAATACATAAGAAGGTTTTGTACAACTATATTATGCAATTTTTATGGTTAAGTTTTCAACTTGAACTGGTTATGTATTAATGCTTGTTAATTCGATAAAATAACTACAATTAACAACTTTTGATGTATGTTTTTATTTAGTGGCATGTCTTCTTAAATATGTATTTAGTTTCTTGATAATCTTCATTTACAAAAACCAGAACCACCACCAAAACCAAAATAAATTCCCAATATAAGCAAAATAACCATAATAAAATTGATTTATAAATCAGTCTATTCTAACGTCTCATATATTTATAAAAGAAAATTACAGATAAGTAAATCATCTAAGTAAATTTACTATTACGTGAAGTTTTCTTTTTTATATGTTAAAAACAATTATTCATTTCTTTGAATGAAGGATAGTAAACGCTTTTGAATTCGCATATAAAAAGGTAATGATATAATGGCTGACTTTAGTCAAAATTGACAACATACTTGAAATAAGGAAGATAGAGGGTTTGAATTTCGCCTTTCACTTCTCACTTTTACATGAACATGAATTATATACATAAAATCTTTAATATAAGAAAAATTCTTATTTATAATGCGAAGACATCTTTATAAAATGTTTAAAAAATAACATTTTTCTTATTTTATTTATCAACTTTTTAGATGAGGATTGCTTGTTTGTGTACTTTAACGATACAATTCACTATTGTTGCTAATTATTCATATTCTTTTTAAATTATATAATCCACACTCCTTTCTCTCTCTCACACACGCATATTTGGTTTTCTATGGTCTCACACCTTGTATGGTTGCATGAATTCATTTTTTGAGCCATAGATTGTTAAAGATCCACTCATTGAAGATGCTATAATACCGTTATGTCTTAATGTCTTATGGATGTGATTAATGATGTGTTCTTTTTCCTGATTTACATGTATTTTATTTAAGATCATTTTTATTTTTTTGTTATAAGTATTAATATTATGATCTACATAAATTTAATATATTTTTACGACGTGTTTATTTTTTTACATTATATATTTATGTATTATAAATCAAGTTATACTCAATACAATATATTCTTCAATCTTCGAGTTTTTATGTATATGGTTAGAAAACAGATTTTTAAATAAGGCTATATGAGAATGTTGTGACATATGTACGTAAATATAAAATTTCTATATATCAAGTAGATTTTTAAAGCCATTAATAATTTAACAAACTGTGTATACACATATACTAAATTACATGTGTCACATTTTGAATTTTTACATGTAAAGTCACGTTATTCGTTAACCAGCCGTGTATATATATGGCAATGTTTTTCCTTTTAAACTGTTGTTAAGTTATATATGGAAAAAGAAGTTATATTTGGAAAACTAATATATATTTTTTACGTACCAAGTTCCAAAACAATCTCCTTAATCATTGGTCAACTCTTATTGAAATTCGAATACACGTGACTCCTTTTGTTAATTCAATATTACAAATTCAATTCACCACTTTGATTTAATAATTTATCCTCCTTGACGTAAATATACCAATCTAGTTCATATGTTATCAGAAATACTATAAAATAACAGAATCTTACTATTCTAATATCTAATAAAAAGATAAATGGGGTATCATGTGTCAGCACCACAATCAATGAGATGACACGTGTCAGCACCACAATCATTCTCATCAAAATTTTCCCGCATCTCTCTCCTATTAAATAATTACCTTAATTACTAATAATATTATTTTAATACTTTTTAATAATTAGTAAATTAAGAGACAAATCTTTTTATTAAGGTTATATCTAAATAAATTGATAATTTTAAATTATCAAATTTGAGAGTTGTAATAAGAAAACATTTAAAAATGACATTTTTAATACTGTTTGTTTTAAAATAAAATATTTATTTTCAATAAAAGAAATTTAAAAATAAAATTTTAAAAAGTTGATATTACCATTTTTTTTATTTCAGTCCTATCATATCTTAGAATATCATTGTTTAATTAATAAATTTATTATATTAATATTGTATTTATTTAAACCGTGTAATACACGGGTTTACTAAAGCTAGTCTTTTCATATTTGTCTATTCATACATTGAGCTGACCTTTTTGTGACATGTACGTTTATAGTTTTTTGCATTATATGGTTGTCGCACAAACTTCAAGCGTTAGAAGTTTGAGCACTCTTATATGTATTATATATTTCATCTGCATTTTATATAAGTTAAATGTACTTTTGTTAAGCTTTATATGTATGCTATTTACAATTCCAAAATTTTATATTACATATGTATTATATTTATTAACACTTATCGTAACAAAAAACAACTAGTAAGGTTGATGTTTTGTAACATTCAAATTATAAGTTTAAATCATAATAAATTTTTTACACAAAAAATACTGTTAGATTACACGTATAACTATATTAGATCACGAAACAATCATGTCCTTCTCAAGACGCTACGGGAATCGAGATATTAACACGTGACATAATAATATGATTATTAACATATATTGACTAAACTTATACAGTTATACTTGTAAAATATTCAACACCCCCACAACATCAATATGTCAGTTGTCTCATTCCACCAAATAAACCTCTATTATTACCTCCAAGTCAAAAATCACACACCACCTACTTAATCTCCATCATCAATCATCATCTTCAACAATCAAATCTCTGCAAATATTGCAAAATTGCAAAATCTCCATGAAATCATGAACAAACAAACCTCCACAAACACCTTTATCCTCTCACTATTCCTCCTATTCAACCATTCATTCTCTCTAGATCACCACTACGAATCATGTGTCCCAAAGGATTGTGGCGATATGCGTAACATCACCTACCCGTTTTTCATCAATGGTTTACAGGATCCCGAGTGTGGTTACCCTGGGTTCGAGCTCCACTGCATCAACGGCTCATCGATTATCAAGATCTCCGAAACAAATTTCACAATTAAGCAAATTGATTACGATAAACATCATCTCCGACTGCAAAACTCCGCGATTTCATCGAATCGGAGCGGCTATTGTCCATCGGAGATCAGGAATTTAACGCTAGATCCTACTCGATTCACGATCGACAGCGAGAAGACGACGAAACTGATATCGATTTCGAGGTGTTCACACAACGTTTCGTCGGAATTTGAGAGGTTTAGGGTTCGATCGTGTGAGAGGAGGGTGGAGTATGTTGTGGTGGAGTATGATGGGAGTTTGGAAGCTGTAATTGAGGGGTGTGGTGGCGGTGGTAGGGTGGTGGAGGTGCCGGTGGAGTTGGAGGGCGGAGATGGGCGGAGGAGGGTGGTTGACGGTGGGAATTTCACCGGCGTGGTGGAGAAAGGGTTTGAGGTGCGGTGGCGTGCGGCGGAGTGCGGTGGTTGTGAGCGGAGTGGGGGGAGGTGTGGGTTTAATATGACGGTTTTTTCGTTTCGTTGCTATTGCCCCGATAGGCCTCATAGGGTGAGTTGCAAACCTGGTAAGATATTTCTGTTTTTGGTATGTTACATGGATTATTATTTGTACATTATTATTAAAAACTTGTACTTTTTTATCTAGTAGTTGTAGGTGTTGGATGAAATCAATTGAAATGTCACATTTTGACCTAGGGATTTTATTTCTTTTCATATGTAAACATTAACGTTTACAGCTTAAAATGTGACATAAATGGACGCTAAAGTCACAAAATGCTAGTGACGTGACTTAAAACATACTGTCACGTGTCTTACATGTGCGTAAAATGTTGATGTACTTGCGAAACAACTCTGTTGTGAGTCTTTTGTTTTTAGTTTTTTCATAATTTTTCTAATAACTTTAATATTTGGAAAATAAAATATTTACGTGCCATTATAATTTGAAGAAAAGTTTTTGACATTTTTTTTTCAATTAAACTTAGTTTTAGTTGGTATAAAAGTTTGGAAAACAAATGGTTGGCATATTAAGCCGATTTGTGTTTGTGCACTCTTCAGGAAATGTGGTGACGTGCGGTGGAGCCACATTACCAGCATATTGTGACTTTGTTGCCCATTTTATCACATGTCAAGTTTTGAACGAGATAAAAAGAACAATCAATGTTTATTTTACCAAATATGTTAGTCAAAATGTTGATCTTAATTTTTTTTTTCTATATTAAATCATAAAACATCACACATTTATTTTTAGTTATTAAGACTTGTCTAAATCGGTTTACATTTTCAAAAGTATTCAGGTTTTGACATTAGTAACTTTTGTCGGTTCTAATTTTATCTGTAACATTTCATTAGTATTTTAACATTAGCTATTCAAAGCGTATTATATTTTACATATATTTTGTTTGAATACGACATAACTTGTTTTAATAGTTGAAACTTAATCAAGATACCCTAAAATCACTATTTTTGTTTAAAGAGTTGGAAGTTGACATCAGTACATCACCATGTGAACATTTTGAAAACATGCTGGTTAAGAGTAGTTATAGGCTGTACATAAGGCTTCTCTCTTTGGTCCATTTTGGAGCAATAAACTTGCGGCTTGTGGTCAAAATCAAATGTTGGACTATTCTATTTTGACTTTGACTTGGTTGCATCCAAACTTTAGGTGGCATGAAATGTTTGTAAATTGTAATAACAGAAAAGCTTAACTCATAGGTTACATGTTAGCCGGCCTTAAAGTTTTAGATTTCATTAAGCTTTCACATCTTTATGCACAAATAAATGTATAACTTTTACGACATCGGCATAGAAGCCACTCGATATGATAACAGTCTCTTAAGTTTACCAGTGACAAGTTCTCATGAAAAAAAAAAAAGTTATGTTGCATTTCTGTGTGCGTCTAGTGTTGGAATGTAGGGAAATTGATGTCTAAACACCACCCCTCTACGACTAATTGAGTGTTTTTTTTCTTTTGCAGAGAAATCAAACCGTAAACTGATAATCATCACAGGTAATATTGTCATGTAAAATTGATCTTCTTAATCTGTTACTTTGAAGTAAATGAGACAACTTTGGCCCCAACTGGTCCATTGATCTCATTAATTTAGTTTTTATGTTGTGAACTTGTAGTTGTTGCTGGAGTTGTGCTCATCTTTGCTCTCGCGGCCACCATTTTCTTTATTCGTCGTGCCTACAAACTCAAAGCTTTGGCTTATTTATCGTCAAAGGATAAATCCTGTGAACTTGAAGATACCAGTGTCTACTTCGGTGTGTCGGTTTTCTCCTATGCCGAACTTCAAGACGCCACCCATCATTTTCATTCTTCTAAGGAAATAGGCGATGGAGGTTTCGGAACCGTTTATTATGGTAATTACCTGTCATTTATTTTAGACGTGAAGAAACCAGTGAAAGCTGAATTCAAATATAAGACTGTGATCAGTACTTTTAAAATACAGGCCAAACTAAAGTTGAATTTATTGTCTTTTTACTAGGTAAACTCCGCGACGGCCGGGAAGTTGCGGTGAAACGACTATACGAGCACAGTTACAAACGAGTCCAACAGTTCATGAACGAGGTCGAAATCCTTACTCGGTTACGACATAAAAACCTTGTATCACTCTACGGTTGCACCTCTCGCCGGAGCCGTGAACTCCTCTTGGTCTATGAGTACATCCCTAATGGCACGGTGGCTGACCACCTACACGGTGACCGTGCAAAACAGAGCCCGCTGACGTGGCAAACCCGTATGAAAATAGCCATTGAAACCGCCAGCGCGCTTGTATACCTTCATGCCTCTGAAATCATTCACCGAGATGTGAAAACAAACAACATTCTTCTTGATAACAACTTTTGTGTCAAAGTAGCGGATTTCGGGCTATCAAGGTTGTTACCAAATGATGTTACACATGTCTCCACCGCGCCTCAAGGGACCCCGGGTTATGTGGACCCCGAATATCACCAATGTTATCAACTGACATATAAAAGTGATGTTTACAGCTTTGGAGTAGTTTTAATAGAGTTGATCTCCTCAATGCCTGCTTTTGACATCAGTAGGTCTAGAGACGAGATCAACCTAGCTAACATGGCAATAGACCGGATCCAAAGATGTGCTCTCAACGAGCTAGTCGACCCGTTTCTAGGATCCGACCCGGAAACCGAGAAGATGATGGCGTCGGTGGCGGAATTAGCGTTTCGGTGTTTGCAGTTTGATTTGGAAATGAGGCCTACGATGAATGAGGTGTGGGAGGTTTTGAAGGGGATTCAAGTGGAGGAAAGTGGTGGTGATATTGAAGAGTTGACCGTTGCAAAGTCAACAATGCCGCCACCGTTGCCGGAAAACGAAGGTGTCGGATCGATGATCACAGCGTCGCCGATCTCTGTGACCGCGAAATGGCATAGCACGAGTAGTGGATCAACCACAACAAACACCAGTGTGTAACTGTAGGATCATATGCACAATTGCACATGTACAAGTGTAGTATTGTTTTTTATATACACATTTCGTTAGCAATGAAAGTTCACAAACGGAACGTATGTAAGATGGAATCTAAGTATATATGTAGAACAGGATCAAGAAGCCAACAATGGTATAATTTCACTTACATGTTTCAATCAGTTAGTTATTTTATATGGAAACTTTACAGTTTAGTAAAATTATTATTTGACTATCACTAGTTAAAAAACCAAATACCGACGGAGAAATCTATTTCATGGAGGATTGGTTAATGGAAAATTATCCTTGAACTAAAACCGAATGGCTCGGTTAAAGTCTTGGCCAAACAAAAACCGTCGCTTAGAGTCGGTTGGGGTTAAAACTGTTAGTTTCGGGGTAGTTATCAGTTACTTTTTGGTTATGGGCAAACTATGTTTAAATCTTTCCGATATACACCTCTGGGCTCTATCTAAATACACCTCAAGTTCAGGACTGATGAGGAGAGATTGGTGTACGAGCGGCATGACAACCTAGTGTCTCAAGATTCTGTACTCGTATAATAGAGATTATCAGGTGTGTCAATAGCCCGTCAATGATCAAATTATAAATAGCCCGTTAATAATCCAATTATCCGTTAAAAGAACTACCCCTGCAGCGTGAAAGAACTTGTAATGAGAGTTTCAAATTATGGGCCGAGTTCAGGCCCACTAAACACTAGAGACCGGATCTATTCTAACCATGGGCCTTTACGGGCTATGGTAACGTTTACCGTTCGTTTTCACCCAAGTACCCAACCTTTGAATTGCATTTGGGTTATCTTAATATTTTGCAAACTAAAAAAGCATCATATTATTACAGGATGTGCTAGTTTTTATTTACGTTACTTGATAATAAACTATAGCTCCAATTTCTTTACTATAGCATTTCTTTTGATATTATAAAAAGTATTAGAATAAAATAAAAAATATAGAATCCATCCGGCTTTTACAAAATTGAAAAACATTTATTTAAATCAGTTGGCAATTAAAGTAGTATAAATAAATGTTTATAAATTGACTCCAAGATCCTTCATGTTTCGACGTCTGACTTTTGGTTTACGCTAAACAACCCTTCTTTTAAACTCATGCCTTGTTTGATCCACCTTCTTTTGTCGGTGGTGATCAAAACAAATACATAACCCAACTTTAGTAGGATTGCATATGATCAACTAGCATAACTAATTTTGTGATAAAAATCAATTGAACACAAGACCACGTTAATATTGTAATATGTCATAGCTCTGATACATGTTGTATCGAATCTTTCAAGCCTAGGGTTTTTTTCTAACAAATCAATATTACTTGAACATATATCATTTTATTTAATCCATTTGACGTTTGTTGGACCAAATTTGACTGATGCATAAGTATTGTTGATTTGTCTTAAGCGAAATATATGTAATAGGCAACATATATGCAACTGGGTGTGAAATATATGTATATATATATCGAACGAAATATAATTTCTCTTTGAAAATTTTCTTTTACTTGTGTGAGTTGTAATTAGGTATCAATACATGTTCCTGAACTAATATAACAACTTTTGACACTAGAATGAATACATAACACTTTTGAGTCTATCAAATTTGTGTTGATTAATTCCTAATTCGTGAAATTGATTGAACATTTCCATCACATGAGGTCAATTCGCTAACCAACTATATTTAGTGATCAAAACAGTGAGTTTTCAGGACATCGATAGCTAGTAAAAAGAACGACTAACATGCATATACGTTTGGTTTCAAGTTCTATCATGTTTTAATGCTAGACTTGAACTTACACCTAACATGATGAGAAAGATGAAGTTAATCTACCAATCGTGGTGAGTAGGATGATCCATTTTGATAAGTCATGGAGCAATAAGTTCGGTTAAGTGGTCACAATCATGTATGAACTAATGTCAAATGTATGAATATCAACCACTCATCAAACCAATGGATCCATCCACCGTTCAATAAAGATATGACAAATATGTGCCATTAAATTGAAGCGCACTCTCACTCACCAACAACCTCAATCTATTAATCACATGACAAATCAACACATAATTTATATATCTCACATTTATATTTTTTGTAATTTTTTTTGAAGTTTTCTAAAAAGTGTGATGTAATAAAAAGGTTGAGTAAACTGTATTTGGGAAACTTGTATTCATTTGAACAAAAAGTAATGCTATAAATAAAGAAGTCATTTCTTGTTTCAATTGGGGAGGTCTTTCATGCTCTTTTTATTATTATTTTTTCAAATATATAAATAGTTAATACTTTTTTTTAATTTAAGAAATCTTTAACATAAATATATATATTGTAAAATTGACATTATCTTTAACTTTATATCACTTGATTCAATATACTTCAAGCGAGTCAGAGGTTTTACCACCGTGGACCTATGGGTAGTGGGTTTCTCCTGGAATGGTGGGCGGACCGGTTACCAACGTTGTCTGTGTTCGCGGGCGTGAGTGGGCTTTCGCCCAATAGATTTACACGGATGGCTGGGCTTAAATTATTCGTTGGCCTTTTAAAACAATGTTTTATTCCTAAATAAACATAAAAAGCCATTAGCAACTAACAAGTCTAAGAAACCAAAACAATGTCTGGAAATAGGTTTGTTTGCTGTTTTTATGACTTATATCCAACGTCTTACTAATCATAACAAACTTAAAAGATCAAAAACGCTTAAAAAAGATCTAAAAACTTCTTGACGTTACCGATGTCCTAAAAAAAGTAAGTGAAATTACTAATTAGCTAAATTATAATACCAAAACAAGGTTTCAAAGTCCTCTGCTTTGCTGTTGATAAATATGTTTCTTCTTTTTGTTTATTCACGGTTTTCTTGGACATTAAGATTTAAATCTAATTATAACAAATTAAAAAGGTAAATAAGATTTTGATTTTTTTAAATGTTCATATAAATGGAGCCTTTGTGTACCCTTTCTTCGTTAATTACTTATAACTCGCACTTTACCAAAGGTTGAGTGTTAAGGACAAGAGTATTTCAATAATGTTTAAATCAAAAGTGATCCAAATTTTAGTACTTAATTGTGATGTGATGAAAATTTAATAGAGTCTAATTACCATAACATGTTTTATAACTTCTTTTACAAAAGTTCTAGGAATGTTTACTAGTTTAAATAAGTTATATGTTTTCTTTTAGCTTTGAAAATATGCATGATATATATATACTTTCACGTAAACATCTTGATTCTAGAATAGGTTTAAAAAGAAAAAAAATGATTAGAACCACAAGTTATATAGTTTGTTAAGTCCATGTTACGAGCACAACTTACATCAAATATTTTAGAATGTGGAGTATTATTAGCTTGTTGTAGTCGTAGATACTAGTTTTTAAGCCTTCCTCTACATGTAATATTTAAAAAAAAAAGTAAGATAACCGTTATATGGACTGGGTTGAATATATATAAGACTATTTACAAGATACCAACAAACGAAATACACTATATATATCACGTTGGGATTTTGTTTATAGTTTGGCGCTTTAGTTTTGTTTAGGTATGTTGAACTTTCTTGTTAGGTCTTTTTCTACTTATTAGATTTGTGTGGGTTAGTTTGTTTCAATTTAATAGCTTATCATCATGTTACATACAAGTTCAATTGTGGGGTGGTTCAGTTTCGTTTCAATATGCTATTCATGTTTTTAGCTTGTGTACATAGGTAGTTGAATATAATTTGCCATTCAAAATTATTAATAAGCCAATGCTATTTGACAATAATGTTTGTTGATTAATAATAACTACTTTAACTTAAGATCATTAACCTTGTGAATCAAAGTTGAGGTTGTACTTATTTCTAAGTATTTACTATACATGAAAGTTTTTTATGTTAAAGTTCAAGTAGTTGTTTAGTCTATGCAAAGTTCAAGTCAGTGTGGTAGGAGTGGACAAGGGACGACACAACAAGTAGACCAATCTCAAAGGGATGGTGGGAGTGGACAAGGGACGACACAACAAGTAGACCAATCTCAAAGAGGGTGAGACGGTGTTTGCGTTCATCATATCCCATATTGTCACATCAACCATTCATCCCGAATCTCCTCCCCGCTTTTCTAGTTTTCTTTCCTATTCTTTGTTTCTTATCCCCCGTGTTCCCACCATCCTGCACTACTATCTTACACCTTCCACCTCATCCCTGCTCACCCTTGTGGCAAACTGTCACTCACCATCTTGCCTCCACCCACGACATCCTAGAAGGTGGAAAGAAGTGTAATAATTGATAGAGGCATTGATAAATCGTTAAATCTTTGAAACCAATTGAATTGTTTAAATTGAAGAAAAATGGTCCATATATATAACTAATACATCTTTTCACTCTTCGCAAGTAAACATTCATGATTTTAGATTTCTTTCAATGTCACGGGCCTAGAAAATTGTTAAAGTTATTTTGATTTATGCAGCGGTGACATCTTACAAATGTATATGAGAAAGCGATCTATATCGTTGATCCGTAGTTCAAATGTTCATTTAATGCACAACTATCATACACTTTGTTGTTTTTTAAAATGCAACAACCTAAGTGGTGCGTATGCTTAGACATATGTTTAACATCTTTCACATCCATAAAATGTTAAATGTTATGACTTTTACCTAAAATGTTTGGTGATCTCTACATCTTACATATGGTATGTTAAGTATAATAAGAAAATAAAATTAACCCATTGAATGTTGGCTACTTTGATGGGTAAGAAACACTACTTTTGTAAGTATAGACGCCATCCACAAGAGATTATCAAAGGTGAAGAGAAAACTAGTTAAAAGGGGTATCCGTCGATATCAAATCAAAAATATTACTTACACATACAATCATATGAAATGGTTATAAAATTATTTTATGGGTGTCATTAGTACGAACCTTCTATTATTCTTATTTCATTTATACTTTAACATTAGAATACGACAGCAACTTAAAAAAATAATAATTTTACGGTACATGTTATTTTAAGAACCATCAAAGTTACGTTTATATAAAAAAAGAAACAAAAGTATCATGCAGTTTTTTCTTTCTTTCATTATATTGTAAACTTAAAACACAAAGTGCTTAAACCAAAAAAGCAACTACCCCGAGCACCATTTTTGTCAAATCACAAAACATAAAGGGCTTAAAACGACATTCAAACAAATAGCAATATAAAAATACCAAAAAATATATCATTTTTGCATTTAATTTGTGTTTGGCATTAGTTAAAGAGTTATTCCATCTTCGCCTACCCATCCATTTTCTTCACACACACTGGTTTTCATCTCTTCATTCTCCATCGCTTTCATCCCCTCAAACCCCCATTCTCCACAAGATCAATATCAAATCGCTTCACAATCACCCACACGAACACCATCGATCCATCTTTCCTTCGTGGGTATCCTTCGATTTCATCTTTTCCCCAATTTTCTAGGGTTTTTCGGACCAATTAAAGCCTCAAATCGCTTCACCCACATCCTCCCCCCATTTTTCCACCAAAAAGATCATCACACCACGTGTTTTGGGCTCGTATTAGGGTTCTTGTTCGGTTTTGAACCCTCCATTCCGACTGTAAACAGAATCATAATCAATCTTGGCGTTTGCATCGTCGAATCTGCTTATTCGTCCTTTGGTTGATCGTTTTTTGGTGAATTTGAAGGGGTTGTGATTTAGGGTTTTACAGAAGATGTTGGGAGCTGGATTGCAGTTTGGCCGGAGTCGTAACGGAGAAGATAGGTTTTACAATCCGGCGAAAGCGAGAAGAAATCGTCAACATCAAGATAATCTCCGGCGAGCCCAAAGTGACGTCACTTCAACGCAATCGACGACGTCATCCGGCCCTGTGGAGCCTGAGAATCGAGTTGTAAAGCCACCGGTTCCGGCTGAACCGCCGGTTCCGTCGCCGGTGTGTAATCTGCAACGGTTTTTGGAGTCGATTACACCTTCTGTACCTGCTCAGTATCCCTCAAAGGTTTATTTTTTTGTTTTTATTCTTTTTATTTGATGTAGATTTGTTGTTTATTTACACACTAAATGTATTTTATTGACTTTTAGAGGGTCAACTCACCGACTTATATAGATTAATCATCTTGTTGTAGTTTAATTTATATGTTTATACATAACTTGTTTTGTGATTGGTATGGCTTCTAAGCAATACATACTTGTAAATAAAGAAAGTTGTGGAATTGAACATGTAACTAGTAGTCCAATTTTTAAGAATTGTAATGTTCATTTATTATGAAAGGAATATTTTTTCTGCTTGTTGCTTCATGTGTAGTTCAGTGAACATGTAATGAACTGTTAATAGTTTCAAATTGTTATTTTGTTAATAATTGTCAAAGGTTCGGTAAATGGTATGCATTTTACTTAGTAAAATATCAATATGCAATGAAAAGGCAAACTTCTAATGGTGTTTTGGTTGAATTGTGTGTTACAGAGAGCTATGGGAGGATGGAGAAATTGTGACGAATATCAACCGTACTTTGTGCTTGGTGATTTGTGGGAGTCTTTTAAAGAGTGGAGTGCTTATGGTGCTGGAGTTCCTTTGATATTGAATGATAGCGATAGTGTGGTTCAGTATTATGTGCCTTATCTGTCGGGGATTCAACTATACATGGACCCTTTGAAATCTTCAGCAAAATCAAGGTATACAGTTTTTGGGTCCTTTGTGGTTGATCTTTTTTTTGTTACAATCATTTTGGTGTTATCTAGTTTTGTTATATCTAATAGCTTACCGGACATTATACATATTAAGGAGACTGATGTTGATATTTTAAGTGGCTGAATTGTTTTGATGGACTCATTTCTTGTCTTTATCCAAATATAACTATTCATTAACTTGTTTAGTTTCACAAAATGCTTCTTGATGGGAAACATTATTTACATGCTGTAAGACTACTTGATGTGTTTCTTCTACTTGGATTATAGTTATTGCCTTATTGGACAACTGGGTAAGGATTAATCTGAAAGTTACAATACTATGTACTGAATAACGCAGACAAGAAAACATAAGACTCTGGCTGGCTGTCTTTCATAAAACTCTATTAAAAACTTGTAGTGATACTATTCATGTATTCTCTTCCCTCCTTACTGAAGATCTGGCTGATCCTATACATATGTCTGTGTGTGTGTGTTCGTCTGTATATAAGGATGATCAACATATTACCATTTTTAAGTAGAGAACTGTGAAATCACATAGGCACTTTTACTTATCGCTTTAAATGTGATCAGAAGATTGTTTTTTACTTGCAACTGTTTTCTCTACCACTACATGTGATTATCTTCCATGCACGACGCAATTGAACATCCCTCTGTATGTGCGTATGTGTGTAACGGGAGAAATCAGTTGTGATATGTGAAACCTTAATTATCATGTAAACCATTTATATATATTGAACCATAGTAGCCTGGGTTAAGGCTTAAAGAAGAGTCTATTAGGATGGAGTTAGGGCTTATAATTATTGGTTGCGATTTATGGTCATTGTTGAGTACTTTAATACACTTGTTTTGGCCTAGATCTTTTAATTTTTTTACCAACTGTTTGTATTTTATTTCCCATGTAAACATAACTAGTTATATGTTATATGATTGAGTTTGTTAAACCAATTATATATATTATTATATCGTGCAGAAGTTTTTTATTGATTTTGTTTGATCAGTATTTGAAGTATAGAATTTCAGTCTGTCACTATATATTGTGTGAACGTGGTTTGATTTTTTTTCCTCGCAGACTTTTATTTTGTTTTTTTTGCTATGACAGGCAACACACGGAGGACAGTGATGTTGACTCTTTTAGGGACTCAAGTAGTGATATAAGCAGCGATTTTGACCTCCCAAAGAGTGAAATTACTCAGCGGTTGGATCAGCTGTCATTAAATTACCAACATGCCCTTCAAGAAGGGTTCTCTAGTGATGAGGGTGAATCTGCAAGACCTCAAAGTTGTCTTTCATTCGAGTATTTGGAGCGCAATCAACCTTGGGGTCGGGAACCTTTGACGGATAAGGTTTCTTTTCTTGAAAATTGTCTGATAAGGTTATAAGATATGCTACATGATCTTTCTGATTCCAAATTACATCCTCATTTTATATCTGTTGCATAGATACTTGATCTTGCCCGTTGCTTCCCTGAGTTGAAAAGCATTAAAAGTTGCGACTTGCTGCCTTCTAGTTGGTTATCTGTAGCCTGGTACAATCTTTTGTTACTTTTTTCTATAATATTCATCACATGTTATAGCTTTTCTGACTTGATGGGTTATTTTGGTGCTTTAATAGGTACCCAATTTATAGGATTCCGATGGGACAAACATTGAAAGATCTTGATGCTTGTTTTTTGACCTTTCATTCTCTTCATACACCAACCACAGGTTTGTAGTTTTCTATATAATTTTTGTGGCTAGTATTTTGAATCTGATAATTTGGTTAGTGCAGTTTCAAGTCTCAAGTATTAGTTTTCAAATGTTTGGATAAACTCACTACTCTTTTTAGTATCTAATTATTTTTATTTTGAATAATCAGTTTCATGCTACAAGACTTTTCTTATGTTTTTCACAAGAATGTTTTGAATAATCCAAACTTGCCAAACACTCTGAATAACTGCTTACCTGGCTGCTGATTGTTACAACTTACAATTTCAAATAGCACAAGCATGCAAACATTCTCTCCAACTGCCTATTTATTACAATTGATTATCATATTTTGATTTTTACACATCCAAACACCACCATAAATGCATCAAGAGAGAAGATACTGTAATCAGAATTGGCCACTTATATTTTTACAATCCCAAATCTGTATGTTATAATCTCTGAATGTCCTATTCTGATTCAGATGCAACATGTCTTCATGACTGATCAATTTGATCCTTCAGTAGTTGCCCAAAATCTGGTTAAAATTAGGGAGTAGACATCATATCTTTAGCAGCATAAGTGAAACAACCACTTAATATAGTTTTAATTTTGTTACCACATACCAGTTATATAGATACAAATTGTTTCCACGTGATTGGTCAATTTCAGTTCAATTTTGGGGTAGTTAAAACTTGAATAGTTTCTTATTTCTTATTGCAGGCAATCCCAAATGTGAATGTCTTGACAGTTAATTTAGACACAAGTTGTTTCTACATGACTGTTTCCGCATTTAATTTGGAATAATTGTTTGTTGCAGCTGCAGGTAATCAATGTGAGCATCTGCCGGCTGTCGTGCATTCTGGGGAGATAGGCGCCTCAAAAATATCATTACCAGTGTTTGGTCTTGCTTCATACAAGCTTAAAGCACCACTGTGGATTAACAATGAAGGTCCTTTGCTGACTGATCTTTTGCAGGCAGCCGGCAGTTGGCTGGCAAACCTTCAGGTCAATCACCCAGATTTTCTTTTCTTTTCTCGTAGATGATGACTGACGAAGATAAGATGATGATGATAATGATGATAATTTGATGATGATGTTGTAAAATCAAAATAAAAAAAGCAGAACAAAATGAATGCAATAAGGGTCAGAAAAGGGAGGATTAGATATAAAAATATAGAGATGAAATAGGCGAAAGTGACGCGAGACAAACCTTGGTTAAGTTAGGGTTTGGGCTGCTTTATTTATAAAAGAGAAAAAGTAAGATCTTATGTTGGATGATTTTTTTGGTTTTTAATTTATTAAAAAGGTAAGAATGTGAGTTATATAGGCAGCAGGCTGTATTTTTTCTGTGTCCTGGTGATGTTTGTAACGTTATGTATTAGTATCAGTATTAGTATTTGCATTACGAATATGGTAGTATTGTTGTTTGGATGTGTTTTGAGACTTTACTGAACTTTCTGTGCATTTATAAAAAAAGAAAAAAAAATAGTAAATGAACTGGTCAGCTTGTGTTAGGTTTCTGTCTTTGTATGTTCTTTTACTTTTGCCCACATGGTTTGTAAGAAAATGACCATGATTTTGTTACGCCCTTTACGTGGTATGTGTAACAAACTTGTGTCATAAAAAAATATTTATAACTAAAAACATATAATTAATAACTCGTCAACATGCGTAAACGCATGCACCGGAACACAAATGAACAAATACATATGAATGTCTAAACATGAAGAACTGTAAACATGTATGATGTGTTACAAATATACTTGCTAAAATTTTACTGTACTTGTTGAGTAAATGCTTTGTTATAAACGTAAAATCTTAGTAACAAGCACGCTTTTATGATTTCTTATATATGATAAATTGGTTAAACATTGACTCAAGCTATACACAAACTCATGAACATCTTATCATGAGCTTTTCTCATAGCCTAAAATCACAACAATATAAGAAAATTATGCAAAATAGCCATTTATACAGGTGTTACATCTAGATAGTCATGGTCATGAAAAAACAAAAAACTCATTTAATCATGTAATACGCACTATCAATTCTCTCTTTTTACTAATTTCATGATTTTCATCAATAATGACTTAAATTGATGTGATATGCGTTAATATTTTTTTATGGTTATATGACTCTAACTATTATCATAGAATTACAAAACTGCTTATGGTCTTCTAGTTTAACGCGGTGTAAGTTCAAATATTTAAAAATGAAAGATTAAGTTGTATTTAGGAGTAAAAAGCTAATTAAAAAATAACAATGATAAAGCTATAAGGATTGGCGGGAGGTGTAGTGTAGTGTGGTGTGTAGTGATCAAATTTGAGTGTGGTTTGGTGTGTCAAGACAAAATATGATTTGTAAGTATATGATGTGATGTGATGTGACATGACAAAAAATGATTGATGAGTACTTTTATTTAACGACAAATGTATGACCCTGCTTCGGATGGTATCTTAATCGGGTCCACCTATCCGTTTTCCAGCCGGGACCGCCCCCAACCCCCCTCAAGAAGAAACACATTGCTGAGAAAACCATCTGACTCAACTCTAAGCATTTTTTGCTTAGAGTGAGACTTGAACCCATGATATCCCCTTTATTTACATGTTATAAGTACATTTTTCCTTAATCAATTGAGCTAATGATCATTGGTGATTGATGAGTATTTGATATGGTGTGATGTGAGCACCCTTCCGCCCTAATAAATGTAAATATTATGTTAAGGTGTTTGTTATTATAAGTACACCCTAATAATTCTTTTTTTCTTCGTCTGTTTTTTTACTTACATATAGATACATAAAAGAGATAAAAAAATTAAGATGTCTTCATAATAAAAATAATTGTCTATATAACCAAAGCCTATGTTAGTTAATAGTTAAACCATCTTAAAGATAATAAAATTCCTTATTTAACTCATATTTATTCTTCCTTTTCGTGTAATGACACCTCTCATTAAAATCTACACAAATGCAATACAGCTTGTAATATGTACCAATAAAACAAAATTAATAAAGAGAAAGCGTTCAAAAAAGTAAAAGCAAATTCACCAAAAATCCTAAAAAAAGCCATTTTCACTACAAAAGCAACCTCTATCTCTATCAGAGCTCCAACAGCAGCAACTCAACACTCTCATCACCATCAACAATGGCGGTATCAATCTCCGTTCTCGTCGCCATCGTTTCTCTTCACCTCATGGCCTTTGTTCTCGCTATCGGCGCCGAACGACGTCGTAGCACGGTACTCAAATTTCTTCAATTCTACACTGTAAATCTGTAATTTGAACCTTGTAGTTGTTTGAATGTTTGTTCATCGGATTTTGTTTGTAAATTAGGCGAAAGTGACGCCGGATCAGTATGATGATTACAAATACTGTGTGTACGCCTCCGATGCGTCGACGGCGTACGGTTTGTCGGCGTTTGGACTGTTGCTGATTAGCCAGACGGTGGTTAACGGCGTCACGAGGTGTTTGTGCTTTGGTAAAGGTCTTGTGAGGGGGTTTTCGAGGAAGATGGCGGTCTTCTTCTTCATTTTGTCATGGTGAGTTTTATATTTGCTTAATTTGGTATCAGGCTGTCGGTGAAATGGTATAATATCTTGTGGAAATTGGAATTGGTATCTCAGTTGTCTATATTCATCTTAATTTGGGCGCAATTGCTTGAGTTGGAGTGTTTGGTTATGCATATTGTGTTGGAGCAATTAGTAATTGACAAAAGGTGTTTGTCGCAAGTGATTGAGGTTTCTACTCCAGTGTAGGTTTAGGGTATAGGTTCAGAGAATGTGTGAGTTAGCCGTTCTAAAAATGACTTGTAATTGAAACAATGTCTTTCTGTTTCCATATTGTGGAGATAGGGGCTAGGCTGTCGATCCTTGATACTTTCTAAATGCTGGTCGAGTAGGGGGAAATTGTAACTATCATCTTTCAATTGACTCTTAATGGATAAGTTTGCTTCAAGCACAAATTATATGAATAGATCCTAAGATATTTGCCAAATTTGAAGTTTTATGTCTAAAAGACAGAGGTGACAATTCATGTTTGCTAGTGTAAGTAGGTTGTGATCTCTTTTGCAGGCTGGAATTATGAATCCGACATGTGGTACGACTTTAATTGTTCTGGTTACAAGTGATCATGATGTGCTTACACTAGATTCTGTTAAATGATTTACCTTCAATCAGGTTTTATATATATCACTTGTTTGGTTTGGTACTAATGTTGAAATTTATCTGTGACAGTCGCTGAATTCTGTGTTTTTTCTGTAGCATCTATACGCAATATATGCTTATGGATGCTTGTACAAAGAGCTACTTGCTGCATTGGTACTTGATAGTCTTGTTTTGTACAAGCGTCCAGTGCTTTTACCATTTTAAAGTTGGAAATGGATTTGGAATTGTAATATTACGGCCCTTGACTGATTAATGAGCAAGAGCACTATATTGGTCCTAGAACTGTCCAGCTATCTAGTGTATTTACTTTATCCAAAACATATTGTGGTTACTGGTTAGGGGTGCATGTTGGGTGTGATGAATCTGGCATAGGCATACTTCCAGTCTGGTTCTAATTAATTTACGATTACCCAGTCCTATTTATTATTTCATTCACAATTTTAAAAGAAAAGGTCTGATGTGATAGATGTGTTCAGTGCGTGATATCATATTCTTGGGTTATTGGATATGTGGCGAATATACGTGCCTACATGCCTAGATATGTTCTAGTGTTTAGTTTTAGTTGTAATCATTAAAATAAATTGAATTCCAGATTTTTCATATCATATTGGCTGCTTTCTAGTCAACTGGTGTATGCTAGATGTGTATGTTCATTGTGTCTGCATGATGTCCAATTGTCCATGACCTTTATACATCCACATCTCATGAAAAGATGCTGATGATGTTTGGTCATGCTGTTGATTAGTACTGGTAACATGTTTACAGTTCAAAACAGATTATAATGACACTAAATTACATTTTTCATCCATAGGGTTTAAATAAGTGATGAAAAATGTCTCTAACGGGGCATACTTATAAATATGTTTCTTCTTTCACTGTTTCATGATGGTTTTGTCCCTAAAGGGGCATAATTACACTACTCATTGAGTGTTGAGCAGCTGCTCTTGCAGTTCAGACAGCTGATCTAGTAAACGATGTTAATATGGTTTAGTACATTGCAGGAATAATGCAAGAATCTATAACTTTGGACCTCGAATAGTAAAACCACTCTAGTCCTTTACATCATAAGTGACACTGTTTTAACTGTCAAGAATATTCTTCAGCTAACTTTTCTGGTCTACTAAGCATTTTACATGTATATGCCATATGTTCAAGGGTTGTGCAATGTAACTTTTCAAGGTTGTGTCTTGCTGAATGTATTGCATACACATGTCATAGGGTAAATCATTCAAGAAGTAAGAGTTTTTTTTTGTTTTTACATTAATGTTACATCTCTTATGCATGTTATACTGTTATCATCGATTAAATCACAAAATACTTAATTACTTTTGGATAGTATGTCTCACCAGCAAATCTTGAACCCATACCGCACTTTTACCTGGCCTGCTTGTATTTCCACCTTTAATTGTGTGCTCTGATCAGGCATTGATTGGTAATTTGTTTCTCTTTGAACGTGTGACTAGGGTATCCTTTCTTGGGGCAGAAGCATGCTTGCTTGCAGGATCTGCAAAAAATGCTTATCACACTAGATATCGAGCCATCTACGCGGGAGGTGATCTGTCTTGTGAGACTCTGCGCAAAGGTGTGTTTGCTGGAGGGGCCGCCTTGACATTCATATCGATGGTGGCGTCAATTGTCTATTATTTGGTCCATCTAAAGGCGGATACAGGTGGATGGGAGAAGCATCAAATTGAAGGGCTAGGTATGGCATCTTTAGACCATCAGGATCACGGCAGTGCTGGTCAGTTTCAAAAGCTTTAATTCAGTTGCAACAGGTATAATTACGTTAATATGATATATTAGAAAAGAAAGCGAATCATAATATTAAGATGTGTTTATGCTTTATTAAGTTGAAATGCTAGTAAAATGTATTACTCTTCCGATCTTTTATATCCGTTATGTGTAAAGGTTTTCAGACCTTACTTTTACAAGTAGTTGATGGGTTAAACATGAAACGGACACATTTGTTGAGCCGGTTGAAGTCATTTAGACGATTACTGGAGACTTGTTATATGATTGACTAAATATAAAGAAGAAAAATTGTTTGAATGGATTGAAAGTAGGGTGTAAATGTGCCGAGCTAGGAGGGCTGAGGACGGGTTGAGTCGATCTTCAACGTGCCTTGGTTAACTTAACAGAGCTTGAGTTCGGCTCGTTTAGAGCTCTATATGTAAAGCTTGAAGTTGGCCTTTGAGTAATATGTCATAAGCTAGAGCTTTGTTTGTTTATTATTTAATTATTGTGTTATCTTTTTAATAATTATATATATAATAAAGTTAATTATGTCATATATATGTTTTGTGTGTAATCTATATTTATTTACTATGTTGAACACTACTTAGAGTAATTTATGTACTTCTTTAGTCTGGTAAACCTAGCCAAGCTTGGACCGCTTGGTATATGAATAGGCATGGACTTGTTTATTGAATGAGCGTCAATCCAGGCTCAAGTCGTCTAAGCTAGGCTTGTTCGAGATTTTTGCAAGCCGCTTTTAGGTAGTGCATAAGTGTCACGACTCGTTAGAGTTTTTTGCGAGCCACTTTTCAGTAATTCACATGCGGCTTTTAGCTTGTTCAGACAGGTTACCAAACTAACTGTCGTGTGGACTTGCTGAATCGGAACAGGGTCGTATGAATTTTAAACCCAACGGTTTTGCAGGTTTATATATACCACATGCTTAAGTTGCTCAAGTATATTAGATATACGTAAAACCTATAAAAATAAATATCATAATATAGATTTTCTGATAATTATTAGTATTTTACTTTTTTATTATAAACTAGTTTTAGTAAACCCGTGTATTACACGGGTTGAATAAATAAATAAAAGTTAATCATTATAAAACGATATACTAAGACATGATATGATTGAAATTAAATAAAATAACTATAAGTAATAAAACAATAATATGAACTTTTTATTTTTTTTGTTTTTTTCAAAGATAAAGTAAACATTTTATTTCAAATAACGTTTTGAAAAAAATTCATTTTAAAATTTTCCTTGCTATAACTTTCTGTTTTAACTATTTTAAAAAAAATACTTTAAAAAACCATTTTAAAATATTACGTAAAATTAGTTTGATGTTTTAGAAAAAAACATTTATAAAAAAACTATTCTACATAAATAATATTGATAAAAAGATCTCTTTATTAATTTATTAAAAAACTAATTATAATGTAAAAATAAATAAATAATATTATTAGTAATTAATGTGGTTATTTAATAGGAGAGAGAAGCGGGAAAAGTTTGATTAGAATTAATGTGGTACTGACACGTGGCACACACATTTACCCTTTTATTAGAATAGTAAGATTACAAATGAAACAACATGGTATACCCCCTTAAATGTAAGGGTACGCAAGAAAATATACGACGTAGCCAAACCGAACCAAAGTAAAAAACAGACGGTTTTGGTTGATTTTTTTAAGAAATATATATATTTTTCAGTTCTGTTTTAGTTTTGCTTGTAGCAAAAACCAAAAAACGAATTGATACCATACAAACGAGCTTGTACTTTAGGAGGTATTCATAGTTTCATACACTTATAAACACGATTAGATTATTAGTTATTTATTATATGTTATGGATTGCAATTATTAACATAACCTAAATGTTGCAAGCCTAAGTTTATAGTTTTAATTCATTACTTTAGATCATTTTTGTCTAAAGTTTAAAGCCCTAATGGTAAAACCAAAAAAACCAAAATCAACATGAAAATCGAAAACCAAAAACTGGAAAAATCGAAACCAAACGGTTTTAAAAACCCCAAAAACCGAAATATCGGATTTTGATTTAGTTTTGAGACTAAAACCGAATCAAATAGATTTACGCGCACCCTATTAAATACCATTCCTCTAACTTGGGACGTGTGATGTCGTTTAGAGAGACGAACCCCAAAAGCCATTCAAAAGTCATCCCTTTCTTCCCTTTGCAAACCTTTCTTGTACACAAAGGTTAGAATTTTTTGTTACTATAAATTTGTCATTAAAAATAGTTTTGATGCATTAAAAACTTGACGACCATGGCGGATTATGACAACAACACGTATCAAAATATGGCGAACTTCAAACGATATTTTCATTCGTTAGTTGGAAAAGGGCCAGGTAATTTCTAAACCATTTGTATTTCTAACTAATAGCTTTAACTGTCTTATATTTACCTCACGTGTATTACAATATGATAAAAAAATTATATAATACAATCTTATAATAGATGAGATTAAAGTAAATAAAAAAGATGATTAAACGTTAATGAAAATTAGAAATTATTACCTTCTTATAGATTGACAGATTGTCCAAATTGTTTCACTTTTTCATTAAAAAATATATATATTTTTTCGTTACACGAATATTGTAATAATTTTATCTTCGAGGCATGCGGTGGATATTACTACTTTTTTTATTAGGAGATACTTTGTGATCAGAAACTAATTATTTGTTACTTAGTTATTAGACTGAGTGTAGTGGTTGATATTAATTTTTTAGTTAAAGTGACACGTAGTTACCATGTCAGCTCAATTAATTTCACTAAAAATTCTTTTAAATCAAACGTAATGGTTTTAACTAATTGCATTGATTACTAAATTGCTTTTTTTTTAATATTCAATAGACATAATCATTTTAATTGAATAAAAGCACACAATAAAATACTATAATATTTTAATAAAAATAAAAGTTATTAGAATATATAAATAAAATACGGCATTTAAAATAAGAAAAAATATTGTAATAAAATAAAATACTATAACATTTTAAATAAACGACAACTCGTTGGTACGATATTTGGCACGGATTTCATTCTTCCTTCGCTCATCTACGCAGTTCTGGTCCTGACGTTTGAACGTGCTCGACTAAAGTTTTACCCCCACTCGAACACCTTCAATAAATACCGCCTCATCCACCACACAAGAATCTAAATCGTTGAGTAGTTGGTTTATATTCTAAAAAATATAAGAAAATTATTAAGTGAATTATGAAAGAGTATAATTAAAAGCATTTGAAAATATTAAAAAGATAAAATACACATATATAGAAAATTTTGAGTATGGCGCCGTTAAAATGTTGGCGAAAATGTAAATGACTCTCAATTTTAATATAATTGTAGTGACATTGGCATTATATAGGCTTGCCACATCATCATGTTTAACGCCTATTTTGCTTCCACTACGAGGAGTCTTATAGGATAAATTAATTTGGACCGTTAGACCTTTTTTTAATTCTATATTTAAAGCTCATTTATATAATTTGATCAATTATCCATCATTTCTATTGTATTTTGATTTTTGTTGGGGCAAAACGTAAAGAGTTTTGAGTTCCTTTAAAATTTCTAAGTAAATCTTATTGGGTATGAGAAATTTAATCTTAATTTTTATACTTTAATTAAAACCATAATTTTGTTAATTTAAACATATAATGTTCTAAATAATATTAAATACATCATTATTATTATTTGAATTTAAATATAAGTTTATACAAACTACTTTGTATTTAATATAATATATTTAGCCCGTAAAGGCCAATAAGAATATATATGAAACATCGTATATTAAAAGCTAGACAATATTAAAATATTGAAAAAATCTTCCTACTCTAATAAAAGGGTTAATGGGGTGACACGTGTCAGCACCACAATCATTTGAATGACACGTGTCAGCACCACAATCATCTTTATCAAAATTTTTCCGTCTCTCTCTCCTATTAAATAATTACCTTAATTACTAATAATATTGTTTTAATACTTTTTAATAATTAATAAATTAACAAAGAAATCTTTTTATTAAGATTATATCTAAATAAATTACTATTTTTAAATTATCAAATTTGGGAGTTGTAATAAGAAAACTTTTGAAAATGACATTTTTAATACGGTTTGTTTTAAAACAAAATATTTATTTTCAATAAAAGAGTTTAAAAACAAAATTTTAAAAAGTTGATATTATCGTTTTTTTATTTCAGTTATATCATATCTTAGAATATCATTGTGTAATTAATAAATTTATTATATTAATATTTTATTTATTTAAATCGTGTAATACACGAGTTTACAAAAGCTAGTAAATAAATAAAAACGTAAAACCAAAAGGGGTTCAAGAAATTGAAGGGTGGGTATAACGTTACTTGTTAAAGATTACAAGTACCCCCTTTACTTCTAGAAAATCTCCGAAATTACACTCAAGTTACATTTATACCATTTACCACCCCTAAAAAACTTCGAATTTAACCACAGTTTTTTTGACGCAATTAACGCAAAGCTTGATGTGCACTTGCAGTATCAGACGTGCTTTTATGGAGGAACACAAGATTATCAGCGTCAATCTTATTAGGGGTTACCGCGGTTTGGTCACTTTTCGAGGTTTACGCGTATAATTTCGTTTCACTTATTTGTCACATCTCCATTGTCGCCATGTTGATCATTTATATCACCTACACCATGGCAAAGTATACTCAATGGTAACACCATCATCTTCTTAAGTACAGTTTATTTATTTTTTTAACTTAAATTTTATAAATTCGCTAAATGTATCCTCGGTTAAATTCGCATATAGGGATCTTCCCGATTTTGAAGAGATCACCATACCCGAGTCAACGTTTAAGTGGTTGTACAGAAAAACAAACAATTTGTTACTTAAATTCTACTATACAGCAAGCGGAGAAGATCTCGTTCGGTTTCTCTCGGTACGTGTGAAAGTATGGGTGTTAAATTAGGTCATATTCGTGGGTTAATTGACAGGGTTTTTTTTAAGATGATAGTGTTTGACACATGAACTCGAATATGACAAGGTATTTTACTAGTTGACATGAACACAACCTGTATTTTACCCTTTTTTACATATTAATTTCTAAAATCACACTTTACAAAATAAAAAATATAGATATGTATAAAATAGTTACACTTAAACTATATTTTATATATATATATATATATATATATATATATATATATATATATATATATATATATATATATATATATATATATATATATATATATATATATATATATATATATATATATATATATATATATGGCCAAAAAATAAAACACATTATAAAAGAATTAGTATAAAACTAAATAGGTTAACTAGATCTACCAGAATCTTGTCATCTGTTTAAGTAAACGTGCTCGCGAATCGATCAAAATTGATGCTTTAGATTAATTAGACTAAACTCTAACCTACAAAGTTCATGTTAGATCTGTATCGTGTTAGAAATTCATACCAAACTTTCATTAAACCAGAAATTCTAAACATTGAGTATATGTATTTGTTTTCTTTTTTGTAGACATTGGCTTTACTATGGATGATATCAGTTATTGGAAACCATTTTAGCTCTTTGAATCTTGTATATCTTTGTAAGTGCCGACAATTATGCTTTTCAAAATCCTATGATCAATGTTATCGGAGACCTTATTTTCGGTTTGATCTTTGTTTGTCCGTAGGTTTTCTTTGTGTTGGAACCCTCCCAGCTCTTTACGAACGACACGAGAATGAAGTTGATTATCTTGTAAGCAAAGGAATTACAGATTTGAAAAGTTTGTTGGCGCAATTCGATTCCAACATTCTTAGCAAGATCCCTAGAGGACAAGTGAAACAAAAAAAACTTAACTAAAGTACTAAACTATAAAAACAAGACATGTTATATGTTATATGAGTGGCATTTATGTGTAAATGTAGATATTATACGGTATTTATATGAAGTACATTGTAAAAAAAACTCATAATGTATTTATTATCCAATTAGTTTTCGCTGGTTTCCTAACTTAATCCCTTAAGACCACTTGCACAACATAAACTACATTTTACATGATCCACTGGTTAGCAGAATATGATTAAGCTTTTTCAGTGTATTAACTTTTTATAAGTTGACTAGTTGTAAAAAGATAAGGGATAAGAAGATGAGAACTAAATTATTCTTGCTACACATGGATTCAATAAAGTCAAAACAAAATAGTCAAAGTTAACTAATGAGAAGATGATAAGAACCCATGTGGATCTCTTATCATACACACACACACACTAGGGGTGAATGGGAAGACAATTGAAACCAGTGGCTGGAGGTCTTGAGGACCATATTCCAATTTTAGTCTTCTTGTTTGTCATTGTCACCTTCTCCATCCTCACAACTATCATCTTCTCCTGTGCTGATGGCGCACCCAAACGCAACTCACAGCCCGCCAACAATACAGCCGCCTGTGGTGGCGGCTGCAGTGGCGGATGTGGTGGTTAGAAACTCGATCAGTTCGAGTTTAGGCAGAAGGTTACAAGTTCTATCAAAAGATTGTTGTGAAGGTGAATGTATCAAGATGTGTTGACATTGGTATGGACAATGCAACAAGTTCCATTGAGAAAATTGGAAACTTTATATCTATGAGTTGTTTTATATTACATATAGTTGAAGTTGATCTTCTGTTTATTTCTATTGCTCCATTGGCTCTAAACCACTTATTATATCCATTTTCTTTTTCTGTTGCTACTAGTTGTAGTTTAAGTTTACAAGATCAATTATCAATGTGGGATACCATTAAAATTATCTTATCTCGGCTTAAAGGCTCCGTTTGGTTTATAAAATTCATAGAAGTTAGAATTCAAATTAATTCTATAAATATTGTGCTCTATTGGTACGAATGGAATTTGTTGTTGTATACTTGTCTAGTATAATATCTATTTTGATGATGCTAAAATCTAAACAGAAACGTTAAATATTACCAAAGGATGCTTATATGTTACTAAAATATATCTTTCATTAATGACTACAACCAAATGCAAATTACGACACGCCCATGGTTGAACCATAAACCATACTTTAACCGTGTGACCAAGATCAACAAACGGTTTTTAGTCAGGAAGACCACGGCAGGTTTCATGACCTATGAACATGTTGTCTTATCTCTGAACAAAATTTTAAAGTAAAGACAAGCCAACTGTTCAAACATACTCGGAGACAAAAATAATAAAATGAAACCACCTAACAATACATAATAAATTCACTTTTCAATGTTCTACAAAAGTCTAGTCATTTATAAAGAAATTTAAAGTCTTTGAATCACAATCGTTATGACGCAAGGGAACTTTAAATTCAAAAATTAAATGATAATACTTGTTCTATACAAATGTGGCATTGATTAAAGGAAAAAGGGAAGAGACAGATGATATAATAGTTGTAATGAAAGATACTTATTATTTCTAACATTAATTCATCTCTCCCTTGCTTTAGAAAAAAACCTAATTAATGTACTTGATTTTCAGAACAAAAGTTCTTCCAAAGATAGTGAAACTTGATTATTGGAAACACAATAACGAATTTATTTTTGGAGACAAAGGAACTAAGGAGGAGTATGATTGATGCATGAGTCAACGAGCTATATATCGACCATCTGGTCTCTCGTTTTTTTTTTTTGTCTTTCTCCTCTTGGCTATTTAGATCAATTCAATCCGCACTACTTGACTTGCCTTTTGCCACTGGGCGTTCGCCCTCTAGATTTTGAAAACGGGCAGTGGGTTTCTTTCATGCGCGATGGTCCAAGGTTTTGATATTGTGGATAGAAGTAAAAAGTAGATGCTACATTGCTATGTGGGTTTTCTTTTAGTATCACATTGAGCTCTAAAGGAGACTATTTAATTTTAAAGCAAGACAAAGTTCTTTTATAAATTTGTTCAATTTTTTGACGATAATGCACTATTGAGTTTAGTTCCATTTTTAGTAAAAATGATGTCACAATGTCACATGTTTTAGAAATTTAGTAAAATTAAGGATGCCCTCTCCACCCTCAACACTGAAACACATTTATAAAAATTTAAAATTTTACATTTTTGAAAAATCAACGTTTTAAGGTTTCCCTAATCACGATTATTGAGTTCTCTCATGTGCGAATTTGAAGATCGTACTCTTGGAATGCAAAGTTGCTATACTAGACATAAGTGTACTTGTTTTATATATGAAAAAGGTACATTCAATTCTACTGCAAATACATAAAAACAATAAACTTTAGAACATGCTATTTTGCCAAAAATAAAAAGGCTGTTTTATGTAATTTAACGTTGTTTGATTGTTGCACAAAGCATGACTCACTTGTCCACGTCATTCTTAATGGAAATCAATAAGTGGTCCAAAATTCCATTATTAATTTGTTTTGTCACAATCGTTTTTTTTATAATATGCAAGGGTGAGATTATATAAAGCTACAGGTTACAGTACAAAATATATTTAACGTGCAAACTTTATAAGATTGTAAACATAAAAACTTATAAACGATCAATTATTTATTCAAATTATTGCGTTGTATAACAATATATAGGCCTTTAAGTTATATTATATTTTTAACATAAAAAAATGGGTTAATTTAATAGACGATGGTGATTTTACATTTGAGGAGTGTGTTTGAAGATATTAAATTAGTAGTTTGATATTGTTTCCGTAATTAATTACTGCCCAATTGTAAATATTTTATCTATTTGCTTTTTTAAATAATATATTGTGGACATAATTAATTAAAGAAGCCAGTATTTAAATTACTTCTCCCAAAAAGTAGATCTAGGAGCTTAAAGATGGTTGAAGTGGTGGTAGGGTTCTTTGGCTCCCATTGCAAACGGCTATTTGTCAAGTACACATGTTGATGTTCAATGACTTTAATGAGTTTGAATTCTTATCTTTATAATATGTATAAAAGGATGGGTAAAAACCGTTATATGTTATCTACCTTGTGTCTATTGATTGGTAAATTTTTTTGTTCCTGACTATAAGTAGATAAAGATAAATCTTCACAGGTTGAATAGATGAATTGAAACAAATCAACCAAGTACAATGTGCTTACCCGTTCAATTTAGTGGCGATTTGTGCAAGAAATTCCACACCCTGTGATAATGATTGATTTCAGACATCTTTAAAAAAGCTGATTAATATTTACCGATCGATCATTTGGTGTTTGATTCTCGATCTCTCTCGTATGCAAGATGGCACTCTAGTACAATAAATAATATTGTTGGTGCAATAATTTAAAAAGCTCTAGCTTATAAATACTCTCTTCCAAAATGAAGTTGAGCATTCTATTTATTTTTATTAGCACATCTACTCTCTTACAAATCCTAAAACTTACTCTTACACTGAACTTTAGTCATAGCTCATGAGTTATTTTAATGAGTCTAATGGTTTTTGATTTGTGGAGAAAGCACAAAAACTTCTAGCATTTAGAGTTTAAGACGTTGTGATAAGATCCATATCACAACACAGTTACCCATCTATGGATTGAGAACTGTTATGCAAAGTTTATTATTTTGATTAAAAAATAAAATAAATCATAATTGACCGACTATATTAGTGTATTGCATCAAAAACAACCTACATAACTAGTTTAGTTAAGTTCGTTTGAACCAGTTGATTACCTCTCGAATCGGTTGAACTATCAAACCTCACCAAATGACCAGATCAAATTCCAATTTAATTGTTCTTTCTCTCTTCTATTCCAAAATCACATTTACTAACTAATATCATAATTTGTACTCCATATTTTGTTATTTCAAACTTCATATCTTATATCTTATATAATCTATATTAAAGTAAAAAAATCTGATTATATTTTGTCTAATTAGTTATGTTTAATTGAGTTTCAAATATTTGGTTAATACTTAATTACGAGTGTGGTTATGAAAAATGACAACTAAATTATCTTTTAAACAGCATATACCATGAGGCATGAGCCCCCACAGGCCCACACAACTAAACGGTCCTCTGTTTCTCGGTTGGGCTTTCATTATGATCCCTCGTGAGGTTGTATATAAAATTAGTTAGTGGTCGTTAGAAGAATAATAAAAAACTTTATAAAAAAAATATGAAACCATTGTACGTGTTTTGTTATCATTATATGAATAATATATCTATTTTTATTATAAAATACCACCTGATCTAAAGATAAGGTTCAAATAAAAAGGTTTGATTAAAATAACTATCTTTTTTCAAAAAATTAAAAAACATCAATAACCTCCAAAAGTTTCATATGTTGTTTTAATTTCACTTCAAAAGTTTTATTATTTTGGATAAAGTTGAAACAACTAATGAAACTTTGAATGAAACTGAAACAAATTATGAAACTTTTGGAGGTGAATTGATGTTTTTAATCTTTTGGAGGAAAATAGTTACTTTTAACAAACCTCGATGAGTAAAATGGAATTTAACTCTTGTAAATTTAAACAAATATAAGTAATTTCAACTATCAAATTTCTTAATTAATCAATGGATAAGATCAAATTGTTGGAAACAAGATTGTTAGATGCGTAATTTGTTGACTTTTTCAAGTTTCTTCACTTTTTGTAAAAGTTCATAACTTTTATATACGATATTATTTTTTTTATAAAAATTACATTATAAAAATGTGTATTTTTTATCTTTAAAACAAATAATTCAATATCGTTATATAAAAGTATTAAAAAATACGTTGTCAGTTCATATTATTTTCTGTTTGTCATTGTATCTTTTTGTTTGTTATTGTGTATTTCCGAACATTAAAGAATATATTTTATTTTGAATGCATCTTAACATCTATACATAAATGTAGATTAAAAATTGAATAATTTGTTATTATAAAATTTTATTAAATATTCAATATTACAAGTTATTGTAGAAACATATATTTTATATGAATGAAAATTATAAGAAAAAAGAAAAAAAAAAGTCATATATCAAATTTTGTAAAAGATACGCCGGGCAGTAAACTCTGGATACGATATTATCGAATAGATTATTATTTCTAAAAATAGTTTCAAAGGGACAATTATACAATACTTTCTGAAGAGGTTGTATACTGAACTACTAAGTTCGACACTAAATTATAAATACATATTGCACGAAGAATATGTGGATAATATATGTTAACCTTTTTTATAATACGTGAAAAATATTTTCTTAACATTATATTATATAAAGTTATTAGTTTTTCTAACTCTTTTGTTACACGGATTGAAATACTAAATAAAATAAACATTCATTAATTATAAATAGATATATTAAGATAATCTATGATTGAAATTACGAATTAATAATGACTATAAATAATAAAATAATGATATCAACTTATTAAACTTTTTTGTTTTTTTTAAAATAAACATATTGTTTCAAAACAAACCGTTATATCATATTTAAATTTTTCTTGTTATAACTTATAACTTCATATTTAAATTATTTGTGGTTTATAAGAATTTTACTTTTTAAAAATACTAATTTTGAAATATTTCGTATTTTAAGAAAAAAATTGATGTTTAAAAGAATTTCTTAATATATAAATACTTTGTTTCTTTATAAATAAAATTAATACGATATTAAAACCTATATTAAATAATAGTCAAACACATAGCCAAACGCATATCATTTTTAACACTCACAGTATCTCCATGGGCTTTTCATCTTTAATAAACACATTGCACAACAACATAAGTAACAGGGGCAAAAGCCGCGAACAAAAATACACCCGTTGCCCCAGCCTTAGAAATCAACATTGCTTAGCAATACAATACCTGTGATGAGGCTCAGAACCGGAAGTCGGGTGCAGCTGCAAACCATGAACGGTCGCCAAGCCATGGCAACCCACACCATTCTGCTCTACAATCATAGCCCTCGATTTACAAACAACCAAAGGTCTCAAATGAACAATGATTCATCATCATCGACACACAAAACCAGTAAAATACAACATGTAAAATCGACAACGAAACCGGATCTCAGATGAGATAGTGCTCATCGTCATTGACCTCTCCTATTTGCTTGCAATGCTATGAACCATGAAACAGGTGTAAAAGACAAAACCATGTAAAATGAACCATGAAAAAAGGGGAACAAAACCGCTTACACCATCACCATCGTAATCAACTCCACCTCAACCATGATGGGAGGCAAAAGGGCTACTAGAGCAAAAACCGCATCTTCCGCAAAAAACACCATAAAATATGAAAATCCTAAGTCATCACAATATCATATCTTAAAACCCTAAGTCATCGCGACGGCGGCGATGACACCATCGCCCCAGGGACTACCATTGACGGCCTTGAGGGCCGCACACCCCAAAAACCGGCGCAGACCTTACAACGTCAACACCAACAACACCCTCTTAGACGTAGAACACCGGTATACCAGACGACGACGGACCATCGTCACCATTGAACATCACCCGCAGACCGCCGCTTGCCCCACCTCGACCACATAGGGGAGGCGGAGCGGCAACAAATCCCATCACCACGACGACGAAAGGTGATAAATAGATACATGGGGTGAAACGGCTGCCATCATCGTCACCTTTCCTATCGCCGACGACCACCACAACACCAAGAAAACCCACTTTGTGGTTAAACCCCTTTTCTATCCATATAAACACACATGGGAGGGGCAAAAAGAAAAACCCCTAAAAGTTATGTGGCTAAATCAGGAAAACCCCAATATACACTACTCCTTCAAGTTGGTTTATAAATATATAGGGTAATTAAATAGGACATGTGATAGCATCATATTTTTCTCAATTTTTTCGTTTCTTCTCTTTTATTACATAATTATATTAACTACTAATAATATTATTAATTATTTTTAAATCTAAAATAGTTTTATACATAACTTGAGGAAAAGATCTTTTTATTAATGTTAATTCTAAAGAAACATTTTTATAAAATAATAAATTTTTCTAAAACATTAAACATTTAATAGAAATAGTTTAAAATTGGTGTTTCTGAAAATTAAATTTTTTATAAATCAAAATAAGAACATTTTTAAAAATTAAATATATATATTTATAAAATGATTTGTTTTGAGACAAAATGTTTAAACTATTTTGAAAAAAACAAAAAAAAATTGAAAACAAAGTTTTAAAAAGTTGATATCTTATTTTGAAATATAATTTTATAATTAATTAATTTTCATTTAACTTAATATTTTATATATTCAACTCGTGTAATACACATGTTACTAAAGCTAGTCATATATATAATCAAGTAAACAAGTTTGTGTTGTCATGTATCATATCTACCATTTCTAAAAGAAATCTCATAATCCAATACACATCTCATTATATGTCTTGATTGTTTCACGTTTTAAGTTTCTCTAAAATGATTTGTGTTCTTTTATCCCCATAATAACGTGTCAAAATTCTTGGTTATTAAAATGACTTCTTAGGGTGAATGGGGCGTCGCTCGAGTTCTTATGCAGGTTCACTCGAGCTAGGTGAGAACATCGACACAACCACCTTGGGTATAACCATTCCAATGGATATCATGTTTACAAACTCGAGATTAAAACCGCTAAATGTTTTTAGAAAAAGTGCTATGGTAGTTTAAAGTAAGAAATATGATATCACAACCTTTTAATAGTTTTTTGTTCAAAAAAATAATATCGTATTATTAATTTGTGATTAAACTAGTAGAGATTTCAAAACTTATGTATTTTATTTTTATTTTATTTATTCTACCCGTAAAAAAATTTAAAATTACACCATAAATATTATATTTTTCTTACCTATAAACATACCGTCAAAAATTTAGGAAGACCTAACAATCTTATTAATTTTACTCAAACTTTTTAGTTGTTAATCATAATTTGATTGGACATAAAGAATGAAAATATTAGTCAATGTAATTAATATTATAGAGTAGGGTGTAATTAGAAATTAGAGTAGGCTGCATTTAGAAACTTTACTAACCATTCATTAATTATCACACAATCATTAAAAACCTTCTAATCTATATTAGTCAAAAATTTAGGGTGTTGTAGAGTAGGGTGCAATTAGCAACACCCTAGTTTAGAGACATTAAAAACTTTACTAACCATTCATTAATTATCACACAATCATTAAAAACCTTCTAATCTTTCATTAATTACAATGAGGTATTAAATGCAACTATAAGCATTATTACTATTTAATTAATATAATTAACTTCAAAAATTTTAAGATTGGACGTAAAACACTATTTGAATTTTAAACTAAATAAATTAAATTTCAAGCTTTCATATATTAAAACTGATTTAATACTTTTAAGACAAATTTTAATTTAGTTGAAAACTATTTGCATACGTCCTTTTTTTATTTTTTAACACCTGTTATGTAATTTCTTTAACCCATGTTTTTTATTAATTCAAATTTACCTCAATAATTTTTTTTTTCTGATCTCACCTTATCATCATCTAAGTTATTCATCGTAAAAACAATTTTAAATAATTTAAAACAATTTTCTAGATGTGTGTGTATATATATTATATTTTATATACACATAAATAGTTTTTAAAAACAATTAACTAATTTGAACGCTCATATCGAACAACATATTATAAAGTATTTTTAAATCAATATTATTTATAACACAAGCACCTCTGTTAAAGGATAAATCAAACAAAGATAGTTTTGAGTGTTTATTAGATGATAACAGAAGGCAAGAATAAATAAAATATAAAAAATACAAGCCTAATAGTTTTTAAAAAATATACTTTTCTTTTAGATAAACAAACCGCAATAAATTTAGGCATATAATATAAAAATAATATAATAAGTATAAAAATAGTTTTATTTAATAATAGTATGATAAAAAGTTTTAATGAACAGTAGATGATAATAAAAAAAGGATAAGAAAAAACATCATCAAAAATTCATTTGATTTTATACTATATTGAAGATTTACTAGGGTGCATTCAGGAAGACCTAACAATCTTATTAATTTTACTTAAACTTTTTAGTTGTTAATCATAATTTGATTGGACATAAAAAATAAAAATATTAATCAATGTAATTAATATTATAAAATAGAATGTAATTAAAAATTAGAGTATGGTGTATTTAGAAATACGGTTTTTAAAATTAACACTCCATCAATTATTATATCCAAACAATATTCCCTATGTCTTGTAGGCTGAAACCAGCTTGACTTTACCTTCCTTCAATGCAACAAGTCCATCCTCACACCCAATTTCACACACAAATCTTCTCTCTCTACCTCTCACACTCTCTCTCTCTAAAACCTCCATTACTGTTCTTTAAACCTTTTGTTTCATCCCCCTGAAACTTCCCACAATTGCAGTTCTTCTTTCCTTTCAATTTTCACTCCACAGGTAACCTCTTAACCAAATCAAACCTCCATATTCATTAGTGTTTTCTCTACACTATGACACTCCCTTGTGTTCTTTCAATCTTCTTGATTCTATGCAATTCCCATTTCACACTTCCTGTAGTTTCTTTAAACGATGAAGGGTTAACTCTTCTGCAATTCAAGAAGTCAATCTTACAAGACCCTGAAGGGTCTTTAAACAACTGGAACCAATCAAATGAAAACCCTTGTTCATGGAATGGCATTGCATGCAGAGAACAGAGAGTAATTTCAGTCAGCATCCCCAAAAAGAAGCTTTTAGGGTTCATATCCCCTGTTATTGGGTCTCTTTCAGAGCTCAGACATCTTAATTTGAGAAGCAATAGGTTCATGGGTGGGGTTCCAATTGAGCTTTTTAGAGCTAAAAACCTTCAAAGTTTGGTTCTTTATGGTAATTCTTTATCTGGGTCAGTCCCGAATGAAATTAGCACACTTAATTACCTGCAAACCCTAGATTTGTCAAGTAATTTGTTTAATGGGTCAGTACCCATGTCACTGTTTGATTGTAAGAGGTTAAAGATTCTTGATTTGAGTCAAAACAGTTTCACTGGGTCTATCCCACAGGGGTTTTTGTCCAATTTGAGCTTTCTTGAAAAACTTGATCTTTCATTCAACAGATTCACTGGTCCAATCCCTAAAGATTTGGGGAACTTGACTAATTTACAGGGGACTGTTGATTTGTCTCATAATTTGTTCAATGGTTCAATCCCATCTAGCCTTGGTAATCTTCCTGAAAAGGTGTACATTGATCTCACTAACAACAACCTAACAGGCCCGATTCCGCAGAATGGTGCTCTGGTTAACCGCGGGCCAACCGCGTTCATTGGGAACCCTGGTTTATGTGGTCCACCATTGAAAAACCTTTGTAATCCAAACGACACGAGCTCACCGTCTTCATTACCTAACCTGCCTAGCAGCAACCCGACGGAGACCCAAGAAACGGGCCGAAAAGGGTTGAGTAAGAGTAGTGTGGTTGCAATTGTTGTTAGTGATGTAATTGGGATTTGCTTAGTAGGTTTAGTTCTGTCATATTGTTATTCAAGAATCTGTCTTTGTGGTGAAAAGAAACATGGGTATGAGAAAGGAGGCGATCAGGCGCGAAGCGAGTGTTTATGTTTTAGGAAAGATGAATCAGAAACGCTATCGGAACATATGGAACAGGATGATCATGACCTTGTGGCATTAGGTGCACAATTAGGGTTTGATTTAGATGAGCTTTTAAAGGCTTCTGCTTTTGTTCTAGGAAAGAGTGGAATTGGGATTGTTTATAAGGTTGTGCTTGAAGATGGGCTAACTTTGGCTGTTAGAAGATTAGGCGAAGGTGGTTCGCAACGGTTTAAAGAGTTTCAAACCGAAGTTGAAGCAATTGGGAAGCTAAAACATCCAAATATTGTCACTTTACGCGCTTACTACTGGTCTGTTGATGAGAAGTTGCTGATCTATGACTACATCCCCAATGGCAATCTTGCCACTGCAATTCATGGTAATTTTCAACCTAATGCATTGTCTTGTTTTTACTGCATTGTATGAAAACATTAGACATTAGTCACATTTACATCGTATTTAGACTCTAAAGTTGTGTTTACAGGTACTTTTCAACCTAATGCATTGTCTTGTTGTCACTACATTGTATGAATAAAATTAGACATTAGTCACATTTACATCATATTTAGACTCAAAGTTTTGTTTACAGGGAAGCCTGGTGTGACATCTTTCACGCCACTTTCATGGCGCGTGCGTTTAAAGATAATGAGAGGAACTGCAAAAGGACTAGCTTATCTACACGAATGCAGCCCCAAAAAGTATGTTCATGGTGACCTAAAACCATCAAACATTCTACTTGGTCGAAACATGGAGCCCCAAATCTCCGACTTTGGCCTGAGCCGCTTGGCTAACATAGCCGGTGACAACACACCAACGGTTCAATCCAACCGCGTGATCTCAGAAGCTGCAACCACAGCCACAACCGCCACATCAGCTTCGGCTTCAAAGACTCCTGTTTCTTGTTATCAAGCACCCGAAGCTTTCAAAGTGGTGAAGCCTTCACAAAAGTGGGATGTTTACTCTTTTGGCGTGGTTTTACTAGAAATGATCACTGGAAAACCGCCTGTTGTGCAAGTAGGGCTAGAGGAAATGGATCTTGTGAAATGGATTCAGTTGTGTATCGATGAAAAGAAACCGCTTTCGGATGTTTTGGACCCGGGGTTGGCAGATGATGTGGATAAAGAAGAAGAGATCATCGCGGTTTTAAAGATCGCGATGGGGTGCACTCAAAGTAACCCTGAAAGAAGACCATCTATGAGACATGTTGCTGAGATATTGCACAGGTTAAGTCGAGAATGAATGAACCTCAGCTCACAAATGGTTCAATTTGTGTTTGTAAACGTTAAGACCAATGGGTTCTAAGCATGATTCAAGTATTGGGTTGGTTTTGTCATGCGTGAATAGTTGAAGGGTGTGTGATGTAAATCTGGTGAGAAATGGGAGAATGCTTTATTTTGTGTTTATTTTTGTTTTTTTTTATCAGTTGGATTTTTATTCTTTAATCTTTAATGTATATTTTGAAATACATATGATGTCATTTAGGGTGTGTTCATTATCTGGTTAACAGTTTTTATCTCCCTAATCCAAAATTAAATTGTTAAAAGATAATAGTCCTTTACAAAATATTTTTGGGATAGAATAATAAAGTAATAACTAAGTTAAAATGTCGTTTTTAACACTTACTCGATTTTCGTTTATTTTTCTATTATTATGAATTCTTTTTATAGATGTTTAAACTTTAAAACAAAGATATACATCAAAAAACATAAAATTGAAACGTAAAATAGTAACAAAGTTTATTTCACTAAGATAAACATTAATAGTAAATAAGTTTAATAACTATTTGACTTTTAAAAAAAGGTTACAAATAATAATAAAACAAGTTGGAAATTTAGTAATTATTATAACTAAAAATAGTGTAAGTGGATTTACTAAAACAGCGAAATGTAAACTTGATTGTTATTGGTTGAAATATTCCTAATACGTGGCTTTTGGGTCCAACATCTCTATATTTTTTGAAAGGCAACATCCTATTAAATGGGATTTAATCGAGTACGTTCATTTGTTATTACCAATACGACTAGTGTTATGTTCTAAAAATAAAAATATTGTTTGTTTGAAGGTTTAAAGTCAAATAGTTATTTGCTCATTCTTACAATCAAAAAGTCTAAGATGATCAATTTGATATACAAATTAATAGTTGTATATTTTGTCCGTTACCCCTAGTGTACGTGTCTTTTCGACTATTTCGACTTTAATATTATTTTATTATATCCGTTGATTACAATTCTCTTTAGTATTCGATTTACATTTGAATTCTTATCGGAATCTAACTAATATTAGAAATTAGAAAAATAGCAATATATTTTATGATAATCAATTAATCCGTCATTCATGCCTCAATAAATATATTTGCTTTTGGAATAACGATTCTTGATGGACATTTTCTCCATTATTGTTTATAGCCGGCTATTAATGCATAACTCTTTTTCTTAGTTTGAAAAAGTAGCAAGGATGATAGTACCATATTAGTCAATAAAAGTTTCATTTTATTTTATTATTATTATTTGATATTGTAAATATTTAATTAATATAAATGGGAAATACTAGTCAAAAGGTTTGATTGAGAGATACTCCGTTTATAATATTTAATTTGTATTTAAAAAATACAATAGAAAATGATAAAAGTTGAACCGGAACTAGTAGCAACTCAAATCAAACACAAGAAGATATAAAATCAGATATTGATTATGAATGATTGAGATACATATATGACATAGTTTTGTTTAAAAAGGTTTAGTGTATGTTCTCGTATAGTGTTGTTGGAAATGACTAACAGATCCATATATAATTCCTAGTGGAATTGTCATGTTATATCATGATATTGAACAGATGTATCATATGCAAGCGTTCGTTGATGTGTCGTAATGGCGTATGTCCATTCATTGACAAGTACAAGGGAATATTCTATTTAACTATTTGTATTACAAAACCGAAGAAAGAGACATATGCATCTACCCTGGAAATGAACCAAATGGTCTTGTTGTATTAGGTTATACTAAGCGGTGTTATGGCTTATGATATCTCTTGAGTTAATAGCTCAGTGATAATAGTCAAAGACTTTATAGAGACCATCGAGGTTCAAATCTGACTAATAGTAGTTAAAGGTACACGATATACCTATCATGAGACCATTCGAGTTTTATAATATCATGACACCTTTTAAGCTTCAAAACCATTAATGTACACTCATCACTAATTTTGACATATTTCACCGATTCAATGTACACAATACCCCTATTATGAAACCTTTTGAGCTTTATAATATCATGACATCTTTTAAGTTTCAAACCATTAAAATGTATACTCATCACTAAATTTGACATAATTCACCTTAAAACACATTTTCTTTCTAATATCATTATCTCATATATCTTGACTCTAATTCAGACACCTTTTAACTTATTACGAATCTTCCCAAATAGACCGAAGGTAATAAATTGCGAGTTATATATATATATATATATATATATATATATATATATATATATATATATATATAAATATAGATATATATATATATACATATGTGTATATATATATATATATATATATACACATATGTATATATATATGTACATATGTATATATATATGTATATATGTATATATATATGTATATATATATATACATATACATATAGATATGTATATCTATGTATATATATATGTATATATACATATATACATATATATATACATATATATATATCATATATATATACATATACATATATATATATATATATACATATATATATATATATATATATATATATATATATATATATATATATATATATCCTAGAATCAATCATTCAGCAAAACAACACAACATCTATTTAGACATATGATCTTGTTAAAATATGACTTTGTGCTAATTATTTTAATTCAAACCTGATTAGTGTTTTCTGTTTTTTCAACTTTTTATTTTCTTTTGTGAGAGATGCTTCCGACTGATTGGGAGAATGGGGCATACTTTGGGCTGCTCAAGTTAAAGTTGGGCTAATAATATGGGCTTTAGCCTGATGGGTTAAGAGTAGATGGACATTAACTTAAGGAGTCCGGTCAATTTTTCCATAGACAATATTGTTACTTTGGTCGCCACTTGTTTGATTCGTTAGAAATCATAAGATCAAGGTTTGATGACAAAACTCAAAAAAACTACACTTTAGTGGTCATACTCGAAAAAAATAGAACTTCACTATAAACAGTTTAGTGACCAAACTCTAATATCCTAAATTTTAGTGCCCAAAGTCACGCGCTACGTGATGGGAGTCCTATCAATTTTCCCACATGCAATAATACGTCACTTTGGTTGTTATGTGTCTGGCTTGTCAAAAACCATAAAATCTCAAATTTTAGTTGCTAAAATTAATAAAAATACTTAAAACTAATGTTGTTGTTTGATGACGAAACTCAAAAATACTAAATTTTAGTGGCCAATATTGGAAAAAATAAAACTTCACTATAAATAGTTTAGTGGTCATACTTTAATATCTTAAACTTTAGTGGATAAAGTTAAAAAACAAACCGGCAGTTAAAATATATAATACCAAACTCCAGTGTAAAAAATCGGTAAAGAAAATTTCACTATAAATAGTTTGGTAGCATAATTCTAAAATCCTAAATTTTATCTAATAACCAAAACTTAGGGTTAAAAGTGAAAATATTTAAAACTAGTGTGGTTTAAATTTAAAAAACAAACAAAACTATTCATTTACCATGATAAAGTATAATAGAGTAATTGTAATTTGTAACTATCATTTTGTATACACCTTTTCATCATGCATCGATGATAAAAACGATTAGCGTTTACCACCTATGTCTATAATTAGTAATTATAGACATAGGTGGTAAACGCTAATCGTTTTTATCATCGATGCATGATGAAAAAGTGTATAAAAGACATAGGATTTACCACATAAATTTTCGAACCAAGACTAATTACTTTTTATAATTAAAATAAACATGAAAATTTATAATTATAAAAAGTAAATTATTTATCCCTCAATTAATTATTTATCCACATCTATCCCCTCTCTCTATTACTTGTATCAAGTTTCATACACATTTGATATTAGAAATTTATAATAAACATACACATGTGTAAATGTTTATAGTTAAGAATATATATAAATTTACGTAAATTAGATAAATACACAAATAAAAATAATAATTTGATCGCTTTTGCAATATTTGTGACTCCTATGATAATCAGTTGCTTATGTGTTTGTGAGAAAACGTTCTTTTAAATCCACATATTATTACGAGAACTCGCGAAACTCAATTTCAATCGGTTTATATATTATCCAAGATGTATAAACTTATAAATAATTAAATTGTTTTTCCTTTTAAATTAATTAAATAATAACGGTAGTAGTAGTAAGAATTAATTTTGTTTATAAAATATCATTAAAACTTAGTGAGGAATATACCGTTGTTATTTGGGCCTCATCGGATGCCTTCTTCTTGCTCCTCAGAATCTGATATATTCTTTGACACATTATTATCTTATTATAGCCCACGTTGAATTTAAAAATGATGCACGTACGCCATTATAGTATTTAAAACGGTTAATATTCTTTATTTATTTATTATTATTTAGTTGATTCTTTTTAACTAGAAATTAATATTATTTACTTTACTTATAATATTGTACGAGTGAACTTCAAGGAGTTAAAGATAAAAAACCAGTTAAAGTTGGTTTAAACCTTATACCTCGTTAAAAGAGTAAAAAATTTACCAATACACAATTTTAGATTAAAACCATATATGTTTGAATTGAATCTTAGATATTAGACATTGGAAGCATATCAGTGCATAATCTATTTCTACATATTCACATCATTCATGTAGTGTCACTTGTTGCTTCATTTTCACAAACATTCGAGATAGTAACTACGTGAATTGCCGATGAAACATTTTTTTTCTTTTACATTTTACCTATTCATATAATCAATAATGCACATTTTTTTTACTTAATGCAGTATCTAATTTATGTCATGCAATGATTTCCTCCATTTTCTAAAGCGTTGTAATATCCGTTGAAAATTAATAATTACATCTAAACATAGTGGATACTTATCGTCTAAACTCTTTCGTGAAATACTCACCTCCCATACATCAATATATTCGTGTATAAAAATATTTTTAATGATCGTTAAATCCTATGCACTCGTGGGTATATATCTTCACCCACGTCCTACATATACAAGTATAAACACAATACAACTTTTATCATTCTCCAAAATCACACACGAATACCCATAATCTTTCAACAATAACAAATACAGACAAATCTATAATAATAAAACTTCAAAACAAGTTATACATGTTTTTTGAACACGAACACTCATAATCTTTCAACAATAGCAAATACAGGCAAATCTATAATAATAAAACTTCAAAATAAGTTATACATGTTTATTGAACACGAATACCCATAATCTTTCAACAATAGTAAATACAGGCATATCTATAATAATAAAACTTCAAAACAAGTTATACATGTTTTATGAACAGTCATAAATCATTCCTATCCTATGTTAAACTAAAGTTATTTCATACGAATCAAGTAAAGCTTGAACCCATCACCTCATGAATAATAGATATATACATTTGTCACCAAACGATGCTAGTAAGAAAAATACTGACTATCTTACGATCATGATTTCGAGACCGGATCGGGACCGGGAATCGAAGGGTGGGCCGAACCGGTTCAGACCAGTTTGTTTTGGAGAGGTTGGACCGGCCGGTTCGTCCCGAACCCGGTGGTCGGACCGGATTTTGAATTTTTTTTTTTTTAGATTTTAATAGGTAAAAACGAGAGGTTGAACAATAAATTAATATTTTAGACATAAGATTATTGTTTAGTTTTATACATAACTATAAAATACACACATAAATTACTTATATTGAATTATATGTATAACTATATATATAATATACTATATATATAATGATCACGTCATTAGGTTGTCCGACCAGTTGAACTACCAAACCAGTAAGGCATCCAGTTCGACGTCCGATCCGGTTCTGAAAACATTGCTTACGATATAAAATCAAAATCATGATACACATAATCAAGATAAGTCATTTGTATTGGTAAATAAGTAGTACGAGTGAAATTCTTCTAAAACATCATATAAGATTAAATCTAACCGAAAGTAATTAAAGGGACGTTAGGATAAAACATTTCTATTAATATACTTCTGAATTATGATGTTGAATACGAACCATATGCATCGTGGGGCAGGTTGTATTTCAATATTAAGCTCCATAATATTATTTGTTCGTATCGCAAAATTCCAAAGCTAATCACCAAAGAAAACAGAACAGGGGTGAAGACAAACGTACCCACAACCCCACACAGTTACTTGTCTTCTCCACAAGCTATCAATTCATTCAATACATTTTCAGTTTTCAATCTTCATTCTTCAATCTGCAATTCACACCGACACCCATGAAATCCCCCCTCATTCCAGCCTAAAATCATTCATCAATGGCAACTGCACATGGGAAACAGAGGAAATCATCAATCAATTCACACCCACAAACCCCAAATTCCAATCGGATTACAGAGCCCACGGCCCCTCGCCGGAAAAAGCTCTTTGGGTTTTTGCCCTTTGTGGGTTTGGGATGTGGCCGGAGCTCCTCGCCGGCGGCGACTGTAACGTCGCCGGAGAATGCCAGAAGGAGGAGGAGGAAGAAGAAGAAGATGAAGCGGAGGAGAAACAGGGGATCGTGCCCTGAGAATGTGTGTTGTACTCCTCCCGGAGTTGGGTTTACCTACGATGTTGCGCAGAGTACAAGTGCTGATGCACACAGAAGAAACCATAGACAGGTAACGTTTTCATCGTTTCGAATTTTCATGCTCTGGTGTTTGTTTAGAAGTTGAATCCGCCATGGTCAACGAAAGTCAAGCTTTTCATGATCTTATATTCTTATTGTTTTGTTTAGCGTTCTCGTGCATCAAGGCATGTGAATGATCGTCAACAGCCATTGAATAGTGTACAAATGGAAGATGCTAGTTTCGTAAGATCAAATGTATCTGATTCAAGACAATATAATCGTCTTCATCGTCGTTCTGCTGGAGGAATCTCTGAGGTTTGAATCGCACGATTTCGTTCAATCGAATTGCATTGTGGATCTGATGTAATTGAACATAAAGCTTTGAAATTTGCAGATTGTGATGATTGAACATAACCCATTGTTGGATCGGAGAATCGAAGGGAGTGATCGTTTTGGAGCATGGAGGATCAATGCGGATATTATGTCATATGAGGTATGAATATATGGGTTGTGCTAAACGTATCATCAACTATGTTTTTAACTTGTATACGGGCGTATAGAAGTATTATTATAGGCGTATACGTTTATATAAACCCAAACCCCTTGTACGACGGTACATGCCCTTATATGGGCATATGCAAGATGAAAACTGTGTATGAAGGCGTATTCAAAGGCCAGATACGGCCGTATATGTATTTCTTTTAAAAGCAATTGTAGATAAATCAAGTCGGGTACGCTAAGTAACAACGGGTGCATTTAGCCATTGAACTTGTTTTGAAACAAAAAGTTTTTGTAGGAAGGATGGTTTCTACATTGAAATATAACATTTTGGTTTCTAGGTGTTTCGCAGTCAAACTAGCGGATGTTGTTTGCGTGGCATATTCTGCTAGTCAGACTAGCGGATGTTGACTTCTGCCAGACGTTCAACCTCATGCCAGGTCATCATAGGCTTTTTGCCACCCTATGCCACGTAGGCAACATCCACTAGTTTGACAATCGTAACACTTAGAAACCAAAATAATTGCTTCATTCAAGCTTTTGAATCCTGAAAAGGTCAAAGTCAAACCAATTCATCTTTTTGATGATGCAGGAATTGGTGGAATTGAGTGATAGAATTGGGTATGTTGATGGTGGTTTGCAAGAAGAAGAAATACTTGAGTGTTTAAAAAGACCCAAGAAATCGTTTATTAAGTCCGTTGACTTTAATTCCAAAGTCAAAGACTCCAAATGTAGCATATGTCAAGTAAGTGAATATTATCATTGAACATAAAGTTCATACCTTAATGTTTTATAGCATAAGTTCATAGTGTGATGAACATTTTGCAGGAGGAATGCAAGGGAGATGAAGATTTGGGAAGACTCGAATGCGGGCATTACCATCACTTAGATTGCATAAAACAATGGCTACTTAGGAAAAACGAATGCCCAATATGCAAAACAGTGGCTAAACCCGATAAGTGATCAACCGCCACGAGCCCTTCCTAGGGTATATATATTAAGATTTCTGTTATGTTTGTTATGTTGAAGAAAAGTATTCGGTTTTGTTTATGCGAGCTACATGCATACATTTTTGTCTTATGTTGTTTTGGGTTGCTAGTTGTTTTATGTTATAATGTTATGCTTATGTTATATTGTTATTCTTGTTGGTTTGTTTGTAATAGTTATATAAAGTTGAATAAAAAGTAGGTAAGTTTGCTTGCAAGTTATAAAAGACCTCAAACATACATTTGATGAGTTGAAATTTGAAGAGGTAGAGCAACAACCTATCATTACACTTAGGTCCCGTTTGGTTCACAAAATTCTCAAGAATTAGAATTGGAACTTGAAAATTTTTCATCTAAAATCATGTTTGGTTGGTCAACGATTGGAATTGGAATTGGAAATGGAAAATTTTTCATCATTAATTGGAATTCACTTTCCTTCCATTTACCCATGGAATGTTTAACAATCCAATAGAATATTCAAAATTAAAATTTCAATTTCATTTAAAATTGATCAACCAAACACGTTATCAATTTTAACAAGATTCCAATTCAAATGCTAATTTCAATTTTTTTGCAAAACATTCTGCGAACCAAACGACCCCTTATAAAAATAGGAGATGATTTATGCATCATTAAAGTTAACTTTACATTTCATCTTATCTACTTCAAACCCTATTAGTTAAGTAATATTTTATTAGATTTATTTGTTTGTTTGTTTTTTCATCGATTATGTTTTGATATGCCATATCATCTAGGATACGATCTTTATCAACCGATGTATCAAGGTGATTTGTGATGTGCAAGTCACCTCACATGATAATTACCATACTGAAATTTTGGTATTAGATTTTCATAACCATTAATTTTAGTTATAAATGGTTTGGGTAGTTTTGTTCTTAAAGAAAAATAGTTAACCACAGTTGAGTGCTGTCTTTAAACATGGATGGGTCCAAAACTAAATTCATTTAATTATATATCTTGAATCAAGTAAAACAATAACATTCATTTTAATATATATAAATAAAAAAATTAAACAACTAACATATTTTTCATCAATAACTATAATTTTTTCTAAAATATAACATATTATTTTTAGAAAAAGGGAAAAAAATGCGAAGGAAGATTCTTTGTCAATTTTGTTGGCTTAATTTACTTATTTCTACATGCATAATCATAACCAAATCATTGATGAAAAGGATTATAATTGAACCATAGGCTTCTCTATTGTTTACTTATTTTTCGGTTTTCCTCCGACACCATCTACTCTCTACGAGTCTAGAGGTGGGCATAAAAACCGGGTTCGGTCCGGTAGTATCCGTATAAGGTGTATTCGGTTTGAACCCGTTTAAGTCCGTAAGGTTTGAACCGGTTTTAGATTTTGAGTTTTTTCGCGAACCCGACCCGAACCCGGCCCGGTTGAACTTGGCATTCGACCCGGTATTGGACACACACACAAGAAAAGAAAAGAAGAAAAAAAAACTAAACACGGTATTGGACCCGACCCTACCCTGCCCGGGTATAGCAGGTAGGGTTTTCAAGTAGGTGAACCCGACCTACCCTGTTTCGCCTTAACCCGTGTACAAAAAAGCTGGTTGGGCCGAACCCGGTTTCGGGTACAGCCCAAAACCCGTTTTGCCCACCTCTATACGAGTCCAGATTACCTACAAAATACAAGGCCTAAATCGGGCTTTTAGAATATATGGGCCAATGTTAGCTTTCAACTCCTGCTCATTGGCCCAATCTAATAAGATCCACTTCACTCATTTTTAACTCGTAAAACCCCCGCTACTTTTGCTTCTTCTCTTCCCCTAAGCTATCTCCTCCGCCGTCGCCTCAACACCGTTACCGTCGCCGGAGCTCAGTCACCCGCCGCCGTCGCCGTCACGTCTCCGTCACAGGATCATACGAAGTCAAACTTTGACTTATCTTCTTCAACGATGGTTGAAAATAGAGCAGTGGATGTGGAGAGAGTGTTCATAGGAAGTGGATGCAATCGCATCGTTAACAATGTTTCTTGGGGTGCTTGTGGTTTAATCTCCTTCGGCTCTCAAAACGCCGTTGCCATATTTTGTCCTCAGGTTTGTTCTTCATCAGTTTTAATGGCACTTGTGTGTACTGATTAAACCCTAATGACACCTTTTATTATTGATTATGTGTTTTCACAGAGTGCGAAGATATTAACTACGCTACCAGGTCATAAGGCATCAGTGAATTGTACGCATTGGCTTCCAAGCAGCAAGTTTGCTTTTAAAGGTATGATTTTTTAATTTGATGTTCAATTTTTGTAAGTTAGATGCGTTTTTGTGAATTGTAAACTTAGTTCAATATGTGAAGAAATGGAGTTGGTTGGATCGCATAAGTTGATTTGGGATGAAAGTTTGATGTTTCAAATGGTTAATTGAATGATATAAAACAGTATTGCCACTAGATAGAGTGTTATCTTCTTCGTTTTACAGCAATTTACATAAGTAGATTCTGACTTTTGAGGACCAAACAATTTACTTTTCGACTTTTGAAGTGATAGTGACTACTTAGCTTATGAGAATAGAGTTGCTTACAAGTTACACCATGTGCTTCAATAGAATGTTGCTGATATTAAGCTTGCAGTCAAACATATGAAGCTTATAACTTTATTAAATATGAACTACACATTCTTGTGTTTTTTGTAGCCACTGGGTGGGATAAGCACTATTTACTCTCTGGAGACGCTGAAGGAGTCATTATTCTATGGGAGTTCTCTTTAGCAGACAACAAGGTATTTTCTGAATGTTTTAATTGGATACAAATACAATAAATGAAAATGATGCCAATATTCTTTTCAGTCAGCTGCTTATGTATAAATGAATAATCTTTTGACACCATGTTCAAATGTGTGCATCAGCGTGTCCTCTTTTAATAATGTTTTGATGTTTAAACCGTTTTTAATGATGATCTAGTAGAAAGGGCTAATTAGTTTACGTTATGTAAGGCATAAATAGTTTTAAGTTCAGAAGTGAATCTTTTAGCTGATTAAAGATTTACATGGTTTACAGTGGAAATATGTATCACAACTGCCAAAATCACACAAAAAAGGTGTTACCTGCATTGCTGCGATTGTGACGTCTCAAACTGAAGCAATATTTGCATCTACCTCTTCAGATTGTATAGTTAACATTTGGAAAATAAATTTACCTGCTTTTGGAGGTGAGTGATTGTATAGTTACATGCATTATCACTTTGTTTAAAACTGAATTGTAATTAATTATCGCAGGTGACTTTGAAATTACATGTTTGGATACTCTCCCTGCTGGTTTAAAACCCATGGTTACACTGTCTCTAGCAGAATTACCAGGAAGTAAGGCACACCTTATCCTGGCAATGGGGGGACTTGACAACAAAATTCATTTGTATTGTGGTGAAACAAAAGGGCAAGTATGTAATTTCACACCATCCGTCTTCAAGCTTTATTTTATTATTATTATTAACTGTATATATGTTTTCTTGTTTCCATAGTTTGTTCGTGCTTGTGAGTTAAAAGGGCATACAGATTGGATCAGAAGTTTGGATTTTTCATTACCTGTATCAATAAATGAAGAACCAAATAATCTTCTTCTTGTTAGTTCTTCACAAGATAAAGGCATACGTATATGGAAAATGGCTTTATGTGATTCCGTTAGTAATTTTGACAAAAAGAAAGCAGAAAACACTTTGGCTTATTACATAAAAGGGCCTGTATTTATAGCAGGTTCTTTTTCTTATCAAGTATCTTTAGAATCTCTTGTGATTGGTCATGAGGATTGGGTATATTCAGTAGAGTGGCAGCCACCTTCATTGATGGAAAATGGTTCATGTTATCAACCTCAAAGCATCTTATCTGCATCTATAGATAAAACTATGATGATCTGGCAACCCGAGAGAACAACGGGTATTTGGGTCAATGTAGTCACTGTCGGGGAGCTAAGTCATTCTGCTTTAGGGTTTTATGGTGGGCATTGGAGCCCAAATGGTGATTCTATATTAGCTCATGGTTATGGTGGATCTTTTCATCTTTGGAAAAATGTTGGTAATGAATTTGGTAATTGGATACCGCAAAAAGTTCCATCTGGGCATTTTGGTGCTGTGACAGATGTTGCTTGGGGTAGGTATGGTGAATATTTGATGTCAGTCAGTCATGATCAGACCACTAGAATATTTGCTTCGTGGTTTAACGAGGCTAAGTTGAAAGAAGATTCTGACACCTGGCATGAAATTGCACGCCCTCAAGTTCATGGTCATGATATCAATTGTTTAGCAATAATTCAAGGAAAAGGAAACCATAGATTTGTAAGTGGAGCTGATGAGAAAGTTGCAAGGGTTTTTGAAGCCCCGTTATCGTTTTTAAAAACATTAAATAATGCAACTTCACATCTACATGATGATCTGCAAGTTGATGTTCAGGTTTTGGGTGCAAATATGTCTGCCCTTGGTCTATCTCAGAAACCCATATATGTTCAAGGTAAGCCGTACGCCTTGAAATCTATTTTGAAATTGCCATGCTATTTTGAAGGACTGACAATGATTTATTTACTTTTTTATTTTTTTGTTTTATTTTATTTTTTCTTTGTATGTGCAGCTTCGAGTGAGACAAGAGACACAAATGGTAATGAAGGTTTTGACACACTTGAGAGTATTCCAGACGCAGTTCCATCTGTTTTGACCGAACCGCCAATCGAAGAACAATTAGCATGGCATACGTTATGGCCCGAGTCCCATAAACTTTATGGTCATGGGAATGAGCTCTTTTCACTATGTTGTGATCATCAAGGGAAGCTTGTTGCCTCATCTTGTAAGGTATTTATATAAACTAGACATGACATGATGGACTGGGGTGAGGTAGTTGGGTAATGAGTAATGACATTATTGACATGTTTGGCTGACCTGCAAACACTTTTTTTTTATTTGTTAAATATTATGTAAATAAATTATAAAATTATAAATGCAACAATTATGCTTACAAAAGGTCAAAAACAATGTTACTGCAGTAATAATCCGAATCTTTTATAATTCGATCCAAGAAGTTGTGTGTGTTAAAATAAGAGTTTGGGTTACTTTCAAGTTTTGACTGTTTCAATTCCCTTTTTGGCTTATTTTTGTTCACTAGACCTGTTTTTTGGTAAACCACCACACAAATCTTTAAGCAAATAGTAAATTTTACTTTTGGAACATGAGTCCTTGTGATTCCTTTTACAGGCGCAATCAGTGTCAGTGGCAGAAATATGGCTATGGGAGGTTGGTAGTTGGAAGGCAGTTGGGCGGTTGCAATCTCATAGCTTAACAGTGACACGAATGGCATTTTCTTATGATGACAAATATCTTTTGGCCGTCTCAAGGGACCGCCAGTTATCACTCTTCTCTATAGTTCGAACAGGTATATTATAGATCTCTCAAAACCGTTTAAGAAGTTAACAAGTAGTCGAAACACCATTATGTATTTGCAAAATCAGACATCAAAAACCACAGAAGTAGTGACGTGGATTATAATAAGTTTTGTGATTTGGTTTTTTATGTCTTACAGAGGGCTCAGATCAAATCAGTTACCAGCTTTTAACCAGACAAGAGGCCCACAAAAGAATAGTATGGGACTGTTCTTGGAACCCATTGGGTCACCATTTCGCAACCGGATCGCGAGACAAAACCGTGAAAATTTGGGAGGTGCAAGAGGAAAACTCTAATGTGCAGCAACTCATGACTCTGCCTGCTTTCAAATCCAGTGTGACCGCTTTATCTTGGACCAGGTTGAACCGCCAGAATGATGACGGTGCTCTAGCCATTGGAATGGAAAGTGGTCTCATCGAGCTTTGGGCGCTCTCGCTTAGAAAATCTGAAGATTCAAGTTTTTCAGTGCCAAAAGCGTCTCTTTTAATCCAATTCGATCCATTTATATGTCATGTTTCATCGGTGAATCGTTTAGCATGGAGAAACTCAGAGAAGAATGATGGATCTGATGATATGCAGCTTGCTTCGTGTGGAGCTGATCATTGTGTTAGAATTTATAAAGTAAATTTTGTTTAGTTCGATAATGAGAAGTTTTATAAAGTCATATTTTTATCTCTAACGGGTCAAAAAGTCAAACACGAGATAGTCTTGATCATTTGTTGTGTTCTCAGTTTAACCTGTTGTGTAAAGAAATTGGTTCATGGTTTGACTTTGGTAAGTCAAACGTAACTGTTCTTGACTTCTAGTTCAATATTTATGCATTCGCTTACTTTAGAAGTGAAGTTGTTTTAAATGTTGATTTATAAATATAACTAGAATTAAGCCCCCGCGTTGCGGCAGGGGCGTAAAACCGTACCAAATAGCATCAATATCACACTATTGTCAGCGACTACCAACACCAGAAAGCTCGTATTAAAAACCAAAAAATAATAAAAATGAACGGAAAAGTAGACGTAACATCCAACCACACACGTGAAAACGTAAAACATTAAAAATAACTAAGTCGATGTTGGACCCGCAACTGATGAAGAATAGACACAACAACGTTGAACCAAACATGTACTTTATGACGTGTAACTCTCAAATTTTTTAAACCAAAATATAAATGAAAAATTTGTAAAAGATTAAAAATATAGGGAACAAAGTTGAAGTTGAATAATGATAAGGGTTAAATTATAAAATGTAAAAGTATTAGGTTTTAAATGAAATTTTACAAAAAGTTAGATTATTGTACTTTATGCATAAAAATATGTACATAGATGTTGATAATTAAAATATATATAATAATAAGGGAGTATGAGAAATGGTGGGTTTGATATAAAGTGAATAATAATAAACTCTTATTGTTGTTTTGCATTTGATTTTAGTATTTGTTTGGTTATTCTTCATGTTTGTGTACTACAAACCCAACAAACATTATGGCCATATAGACATTAATAACATTCAATGTACCACATCAAATAAAGTAATTTGATGGGATAATTCATTACTGTTTATAATAATGAACTAGGGTTGTTTCCCAACCAAATTACATTAGGAGCAAGGAGATGGACCATAACACCATCACCACATACAAAACCACAATAATAAGTTCAAGTAAAAAGAACATCATTCCTTTCATTTTAGAGATCCTAAAGAAGATCTATTCTTTACCTATAAAAAGCTCTAAGACTTTATATCTTCTGAAATTTGGTATATGACCATTTTTTTCTTTTTGAATACCACATCATTTGTGCATTTCATATGTACCATGGTGAGTCCTTTTCTTTTTTAATGGGCCCACAAGTTAAATAAATATGCACCTCCAAGAGATCTCGGATCGAGAATGCATAAATCAGATGGATGTCACACCATAAGGAAACGAGCTACCAAACTATAGTTGTTGCCGTACAAGAAGAGATTAATGACATGTAGTTTTTTTAACGGTTGTGCGAACCTGCTTCAAAGGATATGTGTTATCTTAATCGACCCCACTTATTCATTTCTCAACCGGGACCGCACCCCCAACCCCTTAAGGAGGAAACACATTGCTGAGAAAATCCACTTGCTCAACTCTAAGCATTTTGCTCAGACCGAGACTTGAACCCATGACTTCCCAATATTTACATGTCACGTTGGCATAAACCCGATCTGAAACTAATGTCACGTTTAAATAATCATCCAATGTAGCTATCCGGTCCTTCTCAAGCCGCCAGGCGAACACGTGTACTATATTTGGAACTCAATTAGTCTGAGTTTAGCTTATACTTCCACCACCATTTTGCCAACAACCTCAAATTCAATTCTTTTATACGTCCAATTGCCAAACCCCCGTATATCCTTTTTATCAGCCGTGACATCCTCTCACTTCGCCCAATTAACTTTAGATTTATCTGTTGAGCCACCTTAAGGTAATATGGATGAAAAATAAGTTGATATAAAACGTGACGTATAAATAAAAAAACAATGATTATTTTCAAGATTTTCTTAGGATTATAAAAGAAATGACAACATATGAAAGACATGACACCATGGTCCCTTGAGGATAGTGGGAATTGACGTAAAAGCTTGAAAGGTATCACCTCCAATCAATTATCAATCTTGAAGAAAGTTCTTGAGAATAACCTAATAGGAACAAAATAGGTCGGTGATATGTGATTATTTTTTGTGCAAATAAATCAAGTCTCATCATTAAATCATTTAGCTTATTCGGACTTTTTGTAATTGATTTAACTAAGATTTGGAATATCTTTCAATATGTCATTGATCTTTTGTTAAGAAATTCCCCCGCAACTTATGATATACAGTTACATATGTATATCTAGTTAATTTAGTAAAAAAACTCATATGATGCACAATTGTATAAAACAGATGACATGAATGCCTTTTACAATATGGCTTTTTTGAATGGCGTTTTGGATCCGTGGTAAGTCTTTGACCTGTTAATTACTAATATTTGAGTTCGACCCACTGTGACGGTATTTCAACCTTTCTCATTGTTTGACGCTTCAAGGAATCGAACCCGAGGCCAACTCAGGAAGATACCCCTATGGAAAAACCCCTAACCACCAGGCCAGAAGCTTAATGACGTCTTTTACAATATGTAAAAGTCTACTGATTAAATACTAGTTAAAAAATTATACTACTTTAAATAGCCAAACAACTTCTAGTTGTTTAAGAATTTTTTTTAACGATAAATATACACTATACTTACTCCTAAACTACTTTAAACTTATCATTCACAAATGAGTATCTGGACAACAAATTTTTTTTTATATTTACATCCATGAAGTTAAGAACTATACAAGAGAGTATTTGGAGGTTATCACGAAATAATTTATTACTCACAAACTAATTTATTAAAACCTTTGATAAAGGTAATTCTAAGATCAATGTATCTTAAAAGAAACCTTAGAAAACTTTAAGGTTTTGATTTTCGGTTAACGAAGATATTTAGTATGAATATTATATTAAAAGTTAACGAGTATACTTCTTTTTTCAAGTGCAAAATAACCCCAAGGGGTTGTGGGTTTTTTCTACCAATTGGGGCTCTCCCTTCAAAATCGGAAAAGATGGACTCCCTCTTCCATGAAATACCTAGAAAAAAAAGTATACAAAGATCCTAAATGATTCTTTCAATCTAAAATAGGGCTGCTCCGTTTTGCTGCGTAAAACAATCACTAGTGGGCTATCTTCTTAGAGCATTCATAGTGAATTCTTTAAATATATGTGAATGTGTTTATTATTTTATAGAGAATGATTTTGAGTTGGTATAAGTGAAGTATAAAGAAAATTTAATATTTATCTGTATATTTGATCAAACACTGTTCAACCACTCTAAATTTTTTAATATTTTTGAAAGTGTTATTTACTTTAGTTTTAAAAAAAACAAATAATGATTTTGTAATATAGTTATATGGATGGAGATAACAAATACAACGTGAATGTTGTTTACTATACTATGACTTATCTTTAAATCTAGATCTACAAAATCTAGTTACTACATATTATCGAACTCAATTGTTAGCTTAGTAGAAAGATTTCACTTAGAGGCGATTTTGTCTCACATGGCTTTTAGCTTCGGCTCAAGTTAGAGACTAACTCAGCTCGAGTTCGGTTTGAGCCTGACTCGAATCGAACTCGGCTCGTTAACAATACACAAGTGTTGGCTTTCATCATATAATTCCCATTCCCATAACACCATATTCGACTTCAACAAGCAAAAAGAGTTACATTTTAGTATTTTACAATATGCACATATCATTAATTTATCAAGAAAAAGGTGCCACCTTTTTCCAATTATCCATATAAACAATCACAAACACATAACACAAACCAACACTAGAATACACAAACAAACAAGATCCAATTTAGCATTTCCTGCAAAATTTTCAAGAAATTCACCTTTCATGGCGGTGCAATTCTCACCTGTTGTTCTTGCAATCTTGCTTTAACAGGTGAAATTGATGTCATTTTTGGATATTGATCAATCGACAATGGTGGCATACCCTGTGTTGCATAGTATAAAGACTGTATTGGCTGATGAATCTCAGAGTACCCAACATGTTGATGCTGATTTTGAACCTTTTGATACCCAGGTGGAACCCTAATAAGCTGAGGAGCTCCGGTGGTTTGATGGTTGCGAGTGGCGGCAACCGGCGGCGTATCGGCGGCATTAGGTGGTGGTTGCTGAAATGGGAAGGTGTACCCTTGTGGCGGTTGGGTTGTGGGAATGTAATACATGAAATTCTGATGATTCATTGGTTGTGGGTGATGGTGGTGGTGGTGGTAGTAAGGTGTCGCCGGAGCTGCCGTTGATGGGTGGTGGTGGTGGTGGTGGATGTATTGTAGTGGTGGCGTTGATGATACATAAGCTGAATTATTATCAACTTTTTGTTGCTGTAGCGTTTGAATTTGAGAAACTAATGATGATTGATCGGTTGTTGTGAGATCGATTGAACCCAAAAAACCTGCAGATTGCTTTTGCTGCTGCTGTTGTTGCTGTTGATGAAGATGATGATGAAGAAGATGATCGGTGGAACTACCTCCATCTCCGGCGATCTTCCGATCATCATCTCCGATGACTCTAATCGCCGGAGACGACGATGCAGACCCAAATGACGAATTCGTTTCCATCACCGGCGAATCAGAAATCGAATGAACATCTTGACCAACTGTAAACTTCCGATCAACATCCTTCTTCTCCGGCAGAGAGATCTCATCATCAAAATCCAACAAGCAATTCACCGATGAAGTATCAGAAACCCCCGAATTCGCACCGTTTAACGCATTAACAAACCAATCTTCCGACTTGATCGAACTCTCGAGAAACGATCCGATTGAAGACACAGGTTCAGGGTTCGCCGGAAAAACGAACAACCGGAGGCGTGAAGATGATGAATTCAGCCTCTCGTACTCCTCAATCATGTTCTCGAGATCTTCATCAGTGGTTACAGAGATCAACGAATCAAGATCTTCCGACGGAAGCTGATACTTGAGTATGAACGACGATGATGAAGAAGATGATCGGAAAAGGGTCTTTGAGAGGCGGTGAGTGAGGTCTTGTAGTGTCGTATGGCGGTCGACGACCACCATACGTGTTTCACCGCCGATGTAGCAGAGGGTTTTGTCGTGGGGACGAGGGACGATGTGTCCGCCATTGCTGCACATCAGCCGGAGCTTAGTGGGACCTTGTGACGCCGCCGCTGCCGTCGCCGGAGAACGGTTGTACGGTGGGTATGTGGAGTTGTGTAGGGTATGTGGGTCGGTGATTCTGTAACGAGGGGACGATTCCATGGTGGTTGACGACGGTGGTTACGGTGGCGGAGGGTGGCGGTTGTGGTGGAAGTTGTTAAATGGATACATTTTGGAGGTGATGGTGTTATACTGTTATATATATGTGTGTGTTCTAGTGATTAGTGGATGCACTCTTTACTTTAAAGAATAAAAAAAGATGTTTGGATGCATAGTCATTGACTCATTTCCACGTCATTTTTATAAAAAGATGTTTGGATTCTTAGGGAGCGAGAGTCGTTTCGGGTTTTTCGATTTATCACATCAGCGACATTATTTTTTTTTATCATCTCTAATTTTCATCTGAATCTTTTTATTTTTCATGAGTAAAAGTGGAACGATAGGATAACTTTAAAGAGACGTTTGAGATTTTTACATACATATATTTGTGTGCTACTAGAGTTTTATTAGTAGAGTGATATCGTACAAATGTTGTTATTAGATGCATGATATTTGTATAAAACATGTTTGACAAATGGCAATTATCTCCACGTTCTCAACTTAGCAAATGAGAAACATGTTCTTCCGAATGATCCGATTCAACCAACATACTTTTTCAAATAGTATGTTGTTTCTCAACATCAATTTAAACATGTTGATGTTCAATCTTGTACTAATAATAAAACACTTCATTAATTGCTTCTTTCTACCTTCAAATGCATCTTAACTCATCGTTTACAATTCAAATCCTTAAGATAAAGGTTTTTGTTAATAATTAAACCCTAAAAGCTATCAATATACAACAATCCTCCCCAAAAAATAGTAATTAAAAACTAATAAATCTTAAAATTAAATTCAAAGTAGGATTAGGATGTGTGTTCGGGTGAAAAAAACAAAGCAAATAAAACAAAACTCATAATCAAATCCAAAGTTGCGTATGACTTAATTAAGTGTAAATTACAACAATGGAAGCCCTAGCTTAAAATAAACAATTAAGAGGCAATATTTGATCTCGAAAAACAATCATCATTGAGTTGATGCAAAATGACCATGGATCTTTTGTGAAGCGAAAGGTCATCGACTATCAAGTTACATTTTATTCTTAAGAAAATTATATAATCTAATAATATAGCAATTAAATAGAGACTTAAACATTGTGATCCAAAAGAATAATTTTTTGTTCATTTGAACTTGAAGTCATGAGTTCTTTCTTTCTTTCTTTTCTTTTTTTTTTGTGTTTTGGTCAAGCTCTATTTTTAATAATTAAAGTTATCATAATAATGTATTATACGCCATGTGTTTTTAACTTCTATTAGATGCTAATCTTGATTTTCTTCACGTATACACATGAGCATGAGTATGAAACGGGACAATTTAAGCTTTATCTAACCACTAACGGATGTGGGTAGTGGTGTGTAGTAAATGTGATCGTGTAAAAGTAGATACATATATAAACCTATACATGTAAAAGTGATTGTGTTCCACTCACACATAAGCGGGTCACCACCTGCTCAAGGATGGGGGAGTGATGCTCCTTGTGAGCGTGCGATTACCATTTCACGGAGTATGTCAGACATCTAGAATGGTTGATTTAGGAAACACACTATATACTAATTTATTTGAGTCACTTTAAATTAAGCAACGTATAAATTCAGATCTACTCAAATCAAACCATGGGTGAAAACCAAAGAATTATCACAAAACTTATTAGCTTGAGAAAGATCCAAACGAGTTAGCACCACTAATGTTCTTTTTCGTCACCACCATCTACTCATAGCTTGCAACACCACCACCACCACCACCGTCATTACCTCTATTGTCACCACCACTACACCGTCATCAACACACCTCCACCACCGTCACCATCAGACCCCGTATTAACCCTAACCGATTCTAAACTTAATCTTTTTTAAACCCACCCCGTCCATTTTACCAGGATTACTTTTTATCTAACAAATAAATAATATATTGGAAAAGAGTGATACAATGTTAATAATTCAAGAAGATATAGAACCATTAAAAAGACATGTAATTATTTTAATCACACATGAAATGAAAGGTGACCCTTTGTTGTGAAAAACAAAGTTATTCCCCCATGACAGCAGTTGGAAATGAAGATGGGAAAGGGGTATGTATTGACAACATCCCTTGCCGATCGCTAAATCCCAATTGGTTGTTTACAAGAAGATTAATATATCAAGTGGTGAGTGGGTCCCATGCCTACTTCTTTAAGGAACATGCGGTGACTTATCCTAGGTCACTGCCAATCAGATTAAACCTCGAACATGGGGTTCTGTTTTCTATGATGATACTTTGAAAAGTGCATGAAACTCACCTCTACGTCGTAACGTCTAAGGGGCTCGAGTCCTTTTCACAAGTGTGAATGATTAGAAAATAGACGACTATGAGCTGTGATTCTTAGAAAAAAAAACCCGCGTTGCAACGGGACGTAAAACTATATCAAGCAACATCAATGACGCACCACCATTAGTGTACAACAATACTGACAAAGCTCATATTAAAATAACAAATAATAGAATCGGACAAAAAGTAGACGTAAAAACGTTGAACCACGAACGCGAAAATAAAATATCTAGAACAATAGGTAAGTTGATATTAGACCAACACGTGCGACGGGAAAGAAAAATAATCATAAAAACGTTGAATTACACATGCATTTTACAGCGTGTTAACTCACAAAATTTTGACCTAAAAACAAAAAATATTTAAAATATGAAATGTATAGGGGATCAAAGTTGAAAGTAAAATATATATATATTTGGGCTAAATTGTAAAAGGAAGTATAAGTATTGGATTAAAATAAAAAAAGTTAAAAGTTAAAAAAAAGAGATGGGTACAACCCACTATGCACATAATACAACCAAATATGTATAACCAAGTTGATAATTAGTATTATATAAATTATTTTTAATTTGATAAATAGGTTGATGACCATTGAGATTAATCAAAGAGTTTGTAGGTTCGCCTAACGGTATTATAATGTTTAGTTAATATGTTTTATATCTAAATAATTGAGGGTTCATCTAGTCACTAGTCATCTTAAGAACATTTGTGTAGATCTAGAAGTATATTTGTAAAATGTTTGAGTTAGCCTTTGTAAAAATCTAATGAGATCAAGTAAAATGTAACTAGCTTGATAACCCTTTATTGTTTAGAAGCAAACAACAAACTCAACCCCACCCCACCCCACCCACCCCTAGGGGTACATGAAACTTAAGTAACTAAACTGTAACCGGAATAACTGATTTAGTTGAACGAAAATAACCGAAGCAACTAAAAACATATAGTTTTGTTTTGTGTTTTCTTTTAAATCATCTTTTCGGCGTGGTTTCATTTTGCTATCATCTCAAATTGAATTGAATCCATTGCAGCTAAACAATTTAACAACCTATATAAAATTATCTTTTCTTCTAATCTTTTATAGAGGCGTGGTGTGTGGTGTATTAAAACAAACTAAATTCATTGGTGATTTTCATTATTATAAGCCCACATGGTAAACCAAAAACAAGCCTAACCAATTGTGAAAACCAAAAAATAAATACCGAAATCAAACGGTTTTAAAAAATCTAAAAAACCGATCTTTTGGTTTTGGTTTTAACAAAATTGACCCGTATAAGTGATAGGAAGTCGACGGTTGGGTTTGCTGTGGGAAAAAGAGAAATTGACGGGAAGTTTGTAAAAGAGAGAGGCACCCATAAATTTTTCTCAAGGACACAACTGTTAGAAGAATATAAAAGAAAAAGAGAGAGAAACTATCATTTGTGAAAAAAAATAGAAAAAACTAATCAAATAAACTATGCTAATATAAAGACGAATTTTCCCTTAACACAAAAAAATTTCCTATTGATTTGATATATTTGTTTAAAAAATTGTTTTATATCACAATAAAGAAATTATTATTACCATTTCTTTTCTATTTTACAACCCATGGAACATGGGTCTCGTAAGTTGTTTATTATGGAAGTTGTGCTTTCAGCTTTTATGATGAAACTTTGTTTCCCATTTCCATGACACTTAAACATTCTTTTGGCAAATTGATATTTCATCGATTAAAGGCTAAACAAAATAGAATACTTACATGATTGTAATACTAAGATCATCTATGACGTAACGAGGAGTGCACCCTTAGAGAAAAAATTAACAAAGCTTATGAAAGGCATGTTATTTGAGGCGTGTGAGTTGAGGAGGGTAGATAGAGCATGAATCTATCCAAAATCCATCTCATTTTTATAAATGAATCTTTTTATAACAAAAACTAAAATGAAAACCCATTATAAATTCCTAAAAAGGTCTATGAATTACGGATTCTACCATGTAAATGCATATTGATGTATTTTTAGGCCATTACGACTTTATTTGTTAGTTATATACAGACTTTTTTATGTAATTAAACATAAAATTACCATATATAATCCTTTTTTTGTTTTTTAAACATTTTTTTTTCACATCTACATACCATCCACCTAACATTTATAAGAATTTAAATACACGTCACTGTTATGAAAGACAAACATCATATCACTACATCACGTATATTATTTTTATTTTAAAATATATAGGTTTTTTCGTTACAACGCGTCTCGAAAGGACATTTCCTTATTTCATACAAAACTCTCACTATCATCATTTTAAATGTTTGTCTACTTTTCTAGAAATATAAGAAGCTAATTCAAAATTGTTTTATTATTGAGTTCAAGGGAGAAAGCGTGTAAATCCTCGTTGACACCGGCCACCTTGTTTACATACATGTCAAGATGGCGTAATAATATTCATTACTTCTCCTTGAAATATACATGTGTTCATATCTAGTCCCCATACTATAAATTGCTTCAATTACACACTATTGGTGTCATTTGTTTGTTAGGAAAAAACAATTCATAATCAAGACACATTGTAGCATATATTAATGTCAATTTCTTGTTTTTTCACAATATTAAACACAAGTTGATGATATTGCAAATGTTACTTTTTGTGAACTCACAAGGTGATTTTGTAATCCACAAAATCAAAATTGTGTTAAGAGGCTTTGTTTTGAATTTGATTTTGGTAAACCAATATACATAAAAAAGAGCCAAATTAATGTAGATAGTGAGAACTTTTCAAAAGCGAGTAGCACCAGTCAACATGAAGTCTTGATTACGATGATCATTCATTATTTCATATTTAATTTGATTTTGGCGAAAATCATTATTTAATTCAATGACTCTGAGAAGGCAACGTTCTTGATATTCGAAAGCTCCCATGTTTGATCTCTTGCTTTATCTTAGGTTAATTGGTTCGTTTTGCTCCGTCTAGATATTTTAACAATATTAACGAAGTTTCTCAGTTTTTTAAAAATCTATAACCTGTTAACCACTAATGATTATTAATGAAGCATATTATTTGGTATTTAAAGGTACCAGCTCTTGTGGATTAAGTATTCAAAGCATTCATTGATGATTGTCTTTTAATCACTAATTATCATGTTTTTCCTGGCTTTGATCTCATTAATTGTAGTTTTGAGAAAGAACACATTGTTGCTTGATCTCACACTCACATTGAATACTTTGCCCTATCACATGTTAATGCTAAAAATCAACATGTCGTTACAGTATTGAAGTTATTTACTTAGTTGTTAATCTTCTTTTATCAATACATAAAACATATTGAGATAGACATACAATTTATTCAACACATGGTAATGACTTATACTCTTAAAAGTTTGTTATGTTTGTACTACTAATCAACTTGTAAATACTTTCACAAAGGCTTAATTTTCACTCAACTTGTCCTATCTTTGCCCAAGCTTCACATTAGCACCGTTTGTTTCACTTGTGCAAGAATACGAAAATAGTCAAATGAAACACATGCTAAATATGTTATCCAAGTTGGTTAACCAAGAGCAACAATAGTTAGTTTGTTAATACATCGTCTACAAATAAAAACTTTATAATTCATTCTAATTTCCAGTGAAAAGACTTAGCCACTAGAAATTTGATGACCTTATAGTCTAATGACATTACTGATTACCATTTATAAATATAGTTTTAATCAATGTTTTTAAAACCGGATCGGACGTTAAACCGGACGCCTTACTGGTTTGGTGGTCGGACCGGATTTAAAAACCGGATGACGTCATGATTATATATATAGTATATTATATATATAGTTGTATTAATTAAATATAAGTAATTTATATATGTATTTTATACTTATATATAAAACTTATATATATATTGTATATCCAACACACTAATTTATGGTTCAACACCCCATTTTTACCCATTAAAAAAAATAAAAATAAAATCAAAATCCGGTTCGAACCGGTCCGGTTTCCCGGTCCGACCACCGATTCGGGACGAACCGTCCCAAAACGATCCGATGTGAACCGGACCGACCACCTAGCCGATCCCCGGTCGGGCCGGTTGGACCGGCTGGTCTGATCCGGTACCAACAACAAAGGTTTTAATCAATTCAATATCATTACAAGTTAGGTGGTATAAAAGAGAAAAAAGTGTTATAAAAAAGCGCCACCAAACAAAATTACAAACCAACAAAACACAAAGTACTAAACCTAACAAGTACATATAGTTGAGAGCCTTTTATTGTCACTTGACAAAATTATAACCTTCTTAGAATCATACAACATTCGCAACTTGTTTTGTTGACCGGCTCCCCTATATCCACCCCCACAACCGCCGTCCGCTTAATCACAACCATCTTCTTCTTCATCTTCTTCATTTCAACAAACCATTATTATTCACCCACAAACCCTCATTATTTCATCAATCATTCATTTAATACTCGTTCGATATTCGAATTCACATTGGGCTAGATTTCATCCAAGAACTTGCTGTATTGATCTTCATCGGAATACATCATTGCAGGTAACTAACCATCCATTTTAATCCATTGAATCAGTAGTTGCTTCTTCTCAAGTTTTTTCATCCGATTTGCTTTCGTTTCGTCTGATCGATACTCAGATATCCGTCAATCAGACCATCTTCTTGTTGTTTTGTTAATCGAGTTCTCTAACTTTTGTGTTTTGAATACAAATTTGACTAATACGCGGTTTTTTAATTGCGTTTTTTTTTTGTGATCAGAAGTTGAAGGATAATAATAATAATAATGGCGTGGAATTTAGGCTTTTTGAGGAATATGTTTCAGGTCAGTAAAGTTTCCCCCTTTTATGCTTGCTTTTTGTTGCTTCATGATCTGCTTTGTATATTCTTGTTATGCAGTGGTAATTTAGTGATTAATCATATTTGTTGGGTTTATTTTGGAACTTTTAGGATATCTGTTGATTAACTGTAGTTTGTAATTAGTCTTATGATTGCTATTTTTCCCTTTATTTTCTGATTGGCTGAATATAATCCCTCGTGTCAATCAAATAGTATCCCTTTGTATGTATTATTTGAATTCAAGGCTTGTTGGTAATTATAATACATTTGAAATGTTTACACTGCATACGACCTTAATCGGTGTTTTTATAAAGATGTATGATTTGTGATTCAAATATGAAAAAGAAGCGCGTCCCAGATGCCCTTGAGGCGTGAGGCACGTGAGGTGATTGTAAAAACGCCACAGGGCCTTGAGGCGGCGCTTCATATCCATGTGTGTAAAATCGGTCAAATATAGGGTCTAAGGGAGGCTAATATGTAAAAAGGACCAAAAGGACGGCGATTATGAATAGTTTACTTGTTTGAAATACTGATTATGAATGGTTTACTTACAAATTTTGGTTCTATATAAACCTTATTTGATTGTTCATAGATTAACGCCTCACGCCTTGGCTTTTGGGACCTAAGCGTGCGCCTTGTGATTTTTAAAATAACTTGCAACACATGACTATAAGTATATAACTATATATCTATATCTACATTATAGAATGGGCAGGATGGCAGAGTTAGGGAAGTTGATCTTGGGGCTTTCTACATTAAATCTCATGGAACTAAACTGGCAAGAAGTCACATGCACGATTGGCTTATACTCGTACTGCTTGCAATCATCGAAATTATTTTAAATATTATACACCCGTTTTACCGTTTTGTGGGCCAAGATATGATGACAGATCTTAAATACCCAATGAAAGATAACACTGTTCCAACATGGTCTGTTCCTGTGAGTTCCTACACCCTTCCATCTACAACTTTCTTCTTTGGGCATTGTTACTATATAAGTCTTTAATTGGTTTTATGCTTCTATAATAAGCTTGCAATTGATGGTTTTTGTGACAGATGTATGCTGTATTGCTGCCTATTGTTGTTTTCAGCCTCTTCTATTACAGGAGGAGAGATGTTCATGATCTGCACCATGCAATTCTAGGTACATTATACTTATGAGGGTGTTTGATCGCGTGTTTTGAAAGTGATTATGTGATTAATCAGATAAATTGAAGACGTAATTTTATAAATGTTTCTGCAGGTCTCCTGTTTTCTGTTCTTATAACCGGGGTGATAACAGATGCTATAAAAGATGCAGTTGGAAGGCCACGACCTAATTTCTTTTGGCGTTGCTTTCCGGATGGAATAGATGTATATTACATTTTCCCATACTTTTACTGAATCTAAATTATCATTGTTGAAAAATAATCTTTACTGTCATGCTTGTTATGTAATGCAGAACTATGACAGATGGGGTAATGTCATATGTCATGGTGACGACAAGGAAATAAGAGAAGGGCACAAGAGTTTCCCTAGTGGCCATACTTCATGTAAGAGATGTCAATGCCATTTTAATGTTTTAGACAGTCGTGACAAAATGGACGGGTTGGGTAACGGGTCAGAATGTGGAACTTTTTTTGTATGTTGTGAAACGGGCTGGGCCAACCAGATACATTTTTTTTTCAAAAACATATACTTTTTTATTAACAATTATTATGCAAATATGATTAGAAAAATTATGTTACTTTTCAATAGTTATGCATTAAAAGTATAGTTTGGGCATGTCTCTATTGATTTTACCCATTGACCTACATAATAGACCAAATTATGAGCATAGAGAAATAATTTGGTCAAAATTGCCACCTTTGGATCCTGATATTTTCCTACCTTTGTACCATACTAACATATTGCGAATCGACCGATCAACATTGATTAAGTGTATTATTTTTGCAGGGTCTTTTGCAGGCCTTGGGTTTCTGGCGTTGTATTTGTCGGCGAAAATCAAAGTATTTGACCGTCAGGGTCATATAGCAAAACTCTGTATTCTTTTTCTTCCTCTGCTTATGGCGTCTCTTGTTGGAATTTCACGGGTGGACGATTATTGGCACCACTGGCAAGATGTGTTTGCCGGTGGTATTTTAGGTATGTTTTAGAAAATAAAATGATCTAAAGTTGAGTTTGATTGTTTGACTCGATATTGAAGTTTGTTTTTGTTTTGCAGGTTTAGTTGTTGCCACTATGTGCTATCTGCAATTCTTTCCAGCTCCTTATCACTCTGAAGGTAGTATCTTTAGCATATTCATCTACATTGTTTTATTCAAACTCGCAAGTTGTGAATATTATAAAGTTACAATTAATGTCATGATGAACAGATTATGTTGCTTATGATTATGGAACTGATTAATGATTTTACTTGTGATTTTCAGGGTGGGGTCCGTATGCTTATTTCCGAGCTTTAGAAGAGACGAATTCCCGTTCAATAGTTGGTCATCCTGCAGATGAGGTTGGTATGCAAGCTGTGGAGATTCAGGACTTAAATCCACAAACAAGGCGAAATGGCACGTTTAGACAGGTGTCGCTCCATGACTCGCTGCAAGATGTAGAAGCTGGGAAAATGTGACATTTGCATGATCTTTTATTCATATTATTAGGCATTTGATCACATTTTGTTGTTCTTAAACATGCCAATTCCTGTATAGATTTCATCTAATCTCTGTAGTGGAGGGAAAACTTAGGCATTACATCATCTTCTTTATGCTGAATTTTTGTTACTAGAATGTGTGGAAATAGTTGTTCATATGGAGCTTCATTTTTTGCTGTGTATATTTAGTTTATTTATACCAAAAGCAGAATCACATAAACACTTGTATATAGTGCAATGTTAAGTTAGCGAGAATGAGAAACGATCCTATAAGTACATACTAAAATTCTTCTAAATATACCATAGTCTGAAGAAGGAACGTCACGCCTCGCTTTCCCAAGGAACCGACTTACATTGGATTTACAACAATTCACTTGGAACAAATACCTTACCAACATACCTTTAAAATATCACTCACTACATATAGCAGAGGTTAACCATAAAGAAAATGCCTTAAACTTTACATTCAAAACAATCTTTTACCTCATATATTCTATTGAAATACTTGCTAAAATAAGTGAGTTTACATTAGCGAGTTTATACTTTAACCACACACGGTTTACCTAAAATATAGCAAAACTTGCATAAGTTTAAATCTTATATGAAAACCACAACTTAGAGGCAACATGTTTAGGATAATGACATCTTCCACATATTGCATAATACGCTACTACGCAACTAGCACAAAGATAGAAGGAACATACTCTCAATAAAGGATACTCGATGCCAAACAGGCATTAATAATTCAAAATACCTGTATATAATCCTAATTCCCTCTACTAGAAAGCCTTAGATTAATGCAAGCACTACCAGTAACATATCACAACAAGCTTTTTTAAGGTAAACACCATAATATCCTGGAAACTTCTAAGGATCCAGACTATGACGATCTACCCAAATTTAAGATTTCGATCATCTGCAGTATCAGGTACAGATTCCACCCAAATATTTTTTTTGCAGCCGAGCAAGATAGAAGGAAGCGTCTTCAAATTACTATAAGGTTTAGAGCACTATTAAGCAACCTTCATGCTTCTAACGTTTCCTAAAATTTGTGGCCTAAGCTTACTCAAGCAAAGCGTCACGTTACTAGCTAGTTCACAGCCATCTACTTAATTTTACTTTCGAGTGTTGACTTCTTTTAACCATTTGTACTTCCATCTATTGACCATAAACCATGCTCGGCCTAAAACACACCTCTTTCGACGATACAATTGATGGAATTGCAATTTATTGCTAAGTTGATTTGTTTATATAATTTCTTGCATCTCATCTTTATTTATCATCTTACCTGCAGCTTAACAGTTTTACCTTTAATTTATATATGACATGCATCATTATACAAGTGAAGAATCTATGTCGAGTGAGAGATTGTCTTCTGAATTTCTTCATCAAATCACCTATTTGTTCATCAACTGATCTGTGATTTGTGCATACTAAAACCGTTATTTGAACATAGTGTTATATGAACTTGCACACCATGGTAATAGTTAAAATCTTTTTATTTTAGTTTGTAACAGAGAACAAACCTAATTGTATCTAGCAGGAGTGGATGATTATATATTTTAAAGAAAAGAAGATTATAAACTCTACAACAAAAATGCAGGCAATACACAAAAAGACAATAGGTTGACAAATATTTCCATTATGATCAAGATCATATCATCCATAAAACCAATTTACAATCTCTACTGCTATCACCTAATTAAATGGTAAACAATCCTTGGACAATTAGAAGAAGAATGGTACAGAAACATACAACTAAACAACAATCCCATCCCACCTTATCCAACTTTACAAAGATAGTTGTTACAGGAACATGTTTTAAAAGGTACAATAAACATTTGTTTTCAAGAAACACATGTGACTAGTTAGGTCCAAGGTGATTGAAAGTACCATTGTCCATAGACCAAGTTACCATCATCATCATTGTCGTCATCATCATTAAGTAAACCAATGGTATACTCTAGATCAGATTGGCTCAGTTCATTGTCTATAAATATACCCTCTGAATCATCCAAGGGGACATCAGAGTTTACAGGAAGTTGTATTTGTTCTAGGATGTCATTTTCTTCGATTGGAATATCAGGGATAGAAAAATCGGAACTTGTGGGCGCAAAAGGTATTGAGTCTAAACTGTAACCAGGGTTTATGCAATTATCTGCATCGAAGAGAGTCGTTGAATGCTGCAGATTTTCATTGTTTACTTGAAAATCTTGAGAAGGGCAAAGACCTTCTATATCACACGAAAGAAAATCAGCCAATGCCAAATCTTCTTGGCTTTGATCTAGTGAAGCTGCTACGTCCCCACAACCCGCGACCCACGGCTCTGTTGCAGGGCCAAAACTAGCAAGTTGTACCTGGCCTTGACCTAGACCACTGGCACTAGCATCTCCAAAGTTCCCATTGTCTAAACCGCTCAATAAACAACCGCTATCCATCCCCACATTGTAGTTTGATGCCACAGTTGCACCAACAACAGAAGGAGCCATCGCGTCTCCAAAAGCATGCGTCTCCATTGCATTTCCATAATCATGATCTATCGCTTGAATTTCAGTTTCTTGACCACTATTAATGGAGCTTTCAACTACCCAAAAACTATGACCAGTTGTTTGATTATAACCATTGGTATTTATACGAGGTAGAGGTGGGGCTTCTTGCAATTTAGCCCTTATGTTCTCTATAACCATGTATAAAATGCCACCCAAGTTAAGATTTGATGATCTCAGGGGGCTACTCGATTGAACAATAGAAGTATCATCATTAGATTGAGTTGAGTACCGACATCTTTTGTTAGCAAAGCTTTCTACTTGCAAATATCTGCCCCTTTGAGCCAGTGCTGCAAGGCCGGCTTCAATACTCCTTTGTTTCTTTTGATACTTCTGAATGCATACAAGATGAAACACGCGTATCAAAAACAAAAGTACATCCCAAATATAGCATTAGGAATCACAAATGTAAAAAGAAAGAAATACTGTAACACATGTAAAAGTACCTGAAGGTGACTCGCAACATGAAAACGGGTGAGACCTGGCACATTCATGTGCTTCAGAATTGCCCTGGAATGAGCTGCAGAAGAAAGCACGAGAACTTGAACGATCGTGAAACATCTAGGAATGCTACGAAAAATGGAATAAAATGCTTCTAGTTAATATATTTAAATGCTAAAAGAGCATGTGCTGGTAGATGTACACAGTACCTTGGTCGCCGAGTTCTTTCAATGCTTTCATAAACTTGTCATCAAGTTCACCCTTCCAAGTAATGCGCGTTTTATTTTCATATCTCTTTTTATGATATTTGTAATCGTCAACTAGTTTTTCGTTCATCCTCTTTTGTTTAAATGGCTTCTTTCCTTTATCTGCTTTTTCCGTTGTACCAGCGCCAATAGTCTCTTTTGGGGCGATCTCACCAACATCTTCTTGATTATCATCATCATCATCGGAAAATAAGTCCTCATAGGTTACTTGCTTATACATGGCATCGTCTACTTGTGAGTTAATGTCTTGGGCTCGATGATCAGCAAAATTGCCTGATGAATTGGTCGCTATGCTGTCGAGATCAATCACTGATGCTTTAGCCCTTGGATCGACCCTCTGGACATTGTTGTGGACCTGGTCTTCTTTGTGTAACCTCCCCCTCGAAACGTTTTCTTTGAATGAAATTCTATTTCTACATATATGTTTCCAAATGTCGCAGATGTCTCTAAGGCTGCATGGTTTTTGTAGACAAAAAACCGCCTTGCTTTCTAGAGCTTCTTTAGGGATTCTCAAGCGAATATCATCCGAAGCCATCACTATATATGGTTTGCAAAACTAGTTTAGTAACGTAATATTAATCTTCCTAAAAAAGATGTTAACTAACATATGTGTGTGATATTGCTAACTACAAATTAGATCTAAATCTTACGAATTATCGACATTTGTGGTTGATGCCTCAAAACTTGATGTAGGAAAGACTCCATGTCCGTTTCATACATGTCCGCATCTATTAACACACAATCGTATGTATGTCCAGTCATCATCATTAACAATCCATTGGAGGCTTCAGTTGTCGTTGTAACTGTAGATGACACGTTAAAAAAACTAGATTACAAACTAGTCGATACATTATAAGCCGGTTAAACAAGCTATCATATTACTCATATCTGTCTCCGAAAGGACATCCTAGTGACGTAAGTGGTGTGTCCCACAATCAAAAGATTGGATGTTTAAATCTACAACGTGAATGTTGTGGTGTGCTTATCATAGAAAATCTAGGAATTGTTGTTAAAAAAAGTTAAATATCCGAAAATGTTTCGTAACTCCTTTTGTTTCCCCGATATATTCTTTAAGTTCTCATAACTGCAAAAAGGTTCTTAAGAAGGTAAATGTCACCATGTCTTAAATGATCATTGAACGCGTACTAGTTCTTCTCGACTGAAGCTAATTTACTACACTTAAAATCATGTCCTCAAATTCTTAGTTACAGAGAAAATTTACACAACTGTCGAAACACACAAGACGACATTTAACTCATTCTAAACATCTATCAAATTCCTCTTTAACATATTATAAATGTTTATACGTGTTACGAATAACTGCATTACTCCTGCAACTTTTTCCTGATCTACTCTTAAAGAATGTTAGATCAACTTTAAGCCATTCAATCTAATTCAGATACAAACTTGCATCCGATCGCGATCCAGACAAAAACCAACTCAATTTCATTTGTGAGTTGATCAATCAAGCTTGTAAACCATACGTGATGAATCCATGATGAAACACTCATATGAAACGAAATCACATATAAAAATTAACATATCTGTTCGAAATTAAGTAACAAAATGTAATTGATCGACAACTTACCAACTGCTAACACACACATATACACACAAAGATTCATTACCTCGATAAGAATTCTGCTTAAGGATGTCTGCATGGTATTGGAGTAACCTTTTGTCAGATTCTACCAACAACACACGAAGCCCACAAAATCTTTTTGGGATAACTGCTATTGCAGAGCTACTCATTGTCATATATACATTTCGATCTGAAGAAACCTGTAGAAGATTTTAAGGATCGATGAAGAAATGAGTTGCAGACAATAAAGCCTGAATATACAGTGGCGGCCTAAAACCTAGGGCAATGACACTGACAACATGAAGAAGATTTTTGGGGGATCCAGAAATTTATGAGGAATTGATGAGTGTGAACTTAAAATGGACTTAATTTTTCAGTAAATTGTACCTTAATTTAATGCATGATGTTTTATGTTTTCTTGGAACAACAGCAATAATTAACTTTTGAAAAAAACTAGCAAGATGTTTTTTTTTTATAACGGCGCGAGTTTCATTCTAACGAGCCCTCTAGCGAGGCGTTGGAGGCTAAAAAAGGAATTTGATATGCTCTTTTATAGCAAGGGGACTCGGGTGTTTGAAGTATGCACGATTAAATTTAAGTAACTTTTCTATTTTTATCTGTCGTCCATATGAAGGAAATAGAGTTTCGCATCTACTATCTCTACGGCTTTAGAGTTGTGTTCATAAGTTTAAAGCAAGGGGACTCGTCGTCGTTTCTTTAAGTTTAAAGCAACACTATCTCTACGGCGCTAGAGTTGTGTTCATAAGGCGGTTTGCGCTATCATGTCAACGCGTTTAAAAGTGTCATTTATTTGAAAGGAGTCCACTAATCTGAGAGTTAATTTTTTTTAAGTTGTTGTCGTTAAATAGTCGTGGAACCGTAACAAACCTATTTAGTCGGGTTATTATAAGATTCTCTCCTCTACCGACTACAACTAAGGAGCCCAGTCATATATTTGTTTTAAAAAAGGCTTAACTTTTGTTTTTATGTATAAAAAGCCAACTTTCATTTTGCATAACAATAGTCTCCCATCCCACCCTTTGTCACAACTTTGTGGGAGTTGTGCAATATCTCACATTTTATTGCCTATGTCACGTTTTGCATACATGATACTCAAGAATCACACTTTAATTCTTTAAAGTGAATCTTTTCTTGATATTACAGATCAAGGTCTTCATATTCTTGTCTCTTTTGTTACTAGTTTAGCTGCTCACAATGATGATTAGGTTGGTCGTTTCATGAACCTCTTAGTTAGACTACGGGAGGTATGTTAGATAATAAAGATCCTTATTTATGATTTGCGTTTTTTAGCATTTTATTCCATAGGTTACTACAAGAATTCACATCTATATATGGAGATGACAGAAGTCGTCGGTACAACTTAGAATGTCATTGGCACAGTGTCTCCCGACAACATGGCATCGGCACAAACCTCGTAGTAGGGCGCCATAGATTGGTCAAAAATATGAAACAACCTATAGCATTGACAAGTCGTCACTGTAGGGCAGACGTACTCTGTCATCGTGATAGCCTCGTCGCACATGGGTACTCTTAGTTTTGTTTTTGATATACATCAACTCACATGATCTTACAAAAATTTATGCAACAAGAATATAGTTCACAACTTATACATGTGAAAAAGATCTTCATACTTCTAGCATGCATCTAGGATGCATATAGAAACACATATATAAAAAGAAGGAAATAGACTTATATATGTTTAATTGTATCATAATGACATTGTCAACATTAAAAGGTTGGTACAAGTGATACCTTAATCTCGAACCATTCCTAGTATGTGTTAGATATAATTATCCCACTTAGATGCTAGGAACTGCTTCAACGGTTATAAAATCCAAATATTGCACACTTTTAAAATGCACACATGATTATGATCCATAGATTAAGTTCGAACCGAAATAGTAAAGAAATCTAGCAAGGATAAAAGTACATGGATCAATCCTAAAGCCATAAAAAAGAGCTACCCAATATCCGAAGCCAAACGACACAACAACACTACAAGAAACAAACTACTTATGTTTTTACAATACCACAAACCACAACAAACATAATAAGAGACCGCGAACCAGCATGCAAGATCACCTGCTGCGCAAAAGATCACAATAAAAAGTCAGTACGCACTTCTTACGACTTGACTAATAAATTAACCAAATCACGTACCTAGAGGACTACATCAAGGAGCCATTTGTTGGAGTATATCCTCAATGCTGACGGTTGAATCGTCATGTTCCTGATGGATCAGCTCCAAATACCAATCATCGTCTATGATTCTACCCTCCGAATCATCAAAAGGGACAATAGAGCTCCCAGATGGTTGTATTTGTGCTTCAATGTCATTTCCTATACATGAGATATTAGGAACAGCAAAACTAGTACTTACATTCTCAAAATTAACTGTACTTTGAAAATCTTGAGGATGACTAACAGCTCCAAGATCATCTGAAATAAACTCATGAATTCCCAAATCATCCAAACCAACATTTAACGAAGCTTGCGTGCCACCACCAACACTTACACATGACCCTATCGGAATCCCAAAACGATCAAATGGCGCCAGATCTTCGTCAACAGCACCACCACCAGCACCCACAAAGTTGTCATTGTCAAAACCATTCGAAAAAATATCAGCATTTGTTCCCAAATTGTCTTGTGGTTCCACAGTTGCATTATGGGAGTTTTCAGTTAACACAAAATTATTGCTCATAAACGTCTCGCCTGTCAAAGCTTCAAAGCTATCACCAAAACTATGCTCGTTTAACTGATCAGCTAACCTGAAAGCAGTGCTTGTACATGACTCACCTATCGGAGGCTGAAATTGGTCACCAGAATGATGCTCGATTGGTTGATCGTGAGTAGAGTAGTTAAATGTAGTGGTGTTTGTTGTGGTAAGGGTAACTGTGGACCTTGTTGCAATCTATTCTTGATGTTGTCTAAGGCCACAAAAGATATGCCAGTAGAATTATACTTCAATGGTGTCTGTAGGATACTGCAATTTAGTCGCGACCCGATATTAACAGATGCGGTGGATAACCCAGATCTTTTGAATCCATAGCCGTCTGCTTGCAAATTTATGCCCTTTCGCGCCCTTCCTAATACCCGATGTTTCATGTTGTAGTTTTCTCTTTCTTGGATTCTCTGTAAGCATATAGAACATCTTCATCAGTAAATGAAAACATCATTGTGTGTGTATACACATAAATATAGATATAGAGTAATGAATCACGAGAACTTCGAAACTTAGCACATGTAATTAAGTAGATATAAATATCAGTAGATATATGTTCAAATGAGAACTAAAAAAGGTTTAAAACCTTAAAAGTATGTATGAATTCACATGTGTTTCTATGTGTTCATAACAACATGAATCATCCACAAGTCAACGTACAAATCAAACAATATGTGTATTAAATGTAATTTTATGGTTTAATTTTACGGCCGGTTTACAACTATTTTTGTTGTCATATGAACATTCAGATGTGAATCCACTTTATCACTATGTCAATTAACACGATATTGTTTATAGTCCTCTTTAACCATGTTATTGTTCTCATTTGAACTTTCCCATATTATATATTTGTGTGTGAGCACGCTCACGCTTGTGGAAATACCTGTAAGTGACTCGCAACTTGAGCGCGTGTGAGACCTGGCACGTTCATGTGTTTTAGAATTGCCTTTGGATAAGCTCCTACAAAAAGAAAGCATAAGGGTTAATCAAAAACAAATATGGAACATGAATTAATGTGAACACTAAGCATCACCATGCATCCTATATATATGTTAGATGCATGAATATTTAGATACAAGAGCATGTATGTCTCGTAGATCTATACAACTACCTTCTTTGCCGAGTGCGGTCAATGCTTCAAGAAACTTGCCATGAAGAGCAGGAGTCCAAGCAATGCGTGTGTTGATTTCTTTTCTCTTTTGATGATTTAAGCCACCCTCGGCCCATGGTTCATTCTTTATCTTTAGTTTCATTGGTTGTTTTCCTTTATATTTGTGTATTGCAGCCTCATCATCATCACTAGATATGTCCACATAGGTTGATGGCTTACACATGACACCATAGTTTTGTGAGTTAATGTTTAGGCCTTGACGCACGCCACTACTTGATGATGTATTATTATCGATCATTGTGATGTTAAAGATTGTTGATGGGTGCATGGTATCAACCCTTTGGATCGTGTTGCGGTTTTGGTTTTCTTCTAGTGATTTTATACTTGAGGTGGCTTCTTTGAATGCTAACTTTCTCCATACATGTTGCAACATATTGCAAATGCTGCTACCTCCACATGGTTTTCGGAGGAACCAAATCGTATTGTTTGCTAGAGTTTCTCTACCGAGTTGCAGGTGATACTCGTTTGAAGTCATCACTATACGAGGTTATCAAAACAATTTCAGAAAAAGAAAATATAAGTTTTATGTATTTCAAGTATGTGTATTTAAGATAGATATGTGAACTAGTGATAGTTCACATAAGTAAACTTGAACTATTCTTACCAATTATACATAATTGTGGCTGATGACTCCAAACTGTGTGGAGAAACTCTACCAGATCCATCTCATAGTTTTCAGCATCCACCAAGACACAATCGAATGTGTACCCATTCATTATCATCGATAATGCTTCTGATACTTTCATTGTCGATTTAACTGTAAAAGTTAGATGAAAAAAACTAATCAAGAGCCTATTTGATACATGATAAGAAGAATAAACTATCATATAAATATAAGGAAAACAAGAGTATCATTAAAATATTGAATCATTCTTGTTTTGCCTCTTTTACTTCCTTTAAAGTTGTGGTATTATACACTGATTAATAAAAAGGTAAACATTAGCATGTCTTCAAGAAACATTTAAACTCACACTCGCGCCCTCTTTTCAACTATCAAGCAATCAAAGACAAACAATGTGAATCAAAGCTTCGAGTATATATGATTCGAACTATCTTTTAGATCACTAAGCTAGTACTAGCACTAGAAAAGAGTTGGTTCATACTGGCGTTATGCTATGAAAACAGATTGAGGACTAAATTTATATGTATTGGAGACTAAACGGATTGGGGACTGATTTCACCATCTACGTTGAGACTAGCAAAATGAGTCTTCGATGCATCAGGTATTGATTTTGTTTGTTAGTATCAGAGATTAATATTTCAGTCTAAAATCCTTTTTTTTGGTAGCGAGGCACTAACATTGTGGAAGGATTTTTATTCGTGGTAGGACAGGTTATTAATCTTTTATGCCAAGAAATCTTTGATGTTTCGGTTACAAAACGTATTAACACTAGATAACCCATACATCGGTTTTCCATATATAACCATGTCGTGTCACTCATCAAAAACCATTTATTTTTTAGTTAATGAAACAAGTATGCAAATCTCTATCACAACCACAATAATAAAGTTAAAATCTGAATATATATATATATATATATATATATATATATATATATATATATACATCCTATATATATATATATATATATATATATATATATATATATATATATACATCCATCAAATTACTATAGAATGATTTTGAATTTGTTTCCTCATCTTTGGAGTAACTAAATACATTCACATATTCCTGATCTTTAATCTTGAACATTGGCCAACTTTAAGCCCTTATCTTATTTTTTACAAAAGTTTGCACTTAATTATTTTGATGGAAAAATAAACTTTTTTTAAAAATTAGGGATTATTTTTTGCGCGTTTTTAAATCAAACTTTTAAACCCTTTAAATCTGTTCACGTTTATGGACTTCCGCCATTTACGGAAGTGAGAAATTATTGTTAAAAAGAAGTGTTTGTTCCGTACATCGTATCTACGGAAACCCTTTAGCTTGTAGTCACGTGTCCACTTCCATAAATGGCTTTTACAAAACACACGAAACTCAAGCGCGTATCAATTCTTACCCCAAACACCATTATAGAAGTGAAATAAACCCGATTCAGAAAATTTTCTATCTAGATGCAGACCAACATTCTCATTCTTTTTCGCGCGTTTTTAAATCAAACTTTTAAACCTAACGTCTATCCATGACAAAAGATCACTCATATATATATATATATATATATATATATATATATATATATATATATATATATATATATATATATATATATATATATATATATATATATATATATATGCAATCTAGCTTATCCAAATATACATCAAGATCAACACACAAACATGTAAAAGAGGGAGATGACAAACTACCTCTATATGAGTTCTGTAAAAGCACGTATGCATGGTGCTGTAGAGTTTTTTTGTTAGTTTCAACCAACAACACTTGAAAGCCACACAATCCTTTCGTGCCACCTGCGATCGATGAGCTAGTTTTCATCATTTCGATCAGAAGAAACCGCGAGGCGCGTGAATTTTGGAGAGATTTAGGATAAATTAAGCTTGTGTGTGAAGAGGATTAGTGGCTTCTTGAAACATTAGGAGCGGGACTTAAGGAAGATTTGGGGGGATCACTAAATTTAACGCATACAAGTTTCAAATTTGAATCAACACAAAATCTTAGTAATTAATATCTACTACCTTTTTTGACTCAATTAACTTAACCATGGATGCATGAATTTTGTTTGCTGACGTGGAAAACATAGCTACACATGTGAACAATGCATACGTGCGACGGGCTCAAAGGTAATTCTAATGGCGTTCCTCCATGGTTAGAATCTCAAAATTTATGATTTTGGGAGTCTTGTTATAATTTTAAATGTGAATGGTATGAATTTAAGTGAGCTTTTGATACGCGAAATTTGTTGGAATTGAAACTTGAATTGTAATTAGAATAAATTGTATTTGGAATTCAATATTTTTCAAATAATTTGTAATTCAAGGGAATTGTAATTTATAAAAGTAATTTAAATTCCAAATGTGTTTTTAGTGGCAAAACATTTATAAAAAAATTGAAATTTATCACTCATTGTAAACCGTCACCACCTCAATAACCACCAATCATCGCCGCTACATACCACCGACCGCCGCCGCCGTCGTCACCGACAATCGACCGTGACCACCAACCTCGCATGTTGCCAAAAACTGGTTGTACCCCCACCGCCGCCGCCAACCGATCACGCCCGCCGTCGAAAAACGACAGTTGTCGTCGAGGGCGTCTAAAACCGACATGGTTCAGTGACGACAGACAGTAATCGGCTGCGGGCACGGTCGGTGGTGACGGGCATATGTAGGCGAGGGGTGCGGTTAATGGTGACTATCGATTGTCGACAACGGTTATGGCATGATTGGTTGTCAGCGGGTTTGGGTTGTCGGGGTGCAGGGCGGCAAGCGAGCAGTGAGTGGAGCATCAAATAAATAGTTTTGGGTGATCGACGGAAATCGGATGTTAAGGGCGACGATGACCGCAGTCGGAGGTGGTGTTCGGCGGCGGCAGCGATCGGAGGTGGGTCGACGGTCAGGGGTGTTAGCGGGCGGGCGGACAAAGATCGGACGCGCGCGGCGGTCGGGCGGCGGCGGTCGGCGGTCAGAGGCGGTAATGGTCGGCGGTCGGGCGATTGAGCGGCGGCCAACGATCGGGAGGCAACGATCGGAAGCATTGGCGGCGGTCGACGAGGTTGGCAAGGGTCGTCGGTTGGCGGTGAGCGGGGGTGGTGGCGGTCGGTGGCGGAGGCGGAGGCGGGGGTCAGTGGAATTTGAAATTATTTAAAATTTGGAAGGATTTTAAAATTCTTCATTTGAAAGAATTTGAAGAAATTAATTTCAAATCTAAATCCAATTTCTTTTGCAACCAAACACGTTAATAATGGAATTCAAATTCCAATATAAACAAATTCCTATCAACCAAACACAATAGGCTATGAAATTCTAATTCCAATTAAATCAATTTTCATTGAATTAGTACATACCAAACGCCCACTAAATATTTATGTCGAAAAAATAAACTCGAGTTAGATATTTTAGAAGAGGTAGACTTTTATCCTTTATGGTTAAATTTGTACCAAAAACCTTAAAAAGATTTAGGCATGGAAATTAAATTCGATCCCAAACGGAAATACCCGAAACCAGAGCCATTTAGAACGGGTATGAGGTTGGGTAAGCGGATACAAGACCGGGTATGGGATTATTTTTTTTTAATTTTCTCGGGTTTGGGATGGGCATGAACTATGGGATTGCATGACATACCCGTTTACCCAATTAAATATACCCTATTACCAGATTATAACCTAAAATATTTTTTGTTTTTTCTTTTGTTATTTTAAATATATAATATATTTATTTATAGTTATTTTAAGTATATTATATTATTCTCTCTTTAATTCTAATATTCCTCTCATATAATTCGACAATTAGACTATTGATTTTTCTTCGAATCCTAACTACTATCAGAAAAAAGTCAGCGAGACATTAGCAAATAAATTTGTTCGAAAAGAAATAGCAACAAAGAGGTTTGGCCGAAATGTCGAATAGATACCCAACGGGTATTATTTATGTAATATATGGGTATACCCGATTACCCGCGGGTATACCCGATACCCGACGGGTAAAAGAACTGGTAGCGAATTAAAAACCATAGCAATTTCCTTAGCAAGTCTGTAGCTAAAATCCCTAGCGAAAACCCCATAGCGTGGAAACATTATGTAGCCAAACTTCTGTAGTGATAAGTGTAGCAAAATATCATTGCAAAACCCGTAGTTGTATATAATAGTGACGTGATCTTTTTTAGCTAGAAGTGGCGCTAATATTATTCTGTAGCAAATGAAATTAGCGACAAAAATTCTTTTCTGTCATGTGTTATAGCATGTGCATTGTGATGAACACAAGGAAGTTAAAACATTGAAAACTTGTTAACCGTTTGTTTTGAAACTCTGTATTTTAACTTGCAACGTTAGACTAAATATTAGGTTTATTGAAACATGAGTTTCATACTAATTGAAAAATAATGATATTATGTCTTTAATTGAGAAAATGGATATTCGTTCAATGTTAATACGTGTATTAAATTTCGAATCTTTGAATTTAAGATATTTAAAATTTTCAATACGAATTTAGATACTGAAATCTTCTATTGGCAACATTTATTCAGATATTCGAATTTTAACACCCGTATCTTTACCCTTGGAACGATATTTGTTGTTGGTGCTTAACAATCACACTTTTAAATGCAACATAACAACTTTAGTCTGCTTCAATATTCCACCAAGCTAAGCAAAGCGACCTCTAGAGTTATTCAACGGGGTTCAAACTAAAAACTTTAAAAACAGAAAAGGTAGTATAAAGTGATCCTCTATCACAATTCACATTTCCTCTTTTATTTTGATGGTAGAAGCTTTACTTCTAAATTTTGAGAGAATGTAAAGATATCTTTAGGGAAAATGTGTTTTATATAGAATCAAATTTGAAAAGGTAGGGATAACAAAGGAAGTAGATCCCGCTAAGGAGGGTAGTCCCGTTACCACCAGGCGGAAAAGCATCAGTCTTAATGTTGCGGGGGTATTAACTCAATTGATGTTCTGCTGCTTTAAAACGAAAGGTGGGGGAGGCACCCGTCTAAGGAGAAACCCTGGGCGCCGATATATTCTTTAATAAAAAACCCCCAAAAAAAGGCTTTGTCACGAGCTGGATAAACATTTTAATCTCCCATCTTCAATTCGCCGATGATGTTATAATAATGAGAGAATGTAACTGAAAATACCAAAAACCTTCTTCGCATTCTTAGATTATTCGCCTAAAATTTTAGATATGAATCCTTTTAGACCATACATATCTCGTATGCAAGTCTTCTAAGCTCCGGCCACACTACATATGCCCGGTAGGTTTAGCCTACGTCGGCCCTATCAAAGAGACCTAATCCCATTAGATTAAGAGGTTGTTTGTTGCCTCTTAATGATTACATTAAAAGGCAACCTCTAAATCGGTCAAAATAAGTTTTACGTACAAGTCATATTTTAATTATTCATGGGATCTTTTAATGAGTAAGTTTCAAAAAGATTTTGAATGATTCAGAAACTATCTCTTTTTCAATCAACAAACAGTTTAATAATTTAGCACAAGTTATCAAACAACCCATAAAGGTCTTTATGCCTCATTTCTTTCTCTCTTGCCTCTCTTTTGAAAATATATATGTTTCTATCTTCTACTCATGCATGTTAAGGCTAGAGGTACTTGAGGTCGAAATATTGATTTGACAATAAGAATTGTTAACCCTAGAGATACTTAAGTTTATTTTTTTAACAACAGTAACACAATTTATTACTTCCTAAATTACTTTTAACTAGGTTTAATCTTAATGGTTTTTAAAAAGTCTTTCTTATGATCAAAGAAGACTCAAGTCCAACTCCTCTATCTTTAGTGTTGTAACTTTCTTGAATAGTTAAGCAATCGTATAATCAAACTTCTTAAGTTTTTTATTAAACGATGTTTAAAACTATCTTTAATACCCTGATGAGTCTTTGAAATAAAATATTATCGTTTATGCTGATTTTAACCAGTAGCCTAGAAACATCATAAAAAAAAAAAAAAAACAACTATAAGAACCTGTTTAAGTCAACTTTAGCTCGACCATCATCACGAAAGGCTTTTTTGGCAAACTTATATTAAGTATTTTTAGATTTAATAAAATACAGCTAATTTGGTCCCAACTTAAATTTCCCATCCCACGTGGCAAAATTCTATTCGCTCCAGACATGGACCAAGCACGTGCGCTAGATAATGCCAGCGGGTCCCACACTTGTATCTTACATGGCAAGGACCACGTCATAAAAGGTCCGACACGTCAGCCCAAAAAAGCATAGGCAAGATAGGGTCATTCCTTTTTCCCAGAGCCTAAATTCAAAACTCCACAACACCACTGCATAAACGACTTGTACATTCCTCATCAAGTTTAAACAATGCTCTGGATTGAAAGTTTTCAACTCTGGATAGTCAACTATCGTTGGATAGATGGATAGATAACAATCTTTCTCTCAGTTTCTTTGAGCATGTGAGAGAAGCTCAAAGCCAATGGTGCATGATCATCATCATCATCAACATACTGAACTTTATCCTCTTGTTTTAAAAGTTAATTGCAGGTTTGATTTCTTTGAATTTAATCATCAATAACTTATGATCAATTTGCAAAATTGAGTACTGATCTGTATTGAATATTGATTCATCCTTGGATCTTGGAGTGTTGCCATTGAAGTTGCAGGTTTGGAAACACCTGCAACACGTTGTTGTTGATCAAGAAACTGCACATCTCTCAGCGATTCTTGCAACTTCTGGAGTTCGAAAGTCGAAGATATAGCTGGTTAGTTTGTTTGGATGTTGATTTGATTGATTAAAACATAAAAAGATCACCTTTTTCACTTGGGTATATTGGTTTTGATTCATTTTTGAATCTTGGAGCTTGATGGTTAAAGTTGTAGTTCAGAGAGCACCTGTAACGGCGTGTTTGGTTCCAAATATCGCGTAATTTTGTTTGAATTCTTGTGATTCTGATTAAGCAATGATCATGCTGGTTAATTAGCGCAAGATTTTGATATTATGTTAGTTAATTAGCGTGAGATCTCGGTTTTATGTTGGTTAATTAGCGACAGATCTCGATCTTGCCATGAGAATCTGGTAATTAACTAGTGTACCAGTTTTTGGAACAGTTGACTAGAAAAAAGTCAAAAGAAAAACGTTTAAGATTTAAAATAAAACCTTGCTGTTTAAAGGAATCATAAATTGAACATTTTTATGCTCCAACAAAAGTACAAAACTTAAATTTAATTTGTTAAAGTTATGTATAATAAACCAGTGCCTTTGTTTTCCAAAATGCCATTTTTGACCAAAAAAAGTCAAGGTGTATATTTGTTTCAGGTGACTTGTCATGGATAGATATTGTGAATTCTGTGTGAATTTAAGATCAGTTGTTTACTGTAAGGCGGATGCAGCCTATCTTTGTCTTTCATGTGATACAAAGGTTCACACAGCCAATCCTCTGTCGAATCGCCATCATAGGACCCTCATTTGTGACATTTGCAGACGCCGCCCAACCTATGTCCGATGTTATGATCATCAGAAGTTCATGTGTCGCGGTTGTGACCTTAGCCAACACGATGCTTCTTCTCAGCATATGAAAAGGGTCATCAGTAGTTACGCTGGCTGCCCATCGGCCCGTGATTTAGGTGCATTATGGGGTTTTGACTTGAACCGGTTTGATAATGGTAGTGGCATTCTTGACCCTAAATTTAGTTCGAGTTCATGTGCCTCTTCAAACACAAGTGTTGTTAAGGTATGTTATATTTTTGGGATGTTACATAAATATTGTGATGTTTATTATTATTAAAGGTTAGTTTGGTAATTTTACATGTATTAAAGTGGTGTTTTGTTCAAATTTTTGCCACTAGGATATATATGGTGGTATGCAAACATCCATTCTACAACAACTTGTTGATTTGTTACAAGTTCAAACATTTGATGTTGATCATTTTCCATCGGTAATACGTTGCGAAGAACACAAAGTGGATCAGAACGACGTTGATCTATCCTCTCAGCAATTTGGGCTTGATGAAGGGCCTACTGATCACCACGAGCTAATTCTAGATCCTTGTTCGTTACCTTTCACACAATTGGACCATTTAGAATCTGAAACCGATGAAACTAACGTCCAAGGAGACCCGTTTTGGCAATACAAAAGTCGGGTTCTGTGCGGCCAGGTTTCACCATTCCTATGCTTGTTTTAGTCCATTTATTATCTAAAGTTATACGTTTGAAAGAAAATAGGATACTATATATGGTGCAACATTAATATTTAATAATGTCTCACATAAGGGTATTTTAGTCAAATTCAGTTTTAAGAGAGATTACAACGGAATTTAGTATTAGACTTCGAACTTGTTATGAAGCGAAAGCCACATAACATAAATAGAGAACTTTTTAAACTTACACTAAGATGTGAATAGAGTTAAACCAAACGGACTATATGTGTAATTCACTCAAAAGATTATTTTCCAGGTGAAAAATAGTAAACACACTCAAGAGTCAAGATTACATGAATCCAACATCCAACCCTGCCAATTGTTGGCCATAATCTTTAACCTGAAACCGCAAGGCCAATGACTGTTTTCTTTTCAACAAGCAAACATGTTAGTATGTCAACCACTTTCAACAAATATTAAAAATTTAATAAATATGAACAGTGTTTTATCAAATATAAAAAATGAAAAGTTCTCTATCATCTACTCACAAATCACTTATAATCAATTTTTTTAATATAGAAAACACACTCACAAATATATAAAGAAATGAGTATTAATGCTCTAATACTAACAGTTAAACACAAGCTTTAAAAAAATTTTCTTTTTTCTTTTAGATTTTTGTACGTCCTGATTCATTGGTGAAAAATCTTTTTTCTAGCATTGAGAGCATTCACAACTTATTCTCTATCTTTATTCATATAATTACACTAAAATCAATATTTTTTCTCTCTCTTTTTCAATTTTATCATTATTTTTTTTCTCTCCTTCACTCACAACCACTTAAAATATATTAAAAACATTATATGGTTTTGAACAATGTTTCCTCAAAATACAGATTGAACAGTAAATTTACCATATCCTTCACTCACAACCACTTATAACCATACCATATAATATAGGGAATATACTCACACATAAATTTAAAAACGGGTTGTAAATGCTCTGATAATTGATTGCAACTATAAACCGTACGGTTGTACTTGTTACTACCAAGGACTAGGCTTCCGTTTTATTATTTAGAACCGGACCAGACCGTGTACACCTCTAATTCGTATTCAAATTTCTACATAGCTTTGGTCTCAAAATATGCAAGATCTCGGCGTATGTGAAGAACCATCATGCTTGGATGATTTGAACATACCCGATATCGATCTCACTTTCAAAAATTTCGAAGAACTCTTTCATATCGAACCAGAGCCCACAAGAGTAAATCAGGTAATTAAGTGCACTAGAGATAATATATCTTGTTACATTTATGCTTCATTTCATCTATTTACATCTTGATTAATGTGGCAGGATAACAACTCCATCACCACTGTCGTTACCAACTCCGAGTCATCGCCAAAGAAAGCGCGCTACGCTTCTCAACCCATGCCATTCTCTCACTCGCGATTTAGTGCTGAAAGCAGCGGTACTGCGTGCATCGACAGTGGGACTTCACCATCGTGTGGATCATTGGACCGCGATGAGTCCACAACACTGGAAGAAAAAAAGGGCATTCAAATGTATGCAACTGTTTATTATGTTTATAGATTTATGTTCATTTTTGTTATAAGTTGTGTTAACTTTTGTTGTGTTTTGAGTTTATTATCAGGGAAGATTCAAAACAAGCCCAATGTGGCTACAGAAAGGCGCGATCCGACACGCGAAAGCGAACAAAATCACAAAGTTGGAAGTTTGAAAGCCATGGATCTGTTACAAGAAGTTTTTGAAAGTTGAATTAAACTTGTAGTTCATTGTTTGTTGTAGATCATAGTCAACTGTAATTACTCCATGAACATGACTGAAGTTTTGTTGTTATGATCATGATGATTAACTATTAATCTTGTTCCCAAAATGTCTATCGCCGAGTGTTATTCTGCAACACGTTTGTTTAAGTTATGTTTTATCTTATACATGTATAATAAGTCAATCAAAAATACAAATTATATGGGAAAGGATCGAACTAAATGATTTATGCATACAACCTTTTAAACCAATATATTCGATGAAATACGTATGTTTTGATAATCATATTTAATAATATAATTATATAAATATAATTACTGTAATATTTGTGTTGAATATAGTTATTTTTACAGGCTTAAAACTAGGGATGGTAATGGGCCGGGTTTGGGCCGGTTATTAGTAATCCCAAGCTCATACCCCGTTTTGAAATCTTGTCCCATACGGGCCCATTACCCGTCGGGTATTGGTTGGGTAATTACCCATCGAGTATCGGGCATACCCGCAGGTATCGGGTATACCCGTTAGCATCGGTTATGAGCATATACATGGGTATCAACCAATCCTTGTCGGGTTGTCATGTTCATTTATACGATTTTATTTGTATATATATTTAAGTACCTTATTTTAAATATTAAATACGATCATCTTTATAAAATTTTGTGTAATAAAACTACAATAACATCTTCATTAGGTAAATTTAACATTAAAAATAGTTACAACAAGTTGCTTAAACTTTCTCATCAAGATTACAAAACAAATATCACATCAAAATAGTCACGACAAGTTAGCAACAAGTTTTCTCATTTTATAAAGTTTCATATCTAAAATATATATCTAAAATTAATCCCATACCCGTCCCATACCCGCAATTTTGTGCGGATAAACGGGTATGTGGTTTTAGGTAATCGGGCCGGGTATTATCTAATCACATACCCGTCCCATACCCGCAATTTTTTTAAAATTAATCCCATACCCGGCCCAATACTCATCGGGCTTCAGGTATGCCAGTCCCATATATTTCGGGTTTCGGGTATACCCACCGGGCTCGGGTTTTTTTGCCATCCCTACTTAAAACACACATCTACACAAGGTTGTGGGGGTAAGCTTGTTACCATGTTGTTTTCCTCTGTTTGGTATGTCACGAGACTGTTTAAAACACCATGTGTAAAGTAACTTTTTTCTGTTTAAATGCACTTTTAAAATGAAAATTATAGTGATTCTTCAGAAACAAAAGGGACCTATAATATGAGTTGTAAACTAATATATTTCATAAGGTTTTTAGAAACAAGAAACATTGTTATGTTACAAATATTTCAAGATATTGAAATATGTCGATTAATTTTATACGGTATTTATTTTTTATTTAACAGCTCGATAAAGGAGATGTCAAAATAAGTAAACAATCGAGCTGTAAAACATGTAAACGCTAGTGATTCGAACACAAATATTTTAGTATCTTTATATTTATTTAAAACGGCTAACCCTCAAATTTTTAAACATTTTTTCTAAATTTACACTAGTATTCTACTATTCTCTATAGGATCGACTAGAATTCTCAATGGTTTGAAAGAAACACATTTACTACACACAACGATGCCTCAAGCCACAACCACTTTTGTGTATGCTTCAAAATACATAGATAGTTAAATTAGATATTAAAATGCTTATAAAACATAAATTGTTTAGATAATACGTCATAATATATAAATTTTAAAATGTGCATACAAGATGTTACATATGAATGGATCCTAATTGCCTCTCTTAAAAGTTATTATTATTAACTAAACAATTTTATAATAACTACACATAATTATTGGTCAAATTAACTTAATTTTAGATAAATGGGACCTAATTCTCACTTAAGAGTTATTATGTGTCCTGGGAGTGTTTGGGAGGTTGAAGAAATGTGGGAATCAAGTGTGGGGTATATATTATACACACCAAACAAATGGATTTTAGAATTGATAGCAACATATGAATGGGAAGATGATAAGAGTTTGTTAAGAGTTGTATTAAAGAAGCAAACCTTTGAATTCAAAGCTAGAAATCAACACCTCCAACTAATGAATCATTCAACTAAACTTCTAAATGAAGCATTTTTCATCACACATGTCACTATTTATAATTATAAGATTTTAAATTATAAGTTTTTTAATTGATGCAAATGAGCTACACTACAAATAATAAACATGGTAATTATAGGTTGAGGTGTTGATATAGTTGCAATTATCAAAAGTACTTTATAGAAAGTCTCAAAGTCTTATATTAAATTTGAGAGAAAAAATTAAATATATATGGCATATAATGTTAATATTTTTAAACGATAAAATTACACTCATTTTGTAAAGTAACAACTTGTTGAACTCTCAAAGTGTTCAAGGAAATTTTCATCATTTAGGAAGTTTTTTGTTTGTTAGATTTAGTATAAGAAACTGTATAAATATATGGATGTTGTATAAAGTTTTTTTATAAGGTTAAGTAGTTGACTGGTTTTAATGTTAGAACTTGACGTCATTTGTATCATACAATATTGTTAAATGCTAGTAACTCAACAAGCATAATAAACAATGAAACAAACAACTAATAATACGTATAGATTATCATTTAGATAATTACGTAGCGGTTCATGAATTGATGTTATTGAAAATTTTCTCTCACAAATGTAGTATATATAGCTCCAAATTCTTATAAACACATGATTAAAAATAATTAGGTGTTAAAAAATAAAATATGTAGTTATATTATAATCATAACCACATATGACATATACCAATGAATACAAATTATTTTTGTAGGGTCTCAATTAAGCAAGTATATGTTAGTTTATGTAAAGCAATTTTCATACTCTTTCTACACTATTATGTGTCCACTTCGAGTTAGTTATGATTATATGTTATTAGTGATAACTGAATAAACAAAATATTAACAATTTCTAACAATAAAATATTTTAATTAGTAAAAACCGTATGAGCAAACATTAATTAAACTATCAAACATTATAAAGATTATAAAATTACTATAAAAATTTAAAAATAAAAAACTTTTAATTAATTAAAATTTTCTATTGATCATAATGAAATAACGAATAGAAACGTACCGATGTACAACTAGAATGCTTTGACATGTTCACCAAGTGCTGATATATTTTCATAATATTAAGGGAGCGTGACAACGTTCACGCCCATCCCTGGCTCCCGCCCCATCCGTAACAGCGTACATGCTTAAGTACGTGTTTAAGTTAACAATAGAACCTAAATAATAAAAAAGATCAAATGTTACATGCCTACGTGTACTTTAAGATATATTTCCCGCCAAAAGATCACATAGTGGCATGGGAAATCAACACGAGAACGAGGACGTCAACTAGTGCAATTGAAAACCACCTGTGCAACAACTTAAGAGATACGAATTTACTAAAACACCCCTTTTCAGTTAGTTATACAATCAAAATCTACGAGGTCAAGATGGGAAAATTACAATATCTCGTTAGATGCATTCCGTTACGTTATAACGGATTTAGATACATATAACACCTTTCAACAAGCACGTAGTTCATCATGTATGATGTATCATCTCTCTCTCTCTCTAATGGCTCACTCTCTCGCTCTAGATTAATCAACAATTTATAGATAATTTTCGATTCTTCAATCGAGAATCAAGCAATAATTCACTGTAGAAACGCTGTAAGTTCATTTCAATCATCACCTTATTCGTTTACATTTCGAATACTAGATTGATTTCAAGTATAACCGTTTGCTTTGATTTTCTGCATTTTATTTGAGAAATTGATGTGATTAGGCTGATGAAATGTGATAATCTGCGTTAGTAATCGTTGTTGTTTGTAATTAGATGAATTTTAGCTTGTTTCTGTTATGAAAACTCGAGATCTGATCGATCTATATGGTGTTGCGCTGGTGATTCATTCTGGATGATCTGTATGTGTTTATGTGTGTTATAGTTCGTGTTAATTTGCGTGATTAGGAATATGTGAGCGATTCACGAAACATATTGACTATTGAATCGTTGATTTTGTTGTTTACAGAACGACTTATTGAGAAAATGCAGAGTTACACCGATTTCCCTTACAGTGGCGACGAAGACAGTAAACTGTGGTCTTCGTTTATCCACCAATCGAACGGTGGTGCGTATGATGATTTTGACATACCTCTGTACTCATCGATCTTCCCTACCACTACTTCACCACACCTCTTCTCCGCAACTCCTACCACAACAACCTTACCACTACCACCGAGCGTCCTCGATTACAGCCGTAGGCACTCGCTCGATTTCGCACCGTTTCAAGACCTAATTGACCGACGTAACTGGTGCCTCAGTAACCTCCGTCTCACCGCCAAAGAAGCCGAATCTCTCCGGCAAGAGAACGTCAACCTTCAAATGGCGAATTCAGAACTCAACAAGCAGCTGTCTCAATTACAACAACACGCAGCTTCAGCTTCAGCTTCGGCTTCGGTTTCTTCTCCACAGAGTTACGCTAATGCAACATCTGTGTTTCCATCGATTGTCAATCGTTTCGCTCGGATGAGGCTCGGAGAAAAAGGAACTCCGGTGACTGACAAACGATCGGCTCGTGGAGTGGAGAACGTGGATCCGATTAAGAAAATGGATCCGGATCGGGTTAAATTGCCCAAGAGTATTTCTGTCAGATCTAATGGATACTTGAAGACGGTTCCACCCGGTGATGGTGCTGCGGGTCGGGCACGGGCTGTGGATCGGGTTAAACTCGCTTCTGACACAGTAAGTACCAAATTTGTGCTTGAAATTTTAATAACTTGAAGTGCAAGAAAGTAGTTACTTGTTCATCAAGAAATTAACATTATGTTGTTCATTGTTTTGATTTTTGAATGTTTTGATGGTCAAAATCAATCAGCAAAAGGTGTATGTGCGTGGGAAGAAAGAGGAACAACCCTTGGAGCTCAAGGTATACAACCAAGGTATGACAAAGACTGAGCTATGCAACAAATGGGAGCAAACCGGGGCGTGCCCGTATGGCGATCACTGTCAATTTGCACATGGCATTGAGGAGCTTCGCCCGGTGATACGCCACCCACGCTACAAAACCGAAGTCTGTCGAATGGTCCTTGCGGGTGACCCGTGCCCGTATGGTCATCGCTGTCATTTCCGCCATGCTCTCACTGAGGAGGAGAAGCTCATGAGCCGCCGCGCAAGCGGTTGATCATCGGTACATCTCGAATCCATTGAATGAATTGAAGTTAGAGATGTTTTTATTTCTTTTAATAAAATCCTTTTTCTAGTAACAGAAATGATAAAGAAAAAGAGAGTGGTGTAAGAAAGTAAATAGAAAGCTTGTAATCACTTGATTAATCTTTGATTTGAGTTGAAAGTGATTATGAGGTTTTGAAAGCAAGTTTTGCAGTGTTGAAAGGGGTAGTTTGGTGGGTACATGATGGATGCATTAGTTAGTGGGTGAATTTGTTAAGTTTGGTGGTTTCATTCATCATCTTTATTTCAATTGTTTCACAGGTATGATCCACTTAAAGCTATATTCATCATGTAATTTGTCTCATATCCATCATCTTGTTCAATTACAAAACAATATATATGTAGATGATCTGTGTTCGATACAAGATCAATATTAAGTAGATAACTGTTGGAATCACGTGAAATACAAACTAGTTTTTAGTAAAAAAATTACATGCTACGGAAAAAATAAAGTAAACTAGAATGCCCGCCCTAGCTGAAGGTAGTCCTCAATCCTCGTATAAATGTAAAGGAGTTAGCAAGGCTGGCCCGAGGGGGGGGGGGTGGGGGTGGTCAAGACAAGGATGGCCCAGGGCTCGATAGATTGGGGGCATGGATTTTTTAGAAAAATTAAATTTTATATATGTAATAAATTAAAAGAGTCTCTTGATTCACTTAAATAAGTAAATTAGATCATTTTGTTACAATACTTTCGTTTTGTTTATTGTTATAACAATTATTGTTGTATTATAAATTTTTATACACAATTTATTCATTAGACATTTTATACATGGTATAGTAGGGGTTTATTTTTTATTCTCGCCTCCTACCTAAGATGTTGTGAGAAATCTTAGGTCCAACCTTAAGAATTTGAAAGGAACTGTTTGAAAGAAATCAGGCCTGTAATATGTACAAAATCAGGCCCGCTCTAGCGTCTCGCTAAAGGCCCAAGCTCATATAACTAGACCACTAGTCTACTACTACAGTGTACTGTAACTAACAAATCTTTTAGTTTTTTTTAAACAACAGTTCAAATTTTCAAGTATGAATACATTGTAGACTTTTTGTCTTACCTTTGTAACATTTCAACAAGAAGAAAAAAAGAATTTTAACTTCTATTTGATGGATAAACGATGGCATGGTTTATTTCTTTGAATTATACAATTAAAAAATAATAAAAGTCAAGATTTGTGTTCTCGGTTTCAGATCTCAAGTCTCGATGAATTCAGGTAAAAATATGTTGTATTTTAAAGTTGTCAAAATACAAAAATCAAAAATTTATATATTATGATTACATAATTCATCCAATTACCTTTCTGAAAATGTAAATTATTAGTTGCACTAATATGTACTATTCGATAAATGAAAGATTTTGACCTACATCTACGATCACACTAGCAAAGTTAGTCTTGAAGATCTCAAATTAAGTAAGGGTTTAGAAATAAGGTTAAACACACATGAATATGTTGTCATGGTTAGAACTAAATATAATTTACAAGCCATACCAGCAATTCTAATTTTATTTTCAGGGACGTTAATCGATCCTATTTTTCTTTTGGGATGCTAATCTTGACTCCTAACTGTTGCCTTGACCTTGGAGATGCATCAGCCCCCTCGGACTCCCGCTTTGTAGCATGGTTTTGCCAACTTTATAACCGAATACATTTTACCAAAAATGCAATCTTAAACATAATGTACAATCTTAAATTGTGTGATTTCTATGTTGTTACCAGTATTGTGGGACAATACAATGTTTCGTATGATTAATGAACTAAACATAAATGTTTATGTATAAAACTACATCAATAAAAGCAATTAAAAAAATATGTTTTAGTAGACAAAAATATTTTACTTTATGAGCATGTAACCGAAATTACTAAACTAAATGCAGGATCAATTTTGATGTAGTTTGCCAATGTATATCTTTATAGGAGGAAGAGAAGTGGGAACATTGGTTAAGTGGAAACTTGCATAGAATTCCCCAAACAAATGTGTAAGATAAAATGTGTCCAAGCCTTCATATTTCTCTATCTAATAATAAATTGTTAAAATGTTTATTTATTTTTGACTATATATTATGTATCAAGATGTCATTTAAGTATTTGTTTTCGTATTTTGTCTAGTTTCATTTGATGATATTTTATGTTGACATGATTATATAAAGTTTATTGTTACATACCTTAGTTTATTTATATTTAATGTTAGCTAGATAAAATATATAAAGGGTATTTTGTGTAAACTTATTTGAATTCTTCACCAACTGAGTGCCCTTCTTATGTACATGTAGCAAAAGATCTCACAACTATTTAGACTGTTTTTTTATCTTATTCGAGTCAACCAGAAAGTTATTCGAGCCAAATTATCTCGATTTTTGTTACAAATGAACTACCTATGAATCAAACATTAACAAGAGTCAGCAAGCACAAGCTCGATCCATATCTACACGAGTATTTACATTCTCCAGCAAATGAGTCACGTGTTATTTAAACAACCATATACTCACGGTTTGATAATGTAATAAAACTACAATAATTGAACATAGCCAACAAAAAAATATGATAACATAACTTTATTAATGCCTGTAAAAATAACATTATGCTAAACTAAAATCATCCGCATTTCTCATCCAAAATTAGTCATGCTAAGTTTAGAAAAACTAGGAGGTGAAAAAGTGTAATTAGTAGTATGAAGGGGGGTGTTATTAGACAGAAGGTGAAGAACCTTAATCTACGCGCCGCCTACGTGTCTACAAAAATGTGGACAACGAGTGGACAGGATGTGCTATTTTCAACCGATGGGCGTAGGATAGGCTCCTCGAGTGTCTAATGATTGAATATTTTTATACTATCATATGCACCCCCACTTCCACCCACAACCGCGTGATCTCACCCTCTATGAAATTAAGTATACGTAGGGATGAAAAAGAACCGAAGGAACACGAAAAAGGTTTTGTTCGTGTTTGTTCGTTAAAATTTAAACTTGCTCATTAACTGTTCATAAACATTTACTGAACGAGATTTGTTGTTCGTGTTCGTTTATTAAGAAATTTAACATGTTTGTGAACTGTTCACGAACACTTACCGAACGCAAATGAAAACAAATAAAAGCATACGAGCACAAATAATTGTTTATGAACGTGATGACCACAAACAATCTAATGAATAAAAACGAATACAAATGATTATATATTTATTTTAAAATAAAATTTACATTTTTATTACAAAAATTACACAAAATTGATCAAAAATAAATAAGTATTTGACATAAATATCAAAAAAACTTGATATAATAGTCATTAAAATAACTGACACAAAAATTAAGAATATAAACGAACACAAACATAAACGAGCACATTATCGAACGTTCACGAACGGACATTAACGAACATAAATGAAAGAATGCGGCTTGTGTTCATGTCCGTTCGTTTAACTAAACTAACGAAATTTTCATGTTCGTGTTCGTTCATTTACTAAACGAACGAACATAAACGAACTTCCCGCTGAACGGTTCACGAACTGTTCGTTAAACTTCAATTTGTTTGCAGCTTTAAGTCTACGTGATACGTTATTTTTTTTGTTAAATTTCATTACGCACATTGTGATGATGGTTTATGTGAGCTAATTACAAAAAAAATATGAAACTATGAAAGCATGTTATCGGAGAACTGATATGTGTGCCTAAAAAATACTCTATATGTTTAAACAAAATATATAGTGGGACGTGAAGAAAAAAACAAACGCAATCACAAAATAGTTTTCATTTTGTGTCAACGAATGAAATTTGAGGTGATCATCGAATCGTTTCAGTTTGTATATGTTTCATATGACTCTCAGGTTATCTAGAAAATTAACATACGAATCCAATAATTTGTTCTAAACTATAACATAAGATCAATTATTATACCTATGAAATGAGACTTCACGATGTTATGGTCGTATATCTATCAACCCGAAGTATTGTAGACTTATTACACAACCGAATAAAAGATATATTTAATCATCTCACCTTCCCTTCTTCATTCTAAGTTTGTTTTGATGGATTTATAAAGGAGCTCTAATCAACATGTAACCAGGTTAAACAAGCCATAAATGACTTTGTTGGGTTTTGCAATGAACGAGTTAAACAAAACCGTTAAGGGGTTGTTTGGCAGCATCTGAATCAACCTCTTAATGGTTCAGCATTTAATGGTTCAGACCAATGTTTTCAGAACCGGATCGGACGTCGAACCGGACGCCTTACTGGTTTGGTGGTCGGACCGGTCGGACCGGTTGGACCGGATTTAACTATATTTTAATTATATTTATATATGTAATTAAATATATGTTGGAATAAGGGTGTAAAGGGAGTCTCTCTAAGACTCTAACAACTTTGTCCCACATTGGTGTGACAAATGAAACATTATGTGTTTATATGTGATAGCAAGGTGAAAGGTATTGAATGTCTTTATGATACCTTTTACACCATGACCTACCCGCGCGCAGGGGGGGGTGCAAAAACGGGTTTCTGGCTGGAAAATTTGGGTCGCCCGCGCACGACATGCGGACACGAATGCCGTTCGAAATAAACCGGGTCCGCGTGAAGCCGGTTTTTTGCTCTTAATTTATGGTTTAACTTCACGTTTTTACCCATTAATACTAAAAAACTAAAAAAAAGGGGCCGAATCCCGGTTCGACCGGCCGGTCCGATCCGGTCTTCACAACAATGGTTCAGACTGTTTGTTTCGCGAGCAAACGTTTAAATGATTCAGACATTTGCCTCTGAATGGTTAAGCATTATACTAATGTTGAATGGTTAAGAGGTCTAATGCTAAATAGTTAAGACCTATTATCTGAATTGGTCAGACATTTGTCTTTGAATAGTTAAACGATATACTAACTATTAATGGTTCAGGTCTCTTAATGGTTTAACACTTTATGATTCAAACCTTTTATTAGTTTAGCACTTAATCAATCTGAAAATATCAAACAACCCCAAAAGATTTAAATAAGTAAACAACACACTCTTTTTATTAATGAGTTATATGGGTCAACCAGACTATAGTCCTTTGATTAAACAAGTTAAGTAGTTTCACTAGAATATAACATGCTTATTAAACGAGTTATTCGTCAGGTTCGTATTGTATTAGTGTGATCATGTCGTGAAAAAATTTCACTCCCAAGGTTATATGTAATAGTGTAGTGATCGTGACAAAAAAAAATCCTAAAGTTATATTTGTAAACATATTAACTTTAAAATTTGGTATAATAGATTGTCATGATGTAATATGAACGTATACATGATGGAAGAATTGAAGCAACGGCTAGGATTTAAAGCTGTGTGGTAATAACTTTTTGCGTTTTCAACATATGGGTCCCTCAAGTTTGGTTATTGCTTCATAATAAGTCCAAGTGCTTTTATAAAAGTCAACTTCAACGAATTTTATTATCAATCATATGTCAATCAATAGCTTCGTCCATTTACGTTTTCTTCTTTTTTAAAGTTAGCAAAATTTTAAATCAAAATAATACCTGTCTAGAATATAAAATGAAAATGTTTTATAAAGTGTTAACATGATTAAATTAATTTTAATATGATTATAATTGTATTACTTTTTATCAAGTGTTATAACTATTGATAACCTTTTGCGTGTTATAAGACATCATACAACAACACGTTTGTCTTAAAAGGAACGCATTATCTAACTAACGAAACAACGAGAGCAACCATCGTTTTGAAGTCAACTTAGCTCACCTAGCGTATCACTGTTACTGAGCCTTAACCACAATTATAGACGCTTGACCCATAGTTGTATATGGAATCTAACGACAACAAGGCTCTAACTCAAGAAACTTCAATATTTATCATCACTATACATAAAAAAAGATGTTTTGATTAAATATTGTAAATAACTTTCCCATGTCTAGACCTATGAACTATTCATGTTAGAAGGTTATTTGGTTGTATACAAGAAAACTAACCATATTTTTACGTCTCAAATTGCATTAATATTGCGTTGCATTCCACACCAAAACATCACTAGGTTTATGCTATGTACATGTCTGTGTTTGTGTGTATTGATTTTTGTCGTTTCGTACTTCAAAATTGGGGCATAAACATCGATTTTTAATCCAATCTACGAGGCTTGAGCTTGAATATGATAGACTTATGCTTAACATACACGCATATCTATTGTGGTCGCATGAGAAAGATGGATGGGATTTTAGGTCAATGAGATGGAATGTAACACATTGATGCAACTATAGATTGTCATGAATATTTGGAATGGATGAAGTTTTTTTTTTTACTGTAATCTTTTATTGAAGTAGTCATGTTTGGGGGAAAGCTACACATTTTATCCTCAAGCGATGATAATTCACGTGGTCTAACTTATGTCTTTCAAAAATCAAATTTTCTAACATGACTATTTTGTTAACAACCGCTATATATGCTAGTCTGGTGGTAAATATATATGCCCCTCACTTGACGGATGGTGTAGATTTTAACTGAACTACAATAGGAATACATTAGGGCCGTTAAAAAATTCTAGTTTAGTGATTTTAAGGTTGGAGGGTTGGTATACCTTGACCCTTCCGGTGTGGTAAGTTTCAATAATATTATTATTTTTATCTTTGTTTTTTATTATTTTAACTAGAAAAATAAAACTATCATTTTAAAATTTTTACCCAAATATTTGACGAAAGTTAGACATACACATATTAGAATGGATATAAGAGAACGTAAATTTTAAAACTAGACGTCATATATAATAATTTTAATAAATCAAATATAGACTGTTCATGTTCATGTGATGATTTAAAATAGTTTTAAAAAATTTAATATTTTATAATGAGTAATATGGTCGTGGGTAAAAGGGATAAAGGAAAAGTTGGAAATGTAGACTATTCCATTATCTTGAGTTGGGTGATAAATTACTACAAACAAAACAACATTCACATGCTTTCAACACCTCGTTTCGCGAGCTTTTTCTCAATTCTTCTGCATGCACTTTCATTGATATTTATATAATGTGATATTTTAAAAATATGTTATATCTCTTTTTTCTTAAAAGGATTCTTTTAGTTTTAAACTAAAAGAAGAGAAATGACGGAGATTTAAAGATAAATTTTAATAGCGTTCTTATTTCTTACACTAAACAACTATAATTCTTGAGTTGGGATAAAAGAAAACTAATAAGCTTACTACTTCACCTCTAGTTATAGTAAAAGGATTTTTTTATAAAGTTATAAACCCGTCAAATCTTCCATACACTATTTTTAAATAAAAGAGTAGATAATATAATATTTTAGCTCTTTAAATCAGTTATACTTAAGAAATTAAGAGGCACAAATTTAATTTAGGTAAAAGATTAATATACACACACATATACACTCATATTAATAAAAAAAATTATTTTGCCGTTCAAAAAAAAGTGCATATATATTTCCTGTTTTTCTCACCCATGTCAAATGCTTTACCTTGGTAATAAAAATACATTATCGTAACGCAAATTTTGTTTTAATCAATTATCTATCCCAACTGGGACTCCGTCGTAATTTTTATTTGTCATACGCCTAGGTGTCTAACCGATTTGCTAATACATAATTAATAATCATAACTTATTAGACAATTTGTTTATCAATTTTATATAACTCAATTAATAAACATTTGAAGAATATGTTATTCTATGTAAAACAAATAAAAACACCTATGCATTGTTTTTAGTATGTGTAAAAAGTATGAATGATTGTATTGCAATAGTGTTTAAACTGATTATTATTTAATTACTTTTTCTTTTAACCAGGTAAGTTCAGTACATATTAATTTTAACTAAAAAATTATACACATTACATAAACTTTATACATTAGAGGAGGAGAGGCGGTTATAAACCGCTCATGTATCACCGTAAAATACACTTGTTAAAGTTATCTACTTGATATTTTTGTTTTGGAGACAATTTCAATATCCCTTTAAAAATGTACAAAATTAATATTTCATTAAGTTATGCTTTACAACATTATATATTATGCATTAAACTGATGTTTTTAGAAATATATATTTTTTTTAATACCAAACATATTTTTTTTAAATTACTTCATATTATACCATTGTCTGGGTTTAAACCCACTACCTCCTTAAAAGGCAAAACATTTAGCAAGAAAACCATTTGTTTTGTATACATACCAATCTATTAAAATAATTAAGAAAAAAACAAATTACATTTTCCCCTATATATATCGACCCCTCATGTCCCCTCACTCATTACTTTCATCTTCTTCCACCCTCTCTTCTCTATCTAACTCACACAATCTCTTTTTCTTTAAAACACCATTTTTGACCCTTTATATTCTCCAAACAGAAAATGACCGGTGGTTGCCGGCGTATGTCACCGGAGTCTCACGGCGGAAGACGGTGGCGGAAGAGGCGGCGCACGACGGTGGCGCCACCACTTCATCTCTTAAGATGAACAACAACAAAAAAAACAACCCAACAACACAATATGAAAGCTTTTGCAATTTAATAATTGCAATGCTTTGGGGAATTGAGGGTACCGGTCCGAATTTTTATTACAACCTTTGATTTTTAATTGTGGCTTCTTGTTTCTTGCCCTTTTTGGTCTTTTCACTTTTGGGTATTTTTGGAATTTCGCATTTTGTATGGATGTAGTGGGTGATGCATGGGGATGTAAGAGATGCATACATGTATTCTTTAGGTTTGTGATGATGGTATGCATGGCTTACACCATTCATGTGATTTACTTTTGGATGTTGTTATGAATATAGTGATTCTATCTTGTTATTGTAGTGTTTTATTCTTTATTTTTGCTTTTTTATATTGTTTCGTAGAATGTTATAAATAATTTCGTATGAGGAGATGGTTAATATTGGAATGATTGTGATAAAAAGTTTAGGATATGATTATTTATTGTTAAATTTTTCTATGGTAGTTATGTTTTATTTCAAGTCATGTTATTTGTAGTTTACTTTATGGCTGTACACACGATTTATTTGGAAAGTAAATAACTTCTAGATTTTAAAAAAAAAGGTTAAGAAAGTAAAGAGTAAATAAACTAATAAACTAATAGAAATAGACAAAGAAATAAGGAAAGGTATAAAAGGTTTATATGATGCTAAAATAGGATAAACGGTATATATTATAAATTTCTGAATTTGGTATATGGGTTGAGGAAAAAATAAATATAAATCATAATGTTGTCTTGTTTGTTTCGACCATCGTTTCTTTGTACAAACTCTATTGAATTAAAAGAGAATTAGATTATCCAACTTCACATGGGACTATGTGAGGTTTACAATCACACATTTGTATTCTAACATTAACAAAATTATACTACTATTTGGAGTAAAAAGTATAAAGCAACTTGAAATAGTAATTAATTAATCATATCAATAATATTATTGATTTTATGATAACATAATAGAGTGAGTTGTGAGTATTAAAAAAACTTATATAAAAAAATTATGATTAAGTAAGTTTATTTGTACATTTCTAAGAAAATACAATCAAAATGTTTGAAAATTTTGACATAAAATTACCAAATGGAAATAGTCTAACCTTAGTAAAATTATCTTTTAATGTAACTAAAAGTTATTGATATAAATAAAAATGTTAAAAAATCTTTTTTGATAAAAAAGATTGAATTGTTTTTTAGATGTGTGGATAATCATCGAATGTTAAATGGAGTACTATGCATAGAATATTTAGAACGATACCGTTACTTTTTGATGGTTTCATAATATGTCGTTGACTTCTAATTAGAAATATAAATTAAAAGTTTAGGATAATATAATATAACATTGTTATTTAAAATTATTGCGTTGACTGTAACGATAAACAGATAAAAGCTAAAGCGATGTTCTTAGTACAATCAAAGTTCATAGGTTTGAATCTGTACAGTGATAATATACATCGAATTATCATATTTTAGGTGTTACTATAAAAAACTTAAAATTGTTTATGTCATAAGCATAGTCTTCTATAAATTATGAAACATATTTTTGTTTGTTTTTATTTGGGTAATTGTTATGTTATATATGATATAATTAGTGTGTGTTAATAAATAGGAAAAGTGAAAGGAGGTGATGGGACAGAGGAGGCCAGTGGAGTTCAGAGTAGTTGCTGTTTTGTTGAAGGAACAGCACCAACAAACTACGACTTGACACTGCTCCCACCATTAAATACACTTTTTTCCTGTTTAATTTAATTTTAATTAATAAAAATAACAACATAATTAAATCAATTAAGAAAACCGTTGTTTTGTTATGATTTTTTTACATCGATTGAATTAAAGTAAATGGAGTGCTTCCCGTTAGCCCATTTCGAGATGGATGATTTCGAGGTTTGTTAAAAATAATTATTTTCCTAAAAAAGATTAAAAATATAAATTTATCTTCAAAAGTTTCATGAGTTGTTTCAATTTTAATCTAAAAGTTTCATTTGTGGTCAGTTTTATCCAAAATAATAAAACTTTTGAAGTGAAATTGAAACAACATATGAAACTTTTGTAGGTAAATTGATATTTTTAACCTTTTGAAGAAAAATAGTTACTTTAGTTAAAACTGAAATTTACTCTAAATAATATGTTATATGTAAGAAAGGCTTTATTATATTTTGTAATAAGTAATATAGTGGTTGTATTTATGTGTATTTATAAATTATAAGCATTGCTAAATTTTATCTGAGTTAATAGATAGTTGAACTTATTAATTGAAAATAGTTTATATCCATATTTTTTCAATAACTAGTTAACCGAATTAACCGAATCATTTATAAATGGAATTTATAGATGATAACAAAACTTAAAACCAAAACATCAATTATTGGTTAGACTTTAGCATAACTGGAAAATCGAACCGAACCAGCTCATCTAAACTCTACAGGACTTTGTCGTTATCTAATTTTATTTAAAAAAATATGATCAAAACATTCAGTACAATAGAATAGGATGTAAACACATTTTAGAAGATGAATTAAATATAACAAATACGAGTACATAACATTCCTCTCTGAAAACTATGATTTTGTTCGTTTCACAATGAACATAATATTGTAGTTATTATATCAATAACATTCAATTCTTTTTTTCTATAAGCTCGTCATTTCATATTATGCAATTAGTATTGTTAATATGTAAACAAAATTATTTTTTTAAGTAAAATTAATTTAGGAATTTCATTGCGCTAAGTGCTTCTTTAATAGGAAGCTTTAAAACATGTTCATGTCATATTGTCACATTTTCAGCTCGGATTGCTTTAAAAACATACTTGAACGCCTCCTTCTCCCCTCATTCACTCTTTTTTTTAAGAAATCCATCAAAAAACATATATTTTCACAGATAACTCTCATTCCTTCTCCTTCACATCGTTTGTAAACGACTCCAAAACAACCATTCACAATAGATACTCTTAGCATTAAGGATAATGAACTTAAATTAATCAATGATTCTCTTTTCCATTTTTAATGTTTTATTTCTTTGTGTTTACTCCACTTTCCATATTACGCTTCTAGCAACATAATTTAAAGTTATGTAAACTAGGGATTATTAAATATTTATATATTGTAAGTTATATTAAATAATACTTGGAACTGCTATACTAATACATTATAATTACCAACAAAAGAAGGCAAATCTAATTTAATTAAACTAACTTAGTTTTGATTATTAGTACAAAAGTGTAAAGGTTGAAGGCAAAAGAGCCACCAAAATCTGGCAAATGGTAGGAAGAGGTGATGTGATTGCACACCCTACATGTCACAGCTTTTTAATCACAGCTTAATCCCAAAAAGATTTCATTTTCTCACTTTAATTCTTTCTTAGTAGGCACGTTATTTTTGTACGATTTAGACTAATGTTACAACAAAAATAATAATAAGATAGATATATACGTTTAAACAACTCGTTAAATATAAAAATATGTGGCATCCTTTGGTAATTTGTAAAAAAGCATTTAAAAAGCTCATCATTTATACTATGACATTATTTAAAACATAATATACTAATTTCAAGTTCACATCGTTTATATCAAATTTAACAAATCATTAGTATGTGCTTAGCTTAAATACCAAATCTTAATAAAGTTTAAAGAAAACCTATTTGCAGAACTAAAAGGACCTAATAAATCTTGAAGTTAAGATTTCCTTTTTCTAATCAAAACTTGCGGATCTTTTTTCTAATATTTTTTCAGTTGGGCTAACTATTACAAAAGTCAGATTTAAATGATCTCCTAAATTGGACTGGACCATTTTTAATGGAATCTATGTAATATAGATTAAAAGTTATTTCCGTCCCTGAAGTTTTGTTTAATTTTTCATTTCAATTTAAATATTTTTTTTGTCATTTCAGTTACTGTAGTTTATCAAATGTTGTCATTTTCATTCACTCTACTAACTCCGTTAAGATTTCGTTAAATATGAGGGTTATTTAGTCTTTTTCAACACCCTAATTATCCAACTAAAATAAAATAATAATTAATATTTAACTAAAACTAAAAAACATATCAAGCGACTAGTGAGACTGGACGCTTCGATTTAAAAGTTTTGATTAAGTCTAACTCATGTTGTTCAATTAAGATCTGCTGTGAGATTTCAATTGATATTCATGTTTTGTTCGAAATGCACCATTGTTCGATTGAGATCTATTGTTGTCATATTTTGTTTGATTGAGGTCTGTTGTTATCACTAACATGACAATAGTATAACTCAATCAAACAAAGCATGACAACAATCTCATAGTAGACCTTAATCAAATAAATGTACATGTTAGAACAAAATATGAAGATTAATTAAAATCTCAAAGCAGATCTAAATCGAACAACATGAGTTAGAGTTAATCGAAGATTTTAAATCGAATCGTCCAGTCTCACTAGTCGCTTCATATGTTTTTTAGTTTTAATTGAATATTAATTGATTAATTTGTTTTAATTAGATATTAGAATATTATAAAAGACTAAAATACCCTCATATTTAATGGAAATCTTAACGGAGTTAGTGGAGTGAATGAAAATGACAGCATTTGATAAACTACAGTGACTGAATGGCAAAAAAAAAGTTTTTGGATTGAAATGACAAATTAAACAAAACTCAAGGACGGAAATGTCATTGTACTCTATAATATATTAATATGTATGAATTTTAACTTTTTGACAATGCAACGAAGGTATATAATCAATTTCATAGGCCACATGTTTCATTTAACATCAAATGTTGTAAAACACACATGATGCCATAGGGTGCTCTCACTTTCATTCCATTCACCCATTTCACCATGCTTTTACTTCATCCTATCTGCTCACTAAACCAAGTAAATGGGCATATCATTTTTACGCCCTTTTATTCAATTTAAAATAAATTAAAACTATCAAAAACCACCACTCATGCCCATGAGAGGTTTACGTTTTTAACACCCCTACATGAGTGGTGTTTTACGCCATTCTTCACGCCACAATAACTCTCACGCCCTAAGCGTGTGGGTATACCAGACGTCCTTATAAAAAACCACATAAGTTTTTTTAAATGACTTGCGTTGAGTAATTAATAAACAATGAGTCAACGATCATATGCCCCACACAAATGTGCTATGATTTCAGATTTTTACAAACACATGATCATGTGATGTGGAAGAGTAAAAAGATTGTAAAAATAAAATCTTATGCATAAAATGCAATTCAATTAAATTTGAATGTTCTTTTACCCAATTTTGTATAAACAAAACCGTATACATGTATACTTGTTAACCAAAAGGAAAACCTTATATTGTTGGTCATTTGTTAACATTTACATATCATTATCACATTTTGTTGGACAAATCAAAAGCCAAACTCAACATGTGCCGTCTGCGCATGAAAGAGTAGGCCGCCCAAAAAACGACAAATCTACACCACTTTTAAATTCGACCATAACTACTCATTATTAGGTTTGAACCTAAGTATACTTCACAAAAACTTTATCTCTTATCATTGGACTACAACGCAAATGACACATCTAAAAATCTTTATAGTGTGAAATCTTTTCAAGAAGTCATGGATCGACAACAATATAATATTTATATCACACTTTACCTAGTAAAATGCATCCATGAATTTTTCAATGGATAGAGAGAAGAAGACACTTAATGTGAAGAGACCATGTGATGGTGTACTTATAGGATGCAATTTATGCCCCTCGTGCTCTTTAGTAGGACGATGCATGAGTTGGTGGATTTCATTGACATCAAAGATATGGTTCACACAAGCTGTAGCAAGACACCCAAGAACACTAACATAATTTGAAACACTTCAATATTTGTATCAATAACAAAAGGCAACTTTGATAAATTGTAGCATATAAGTTGTTGAAATACAAGTTTTAAAGGTGGTTTGGTTTTGCTTTTTCTAAATTGAAATCATTTTCATCTTGAATACATTAATAACATATTTGGTTTTCTCTTGTAAACTTAGAAAATAACGTTCAAAAAATCATGAATATACCGTTGTGATGTGGTTATTTTTATCTATGTTTTGTATATATATTTTATCAGAATCAAAGCACGTTCAAATACAAGTGATTTTTCATTTCCTTTTCTTAATACAAGCATGGGCGAAGGATATAAGGGGCCACATCCCCCCCCCCCCCCTATTTTTTTCGTCAGTACTGTTAATTTTCGGTTCGGTATTGTAAATATTTGGCCCGGTAGTGCAAAATTTTATATATATATATTGAGTTCGCCCCCCTAAAAAAGTTTGATTTCACCCGCCCTTTTATAGAATTGCTCACGCTCCGCCACTGAATACAAGTATGTTTTTCCAATACGACTTTTCATACATAATGTTCTATAAAATTCAATATACAGTGTTGTGACATTCTAATTTGTATCTATATTTTAATATAAGTTTTATTTAAAGTTTATTTGTTTCCCACACATTTATAGGAGACATCAAGAGTTCGAGTAACTCCCCGAGCACTTTTCCCCTGTTTGTTATACATTAAAAGTCGTCAATACAAATTTACTAATTTAAAAATTGATGATATAGATTATAGAATAACAATTAACAATTATCCAATATCGAAGTCCTTAGCTAGCATTTTTCACAGAGCCCATTTTTTCACATTTAATCCTCACCATCGAAGAAAGACAGCCCAATTACTACATTAAAAAAGGCCCATTGGATTGGGCCGAAAAAATACAACCGTGTTTACATCTATTTTCAGTTTTTCACCTATAAATCAAAATTTCTTTGAACTCTTTAGCAGTAAGTGGCAGAATCAAATCTTTTTTGCGAAGAGTCATCATAAGAATTTTTTTTCTCTCCTGACTTCTGTTAAATGAAGCAACTTATATTTTTCTTAAAAAATTTACAGTTTTATGTAAAAAATGTTGACGAATTCTAGTGACCAGTTGGCCAATATATCCTCTTGACCCTTCTTCAATTCTTCCGCTATGCATCGAACTATTGTGATGTAGAATGATTTATTACAATGTCATCTTATGTGTGATTATTAAAAAATAGCAATCTTCAAATAAATTTGTTGCTTTTGCCGTAACCAAATCTTTTTTCTAATTAGTTGATCAAAATATAACATTTAATGTCGTGAAAAATTAGATGTCAATGACACTAAATGTCTCTGTTAATAGATATTTCCGGTGGTGGCACAATTAACAGACTCTTCCTATTCTGTTGATGTTTGTTTCCATGATGTGGTTATACCCATACCAATTTTTCTTGATTCACTTTTTGTTAATGTGACTTTATGTATGTTTATTGTATTTTAATAATCTTCTTGAATGTCCTGTAGTTGTACATATTCATTTATATATTAAACAAATAAGAGAGGATTTTCAAAGCAAATATGAGGCATATGGCAAACTCCACACCACTTGTTAACACCATCAACTTGCATCAAGTGTTGTGGAGGAAACAAGAGAGTATGTGACAACTAGTCTTGTATTCATGACAACCAACAACTTAAAAACACAATCATCATCTTTCAACCCTTCAATAGTTGTAGTTGTTTAGCGCTTTGCTTTTGCTTTTCATAACATGTGGTATCCGATCAGGATGGGCTATTCGTCGGTTTTAAACCAAACACAAACTTACGACCTTATAATCTGAAATTTCATAATCAAATAACCTGATTTAAACCATGCCAACAACATTAATGAATTAACCTTGATAACTATTAGTTTATCTATTTAAAGTTTAATTTGATTAGGATAACGTATAGAATATTTTTTACTTGTTTGAGTTGGTTACTTAGTTTGAGTCTAATTAGAGTGTTTGTTATAGTTTTAGTATAAATAGATCGGTAGAGTATTATAATTTATTGGTTCAAGTCTTTGTTGATATATAATATTTTCCACAAATCGTCACGTTCATTGTCAAGTTTTATCCGATTGATTCCAACAAACATATTATGAAAAAGTTCATATTAGTGACTATACATCGATAACAGATTTATTAACGTAATAATTAGTTAGTAACTTGTGAATGTAGACATGTACTACCCATAATTTTATTACCCCAAAACTAGCTAGTTGGCAACTTCTGTCTATAGATAAGTATTTTTGATACACACTAAAATATTCATGCAGATAAATAAGACTCTATTTGCATCTGAATGTTAATCATTATACTAATGATGAATGGTTAAGACCTCTTATCTGAATTAATCAAACATTTGCCTTTGAATAGTTAAACGATATACTAGCTCTTAATGGTTCAGACATTTTAACGGTTCAACACTTAATGGTTCAGACCTCTTATTAGTTCAACAATTAATCATTCGAAAATTGTCAAACAGTCTCTTATTCATAATATTTGTATAGTTAAACTAGTCATTAGTTATCGTTTGAATACAACCTAATACTACACAAATCACAATATTAGGAATAAACCTTACAAATTAACATCTTACATTATACATTAGTATTTTCAGAATCGGACTAAACATTCCATTGGTTGTAGTGGATTTAAGAACCGATGTTGTTATAAATAATATAAAATAAAAATGTGGACATATATAACTTATGTTTTGACATAGATTTTTAGTTTAGACACCTATATAATCAAAATATGGAGTCTGAAACTTTTAAAACAAAAATAAGAACATTAAATATGTCAATATTTTGTTGTTTTAGAAATAAATGTTGTAATTTGTTTGGTATCCGAAGGTTAAATGTGTCACATCGTTTCTCTTAACATCTAGTTGGAACTTGCAAGGATCAAGGCATACGAAAGATGATATTTTAATAATTTGTATGTATTTACCTATGAAAAGGATATATAAATTTTATTAATTATATTATTATTCTTAAATTCTTATAAACATTTATAAATGCTCCTTCATGTGTTCCTTCCCAGCTCCCTACACGTAAGTTGCATGAAATTTGCTGCACACATTCTTTGATAAAATGTTTATTTTTAAAATATATCCGATTATTTAAAATTTAGACTAAAGATACGAGATTATTAGCCTAGAAACATCTATAACGAAAAATACATGCCATATTTATGTAATAAAACATTACTATCGAATATGCTTACATGAAAAAAAAATTACGAAGTCTAATATAATGCAGCAAGCAAGTTTATGATTTGCACTTGCAAGTTAACTTATAATAATTATATTAGTATTAATTTATTCAAAGTTGAAATAAGGAATATTAATCAAATGATCGTTCATACTTAGAGAGATTATAATACTATTTTGATATTGTAATATTTAGTTAATTTACCCATGAATAATAATTATAAATGAGTTTTCTTATTCTCGTCTCACCTACCGAATATATTTAACATGATGACAGTAGAGGAGATAGCATAACCTCCTCTTGGATGATGGGACGAAAGTCCGAAACAGCTTTACAACTAACTGTAAGTTATTGCTTGTAAATAAAGAGGATTAAATAAGTTTTAACATATTAATTTAATAAAGGAAAAAAATAATGGTTTTGTAATGTTTGTTTGAAACTTTAAAATCTATGATAACTTTCCAAATGTTAGAAATATATTTCAATTATTTTTTAAACTTAAATCTAATAATTTAATAATGAGAAGAAAAATATACTTTCTAATTTAGAAAAATTATTTGACTTATTGATAAACCTTTTAAGAAAATTAAATCTATTGATTTAATAGACATCAAACAACTCGTAATCTAATTGTATCATAACATGTAGTAAAGATGTTGTCACTTATAATTATGGCATCTTCTAGAGTACCGATAGACAATAGTATAGATTTAATAGCAAGTCTACTAGCGTGTCAGGTAAAGGGAGCACCCTCATCATACACATCACACTAAATCATATACCCATCAATCATATTTTATCATGTCAAACTACATTACACCCTCAAATTTAAAGGGGCCCCTCATGCCACACCCTAAAATTTGAAGTTGCAACGGTAACAAGACGAATGAGTCACGGCGAGTATATGCCGCGAGCATGTCCATTTCCGGCGTAGAGGGCAGTCGGCCCCGACCTAGCTGTGGGCTCACCATTCGTAGTTAAAAGTTTTTTAATAAGCATGTAACTGTCCTATCAATGAGTGTTTAGGATTAACCAATCAAATCAAATGACCAAGGATTTAAATTTAATATAAATAAATAATAACTTTGAACAAATTAACCAAATGCAGATTTCTGCACCATTTTCAGCCATTCGTCTAATATGTCAAACAACAGGAAAGGTGTTAACAACTCCATTTATTCATGCGTTTGAGTAACAAAGTATCCAAAAGGACCAAAACATCTAAGTTAAAAAAAGAAGTAAATAAAGAACTCTAAATGCCAAAATTGCCATCAACCGTTTCCAGTAAAAAACCATCCCACAAGATGGATTAAAAGTTAAAACCCTAGAAACGGATAAAAACAAACCGACATGGCCAGAGCACGAATCCTCAAATCCAGAGCAACATACACCTTCCCAACGCTCAAGTACATGTTACCACAGCTTTGATTTCTGGAATCAACTATTTCCAAACTGGAAGAAACAACTTCTCATCATCATCATCATCATCTGAAGGAGAACCAGTCCATGACGTCATCCGCCAATCGCCGGCGAGTCATCTCCACGCGCTCATCGGAGACCAACGGCGACCGACACAACGGACATTTGAAGTTGAGGTGATCAAGCCATCCGTCAAAGCACTCCTTGTGGAATACATGATGGCATGCTAACTTACGCACCTGTTCACCGTCGGCTAACGTGTTCAAACACACGACGCAATCGGAGTTCACCGGATCCGGACCTTCGGCGCAGAGGCTGTACTTGTAGGAAAACAAACGGTTCAGATTGAGCTGATCGGCGAGGAGGATGATTCCGGCGAGACCGGAGCCAACGGCGTCGAACAAGACGACGTCGTCGACGTCGTCCGATCGGTAGCGAGAGATCCCTAGGGAGTGAAGGAAGGTGATGATTAGTGATCGGAGGTAGCAGACGGCGGTGGCGACGGCGGAGATGAGGAACACCGGTAGAGATTCCGACGAGACGTCGGTGAGTTGGTTGTGTAAACCCATTGGGGGAATGGAACGTGAGGGGATGAAAGTAGAGGATGATGAGGGTTAAATACGGGAATAGAAAGTGGAAATATTTTGAATAATAATAATAATATAATAATAACAATAATATTAATAAACATTAAACAAAGGAAGAGACCTAACGAGTGGGAGGGTTTTCGCTATCGGTTGTGGGGGCCAGACATGTGACATGGGTCCACTTCGGTTTTTCTTTTTGGTTAGTATATCTTTTGATTGGTATAATATTCTACAACAATGTTATCAACTTTCTATTTTATGATGTTTTTAAAAGTGGGTTGGACCGGCTGGTGTGACTGGTTTAACTCGAATCTGTGTTATTAATTGTCTTTAGTAAATTAGTTAAGGTGAGATATTTTAAAATTTTATAAAATAGATGGAGTTTTGAGTTCAAGTCTCACTTGTAATAAAAATCATTTCAGGTGGATAAGGAGGTTTTTTCATCTAATGTGAGTTTACTTCTAATGGTGGTCTCAAGTTTTACTTGAGTACTAGAGATGATCGAGTGGGTCAGTGGGCCGTCAGTGATCCAATTAGCCGTTCAAAAAGAAAAACTAAAATCTGGGTTGGATAGGTTAGGTCGGTTGAGCTAGTAAACTGTCGGGATGTTGGTTTAATGTTTGATCTGGTTATGGAATGTTATTATTTTTAATTGCTAGATAGTGTGTGACGGTGGGGCTTTAGGTTAGCTTTGTTTAAGTTGTATGTTTGGTTAGGTTTCTGTTGGATGATCATATTTAATTTTCTGTTTGGTTTTAGATTTTTAGAGGTGTTTGGCAACTTGTGTTATGTCTCAATATAGTCATTAAAACCTTTTAATTTCTGTTTTTATTTGTATTATCATGATAAATCTTGTATAAACCTAATATTAGGAGTTTTAATGACTAACATGTGATGCACAAGTATTGTTTAGTGAGGAGAAAGCTAGTTGTCTTAAAGTCTATTTTGTTTCTTTTGGTGTGGTTAAAATATCCTTTTTGGCATAGTGTGGCTTTTGTAATGGGATGATAAATAAAAGATAAACCTAATATTGATCAAATTGACATATATAATTTTTGTGCATATGTAATGGCCAATGGCAATATTTTTTTTTGTATGCTCGGGTGCTTGTTTCTTAAATATATAAGGGATTTATCCCTTGAAACAAAGGCACTTTGGGGTTTGATTGATTTCTTTGTTGTTGGAGAGTATGAGCAAAAGTATCATTTCTTGCCTTGTATAATTTGATTTTTGTTAAACTGAAAAATTAAAGAACTCTAATAGCTAAAAAATGTAACTATTTTTGTCATTTAATATAGTAACTTAAATGTTGCTTTGAATGTTATACCATAAGCAATATAGGTTGTATGTATCTTTTTATTAATACATGTTTCTACATTTTTTTATAATTTAGTCCCTATAATTTTTCACATTTAACTTTGGTCCCCTATCATTTTCATCTATTACAAATTTTTCTTTTTACATTATGGTCTAAATTTTGAGAGTTAACACGTCGTAACGTGCGAGTGTGGTTCAACATTGTTACGTCTATTTTTTTCCCGTTCAACGGCCTCGTTTCATGTTCTAATAAACAGCAATGCCAGCCATTCAAGAAATAGAGTTTAATTCATATGAAAAACAAAATTACAATATAGACAATAAAATTTCTTACAATTAGAAAAATTCAGTCATTTGTTGATTGATAAAAAATATAGACGGCCATAATTCATAGCCTTTTTGGCTTTAAAAAAAATACAAAACATTAAATTTTGGTAAGTTCTCAATCCATATTTGTATTCTTCATTTACTAACTACTAAAGCCAATTTATACACCTAACATATAATTTCCCAACAAAAACAACAATTTTAATCATGTTTATTTCAAAGGATTGTAATAGACAGTTGGGATAAGACAAATATGTGGTTGAGAAGTGGTCAATTGACCCAAGTGGGGATGAATGGTTTAGGGGTCGTTATCCATCGTACGCATAAAAAGCTTTTTGATGTATCCATGCCAAAATTCAACATTTCATGTCATTATAATATCTGGATCCAGATTGGGAGATAGAAATAAATAAGAATGAAAAATGTAATTCTGTCACAACTAAGACATAGCTAGCATAAAACATATTTATTGGCTTAATAAGTCAATTAGCTAACTGAAAATTGGTATGTGTACTATTGGATGTTTTTTAAGAGTTAAGATTATTTGAAAACCAGTAAATATCTTAAAATCACGATAACTAATATTAATATGTTATAATTTTTAAAAGTTTATACATTTTGCACATATTTATGTTTGTTATATATATATATTAAAAACCGTAAAAATAGTATAAAAACACATCAAACTAATGTTTGCATATGTTTTTTTAAAAAAAAATATTTAGCTACACATATTTATATAGTATAAGTATATAACATACATATGACTAATGACTTAGGGGCTGTTTGTTTTTGGGTTGACCCGGCTGACTCGGTCAGCGTGTCAGCCCGTTTGATTTCGGCTTCGGGCCCGGCTGACCAAGTCTCCATTGCTGACCCAAACCTTGAAAAAAAAGTTGCTGACCGGCTGACTTGCGCCCCCTCGCGACCCTCAGCCCGCCCCCCCCTCGCGACCCGCAAACTGCCCCCCCCCTCGCGACCCGCAGGCACCGCCTTCGTCTTTGCCTTCGGCCTCGCGATCCGCAGGCACTGCCTTCGGCACCGCCTTTGTGTACGGTGGATTGCGGTGGTGGTCGAAATGTGTACGGTGATAGTGGTGGTGGTGTGGTGGTTCCGACCGGTGATGTGACTCCGGTGGGTTTTGTTACTTAAATATTGAATCGATTTGGTTCTAGTCAGATACTGAATCAAACAGCCAAGTTTCAGTCAGATGCATACCCAGTCAGAACTTCTAACTGGGTCAGATCTCACTGAGTCAGTGTAATCAAACAGCCCCTTAATAGACCACTAAATATCATATTTCAATCATTATTTTATATAAAACATATAAATTTTGTGTATTGATAGGAGTTCTTGTAGTTCTAAATATATTTGTGAGTTATCAAATGATCCTAACCCTATTATTTAACGTTAAATATTGTTTAAACGACTCTTAGGGGCTGTTTGATTCCTCTTACTCAGTCAGAAGGTGATGACCGAGCAAGAGCTTGTTTCAAAACTGATCCGATAAGAGGGAAATAGCCATGGGTCAATGGCGTCGGACCGGGTCAGACGCAAAAATGTGATAATCAAATACACTGACCGGGTCAGTGGGTCAGAAGTCAGAAGCAAATCAAACAACCACTTAATCTACTTATAATCCAACCTGGTCTTTTTACTGTAAGATTTAAACATTTGATTTTCAAGAAAAAAGTCCGTCAATTGCTTTAACATTAAAATATTAAATAGTGCATTATTTTAGCAAATAACGTACGATGGTTTGTTCAGCAAATAACGTAAACACGATTGTAATATTAGCCACCCGTGTGAAATACGTATGCCAATTGAAATATTGGACAATAAATTATCCACAGTATACTCAAAATAGAAAATTGATGAATATACGATGGCATATACGCTAGAGAAGTGACATGTGTACTCTAATCCTATGCTACGTGGGTGATAAAGAAGCCACCACCCCTTTTTTATTAATTTGGGAACTTGAATTTTCCTTTCTCTTTGAAATAATATTGTAGTTAGAAAATGTTTTATATTTTATTGTTAATGGAGTTAGAAAATGTAATTGTGTCAGCGTAGATGATCAAAATTCAAAATAAAGAATCTATTCTTGATATGTTTGTAATTAAAAAGGATATAATTTGAACAAACTAAAAATATCAGGTAGTGAAATAAAAAGTTTGTTTTATTTTATTAATAGTTATGGTTTGTTAGTAATATATAATTATTAGTTTATCTATTTGATTATATAAATAGTATTTGAATTGGGTTAGAATTAGTTTTTGTCTATTATAAATACGGGGTTATGTATTCAATTTTATTATCGAGTTCACTAATATAAATTAAAATAAAAGAGCTAAACATCAATATCTATAGTGGAACGATCGGAATTCAAGAATGGAGAAGAAACCAATTGGATCATCAATAATATATAGAAACCAAACTTGTCCAAAGTATAAAAGATGAAGGAAGGATCACCAAGCAAGTTGATCTGATTATTAATTATGCTTTATTATCGTAGCTAGAAGAATAATAAAATAAATAAAGAAAATTGTGAAGAAAGCCAAATTGCGTTAAACACTTAATCTCGATCAATCCGATTATTAATTATGCTTGATCATCGTAGCCCGATTAACGCGAATACAATATCATCAAAATTGATAATCCAGATTTCATATTCTAGGATTTCAATCGACTCCTTATGTGTTTTGACTTTTTTGAAGTCGATCAATCCTTCATTCACTCCATTTTAAATCGATGACACAAATGTTAAACTCGATCGTTCCATTAGTCAGTCTTTCATACTAAACCATTTTAACCGATTACAAACAATGTATACTGATTTCATACTCGAGCATTCTCGTGTATTGTAAAATATATTTTTGTTACTTCTTGTACGTCCGATCTTAATAAGATAAATGTAACATGTTTTATAGACCTAGTAACATGTTACTGCTTTATTTTTGTCTGAGCAGATGTTTGTTTGTGTTAAGCATATGTTCGACTAACATGTGGACTTAGAGATTGATTTTGTTTTTTTCAACTATGACTACTAAATCTGATTGTGAATAAATGTCAAATCCGATTACCAAAACCGAAACACATTCAAGTATGTTGTCTTTGATTTTTAAATTTACAAGTGACCAACCCGATTACCGGTTAACTTGACCCGAGTAAACCTGAAAACCGAACACTGATTAAATGTAGTTTATTTGGTTCGGTATTCGGGTTGATTTTTTACCTCTAAAAACCCGAAACCCGAATTTCACCCCTGAATTTCACTTCCCTGAATTTCAAAACTTTAAAGACACATTTTTTTTTCATTTTTTGAAAAAATTTCATTAAAAAGAAACTAACATCTCAAAAAGAAAATAATTGGCACCGACGCACAGGGCGGTACTATGGTATTGGGTACATGTCAAGTGACCCCATTAAAATTTTAACCCGTAATGTAGACATGGGCAAAAAAACCGGTTCGGGAACCGGTTCGGCCAAAAAAACCGGGACCGGTTTTTGGCCCAAACCGGTTCCAACCAGGCCCCGAACCGTCGGTTCTTAAGCGGTTTCACCTTTCCAAGTTCCAAAGCGGTTTCAACCCGAACCGGTTTTCAACCCGGTTTCCAAACCGGTTTTCAAACCGGTACTTCAAACCGGTTTTCAAAACGGTTTTAAACCCGGTTTTCAAACCGGTTACCGTTACCCAACGGCTATATAGCCATTTGTACCCATTTTTGACTGTTTTTTTGATGTTTTTTTACCATTATACCTCAACTAGGTTATTATATATATGTATTTGATGTTTTGGTTGAATCACAACAACTTATAACACTCTCTACTCTCAAAAATCTCAAAAACGCTCTCCACAAATACTTTCGTTGTAAACGCTCTAACAAACGCTCTCACAAAAATCTCTGAAATGGCTTCAACAAGTGCTCAATCATCCGTTGGTTGTGAAGCGTCTTCAAGCAACGTGGTGATAGCAATCCTTCCTACGAATAGGAACCCCGAAGTATGGTGCAATTACGATTTATGTCAAATGGCTAGCGGTCCAAACAAGGCTCGTTGCAAGTTTTGTCATAAGTTTTTCAAAAGAGATTCAAACACAACGTTGAAAAACCATATTGCAAATAAATATTGTAAAGCGTTAAAAGGTGAACCTTCTCAAGGTCAAGCTTCGATGACAACGAATGAAATATTTGGGCTTATAACGTTGATGCGGTTCGGGAGCAAATGGCGCAATTTGTAATTCAAGAAAGCTTGTCATTCAAACATTTCGACAACGAACGTTTGACTCGACTCATTCAACGAACTCTCCAACCACGTTACACCAATGTAAGTCGTGCTACTCTTCGAAGAGATTGTTTAAAAATGTGGAAAAAAACTAAAAATGAATTAATATCTTATTTTGAAAATTTACAAACCGGTGTTAACTTAACTAGTGATGTTTGGTCGACACCTCACGGTTCACCGGACTCGTACATTTGTGTCACCGCCCATTGGGTTGAACCCGATTCGTGGCAAATGATGAAACGTACGATTGCGTTTGAATTATTTGATTATCCTCACACCGGCCAAAACATTTTTTATGTTATTGATAAAGTTATTCAAACGTATAAATTATAAAACAAAATATTTTCTATATCTTTTGATAATGCGTCAAACAACACTCTTGCGATAGATCATTTGAAATTAAAATATAAACCAATATGTGAGGATGTGTTTTTTGATAGTCGATGTGTTGCGCACATCATAAACTTAGCCGTTCAAGACGGTTTAAAAACGATTGAGGCCCAAAAAGATTGTTTTAAAAGAATGTTACGTGATATTTTTAGTAATAACCAAAAATATACTAAATATCGCAAGTTTTGTAAAGACGCAAATACTAAATGTTTAGGTCCGAATTGGGACGTACCAACACGATGGAATTCCACATGTAACATGTTTGAAAAGGCTATAGAACAAAAAGAAAGTTTAATAGCTTTTCATAATAGTTTGGTAAGTCGGGGAAAGACAAATTCTTACCATCAATCGGGTTGGGCCATTATCGAAGAAGTAACAAAAATGCTTCAAGTTTTTAAAAATGCAACTACATGTCTTTCTGGAGTTTATTACCCAACGAGTCCGTTGGTACTTTACCAAATTTATTTAATGACTTCAAAATTAAATGAATTGTCATGTTGGGGTAGACATTATTCCGATATGATACCCCCAATGAAAGAAAAACTTAAAAAGTATTTTGAAGAAATGTCTCTCGTTATTACATGTGCCGCTGCTTTAAACCATTGTTTAAACAAGTTGGGGGTTGAAACTTTACTTGATAAAATTACTTTTAGTTTGGATTTAAAAGTTGGTAAACCAATGTATAGTAAAACTTTAAAAGCTAATTTTAACAAACATTACAACAAATGTATGATGTTTATCTATTAAAATACGGGGAAACATCACAATCCATGATGCTTTAAGGCATGCGGCAAATGCCGAAAGTTCGAATGATCCAATGTTTGATTTATATAATATTTTAAGGGATGAATGTAATAAACGTTAACGTGGTAACACTTCGAGTAGTGAACTCGGAAGGTATGGTCTTACAAACTTTTTATCGACCATGACTCCACATGAATTTAAAAATTTTGACTTGTTGGCTTGGTGAAAAGGTAAGGAAGATCAATTTCCCATCCTATCCATCATGGTCCAAGATTACTAACCGTCTAAGCTTCTACGGTAGCTTCGGAATATGCTTTTTATGTTAGTGGCAGAGTTATATCAATAAGACGAACTCGACTCACTCCACAAGCAGTTGAAATGTCAATTTGCTTGAAAGATTATTTGGATGCCGCGGAAAGAGTACAAGACAAACGTTCACTTGAAGGAGAACTGGAATACGAAGCAGAATTATACGAGGACGAGGTAGAGAGCGGATTGACACCAGGAATGACTGATGATGAAGCGGCATATGATGACTACATTCGTAACAGTTTCGGTTCTGGTGGCTAGAAATAAACGTACAAGTATAATACAAACGAAGAAACGACTATGTTAAATGTTTAGTTTTAAATGTTTAAATTATTTAAATGTTTTAAATGTTATAAATTGTTATAAATGTTTAAATTCTTTATAAATGTTATAAATTGTTTAAATTGTTTATAAATGATATTAATTGTTAAAATGCTTAAATTGTTTATAAATATTATATAAATTATATAAAATAATTGTTATAAATTGTTTAAATTATATAAATGTTATAAATGTTTATGTTTTAATTAAAAGTTTAAAATTTTATTTCAATATAACAAAAATCCAAATTAAAAAAAAAACCGGTTTGGGTCGAACCGGTTTGGGCCCAAACCGGTTCCAAACCGATCCAAATCGGTTTGATAGGTTTGGGATTTTTTAGATTGAAACCGGTTTGAACCCGAACCGGTTTGGGGCCAAACCGGTTTTGACCAACTTTGACCAAACCGGTTTCGGTTTTGACCAAACCGGTTTCGGTTTGGGACCCGAACCGGTTTGGGCCCCCAAACCGGTTTGTACACCTCTACCGAAATGTAATGTATAATATCGATTTTTTAACTCAAAGCTTTTCAGAGGTTGAACCCATCGCTATTTTAAGATTCAAAAAATGTTCTAGAAATTTCACTGGTTCAGTGGTAAAATCGCGCGGGAGTATAGCAGAGGTCGCCGGTTCGATTCTTTGCGCCATTATTATTTCACTTTTTACCAGTCAAATTACTAAATTACCCTTACCCTCGTAACACAAAATAAAACCCTAGCCCCAATTACATCTCCCCACCCACCATCGACATTCGACCACCGTCGTCGGCTCCTCCGGCCACCTGCTGTTGCGTTCCGCCGCCTACGGCCTCCCCCTTCTGCCATCGATTTTGTTTGAACTTGTGAGGTTTTGATGTTTTCGAAGAATCTAATTTGAATCTTTAAAGGTTAGTTTTCTAAATTGTAGTTCTAATGCTTTAGTGTTTTCATTGTTAGACTTTACTTGTTTGTTTGTGATTCTGATTAGAGACATTGCAACTCTTCGGGTATGTTTTTCGTTGCTAAAACCTATAGATTTTTTGAAATATGTATGAAAATTTGCGTGATTAGTTTTTAATTTTGATGTTACACTAGTTTATTACATAAATCATCACATAAACCCTAAATCGCAAAGTAATTTTGCATCTACAGGGATCAGTCACTCGATTCCATCAAATCAACTTCAGAATGTCATACAGTGAATCCTCCGGCAGCGACTCCGACACCGGACTTGAAGACGCTATGGAAGCCCTAAAAAGGGCGTTCAGCGTCACAGGTGCCGACGATGATCTCCCCAAATCACCCGCCGCCGATGGAGCCACCGATGAGTCTGAGGATGAAGACATACAGCTGCTGCGTAGCATTCGACAACGTTTTTCTGTTACCACCGACGAATTTGACACTGAACATGAGCATGTCAATATGAAACCATTGCAGACCATTCTACCTTCGAGTTTATCGGATGAGAATGATGATTTTGGGGACGATTTTGAAACTCTCCGTGCAATTCAACGGCGGTTCTTGCAGTACGATGGTAATCGAGATTTTGTTGTTGAAAATTGGTTCCTCTTTGTCTGCTTTTCTACATTAGTTTTGTTTCTGATTGTTTTATTTTCGCTGCATATCATTTGTGAACACATTAGTTTCAACTTTGATGGATGGTGCTTGTAGCAGTAAAAGCTTGATAAATGTCTTAATAGCAGGTGGGAAGAGGTGTTGCTATGTATGCAACACCATGTTCTTGGAGGTTAATTCAATTGAAAAGTTTCCAGTTTTCATCATTAGGTGATTAGATTAGAGTAAAAGTGTGATTGTTCTAGTTTTTTGTTTTCTCTTCTTATTGTAGTTATGTTTACTGCATCACGAATGTGTTCTAACTTCTAACCCCTGGAATAGAGTTAACTGTTAAGGTTTGCTTACATCCGGCTCTCCCTAAACCACGTTCAACAGCTTTGGTTATGGTTATGGTTTTACTGTAGTTACATTTACTGCTTCACCAACGTGTAAGACTGAGATCATATTAAAAGGTCGGAGTCAACTTGTATTGGCGGGGTTTAGAATTTGGAACTGCTTTTATGTCATTTATTCATAAAGTCAGTATAATTTTACAAGAAAAAGGCGTGTGGTAACTGGTAACAGTAAGTATGAGGTCAAAGGCTGGAACACCAATTTTGCTTTCGTGTCATTTTTGTCATTTTTTATTCCCAATTTATTGATGTTATTAACATAGATGCGTGCTTTTAGAACATGATTGCAAATGGCTTATTGCTACCACTTACAGGAGCTGTTAGCATTGCAGCTAATATAATTGTTTTTTGTATTTTTTCTTGAAGCAGATAGCTTGAACATCTGCATGGAGAGTTCTGTACAGAGATCAGAGCAGGTTGGTGCAACTAATAACATAGACTTGGGAAAGGAATCTTCCCCTGATTTTTTTGTAAAGAGATTTAATAATGGACGAGGATTTCCAGATTGTGTAGATGGAAGAGCCCCCGATCAGAATTTGGATGTTTCAAGTAACATTATCTCTGACACCCCCAATGGCAATAGTAGTGAAGGGCGTGAACCTTGTTCCGAACTTGTTCCAGTGACAGATGGCAGTTTTCCAAGATCTGCACAGGCATTTGTTGAAGCCATTAAGAAGAACAGAACATGCCAGAAGTTAATACGTAATAAATTAGCTCAACTTGGAGCCAGAATGGAAGAAAATAGAAAATTGAGAGAACGTGTTAAGCTACTGAAAGATTTTCAAACTGCTTGTAGAAAAAGAATAGGCCGGGCATTGTCTCAGAAAAAGGATGCACGCATCCAGCTTATTTCAATTCCTAAGCAGAGAGCCAATGCTTCTAAGGTTAGCCATTTTGCTGTTGATCTTTGTGAAAACTGAAAATCTTGATGTCAATTATATATATGTAAATGTATTTCTTTTCTTCAATGGTGCTTTAGCAGCATATGTTATTGATACCTAGTACTTGAAAACTAATCTTTGGTACACCAAACTTCTATAGGCCTTCAAATAAAGTTAAACTGATACAATTACGTAACAGTTCCAAAATAAAGTTTTAACTGCTTATTGGGATGGAACAAGCTCATTTCAAAATGCATTTTAATTTTAAGATTCTTGGAGTATATGATCTACTATAGGAGTGATATTTTACTGGGCATGTTTGTTTGTAGTTAGAGTATATGATCTACTATTAGGAGTGAGATTTTACTGGGTATGTTTGTTTGTAGCTACCCAAATCCTGATTTAGATTTTGCTTTTGTTTGGGCGGGTTTTGATATTTTTTGAAGCCGGTTTTTCTAGATAAAGCATTTCAGACTATTTGGTTAATTTTGTTACTTATCATGGTAGTTATTTGCTTATTTTCTCTTTTATCAATGAAGTATTGAATGATATTTAGTATTTAATAAATATTTTTAGTTGTGACCATTCTTATATGGTTTTGTCATTTTTAATCTTACAGTTGTGCAAGGACAAAAACATCCCTGCAATTTATCAAGGCCCTGCTGAAAATTCCCATGTTGCACATTATAGAAATGCATTGTCAAAGTATCCTTTCTCTTTGAGTAGGGAACCTTGGTCAAAAGAGGAGAAGGCAAACCTCTTGAAAGGAATCAGACAACAATTTCAAGAAATGTTAATGCGCAACCTTCTTGGGTATGTTAATCTCATACTATCATGATATGAGTAGTGTTCTACAGTTTTAGTTTATATAATTTACATGTTATATGTAGGAAAATATTGTTTTATAACCTTCTCGGGTATGTTATTCTCATACTATCATGATATGAGTAGTGTTCTTCAGTTTAAGTTTACGTGTTATATGTAAGAATATATTTATTTAGAGAATATAATATATGTGAAATGATCGAGTTGTTTTCTCATGTTAGCAGAAACAGTTATTTTTCCTTGTTAAAATTAATCATAGTAGTCAAAAGCTCATGTGGTTCATACCTAGGAGAACATGCGAGAGGAGGCAAGGCACTATGCGTCTTAGGTAGATTCATGCGAAATGCGATGGGAGATTTACGTATTTAAAGTTTTTGATATTTAAAATTAGGTTTTAAACCACTTGGTTGGTGATGTCGAACAATGAATTTTACTTATTTTTGTACTTGTAATTAATTCTTAACTTTTGGTATAAAGATGATGATTTTAATTGCTAATTCTATTAGGTTCTTTATTATATTTGCGAAATGGTACTATTTTTTCGTTTGTTACATTGATACTTTATGTTTTACTGTTATTGCCCCCCCTTTTGTCTTGGACGTGCACTTTTTGTTATGCCTTGTGCTTAGGTGAGAGGTGAGCCTTTTTTGCCTTTAGCGCACCTTGCGATTTTGACAACCTAGATTCTAATTGTGTTTCACTTTTAACGCAGAATTTCAAGCCGTTGGTAGAAAATGGGTGGCTTAGATCATTGTAGTTTCACAGTAATTGAAAAAGTATTTATTTGGTAATAATTATGAGAAGCTAAGCATGTGTGCATGTGTGTGTATATATTTGTATGTATGTATGTATGTATATATTTTATTTAAGGATGCAAGTGATCAATCTTGGACTTTTGTAAATGTTTTGTGTATTTTGTTGAGGTTTATAATAAACTAACAGGCTGTCAACTTCTTGCTGAAGATATTCTTTGGAACTTTAGGCTTCTTTCCATCTATCTTTCTAAATAATAAAGGCTCGTGATTTTTTTTATCACAAAGTAAAGGATACTACAAATGCTCTTAGTTGAATGCCAACTAAGTATTTGTGAATGGTACCATTTTTGAAGATTCAGTCAACTAATTATCATTTATTATAGTATACACTTAAGAATATACATGTATGCATCCTAGTAAAGTCCAGATTGGCACTTAAGGTGGCCCATTGTGTTGACTGTTTCTTGAAAAATACATATGCATATGCACATGTAAGTATGTAACCATCAAACAAATTCTACTAAAGTGAATCATATTCTTGGTTCAAAATTGGCTTAAAAGATGGCTTTGTGGCTTGTCATTACCATATTTCAAAATCATCATATTCTTGATTAGTTTTTACTTATATGAAATTGTGAAGAAAGTTTTCTTATATTTACTTTTACAGCGGTGGAGATGGAGATTCTTGTTATCGGGTTAACATGATTAAAAAAATCAAGGCTCATAAAATAACACATGAAGAACTCAAGTCATTTATTGACATGGTTAATTGGGAACGCCTGGCTTCTATCTATGTCAGAGGCCGATCTGCTTCTGAATGTGAATCAAGGTAACTGTTTTTCTTAGTTGTATAATTATTTTGATTTAAATTAAAATCAGTATTACTTATCCTTTGATTTACTTATTTTATATAACTGTAAATCGATTCAGATGGAGGAACTGTGAGGATCCGTCAATTAATCATGGGTTATGGTCTAAAAATGAAGATAAGAAGCTGTTGCATATTGTTTCAAACCAAGGGTTTAGTAACTGGATTAAGATTGCTATGGAGTTGAAGACAAATAGGACGCCTTTTCAGTGTTTATCACGTTTTCAAAGGAGTCTTAATGCATCTATAATAAAAAATGAGTGGACCCCTCCTGAAGATGAGGAACTTCGTAAGGCTGTAGCAGAGTATGGTGAGACTAACTGGCAGCTTGTTGCTTCTAACTTGGAAGGACGCACCGGGACCCAGTGTTCTAATAGGTCAGTTTGTCACCTTTTTCTAATACAATATTACTAATTACTAGAAGCGGCAAGTTTAGCCCAATAATCTGTAGATGCGTTGTGTTTTTATCTCAAACGGGGCAAATGAGTTAAGTGATTTTTTTGACAAAAAGGGAATGGGTCAAGCAGCCTGAAAATAGACTAAAGTGTCTTTGTAATATATACAACCTTCTAATTTATGTCATTCGACTATTCCAGTTTTTACTAAAGTGGTTATTGTATAATTGTTTTTTATTATAATTCAGCAACATTAATCGTTTATTAGAACATTTTCAACCTGATGTGGCTTGTTTTGACCCTTAGTGATGTTAGATTGTAATTCTTTGTATTAGTTTTGTTGTTTTGAATTTGTATGGTTAGTATATGTTTAGTGTAGATGTGTAAATCTTGAAAGTAGAGGGGCTTGATGTGTAAATAGGTTGTTCTTCTAACAACTATAAATAGGTGGCCTTTGTGTGTATTGATGTATCACAAATACTTTACTCAATAAACATCTCTTGCATTTTGTTAGTTAATTCTGTTAATATCATTTGGTATCAGAGCTTCAAAGGCTCTCGATCCATAGAATCCTCTTCTCTCTCACGATCGTAATCTCTCCCACGCGATTCCCACTGCCGACTGGATTGAACTCCATCGGAATTCAATTCTTGAAATCTTGAACCCTTGAATTCTTGATTACAATCAGTCGCGATTGTAATTGAATCTTGAACCCTTGAACCCGTAATTACAATCAGTTGCGATTGTAATTGAAACTTCCGAAGTTGTAATTGAAACTTCCGAAGTGGTAATTGGAACTTCCGAAGTGGTGACTGCATCTTCCGAAGTGGTGATTGAATCTTCCGAAGCCGTAATTGAATCTTCCGAAGTGATCATCTGCGACCAAGATCCAAAGAATCAATGGCAGATCGCAATGCACAGGTGGTGCTGAAAGATACCAGCGACTCCATATCGTTCAAGATCCCCATGTTAACCCCGACGAACTACACCTCCTGGTCAATCAAGATGGAAGCCTTTATGGATGCCCAGGGAATCTGGGATGCCATAGAACCCCCTGACACAGCCACAGTTGATGTGAAACTTGGCAAGAAGGCGAGGGCCTTCATCTTCCAGTCTTTGCCAGAAGAGGTCTTGATGCAAGTTGCTGCATTCAAGACTGCGAAAGATGTCTGGGATGCCTTGAAGAAAAGGTATGTAGGGGAAGAAAGAGTAAAGCAAGCCCGAATTCAAACCTTAGATCATGAGTTTGAGATGTTGGGAATGGGAGAGAATGAGTCCATAGATGAGTTTGCAGGAAGAATGGGAGAATTGATCTCAAGATATAGAGCTCCGGGAACTGTGATCCCAGATAAGAAGCAAGTAAGGAAGGTCTTGAAGGCTGCACCTGAAAGGTACCTGCCTATTGTAGCAGCAATAGAACAGTTCTCTGATCTTGAGAAGATGCCATTTGAGGAACTGGTTGGGCGGTTGAAAGCCTATGAGGAAAGACTGAAGCCAGTGACTAGAAGCAAGGACTCATCTAGTCAGCTTCTCCTGACCAAAGCTGAGTGGCTAGAGAGGACAAGAAAAGAGTCCAAATCAGAGCACCAGCGGGGTAATGCCACCAGTGACACCAAAGGTAGAGAAAGAGGGAGAGGAAGATTTACAAAGGGCAGGGGAGGGAAATCCAACCCTGATAACTGTGAGAGAAATGGCAAAAGCAACAAGAAAGACAAGAGAAGCATAAGGTGCTTCAATTGTGATAAACTTGGGCACTACTCAAATGAGTGCAAGGCTCCTAGTAGAGGAGAACAGGAGGCACATCTTGCACAGGCCCAAGAAGACCAAGAACCTGCCCTGTTGATGGCAAAACTCTCAAAAGATTTAGGTCTATTAGAGGAACAGGGTGTGTTCCCCAAGAGCTTGCCACAGGAAGGAGATACTAGCACCTGGTATCTTGATAATGGTGCCAGCAACCACATGACTGGTATTCATTCCCACTTCACTGATCTTGATGAGGGTATCACAGGAAAAGTAAAGTTTGGGGATGGATCAGTGGTTGTAATCAAAGGGAGAGGTTCAATCTGCTTCCAGTGCAAGAATGGTGAGCACAAAGTAGTCACAAATGTGTACTACATACTTGCATTAAGGAGTAACATCCTAAGCCTAGGCCAACTTGATGAAGTGGGCTGTAGGATATTGATGGAGAATGGATTCTTGTGGGTGTATGAAAACAATGGAAGAACCTTAATAAAGGTAAAGAAGTCTGAGAACAGATTGTACAAGATCCATTTGCAGGTAGCTACACCCAAATGTCTATTGACTATGATGAATGAAACTGCCTGGACATGGCATGCAAGGCTTGGGCATTTGAACTTTGAGGCCATAAACCAAATGTCCAAGTTAGGCATGGTTAGAGGTATGCCAAAGATGAACCACAAGTCACAGGTGTGTGAGAGTTGCTTGGTAGGAAAGCACAGGAGTCAAGCCTTTCCTGGTTCTAGCAGCTTCAGAGCAAAAGTTCCACTAGAGCTTGTTCATGCAGATTTGTGTGGCCCTTTAGAACCACCCACACTTGCAGGGAACAAGTACTTCATGCTGCTAGTGGATGATTGTTCAAGATACATGTGGGTGTACATACTCAAGTCAAAGGACCAGGCACCCATGGCTTTTCAGCAATTTAAAACTCAGATAGAGGTGGAAACTGAGTACAAGATTAAAGCTCTAAGGACTGATAGAGGGGGGGAATTCACTTCAAGAACCTTTGAGCAACTATGCAGTGAAGATGGTATTAAAAGGTTCTTTACAGCTCCATATACTCCACAGCAAAATGGAGTGGTGGAAAGGAGGAACCAAACTGTGATGGGCATGGTGAGGTCAATGTTAAAGGCTATGCATATGCCTTTGCATTTGTGGGCTGAGGCAGTGAGACACTCAGTTTTCTTGTTAAACAGAAGTCCAACCAAAGCCTTGGATGGAGTTACCCCCTATGAAAGCCTGTATAATAGGAAGCCTAAGGTGAAACATCTCAGAGTGTTTGGGTGTAAAGGGCATGTGAAAATACCAAATAATCAGGTCAGAAAGTTGGATGATAGGAGTAAACCTATGGTTCATTTGGGTATAGAACCAGGGTCTAAAGCCTATAGAATGTTTGATCCTGATAAAGGTAGAATTGTGGTAAGTAGAGATGTTAAATTTGAAGAGAGAATGCCTTGGAATTGGGAGCAGGATAAACAGGACCAACCAAAGCAGAGGTATGCAGATTTTGGTGTAACAATGACTCAATGTGCACAGAGTCATAGTTCTTTGGAGGAGACTGAGGTTTCTAATTCCCATGATGATGATAATGAAAGTCAAGGGGATGATGGTGATTTTGTGGGTCCTGAAACAGATCATGTTCAGGATTCAGGGGGTGCACAAGATGCACAAGATTCTGATGAAGATCTGATTCCCTGATCAGCCTATGATGATACACCTTCAAAGGGATTTAGGAGCATGGAGGATGTGTTTAATAGAACAGATGTTCAACTGCAGATCCCTTTTGAACCTCCGGTGTTTGAGGAATCTGAATTGTTATTAATGAGAGAACCAACTTGTTATGAGCAGGCTAAGAACAAACCAGAGTGGAGGAAGGCTATGCAAGAAGAACTTGATAGCATTGAGAAGAATGGGACTTGGGAATTAGTCCATTGTCCACAAGGGGTGAAGACAATTGGTTTGAAATGGTTGTTCAAGTTGAAAAAGAATGCAGAAGGGGCAATTACTAGGCATAAAGCTAGATTAGTTGTGAAAGGTTATGTGCAGAAGTATGGTATTGATTATGAAGAGGTGTTTGCCCCTGTAGCAAGGTTAGAGACTGTAAGGATGATTATGGCCTTGGCTGCATCCAATGGGTGGAAAATTCATCATCTTGATGTGAAAACTGCTTTTCTGAATGGAGATCTGAAGGAGGAGGTATATGTGGTTCAACCAGAGGGTTTTGTGAAATCTGGTCAAGAACAGAAGGTATACAGACTTATAAAAGCTCTGTATGGGCTGAAACAGGCACCAAGAGCCTGGAATGAGAAGCTTCATGACACTTTGTTAAAGTTTGGGTTTAAAAGATGTCCTCAGGAACATGCAGTATACAGAAAGAGTTTTGATGTTGGTTCATTGATAATAGGTGTTTATGTTGATGATATTGTTGTGACTGGGTCTACAATGGATGTTGTTGAGAAGTTTAAGTCTTTGATGAAATCTCAGTTTGAGATGACTGATCTTGGCTTGTTGAAGTATTATTTGGGAATTGAGGTGAGACAAGAAGGTGATGGGATTTTCTTATGTCAATCAGGATATGCTAAGAAAATTCTGGAGGATTATAAAATGTGGGAGTGCAATGCTACCAAGACTCCTATGGATCCAGGGTTAAAGCTGGGTAAAGATGAAGAGTGTGAGCTAGTGGATGTTACTAGATATAGAAGGGTCATTGGATGTTTAAGGTACTTGACTCAGACAAGACCTGACTTGTGTTATGCAGTGGGAATCACAAGTAGGTTCATGGAATCACCAAGAACATCACATTGGCAGGCTGTGAAGCACATATTGAGGTATGTGAAAGGAACTATAGATAATGGGGTTTGGTACAAGTATGGTGGAGTTAGTGAATTAGTTGGGTTTAGTGACAGTTCACATGCACCAATTAAATCAGATGGGAAGAGTACTACTGGTGTTGTGTTCTACTATTATGAAGGACCTGTAAGTTGGGTAAGCCAGAAGCAAGAGACAGTGGCTTTGTCTTCTTGTGAAGCTGAGTTTATGGCTGCCACTGCTGCAGCTCAGCAAGCCGTTTGGTTGAAAAGTTTATTGGAAGAACTTACAGGAAAGAAGATGGGTCCTATATTGTTACATGTGGATAACAAATCAGCTGTGCAGTTAATGAAAAATCCTGTTTTTCATGGAAGATCTAAACACATTGATGTCAGATACCATTATATTCGAGAGTGTGTAGAGAAAGAAATGGTGGTGGTAAGGCATATAAGTGGTAATGAACAAAGAGCTGATATTCTAACCAAAGCTCTTCCGAGGTTAAAGTTTGTGGAAATGAAGAAGCTTTTGGGAGTTGGAGAATTCAAAGAATTAAGGGGGTGATTGTTAGATTGTAATTCTTTGTATTAGTTTTGTTGTTTTGAATTTGTATGGTTAGTATATGTTTAGTGTAGATGTGTAAATATTGAAAGTAGAGGGGCTTGATGTGTAAATATGTTGTTCTTCTAACAACTATAAATAGGTGGCCTTTGTGTGTATTGATGTATCACAAATACTTTACTCAATAAACATCTCTTGCATTTTGTTAGTTAATTCTGTTAATGTCAAGTGAGACATGAACCATTTCAAACTCAGTTGTTTGATCAGTTACCCACGGTCGCAAGATGTACTCGGGTGTTTTTACTTTTCATGTTTAAAATGTAAATACAATTCCAACCAACTTACTTTTGAATGGGTTGAATCAGGTTATGTTTTCCTTCTAATGGGTCAAGTGGTTAAATGTATTTTTTTAACCGAACAAAGTGGGTTAAAGCTCACTTAAAGTATATTTATAAAGCATGTATCAAGCTAAACTAGGTTATGTTGTTATAGTTTAATAATTTAATCATATTTAATTTAACAAGTTGTAATAAAGTTGAAAAATTGCAACGTTTGCTGATTCGGTATTATGTCAAGACATCGTGGATATTTACTAAAATTATTGTTACCGTGTTCAGGTGGAAGAAGACGTTGAACCCTCTACGAAAAAGAGTTGGGAAGTGGGACCGAGATGAGGACAAGCGTCTCAAAATTGCTGTGAGGTTATTTGGCGCTAAAAACTGGAATAAAATATTTAAATTTGTGCCTGGCAGGACACAAGTACAATGCCGAGAAAGGTATTCCTATAGATTAGAAACACACCATAATTCACATGTTTGTTTAATTTAATGTATGGTGGGGTAAACAAGGATATTTTTTGTGTGACAGATGGTTTAATTGCTTAGATCCTCGTCTTAATATGAATGAGTGGACTGAAGATGAGGATTTGAAATTGAAAAAAGCAATTGAGGTACATGGAACTTGCTGGTCTAGGATAGCTGCATGTATTCCTCCACGCACTGATAGTCAATGTCGAAGGTACTTTAACAATATATACCCAATTTCCTGCTTTTATTTTTTTTTAATTATGCTTCATTTCTGTTGATAACTGGCTGCACGGGGCAGAAGTTCCACTGCGTCTATATAGACGATTTTTTTTTCAAGTAGAAAGAATGTATTGGTCACTGCATGGGGGACCAGGGGTAATTTCTTGCTTAATAGTCAAGGTGGTTTAATTTAAAACAAATCATGGATGGCTCAAATCAATTAAAAAAGCCAATAAATTGCTGCCACGTGGTGGAATATGAGGCATGCAAAACAGTGTTCAACTCCCATCCTACTAATATATATTATTTATAAAGGGGTGCATTCTATTAAGAATCACAAATATGTCAAAAAGTAGTAAGAACCTCATAAATCGTGTATATTATGCTCCAATAAAAATGGTAAAAATAAAGAATTTTTATTTCATATTCCCATTATTTTTTTGATTTTATCACCATTCAGTTAAAAAAAAAACTATAAAATGTGCATATATTGCATATATATTATTTATAAAGGGGTGCATTCTATTAAGAATCACAAATATGTCAAAAAGTAGTAAGAACCTCATAAATCGTGTATATTATGCTCCAATAAAAATGGTAAAAATAAAGAATTATTATTTCATATTCCCATTATTTTTTTGATTTTATCACCATTCAGTTTTAAAAAAAAACTATAAAATGTGCATATATTGCATATAATGTGGGCGCGTATATGCACTTAATCAAAAAACTATACGTACTGTAACTTTTAAAGTATATCTTAAAAGATATTAAATTTACAAGCATTTTCGTCAATTTATATAATAAATAGTACAAGAGTTAAAGCGGTTCTTAATAGTTCTCAACATGTGATTCTTAATATATATACATTCACATATATATTGATTTCTTTTGTATGATCAGGAGATGGATGGTGCTGCTTCCACAACAAGTTCCTATTCAACAAGTAGCCAGAAAGTTGAAAAAGGCTGCTTTGATATCCAATTTTGTGGACCGGGAAGGCGAGCGTCCTGATCTCACCATCAAAGATTTTGTCACTCCTTTGCTGATCGAGTCAGATCCTAAAGCCAATGAAGATCGCAAAACCTCAAACAAGAAAAGGCAAATGTATGCTATTAAACTGTTTTTTAGCTCAAAATGGAAAATATATGGGTGTGGTAGGATGGGTAACAGCCACAGGTTGAAACATGTATTTCTATCGTACTTGTTTCGCTGGCTGTGAATCATGATTGACACATATATTTTAGAATGAATATTTAAGATTACAAGGATTGTATTATACATTAAGTAATTAAGAATAGAAGTATGAATATAATGATTTAGGAGGTTTTATGCATTAGAAGTAGATGTTGGTCCACTTTTACCTGTTTGACTCACTTTATTTGTTTTCTTTTAAGCTAGTTTTTTCTTTTTTATTTGTTTGACCCATTGGAGGTACAATATAACTGGAATCCATTTGTTACTTGATGGATCAAAATTGCCATCTCTTGGTTATTTGTTGTTCTTTTTTGTTTATTTCTTTATCACTCTCAACATCATATGGCCATATGGGCATGCTCTTGTCAACCTCTATGATCCAATAATTCCATGTCCCATTGGAGCTGCAAAAAATGATCTTCAGATTTTTGGTATTACATATTTACATGTCATATTTCGTTTTCTGGGGCAAACTTTTAAGCTACATTACATATATGTCCTTATATCATCTTTGTAAGTTTTTCTAAATTTATATATTTGTTCAGAAGATTCATCCTGTGGAAATTATTGTCGATGATGAACTTTTTTTTGTCAAATTGCAGAATTGTTCTTAAAAAGAAATGTAGGAGCTCTAGAAAGGTTACTCATACCGAAAAAGTATTCAAACCTATTGATGAAGATGATGTAGCAGAGAATAATGGTCATGGTGACATTACAACCAACGGTTTAGGACCCGTGGCATCTTTTGGAGACAAGTTGGAGACTACGGCAACGGGGAAGTTGAATGGGAACAAAAGGTATGTTTCTGATAATTTTGTTGAAGAACTCAGTTCCATAAAATTTTGACTCCATAGAAAAAATTTCATTTTATCATTAAGATAATTATGTCAGTGTGATTAGTAAAGAGTGAACTTTTTTTTGAGTGTCACATGCAGAAAAACTCCAAAAATCTGTACATGCAAATCGTGAATGTTTTTAAGACTTGTAGTTGCTATAATCAGTATTTTCATGTTTGGATGAAGAAAATTTTCTTTTGATTACCTGAGTAAGATGCTATATCCTCCTACTTTTTGGGCCTAATCATCATCCTTAGATGCTGATTATGACACATGCAAAATAAAAGAGAGAAGACGAGTCGAGGAGAAAAAAAAGGGCGTGGACACATGCCATTGATCATCATCTTCTTGTTAGGAGGATGACTTAGGCACAAAGAGTAGGAGAATATAGTATTACTCTACCTGACCATGTGAGTATGTGGTTGTATCCCCTTTGATTATCAGCTCTTTTCGACAATTTGCAGAGGCGTTCCTAATATTAGATCTAGGAGGGCTAGACAAGTTACTCATACTGAAAAAGTATTGAGATTAATCGATGAAGATGATGTGGAGTACAATGGCGGTCATGCTATCATCACAGGTTTTTTGGATAATACTAGTGTTGAAGATAGCAGACAGTTTGATGGGGACGATGATTGTGGCATTGAAAGGAATGCCAGTGTGAAGCAGAAGTGGAATCAAAGGTATGATTTAAGTTTCTTGGTTAAAGTGTTTAGCTGAAACTTCCATTTTATCCATCCTTAAAGTTGTAATGGTATGTGGCCAAGTGGGTGCATGTTCAGTTTGATTTAGAGTTATTTATTGTCCATTTCTTTGATCAGTTAAATGCGTATCGAATTAAACTCTATTATTCATCTAGTAATCCAATTATATGTGTTTAGCTTTATTTTTGTTGGTCACGACTTCTTCTGACCCTGATAGAGATTTGAGAGAAAATAAATCAACCGCATCCACTCTTAAGTAAATGGATTGAATTGGCTATCTCTAATTCAACAACCTTGACACACAAAGTATTAGCTTGATACAAAAAAATCACAATTTAGTGTCTCACAAGTCATAATGAAGATTTTGCCTTAGGATATGTAGTACCTCCCCAAAGGCATTTGTGGTTTTTCTTCGAGTGTTCGAAGTAGATAGGATCTGGTTATGGGTCAGAACTGAAACACCTTTGTTCCATTTTTAAATGTTTATGTAAGTTATTAGTGTGTAAATATGATGACAAAAGTTATAATATTGATTTTATAATATAAGTCCCAAAACTTGTACATTCAGAATCCTCATATTACATTGCCCTGGTTGCTTTACTTGGCTAGCCGAATACGTAGACATTCTTGTATGCAATTTCCCTTCCATTACATTGTCAACAAATGAAATGGATATTTGTTTTTTTGTTATGTTTTTATATCAACATACTGAGTAGTATAATTTTTGATTGGTTGCAGAGAGAAAGATGATGAGTTGGTTGGTGGCATTTCGAACAAGGGAGAACTTAAAGTGTATGTTAGAAGGCATAAGCTTAAACGGTATAGGGGTGTTACTGATAGCGGAGAAAAAGAATTGGAAAATGAAGAGACACTAGGTAGCTTTTTGATCGAGTTAAAGAAGAAGAGGAGAAGGATGCTTTGAGAGAGAACGAATATTGTTTATTTCTTTCATATCCATCCATGCTCCCATTTCTTGAAAATTTTCCATAAAAAACACTTTATATGCATGATTTCTCTTCATTCAATATTCAAGACCACCAAACACCTCCTCTCCTTTAAAAGATTTAGCATACACACATGCACAACAAGCGGTTTTCGTTGAATCGGGGAAGCGGTGGGGAGGCTTTGAGCTATAAACTTCGGCTATGTAGTTGTACAGAAGGAGAGACCATTGACTGATGTGTGACGATTTTCTATTGTTGAAACTTGGTATTGTACCCAGAATGAACGAGTAGTTTCTAATCATGTGTCATGTGGGACCTCCCATTTGATTAAAATCTACACTTTTTAAATTAGTGGCTACACTATGTGTCATAGTTTATATGTGACTATTAATTTATCTGTTTTTCTCGCATTATTAAACGACATAGATAAAATTAAAATTATTTATTTATCTTAATTTTACATTGTTTTTATTATGTTTTATTTCTATATATACAGTATGTTTTTAAACTTTAATTTTCATATTTTAAAGGTTTATCATCTATTGAAGATCAATCCATTATTCATTACTAATTATGGATTTTAAAACATGGATTTTAACCATTTAATTAAGCATTGATTTCTCCAAACCACAACATTCACAGGTTTAAAGGACATGTTGAAGTCCATCTCATCAGCTGAATGTACAAAGTATGAGTTAGACTCCTAATCGAAAAGGTCAACATGAAAATGAAGAAACACAAACCTTCGGGAATGAATAGTGCCGTATGAGAACACCTCCTTGACCTTGTACGTACCGGTCCATCTTGACTTGAGTTTCCCCGAGAATGAACGCAATCACAAGTTATAAAGCAAACATGATTCCACTTTTATTCTTAATAAAAAATATATATTAAGTTAATGAAATGTATTTTAGTTCTCAATGAGAATGTTTCAAATTTAAGGCAGATATTGCATTTATATCACATTGTTTTTCTACAGGGTATGATCATTTTGCATAAGAAGTCGGCGGGCGTGTTTTCAAAATTCATACAAGTTGCTACAAAACCTACCTCTATTGTGCAAAGTTAACATCCACTGGACCGGATTTGTTGTAATTTTGAGACTCTTTTATTTTTTTCCTTATCAGAGATGCCCCCTTGTTAAGCGGGGTTTCTTTTTGAAAAAAGGGAAGTGAGGGCTTTCCAAGCCTTCCCGCTCCAAATTGATGACCTCCTTCAGTGATCTTATAACGAAAATGATTCCATTGTAAATTCGTACGGAACAATCAAATAATTCCAACAAATATAGAAGATATGACCCAGTTTTCCTATACAAAAGAAGATCTCTCTTCTTCATCATTCTCAACAGAAAAACATCAACACAACTTAGTTGTAGATACCCTCTTAATAATTCTATTAAAATACTACTTTTGAATCGGTCAGAGGTAGAGTGCGTTTTGTTTACTTAGAAGTCATCTTTTAATAGTTCACATAACTTTTTAACGAGCAAGTTTTAAAAATATATTGAATGATTTAAAATCTACCTCTTATTTAATCATATCTCTTAATTATTTAATGACTCAACTTAAGATTATCTGCCTTTTGTTCTAAATAAAACCATAACGTAACATTGATTTTCAAAGGGCATTGGTAACTTGTACTATACAAGCTTTGAAGACTGAAGTGATTGTTTTTTTTTCTTTTAAATTCCCGCGTAACAAAATCTTGTTTTCAGATGAAAATCAAAATACGGAAACCCTTTCGAATCACTCAAATCTCCCTCTTTTGTTATTCTCCAACACTCAGAAAAAGCTGCAATTTGGCCAAGGTATTGTTTTCGTCAACTTGAATAAACTATTTTAGGGTTAGGGTTTCGGTTCCTCATTTATCCACCATGATTTAATGCTCCAGATGAACAAAATCGGTTTTCAAATCATTCAATTGTTTTGTAAATTGACGTAGATGAGTTCGTAAGTAGCACTGACGGCGAATCACTTTCGTTCTCATCAACAATGTATCAAATTCTATTGTGGAATTCAAAAATTGGATTGTTTTTCACTCTAATCGGTATCATTAATCAATTTCTAGAGCTGTTGGTACTGTTTTGATCATAAGAAGCTAAAGATGTTGAGAGTTGTTAGAGAGTTTTATTGTCTTTTGAAACTTGACATTTGTGATGAAAATGGATACACAGGATATTTAGCATGTGTGATTGAGTAATTAAAAGTTATGTTGTTGGTTAAAGTTTGTTAAAATTAGAGTCCGTGGGAGGTTTATATGTAAAAGCAACCCGAGGGGTGTAGAAACTATGAAAGGTTAACTTGATAAGTTGGTTTATATGTAAAACAAATGAGAGATATGCAGACTCTGGTTGTAAATAAAGCTTATTTGGTTGTACGTAGACGCGCACCTTGCACCTCGGTTTGTGAGACCAAAACGCCTCAGAGTGCCTTGTGGTTTTTTGAACGAAGTTTGCAGTCCCGCCTGGTTCTTGATACTTATTAGAATTCAGTTAGTGAGTTGTGGCAAACAGTTGATAACAGCAGGCTCTTGCTTCAATCATGGCTCGGTATTATGATATTGATGATATTCTAGCAGATGAAGAGGTTGAACCTTCTTTTTTTCATTTTTGCATTTACATATACTTTTCAAAAAAACAGTTCATGTCTAAAATGGTGCTGGTTTTTATAGCTTGTTCCGGCGGTGTTCCTGGAGGCAGTAAACGGAGTTGGTTTGTTTGAATCCAATGACACCAATAGGGTAACTTTTATAAAAAAAGTTGAATTGAATATGTTGATAACTGTTTTCTGATGCTAATATCTTTGTTAAATCAGGTAGAACCGAGGTCAAAGGTAGAACTGCCATTTTGGCTCGCCAGTGAACTACACCTAAGACAGGCAGTGTCTGTCAGTGTTCCTCCCTGTTTCAACAAGAAGTAATAAGCCCAAAGTTTTCTATTTATTCTTTGAGCTTTGGGTTTCATAATATATGTTTATGATATATGACTATTTATACATCATGTATCATGTTTCCATGCTAGAACTCGAGAAGAAATTGGGGCTGATGGGGCACATGTGGACTTAAGATCTCGGAGTTCATATTTTTATGAGTTAGGATGCAAGATAGTGCATTTGTGAGTGTCAATTCTGACTAAATTTTTAGGAGTTTTTTTTTTTTTAAGATTGTGTTTGTGATGCTGCAAGATTGTGCATTTATGATTTTGTTTATTTTTAAACGGATTAGGATTGGTGACAAAACTATTGGATCTCTACTCTTGGTTGCTTTCCAGACAAGGTATAAGGAAGTTTTGATCAAGGCACATACATCAGCATCTGCACTAGCCCCCAAGTTTTTGTCGCTGTTAACGAAAGAAGAAACAAAATGTGAGATTTGATGCTGAATGACCTGTTTTTTTGCTTCTTATTTTCTTAACATGTTGAATATAAACGAGTTAAAGTCTTGTATATTTCTTGGTTTTGAAGTGTATGATGCTGCCAAGTCGTCCATTGCAGCGTTTAAGACCTGGCGAATGGGTGGACCAAGGTTTCAAAAAGCTTCCGTTCTTGGTAGAAAGAGGAAACCGATTGGCGAGTAGTTTCTCATTTGGTTCACCAAGTATGATCCACTGCTCGTGTGCTGTGTGAACTTACTTGAACTATGGCATTAACTGTTTAATTATTCATGTTAAGTAGCATGATACTCTGTATACTTCTCCTGTTGTCGTTGTACACTACTAGAGTGAGAGTTGATTGATTTTATAAAAATGGGTGTGAAATGATTTACAAGCTTTTGTCATTACATAGCGATACGTGGAGTTACTGACTCGTATATGGATTGGTGGAAATGCCAAGAAAGAATAACAAACAGTAGTAGTTTCATGCTGTTTATAGTTTGTTTGCACTAGCTTTTTTTTGTTTAGTTTGAGCAACTGTATAGTTTATTCCCCATGAGAAATAACTAGAGCAAGATTTGCTCGCTTATATGTTGTTCATAAAAGTATTCCAAATCATCTTTTACCTAGAAAAATTGAATTGTTATGTAATAAATTATTTTAGACAAAATATGATACAAAATTGAAAACAATCAAATGACTTAAAACAATTAGTTAATCAAAGTGTCAAAATCGAACCAGAGGTTCCAAAAACAATCTTCTTATATTCAAATATTAATCAAAAACTACTTATAAACATTCACCAAACCCTAATATTTATACTAGTTTCTAACACCTACAGATAATGATAATCAACAGAAAAAATAAACTAAAAAGATATATAATTTGAATACATATTCAAATTCAAACTTATAATGGCTCCTGCATCAAAATATAAAGGGATTTTGAATGCTCGTTTGGGCAATCATCCAATGTTAAATTTATAATGTAGTCAATCATGTCATAAAGATGTCAACTATGCACATTAATCAACATACTCGGTTGTGCAAGACACCATCAACATTAACCGATAACATAGACTTAGAGATCTCACACAAGACACTTTAACTGACCATGGCATGAAAACTACAATTGTGGTGTCTCAGCCGAACCATTCCCTGGTTACATGAGTATCAGTGTGAATCCTTGTTCAAAAAGCACAACTCTTGTTCATAAAAAGTATAGTACTTTCTTCAAAACTCTATACTAATACAAATACAGCTAATAAACATATAACTATAAATTAACTTGCGCGCAAGGCTCACTCAGACACAAGCTCTATTCTCCAACAGTGTGAAGCAATCAGCGACAAAAGGGAAACTTGAGGCGCAAGTAAATAAGGCTTGAGACACGCCTTATGCATTTAGCTATATTTTGTGCATCAAAAGATTGCACATGTAGCCTTTTAGGTTATACAAAGAGGTTATTATTAAATCATTTGTAAAAGTTACCCATGCCTAAATTTTAGCTATGTTAAGATAGAGACCTATGAGAAATATATAAAAAATGTATAAATACCTTGCATCTCAGCTCCAGAAACGCTATTGCATCAGTCACTTCACGGTTCTTAAAATTGACAAGAGTGAAAATAACAAAAACAAAAGTTTTTAAATGCAAAAAGTTTCCAAGAAAAACAATATAAACATGGCAACTAATACTATATATTCAGCTCCCATTGTCTACTGTATGCAGGCTATGCAGCCCGGTGATTTGTAACAAAAACTAGTCAACAAGGTCTACAAAAAGTAGCTGTACTGAAAAATATATCCATCAAGATGACACCCTTTGAGATGAGCAAAAAATACCTTACAATTCAACAGAATTTTGGTTTCAAGCTTGTAACTCAACTCCACCAGCAACAAACCTTGATTCCTACATTCAACAAAAAACAGATATATGTTTTTAATAGAATCTTTACTAACACCTAAAAAAAATAATCATCCAAAACATACCTCTATGTCCAGCTTTACAAGATTAATATCAGCTTTATTATAACGATGTGGCTTAATATATGTATTGCCCCACCATTCTGCAATTAAAATGCTGAATCAAATTATAAGATACTCAAAAAAACACAATAGTAATATATGTGTATGTATGGTATGTATGTGTGTGTGTGTGTTTGTCTGGACTCTGGAGAGAGAGGGGGGAGAGAGAACGAAGAAATGTTTAAAGTCAAGCCAGTGTCTCTACCCAACCCTCTTGCCAATACACAAGAACACACATCAAGCACCAAGTTTAAGACATTTCAAGAGTAAGTACCTGATAATGGATACATCTCACAAGTCAACATCAGATGTGGGCGCTACAGAGTGCATCACATTCCTACAAGTTCCATAAGCAGTTGTTACATGTTTTAGATCAAAGACATAAAAAGGGAATATTACAGTGTACTTCTCTACAAAAGCATAAAGATCATGAAATTGCAAAAAAAAACTAATAAATAAAAAATGCCAAGGATGGATATCACATACCTTGACAACCAGGTGTTTGACCACCACCATGGACAGTGCGTCCACCACGGGTTCGACCACGTAGAACCATTCCACGACCCCTAGTGACAGGTGGTGAAAGTTGTGCTCCAGCCCACCTCTGTAGAGACCTCTGCCTTGCTCTCTCATTCAGATTTAAAGTGGTCAAACCCGTATCAACAACTGGCTCCTCTGGATTTACTTCTGTGGGCCCTACTGACGCAGAGACATCGCTTACAACACTACTATCTTGATTACCAACACTGGGTGGTTGTTCAGCCATAGCAGAAGTGTTTGATGGTTTCTCAGGTATAGGTGAGGCTATAACAGCCGCAGCAACAGACTCTACAGCCATTAATCCTGCTTCATCATTACCGTCTTTATTAAGCTTATCTGTTAAACTTTCAGAAGTGGTCTCTTCTACTTCCATTTCCTTTTCTTCCCCATGTTTGTCATCATTATCCTCCATGGTTAAAAACGGGGAACTCATTCCTATTTCTCCTAGGGTGTTTTCTGTTGTTTCATCTTCAACTAGCATGGGTGGAGGTGACCTAAAAAGATTCTCAATAAAGGCATCCGAAACCATTTCTCCCTCTTCAGGATGACTTCCACCTTCACCAGTAACTTGCTGCATTTGTGTGTGCTCCACCTCAGTATTCTTAGGGTGATCCTCAGAAACCTCAGTTTCAGTTTTGTTCACATTATCTTCAACAATATTATCACTTTTATCATTCTGCAATTCTGTTTGATCCTCAGCCATCTGCTCTTCACCAGTCTCAACCTCCTCATCTCCAGTATCTTCCTCCTTTATAGTTTAAATTTCATCTCCATCATTGACCAGAGACTCTTCAGTAACTGGTTCAGGTACATCGCTGTCCTCATGTGCTTGTTCTGAACCTCTGACTTTCTTAATTTGAGGTGGAGCCACATCCGCAACACTAAGGTCACGCACATTTGATCCTTCTAGTTCCTCAAATGTAGACAGACGCTTGCGTATAGAAGACTGGACATTATCATTAATGGCATCTGACATATCCACATCACCCTTTGGTTGCTCTGGCTTTACAATAAGGGGCCGGACTAACCTCCGTGCAAGTTTACGTGGTTCAACATTTGGTTTGGAAGCAACTTGTGGCTTTGCAATAGTTTCTATGTTTTGAGCTGGCTGTACTAACGATGCTGTAGTAGCAGTAACCACTTCGCTTGTGGCGGCATGTCGTGGTACGCGCAACTCGACTGGCTGATTATCCGTAGAATTAGTAACAACTCCAAACTCATTGGATACTTGATTCACCTGTTCAAAATGTTTCTCCGAGCCATCTGCCGGTTTCAATTTTTGTTCATCAATTCCCTTATCAGTCGTTTGATTCTTTGCCTTTTCAATCATTACTTCTTCTTTTGCCTTTTTGAAATCCTCTCTTAGCTTGTCCACAGTTATCTCCAGCAACTGTATCCTAGTATGCTTTTCTCTAGACTCTTCTTTTAACTTCTCAACAGTTTTTTCAAGCATCTGAATCCTTGCATCTTTCTCTGCTTGTTCACCCAAACTGTCTGTATTGCTTCTTTTCACCTAGTTAGAATCCACTAGCTTTTTAGAAAGTTCTTGATTCTTCTTCAATGTTTCCTCCTTTTCTTTCACAAAATGTCATTCCTGCGTTTCAGCTGATTAAGGAGTCTCTTCTGTCTGTCAAGTTCTGTTTTCAGCGAACTCTCGGTCTGCACAAAATTGTTTATCTTCGATTCTCTTTCATGTAATTCCACTTTGCTTCTTTCAAGATCCTGCTCCAACCGTATTATCACATCTTGTTTTTCAGAAGCAAGTTTCTAAATCTCCTCCAATTGTTCATCCTTTGACTGATAATTTCACATTTATCTGTTGAAATTCTGCTTGCATTCGAACATAAGCTTCAGGATCCGTATCTTTAAATCTGTCAAGCAGCCCTTTGACTCTCGTGTCTAGATTTTTCAGTTCCTTCTTTTGCATCTCTATTTCCTTCTTACAAGTTTTCACCTCACTTTGCCTTTCAACAAGCAAGCCATTTAAATGCTCAACTTCAATTTTAGCATTATGGTATGATTGATGCAGTTTCTGACATTCTTCAAAATTGTGACTATTCTCTTCTCTAAGCTGTACATTACTTTCTCGAAGCAAATTCAGTTCTCTAATTTGAACCTGTAATGCTTTAAATTCTTCCTCTGTAAAATGCACTGATCTGGAATGTTCCCGTTCAGTATGAAGTAATGCTTGAGCTTCTGATTCAGCCTTCATAGCAGCCTCAAGCTGTGACTGTAACCGTAGCTTTTCCTGCTTTAACAAAGAGATCTCAGTCTCTGCAATCTCTTTGGACCGTCTCAAATACTTCACCACATTCTGTAATCCGCCATCATCAGAAGATTGTGTGCCAGAACCCAAACCCTCACTCTTTTCTGCCAGCTTGATGTGCAATCCTTCGAGTTGATCATGCAAGATTTTGTTTTGTTCATTAATTTCATTAAACTTTTTCTCTGCTTTATTTTTAGACTCTTCAAGAACCAACTTTTTTGTCACCCACTTGCTTTTTAGCTCGTCATTTTCAGTTTTAAGAATGCCAGATACTTTCTGGAGTTCAGATGCTTTTTCCTTATTTAAGGCCAACTCTTGTGATGTTTTAGTCAACTCTTGAATTGTTTCAGACTGCAGTACAGCCTGCCTTTCATAATTGTCTTGAGCAATACGCCATCGTTGGTGCTCTTTCTCCAAATCATCTTTCATGGCTAACAATTGTGACTCTAAACCCTCTATATGCAACGTCTTTGCAGTAGTTTCTTCCCTTAACTTAAAATTCTCAGACAATGAGGATGCAAGAGTTTGATCTTGTGATACAGCAGCAGAAGCTGCTTCTGTTTCCTTTGAATTATAACTATCTTGAAGCTTGTTAACATGCTCTTTTAAATAATTTTTTCACCTTTTCGGCCTCGGATTTAAACTGTTCATGTCGAATTTCCATTTCTTTTAGCGCTGCTTCATTTACCTGCGCTAATTTCTTATACTGCAACATGTGGTCTTTGTTAGATCGAGCCTCTACTCTCAATTTCTCAATCTCTTCCTTTAACACAGCCACATCATCTTTTAAGTTAAGATCAATTTTCATCATTTACCTTAGAACTCTTCATTCTCTCAAACTGAGATAACGTTCTTCAGCAGCAAAAGCCCGCGTATTAGCATCAGCAACAGCACATAATGCGTTAGCTAATTCTTTTCCCATTTCCTCAATTCTTTGCATGAACCCTCGCATGGCTGATTCATGCTCAAGAGTGAGCTGACGAACATTATTCCGTTCTTTACGAAGCTCTTCTTTAGTTTCGGCCCAATCACGTTCAGTTCTTTTCACATAACCTTCTTGACTTAAACGGTGAGCACATCTGGATTCTTCCCGCACCTCTTCAGCACTTTGAATTGTATTCAAAGTAGCTTGCAATTGATGAACCCTTTCTGACATACTACGCACCTCGTCAAATGCTCTTTTTTCGGAATTTACTAATACTTCCTTTTCACGTTTTAAAACAGAAACCTCCATGTTTAGCTTGCGTGACAAGTCTTCTGCAATATGCAAAGATTCAGAAGCCTCACGTATCTTTTTTTGGTAAACAACTATCAACTGTGAGAATTCAACATTTCTTGCTATAACACCGTTCATTTCTTCACGTTGATGGTCAAAATACTTCAAAAATCTGTCAAGTTTCTCATGAGCAAAAGTTGATTCTAAAGTCAACTTGTCACGTTGTGACCTTAATGTATTGATGTCGCTTCTTAACCCTGTTATTTCTTCTTCTAGAAGCTTTATCCTTTCATAAGCCTTTTCGTGTGCCTTTTTTAAAAAAGAATCAAGAGAAGCTTCAAGAAGTAGTGGAACGTTGTTTCTTCTGTCAACTGGTGTGGGATCTAGCCAATATCGCATCAACTTTAGAAGCAGTTTCTCTAGAATGTTCCTGAAATTCCTTCTTAAAATTCTCCTTTAACTCAACTTCTTTAGTCTCAATTTGCTCAGTTAGAAGACGAACTAGACCCCGAAGCTGTACATTCTTCTCAACTAAACCGTTTATATCCTTGAAAGTTAACATCTGGTCAGAGATAACACCATCAGAATCCAAACTAACATCCATCTGATCTTCAAGAACAGAATCATAACTAACAGATCCACAACGAAATTGTATATCATGACATTCTTTCAGTAGAATTGTCACCTGTTTCTGAAGATCAGTGTTTTCTTTTTGGGCTAAAGTGTAGTCACGTTTATGTTTTTTGATTTCAGCCTTTAGCTCCTGAATGATATTCTCAAGAACAGTTTGCTCAGAAAGAGCATGCTGCAATTTTTCATTTAATGTAACATATGCTTCAATCGTTCTTTCATGTTCTGCGCGTTCATCCAATATGAACTCAGCTTTCTCTTCTATTTCATGCAAAACACGTTTTAGTATCGATTCTGACTGTTTTCTTCCCAACTGCTCATGTCTCAAAGCATCAACGGCTTCTTGGTAATTTTCATACATTTTAACTAAACTCCAACCATCACGAAGAAGAGAAGCAGCTAGTGCTGTACCTGAAATACCTGCTGGAATAGCGGGAACAAGCATTAGATTTTTATGTTCTTCATTCGTGTTGTTCACATTGACAGAATTCCGATATGACTTAGTGTTGAAACTGCTCATCTGAAGAAAATTAAGCTGGTCTGAATTTCTGTAAGTCTCCAATTCTTTTTCAGACTTTTCAAGTTTTTCTTTTAAATACGAAACTTCGTTTTCAAATTGTACTCTTGCAGATGTTTCCTTAGATAGGTGCTCTTTATAATCTTTTTCGACTTGACTTGCATGCGTCTCTAGGGCCTTGATAACACCTTCAAGCTCGCTAGACTTCTTGGACCACTCATCTGAATTCTCTTTGTAGAGTTCAACAAGTTTGTTTACAGTGGACAGCTCAGTAGACAATCGCTCCTCAGTTGCTGCAGCTATGTCCTTGTATGAACATATCTCACTTTGTAAAGCTTCAAGCTTTGACTCAAGTTCCTGGACTCTATCATCCTTCCACTTCAGCGAGCAAGAAGTTTCATTGTATTTTCTTTCAAGATCTGAAAGCTTAGACGACATGTCTGCCTCCAGTTCATTATGTACCTTTCTTAGCTCCAAATAACTGTTGACCTTGATGGTCAACTCATCATTAAGCCAAAGATTATGTCTCTCAACTAATTCTTTCTCTTGAGTCAAACGAGCCAAAGAAGTGTGAACACGTGCATACTCAGCTTCCAGATCAATAATCCGTGAATCTTTAGAAGAAGCTTTGTCAGTCAAAGCAACAATCTTGTCAAGATAACGCTTGATGCTAGAATTCTTCTCATTAATCTCTGCATCCTTACGTTCAATCAGCTGAAGCAGTTGACTTTTAGATTTTTGAAGCTCTGACACTTCCAGTGAAAGCCGCTCAACCTCCCCATCCTTAACAATCTAAACAAAAGCAATTTAATCAAAACTACACATAAAAATCGTGTTTCAGCAATAATCCAATTTCAAAAGTACTTCAAGCGTCAGAGAGTGCAACTCATGTAAAGTGAAAAAAATGCATGAATACTACTTTGTTCGAGTTGAAGTACAATTTTCTAATTTACTATGTGAACATAAATATTAAAGATGTCAAATAGTTAAGCGGCATAAATCTATCTTTTGACATTTAATATTTAAATACTTTAAACCTCAAGTGGTAATAATTAAATAATACCCACTCTCTCTCGAAATACTAATTATTATATATAAAAAACTGCTAACAAAACGTAACTACAAACAAATAAGATGAAAAAGAATACCAATTCTGATTACAGGAGATATTGACAAAGGCTATAAGACCCCACATGACTTCAAATGATGTTCAAGGCTATTAGTTGAAGCTAACAAAGATGCATAGGAAGTAAATGTTGACAATAACAAATTATTGAAAAATGATGCGTGTCACGTTGAGATGACTTAAGAGTATATGCATAATCACATAACAACGCAATAAGTCAAATTAAGAAATAAGAGCATCTCAATAAAACCACCTAGTAGAGTAATCTCCAATAAGCAAAGCTTAAGTGGACAACGTAACCAAACTAAACGTAATTCAATATGATAACAAATACGAAGTACCTAACAAGATCATCCACTAACAAATACGATGACCTTTGGTTGCTATCATGGCGCCAAATAAAACATGAAAAAACCGATAAGCAATTCAATAATAGAAAGAGAGAGAGATAATCAGAGATTACAGATTGAAGATAAATTTGGTGTTTATCCGCTTGAATCTGAGCGATTTCGGACACACGTTCTTCTAAACTAGAACTGAGTTTTGAATGCTGCGATTGCAGCGTAACGAATTCCGATTTAAGCGAAACATACTTCTGCTCGAGAAGCAAACACGTTTGTTCGGCAGTAATAGAAGAAGCATCGTATTCCGCTTTCTCAGACTCGAGTTGATTGTAGAGTTCTCTGATACACTCGTCAGCTTTCTGCGTAATCGTATACGGATCGAGAGAGCATCGAGCGTACTCCTCGTCGGACAAAAACAACGGCATTTCTGCGGTGGTGATGGGTGATCGGTGATCGTGATCGATTAATGAAGAAGATGATCAGAGATCATGCAGAAACGTTGGAGAATTTGATGAAACCCTAACCCTTGAAGGAGTTCGATTGTACGAAGAACGGTGGGAGAATGTGAGGGGATTTTGGAGGGAGAAAAGACGCTTTGAAGGGGGAAAAAGCCCTAATTAATAATTATTAAAGTCGGTTTAACGTCGATTTCTTCGTTTTGATTACGATAACAATTTAATTATTAAAGCGTAGACTACGAGTAAGATAGTGGAGTGTTTGGATATAGCATGAACGTTTTTAATTGATTTTCAATAATCTAGCTAAATTGATAACGTGTAAGTTTTGTAATTGATTAGTTTTAACTTTTAACATTATTTATTTGAAAAACTTGTTTATACTTTTATGTTAAGGTTTTTGAGTAATGCGAATCACAATTCTAAATCTATTAATATAATATTTTTTTTGTTTATCTTTCTTATTAATATAAACTTAGATTAATAATATGTAAAAGTGACAATTGGCGGAGGATAGTGGAGACGGAGGGCGCGGCCTCCTTTTTTTATTTGTCGGTAGTGTTAAATTTTAGTCCGGTAGTATTAAATTTTAGTCCGCTAGTATAAATCTTTATATAAATATCAAGTTCACAAAATAGTAATGTGAATGTCCAAGCTCCGCCACTGAAAATGATAGACTCAAGTTTATAAAATAGTAACTTTACCAGTTGCTTCCAGATCCATCCTTAATCATATTCTATTAAAATTTTATTATTTATTATATAATGATTATTGGGTTATTCGAATTGAATAGATCCAAGGTACAAATTCAAATTCATTTTGTATTTAATTTAGTTGTTCGGTTAAGGATTCGATTCAAATAAACTGAAAATCAAATTTTTTATTTGAGTTCGACTCAATTCGGATTTCAAATTATTTTGAACAACGAACACCCTAATCAGTTTAATGACCTTTTTAGTTAACAAAACATGTATCCTATAAAGAGTACAACCCTCGTCATTCATTTTTCCATGTTTATAGTGAAGTCTTTATATGTTTAAATGTCCATAAAAAGGCATACACCAGCAAGAGATTGTCAAGTTTTGTGTTCAAATCGATCTATCTTCCGTTGGACATTCTCCCTCTAATAGCCTCTCCCTCGCCTTCAACGCCTGTTTCCATTAACCAGATTCATTAGCAGAGCACATAGGATCGACCCGTTGAATATATATCTAACATTAAAATTGTAATAAATTTGATTGGGTTTATCTATAATTCTATTTACAAGTAGTTATCTTTATTTCTATATGCAGTGAAAGTGCAGATTTTACTACACAGTTTTTTTTAGTTATATTATATGCCAATGTATACGCGAAAAAAGTTTTTACCTCTATAGTCATGAAATACAAGTAATTATTCCAGACATCTACTTTATGTTCATGTGTCATCATAAATGTATTAAGCGTACAAACACGACCAACTTTGTACTTGTTTATTTGTATTTAAATATAAAACTTTTGTCGAAGTACTACTCTTGATTTTCTCTTAATTTAATTATCAAGGGTTAAGATATAGTCTTTTAACCTTAAAAGTTAAACAATACACATTTTTGCAGCAGATGGAGTGATCAATAATAGAGACAAACCTCTATATACCTTGTTAAATGAGGAATAACTTGGTTACCCTTTATATTTTATTCAAATTGTCTCTAAGTGTTGGAAACAATGAATTGTTAAGATAAAAACAAAGCAATAAGAGGTAAGACATACCTGTTTTTCATAACTTGTACAGATTGTTACAGCTGAAAGCAAAATAACTTGAACAAATGCGCCAACTAGTATTCCGATCCACAACCCCTCTCCTCTCAGTGAGGTGCGGAAGCCTAATAAAGCAGCAACCGGGATTCCAACAAGATAAAAAGCAGCAAGATTCGCGTATGCCCCTATATGTTGCCATCCTACACCCCTTGCAACACCTATTATATCAATAAACAACAAACCTTAATGTGTATACAACAAAATGCATGCATGCATAAAAACATGTATATAATAGATGATGAATGTGAAAAGGATGAGAGGAGGTGTTGTAACCTGAAAGGGCTCCCTGTATACTATCCATAATAATGTTTAAACAGAGAAAGGGGACCATTTTTGTGACATAATTGACGACTTCCTTCTCATTTGAAAAAATGTACCCAAAAACACGCCTACTGGCAAAAACAGATGTGCTGACTATAGTTGTCTCGACGACTGTCAGGATCATAATGGCTTTGACAGCCACACGAGCCCCACTTGGATTCCCCGCTCCTAGTTCATTTGAGACTCTAGTGCTGGACAAGAAAGGCAGCCACATCACCAATATTGGCATATTAGTCATAGAATTGTGTGCATATAGATACATCCATTTTCGAGATGAATGAGGACGAACCTAACACCGGCAGCAAACCCAAAAGGTACGGCATAGAGTGTAGCAATTGTGTTGAGACTGTTCAAGAAATGCACAAGGAATTAAAACTTAAAAAAACATTACATTTTTCTATCTCAAAACATGAATTCAGCATATGACACACATAGCAGTCATTTGTTTATCTTGTGCCAGATAAATAACACGAGTGAAGTAACCCGCAAAGTCAAGTGCTGAACATAGAATACATGTGTGTGTTACTGTGTTATAGGTGAATATATCATGAAATAAATACAGATATAACAGATGCCATACCATACAGCAAGCACTGATGTTTCAAGCTCAGGATTTGGCAGGAGCCCAGACAGCAATACCAAAAGCTCATACGACCACCATTCGAGGCTGAACATGTTAAAAACTAAAAAAACCATCCAATTAACCAAATAATTTAAAATGTAAACATGTAAGGACAGATAAGATTTACCAAATCATGACAGCTGATGGGATAGCAAAGCTAAAAAACTGTTTCGTCCCATTTAACACTTCAAGTGAGATTGGAGAACGAGTTTTTGCACACGAGGGGGAGTAGATCATGTAACATAAGAGGAAAACAACGTTTAACCACATGGTAACCCCCATTGATACCGCTGCTCCAATGTTCCCCAATCCAGATTTATATACAAGGGCCCAACAAAGAGGAATGTGTAGGCACAAAGCAACTGTTGAGCTAGCAAGCATGGGTAATAGCATGCTTTGCATCTGGAAGTATCTAACAAGTGGTTGAAGAATTGCATAAGCGAAAAGTGCAGGAATGAGCCACGTGATGAATTTCCCAGCTTCGTGTGAAATCGAGGGGTCTTGACCAACAAGAACAAGTAATGATGCAGTATATCTCCAAAAGATTGCAAGAGGAATGCAAACAACTAAAAGTGAGAAAATAGCAGTGTAAGTTAAAGTTCCAAATTTTTTGAATTGTTGAGCACCATAAGCTTGTCCACATAAAGTTTCCAATGCGCTAGACATCCCCATCTAAAAACAGTGAAAACACTATCAAACCCATGTCACGAAACCAAACACCCCCTAAATAACCCACGAAACGATTGGTCAATGTAGGTTATTAAGAGAACTAATAACATGTAAATTAATTAACTTCAATCCATGTTTGAAGAATTCGATTTGGATCACAAGGTAGTTATTGTTCCAATTTGATTATAACTGTAGTTATCTGTGCTGTTGATGTTGAATTCTTATGATCTTGATGAGCTTCAATAATGCAAATACTTTAATCTATTAAATCATTATGTGGACTACACATATCGAAGTAACGATACTGCAACATGACAAACAAAAATGATGTTCCAAGAAATATCAAAGATTTTGTCAACAAGTGCCTAATCAATACAAATTTGACTACTTCCTCCCTTACCTCATACTTTTAGCCCATGACACTCTAACTTCCAATTTTGTTGTTAAACGCGGCCTTACTTGCATAATTATCATAAATTTACATTTGATTTTCACTTTAGTTATCTTACAGGGCAATGGTGGAGCTTGATCCAGACTTTGGGGGGGCGGGGGCGAGCTCTATATTTATTAAAAAATTTCCACTACCGGACCGAAAATTTACACTATCGTCCCGAAATTAGTACTACTGACGGAAAAAAGAGGGGGATGGCCCCCTGGCCCCATAGAAGCATCGCCTATATACAAGGATAAGTTTCTCATTCTCACTCATAGTAATCTTTTGTGAACTAAATCTAGTGAAAATCACAAGTAAAGCTATGAAGATTATGCCAATTTTCCCTAACAACAAAATCTAAAAGTGTTGGTATAGAACTGTAGATGATTATCTACTATTTGGATTATACAATCTGTGAGAAAATGACTTCAAGGATTTCTCAAACCAATGAGAATTAAAAACAATAAAAAAAACAATAATTCAGGAGCATCAAATTCATACTAATACAGTAATACTAAATTCAAAACAACTCCGATCTACCAAACTGAATCTCAAATACGCAAACGAACCAAATCAACATGTTCATTACGCCAAACAGATAGCAGTTTCAACATCTAATGATCAAATCATCATCAAACATACACCCTAACTTCTAACAAAACAGATTAGAAAGAAGACTAACGAGTAGGCTGAAGCCAGTGACGCCGGAGAGAGAGATAGCAATGGAGGTGCTGGAGAGAGCAAGTTCACCGAGATGACCGACCATCATGACGGAGGTAACCTGCAACAAGTATTGCGACAACGTCACTGCAACCATGGGTCCTGCTATAACTCCTAATTTCTTCATCTCTTCGAGCAACATACGCCATGATAATCTCTCGTCTGTTTGTTTCAGAAGCAATTGTTCTTCCATTGGAAGAGATGAAGTTGTGGTGGTAACGAAAATAATATTAAGAAGTGAAGAAGAATTATCGACAAATAGAATTATAGAAGTCAAGAAGAAAAGGTTTAAAATAATAATAAAATTGGCTGGCTCCAATTTATTGATTTGAAATAGAATAAGAGATCTCGTGATCTGCGATGGTTAAGTTTGACTAAACTTAATTAAAGAGGGTTTTAAAATTTTAGTGTTTGATGTAAACGGGTTCGGGTTATAAACATTCTATTTTTGGCAAATGTATTATAGATATAACAGGGCTAGGAAGGAGATAAAAACACCAGAAAAACAACGTACAGAAAAAAAAAACACAACAATAAGCAAGAACGACACAAAGAAATAAAACAAGTCAACCCGGTTTAAAAAAGGAAAGTTGTAAAGTGGCGATAACATCCTTCCTTTACTCCTATCTCTTAATCATAATGACATGATTAAAAGAAAGTGATAAAGAGGTTTAACTTGCTTTATTTGTATATAACTATATATGATATAAGTAAATAACACGTATAACTTACTGAGCTAAATAGGTTAATAGTTTGACAGGAGTTTATGATCCTTTATCACACCAACATGGTTTTAGAGCTTTATAAAGATTTAAATATCTATTACCTATAATAAAAAAAGGTTTTTGATGCCACATGTCAACATATTAAGCATTTTCATTTTCATTTTTCCGTCACCCTCTCTTAATAAATGATAAAAGTATATATAGTAATTATATTATTTAAAATATTTTTAAATAAAAAAGTTTGATATTGTAAAATTTTAAAAACTTGATATTATATTGAAAAATACACTTTAAAAATATATGAGACAAATTTTTTTTAAATATGAAGTATTTTAATACCATTTTTTCTAAGTTTCATAACATAATTATTTTTTCAATAAAAAAAACAGAATGTTTAAGAAAACAATTAAAAAACACAATCTTATAAAATAAAATTTTAAATTGATATTATTATTGTTTTTACTTGAACTACTTATTTATCTCTAACTCAATCATAACTTATTTACAAAAAATTTTATTACAAATTATTTCATACATTGTTTAATCAACCCATGTATTACATGGGATATTATACTAGTAATATAATTTAATTAAATAGGAATGTAATTTCAGTATATTTTTTGTGTGTTAAATGTGCTGTTATTTCCCAACCATATTAAACGGGTTATGTTAATGATTGTGTTAGATGTGTTGTGTCATTCGTGTTATTAACCATTTATATAAAATCATGTTAATATGTGCCATGTTACTCGCCTAGTAATCACATATGCATTAGTGATTTAAAAATGATAATATTTAACTAGATTAGTCATTCAGATTCAACATAATTTTTTAAATAACGTTTGGAATTTCACTCAATACCCGAGTGAGTTTCTTAAGATGAGACGTCAACCGTTCATACTGATTTTAATGCTCAATACCCGACTCGCCTAGAAACACTATAAATAAAAAAAAGACTCGTCACCGTAAGTAAATCCTTTTGAGTTAGGTTTGAATATGAGAAATTAAAGATTTCAAAAACCATCACTCACATGCTATTAGATCAGAATACCAACCGCATTCAATGCAATATATAGTCATGTGAGACACGACACATTTAATACAACATAAAACTTTTTATGATAGTTTATAACTAATTTATTGACGCTTTAAATTTTTGTGTTGTTGAGATAATGAAATATGTGGGCCTAAGCCTATACATTGTTGTATTATCAAACTTCTACTTTTCACACTACTATGTTTTTATAAATCAACATAGTTTATATGTTGCATATAAAATTGTACCTCTTATATTAAATTATACCAAATTTAAGAATTTCATATAAATTGTATTAGACACTTTTTGTTTTGTAACTCTCATAATAACATGTTAGTGATTGTTACGTGTTATATATAACTTCTCCATGTATAATCATAACTTCTTCTTCGTTTTATTTATTTGTTTATTTATTTATTTATTATTTTATATAGAAACCGTAATACTTAAAATGTGTTTATGGTTTGACAAGTTGTGATGAAGATACAAAGTAAAGAAAAATAAGAGAAATTTTGACTCTAAGTTTACGGTTCACATGTTCATAAATCCATAAATAATGAAATGAATCGTAGAGTTATAAAAAGTAAGGCTGTACAAAAAGTTCGTAGCTCGAAGCTCGCTCGAAGTTCGCTCGAAAAAAGCTCGAAAAAAGCTCGGCTCGAAAAAAGCTCGAATCTAAACGAGCCGGCTCGGCTCGGCTCGAATTCTAAACGAGCCGAACTCGAGCTAGGGTTAGCTCGGTTCGAGCTCGGCTCGTGGCTCGGTTCGTTGGCTCGGCTCGTGGCTCGGTGCATATAATATATGTATATATATTTATATAGTATAATAATTATTATTATTATTACTATTACTACTATTATTATGATTATTATTTTTATATTAGGTTTTTAAAAATGTTTTCTTAAAAAAATGGATTCTTTTTTAAAACATTAAGTATTTTGTTTAAAAATATATATTTTGATAGTAAATTGTTTATATTCAAAATAATAATCTTTGTTCCTATAAGTACGGAGTACCCAACAAAATGTAAAAACCCTAATATATATTTTTTGTGTTTTCATATAAATTAATGTGAAAATTTAAAAAAAAATATTCAAATCGAGCCGGCTCGAACGAGCCACGAGCTGGCTCGAGCTTTTCACGAGCCGAACTCGAGCCGGTGTTTTGAGCTCGTTAAAAATTTTCGAGCCGGCTCGGCTCGGCTCGATAAGCTTCGAGCTCGAGCTCGAACCCATCCTGGCTCGGCTCGGCTCGGCTCGTTTACAGCCCTAATAAAAAGACCCGTAAAAGCATGACTTACAATAGTAAAATCATTTCATCCCACCCAATAACCATAAAAATAAGGTTATAGCCTTCAAAAAACTGGTTTTTACCATGTGCCCTCATTTGACTGTCTTTTTCATGTCGATCTTCAGGGTGTAATGTTTTTCAATGTTTCTTTTAAGAATTTATATTATTCTAATGTTTATTTTGAGGATTATTTATTTTTTCAATCTTTATATTGATAAATGATTGATCAATGTTTATTTTGATAGTTCTCAACCTCAAAATATTTACTTTGTCACTATATAAAAACATTATAAACCCTACATGTCTAATAAACCAATAACCATATCTCCGTAACTCTAGTCTCGACACAAAAGTCTTTTATTTTTCAGAACTTAAATGTAACAACTTATTTAACTTTCAAAAGGAAACAAACACCTACTACTTTAATGTTGATGATTCGAGTTGTAACCTCTAGTAAATGTGTAAAAACAATATAAAAAATACAACCATAACCATAAACCTCCCACAAACGTTGGCGTTCTCTCACAATCAAATTGTCTCCCATACGAACTGTTCGTGTGCGCAACCTTTTCACTCCTCCACGCCAAGGTCACTCGCTTTCACCTCAAACCCACTAATCTCCTAAAAACCATCATAACAATGTTTTCAAACCAAACGAAACAACAAATTGACTGTCTATCAGTTCCTTGATCGGATTGGTCAAACTATTATTACAAATTATATTCTAATGAATTTATTATAGAGATTTATATTTATTCAGGTTAAAAGTACTCTAAATACAACATAAGCACATATTACTCATAAAGCTCAAGTCAGTTAAGTTGGCACTACAATGGATGTTTCATATATCTAACACACTAATTTATGGTTTAACATCTTGTTTTACCCATAAAAAAAATTAATAATAAATCTGGTTCGAACAGGTCCGGTTTCCCGGTCCAACCACCGATTCGGGACGACCCGGCCGGTCGAACCGCTCCAAAATGAGTATATGCGAACTGGACCGGCCACCTAACCGATTCCTGGTCGGGCAAATATGGTCTCAACAACACTACACTGGTTATGACTACTTCTCTTTATTATTTGTAATGGAGGGTCCCACACGTATATACAACTCATTGTATTTCTACAAATAAAATAGAGATTTATTAGATGCACTTATGTTCTTCCCACAAACACAAACTAGTTTTTAATTCCTTATGAAGCTTTCAGTTTTCATTTGTGGCTTATCGCAAAATCCAATCAATTATCAACAACAATCAACTAGTCTATCTCTAAATACTCAAAAATTTGCAAAAGCTTTAAAAAAGATATTATGGTTACAAAGTACATACACAACGAGACAAAGCTAAACATGTTATCTTAACGTATAAAGAAACAAAATTAGAATCATATGAAAACTCTAACACATTTTAACTTGTACAACAAGTTATAAGCCGTTCAAAGCCGCGTTGAGCTTTTGACAAATGCAACAACATCCATCCATCCCAATAAGGTTTGGTGTGATTCATGTATCGAAACTAGATACGAGTGAATTGACCAACAATCCTTAGCTCAAGTAGTTAAAGTGAGATACCCTAAGATCACATAAAAATACTAGGAGGTTTTAGGTTCAAATCCATCTGTAAGAGCATTCACAGTGGAGTTCTTAAAAGTATGTGAGTGTGTTTGGTATATTATATGGAATGGTTTTGAGTGGTTGTGAGTGAATGAGAGAGAAAATATTATTGTGGATTGGTATATTTGAAGAATCACTATTCAATCTTGATAATTTTTTTAATATTTTTTAAAGTGGTTGTGAGTGGAGGAGAGAGAAAAAAGTAATGATAAGGGTATAAAAAGTATTATTTAATTGAAATGCAGAAAGAAAATATACTTAATTTTAATATAATTATATGGATAAAGATAAGGAAGCTACTGTGAATGCTCTAACCAAAATAAAAAAGGGGTTCAGATGGACCAGATGGTTTTCTCACCTAATGTGAGTTTCCTCCAGTGGGTGGTCTCAGGTTTCGTATTTAAGTAATTAAGATGATCGGATGAGTCAGTGGCTCGATCCAATTAACCGTTCAAAAAAAATAGGAGTGAATTGGAAAAGTTTTTATTGGTACGAACACTCTTTCTCAAGATAGCAAATTCAACATCTTATGATCAAATCATCATCAAACATATACCCTAACGAGTAGGCTGAAGCCAGTGACGCCGAAGAGAGAGGTAGCAATGGATAAAGTTCTGGTGGTGATTATTTATTTTATAGCATTCATGAGCAAAACGAAGTCTAAGAGAGAGTTTGATTTTAAAAGGGTTATTGAATTTTAATAATTCAAACTTTTATGTATTGATCGGGATTAATCCCAAATCAGCAAATGTTTATAGTCATTCACAACTTTAAGCTTATTTTCCTGCAACGATCCCTTACTAACTGAGAGTTAACACCGTTAGTTTTTTGATGACTTGGACTACTTATATGGCCAAAACACTAAACAGAAAGTTGAAATCAACTATCGGGTCCGTCAATCTGAAAATTTTGCAACTTAAAACCCGTCAATTTTCACCTTTTAATTTGAACCACCTGACTCATTAAAGATAGATTTCAAGTGACGATGGATGCTAGACACTTTAAAAAGGATCTAATAGAGGTTGAGCGGTGGTGGAGTTGAAAATTGGCTCAAAGTTTCAAAAAAACTAACAGGTGTTAACTCTCTGTTAGTAAAGGATTGTTGAACGAAAATAAACTCAAAGTTAGAAGTGTGTGCAAATATGTTCTGAGTTGGAATTAATCTCGGTCAATAAATAAAAGTTAGGATTATTAAAATCCAATAACCCATATTAAAATAAGAAAACTTGTGATTAATGTAATTTATGATCTATCTTTATATGGATCATATTTAAGTCTAAACGCATCTTTTGTTTATATTTTCTATTGGCTGCACCCCTCGATTTCTTCTAACTATGACTAATTACATGGATGGTCATCATATTAAAGTTTTGATATGTATCAAGTTTTATTTATTGCACCTTAAACGTTTGTTCAAACGTAATACATATAATGAGTGATGTTGACATTTCAAAACAAACAATATACTATTATACTAATGTGTTTGAGAAAAAGTTAATTACATAAATTGACAACACCAAACCTATTGTACCACCCACTGCTAGTCGACTTTCTCGTTACCATTTAATCTCCGATCAATCTCTCGTGTTACATATCATTCACCTGTATTTGAACATACATTAGTGAAATATAATATAACGCGTTTTAATTTATAGGTTTTTGTCTTTGTAATCAAAACTGAATAGCGGGAGAGAAATAAATTCAAGCTCCCATGTTTTCTAACATACCTTGAACACTTTCAACAAAATCACGCTCTTTGTCACATTTAACAATATGATGTTTTCAAATGACCTCTAGCATTGCCCTACAAATTAGTGAATTACCTTAAACACTTCAGCCTTGCAAACTACCACTACCCCGCCGCCCTAAACGCCATTTAATCTAATCTTGAGTATGACTCGAAAATTAGATGAAGGTATCACTCAAGTCACTGGAATCGATGAATTCAAAAGAAAGCAGAACAATAATGAGATGGGTATGATTTCTTGTGTCTGATGCAAGCTTGCAACCATTGGTCTTCGACGAAGAAGAAGGTGAGGGCAATTGCGCGCAGATGACATGGGGATATGAACAACAAGTTTTGAACCACGAGTGTAATTAATGAAATATGAAGATCAAAATTGTAATATGATCATACCACATAGACAATCTATATCTTTAAAAGACATAAAACAAATATTAAAATTTTGTGTACAAACGAGTAACACATAGAAAATATAGGTTTCTCTATACTAACATGATACCCTTAAATATATATTTCATGTGATGTTAAAAAAATATACATATAGTTCATTTCAAAACCAAAAGAATTTAAGAAAACTTTTAAATTAAATCTAAGCCATTGATTTGATTAAGATCTAAAGATCCGTGGTTCAAAATGATGTTAAAAAAGGTCTCACGCAAGTATAAATTTATATTTTTTATTCAAAAAAACTAGAATCATAGATTTTAATCAAATAAAAGACTTAGATTTAGTTTAATTTTTTTAAATTTCTCTTAGGAGTTGTTTGGTAACATCTTAATCAGCCTATTAATAGTTCAGATGTCTGAATGATTTAGTACTTAATTGTTCAGAGTGTTTGTTTTGCGAGCAAATGTTTGAATGGTTAAAACATTTGCCTCTGAATGGTATGTATTATAATAATGCTGAATGGTTAAGAGGTCTAATGCTAAATGGTTAAGACCTCTTATCTGAATTGGTCAGACATTTGCCTTTGAATAGTTAAACGATATACTAGCTCTTAATGGTTCAGACCTCTTAATGGTTCAGCACTTAATGGTTCAGACCTCTTAATGGTTCAGCACTTAATGGTTCAGACCTCTTATTAGTTCAACACTTAATAATTCAGAGATTGTCAAACAACCCTTTAGTTTGCATTTGAACCCTTCACTATAGTATTTATGTAATAAAATGAATTCACCAACTAAAATAACTTATGCAAATAAAATTTTGATTTTATCTTTAAGTATATTAGTATGTAGGAGTTATATAAATAATAAAAATTCATAATGATATAAAATGCTTGAAAGTGATTTGGGATGGTTAAGTTTGACTGAAGTTAGTTTTAAATAGCTTTCCAATTTATCTCGACTTGATTGTACTCATACCTAAAAATTTTATCATTGTCGATTTATAAATATCCATGCTTTTCTTGAATAAGTAGATAGAGTACACATTTATGGTATAGTATGTTAAGAAAACATGACATAAAGTTAAACATGTTAACACCAAATATTTTTTGGTCTAGTGGTTAAGGAGAAGGTAGAATGATTTGTCTTATTATCATTAACGAATAAATTACCAACTTAATGATACTAACAATTAACCACTAATCTGTCATTTAAAAAAATTGATGTAAACTAATGTGTTTACGACATGATTTAAAATGTGACTAAACAAGTTCAACTTGTTTCATCAATATATGATACTCATAACACATTTAGTTGGTCATGTTAAATAGGTTAACAGAACGAAATAACATGTTTGTGATCCTTTATCACACTAACAGAGTTTTAAACCTTAATTTTAGATAAAATATAATTAAATGTTGATTTAACCATTTAACAATGTTAATTTTATCTTGTTAATTGTGTTATTATCTTCTAAATGTATCTACTGAGTTATGTCAATAATTGTGATATATGTGTTATGCCATTTGTGTTATTGAATTAATTACATTTAATCATGCTAAACATGTTGTGTCATATAACTCGTCTGTTAATCATGTATGTATTAGTATTTAAAAAAATGATACATTAAACTGAACGTCTTATGTTTAGATTTAATAGTCATGTCAAATACGAGTCATTGGATATAACATTAAATGTTTTATAACATCTTTGCTACTAACTTTTGTGTTGCAAAGGTTGGGTGTGGATTATTAATAAGAATGCCCCAATCATATACCAAATTTAAGATTTTTATATAAAATGTATTCGACGTTGCTTTTGTTGTCACTCTCACAGTTATACTGCTACGTGTTATATATATAGCTTCTACAGGCACAATCAAGCCTTTTTTTATTTTTAATACAGACAACGTGATACTTTAATTTTATTTATGAGTTGACACGTTTGTAACGAAAATGCACTGTAAAAACTATAGGTGAGGGAAAGACAAACATTGACAAAACAATAAATATACGGATTTAGACCATCAAGTTATGATTCATACCTTTACAAATCCATAAAGAAATAAGTGAATTGGAGAGTTATAACACAATCGTATAACTATGACTTACAATTATGAAGTTGTTTTAGCCAATCAAACTATGAAAAGATGGTTACAATTCCCAAAAAATGGTCTTTGTCGATGTCCTCATTTCATTGTCTTTAAAAGGCAGATAGTCTAAATGTAATGAATTGTTTGGCAAATCTGAATGATTAAGTGCTTTTTGTCAGTGTCCTCATCGCGTCGTCTTTAAAAGGCAGACGTTCTAGATGTAAATGTTTTTTAATGTTTAATTTGAGGTTTTAAAATTTTCGGCTTTGAACCATCAGTTTATGATTCACACCTTCACAAATCCATAAGAAGTGAAAGAGAGAGTTATGCAAACACAACCGTAGAAATATGGCTTACAAGCATGAAGTCGTTTCATGCCAACCAAACTCTAAAATTAAGGTTAATGGTTTTTACCATGTGTCCTCATTTGAATGTCTTTAAAAGGCTGATGTGCTAGATGCAAAATGTATTTCAACGTCTATTTTGAGGTTTTAGTTGTTTTAAATTTTTATTGCGAGGATTTAAACGTTTTTCAAATAATGTTTATTTTGATAGTTTTCTCACACCTCAAAGCTTTACTATCTCACTATACACAAACATAATAACCAGATGTCTAGCATGCATCTCCAATAGCCTTGCTTGCATAACTCTAGTTTGGATGCCAACACTTGATTGTTTTTAAGAAATCTAGCGTGACAACTCATAAACTCTTAAAATAATACATTTACTTCACAACTAGAGTTGTAACTCTTAATAAACGTGTAAAAATACATAAATAAGAGGGCCTTACCCAAAAACCTCCCACGAACATTGCTTTCCTCTCACAGTCGACAGCGGCGGCGACGGTCGGTGATATGTAAGGGCGGCGATCAGTGGTCATGGAGGTGGTAACAGTTTACAATGGATGATAAGTTCCAATTCGTTTATGAGCATTTTGTCATTAAAAACCATTTGATTGTTTTTAAGAAATCGAGTGTGACAACTCATAAACTCTAAAAATAATACATTTACTTCACAACTAGAGTTGTAACACTTAATAAACGCGTAAAAATACATAAATAAGAGGGCGATAACCAAAAACCTCCCGCGAACCTTGCTTTCCTCTCATAGTCAGCAGCAACGGCAATGGTCGGTGATATGTAAGGGCGGTGATCTCATGGAGGTGGTGATAGTTAACAATGGATGATAAATTCCAATTATTTTATGAGTAGTTTGTCACTAAAAATCCATTTGAAATTTAAATTACTTTTATGGATTTCAAATCCTTTGAAAAATATTAAACCCAAATACAATTTCTTCCGATTTCAATTCTAAACTCAACAAATTTTTGTGAACCAAACGTCACTTTAATCTTTTTTAGCTTTTCTTTTTATTTATTTGTGAAGAGAGTGTCCCACACCTAGTATATAAAGTCATTTATATATCAATAAAAAATGAAGATCAATGAAATGCATTTCAACAATCACAAACTAGTTTCTAATTTCTTTTGGAGCATTTCCGTTTAACTTTCTTTTGCTTCTTGTCACAAAATTAAATTTATATCTAAATACTTGAAAATTTGCAAAAAGCAAAGTAAAGATGGTTACAAAGAGCATACATGACAAGATAAAGCTAAACATGTTAGTTTAGTGTTTTTCTCGTACAACAAATTATAAGTTGTGTGAAACTGTTGACAAATGCCAAAAGTTCCATCCATCCCAAAAAGGTTTGGTGTGGTTCATATATCGAAACTAGATATTAGTGAATCGGATAAAAAAGATTTTTGGTATGAAATACCTAGAAAATGGCTTCACATCACTATATCTTCTCTTGAACATTCTTCCTCAAATAATCTCTCCCTTGCCTTTGTTGCCTACATCATGAACCAACCACTCATCAGGAACCCACAATCTCACCAAATTCTATCATTTAGCATAACACCAACCACTAATAGAGTTCATAATTTTGACTCATTTACTTATCAGTTGGTCTATTTAGATTGCATTTAGTTATAATGGGTCAAATAGGTAAAATAAAAAAGACGGCTTAAAAGTTTTTGGACCAAAAAGTGTTTCTGGTCGAATGAACAAAAACCCAACCCGTACCAAAGTTATTTGTTTCAACCCTAGCCCGTTTTGTCGTATCAATTTTCCATTGGTGTTTCGAGCCAAATTTATTAAATGGAAATGAAAGAATACCTGTTTTTCATAATTGGTACAAACTGTAACAACTGAAAGTAGAATAACTTGAATGGTAGCACCAACTAGTATTCCGATCCACAAGCCCTCTCCTCTTAATGAGGTGCAGAACCCTAATAATGCAGCAACCGGAATCCCGACAAGATAAAAAGCAGCAAGATTGGCGTATGCCCCTAAATGCTGCCATCCCACACCCCTTGCAACACCTGTTCTATCAACAATTATACAACAATCTTTCTGTATTAAACATCACTATATATGTGTGTGCATGCACCCAGAGAGTAAAACTCACAAAAAACATGCAAGTTGTAATTTTACCTGACAGGGTTCCTTGTAGGCTGTCCATTATGATGTTTACACACAGAAGAGGGGCGATTTTTGTGACATAATCGACAACTTCTTTTTCATTTGTGAAAATGTACCCAAAAATGTGCCTATTGAGAAAAACAACCATGCTGACTATACTCGTCTCAACAACTGCAAGGATCATGATGGCATTAACTGCTACACGCGCCCCTCGTGGATTCCCTGCTCCAAGTTCATTTGAGACTCTTGTGCTGAAAAATAAACCGTACCACAATCACCATAATATAAGCATATTAACAATGCATGCATGGTTATTAATATATGCAGGACAAACAAAAGGATCACCATCATGAGATTTGAACAAACCTTACACCAGCAGCAAATCCATATGGTATAGCATAGAGTGTAGCAATAGTATTGAGACTGTTTACAAAATTCAAAGATTAATATCATTATTATTTTTTGTCTCAAAACATGAATCTAAAGTACTTCATATAATGTATACAAAGAGTTTACCAAACAGAAAGAACAGAAGTTTCAAGCTCTGGATTTGGCAGAAGCCCAGAAAGCAATATGAGAAACTCATAGGACCACCATTCAAGGCTGCAAAGGTTAAGAATACACACAAATATTAATCATTGATCAACAAATTCTTGAACATTGATAACTAATCTGATTTTATGAGATCAATTACCAAATCATGACAGCTGACGGGATAGCAAAGCTGAAGAACTGTTTCATCCCGTGAAACACTTCAACTGAGATCGGAGAACGGGTTTTTGCACACGAGGGGGAGTACTTCATGTAAAAGAAGAGGAAAATAGCGTTTGACCACATGGCAATCCCCATTGACATTGCTGCTCCAATGTTCCCCAATCCAGTTTTATATACAAGGGCCCAACAAAGAGGAATGTGTAGACACAAAGCAACTATTGAGCTAGCAAGCATGGGTAGTAGCATGCTTTGCATCTGGAAATATCTAACAAGTGGTTGAAGAATTGCATAAGCAAAAAGCGCGGGAATGAGGCACGTTATGAATTTCCCAGCTTCATGTGAAATCAAAGGGTTTTGGCCGATAAGAACAAGTAATGATCCAGTATATCTCCAAAAGATAGCAAGAGGAATGCAAACAATTAAAAGTGAGAAAATAGCAGTGTAAGTTAGAATTCCAACTTTTTTGTATTGTTGAGCTCCGTAAGCCTGTCCACATAAAGTTTCCAGAGCACTAGACATTCCCAACTGTCAAAACCAAAAAAATACAAAATCAATACCAATTTTTTGTAATAAAAAAACGATACTCAAAACAGTAAAACTTCTGTTATTCAGTAATTTACATACCATTGGGCATTGGTGACTCACTAACCAATTCAAAAGGGAGTGTTCAAAATCAAAACCTCCAGGTTAACCAAAGAAAGCCCAGCCACTAGATCAAGATGAGCTATGGCCATTAAAATTTATCTAAAATATAAAAAATTGAGGTCAAACATTTTTTGTTTTAATTGTTATATCTTATTGCTAGAAAATTATACCGTCAACCGTGGTGTAGTGGGCCATTAGCAATTTACTTTTTTTTTTTACTTGTGAACACACACTTTATACTCTACACATACTCTAGTTCTAAAATACCACACTTGCACTCTACAAGATTTAAACCCATAACTTTTTGTTTGGGAGATACACTTTACCACAAGATGTCCGTTGAAGACCATTAGTAAATTGCTAGTAGCCAAACATTGTATATGTGACATTGAATTTTTAATAGAACCAGCTGCACCGCAGAGGCGCAGACTATGACTCATATACACTGAATGGGGTCCAATATATAATTGGGATTTGGAAATACGGACAAAAGTGTCATGACAGACAAAGATATGCATTACCAAGAGATATCAGAGAGAATTTATTAATAACTGGCCAATCCAAATTTGGCCACTTCTTCTCATTTTATCGGAGATAATTACTAAATGGATTTCCCAACAATCAAGAAAATGACAACAAAACTGTGTCAAAACTTGACATCTGAAATGATCAAATTTTCTAGCACCACACAACCATTGATACATAAAGACAAATTAGGTTTTCTCTTTCAAGATGGGAGATGGTATGCAAAATCATAAGCATATAGTTCAAATCCCTTTTACTAAAGTCAACAAATGAAGACGCGTGTTTTTATAAAAATGTTAATGATGCCGGATACCAAAATCTATCAAATAACTGCAAAACATATGCATGTGCATATAACCGTTCCATAAAGAAGGGGATTTTCTACCAGCTATTTGTACATAAGATGCACAAAGATTATTCAAAATTAGCTCCTAAAAGGTCATAACTTCAAAGAAATTATTATTTCCTATGTCTTTAAAACATGGAAGGAGTTTAAAGAAAAAAATTTAAATACAAATTTGACCAAATGGTTCTCTGTTGAATCTTCAAAGGGAAAGACAAGATAGGAAACATCATATTTAATTATTAAATTAATATTATAAGCAATAAAAACAAATTAGCATCACTAGAAATCAACTTTCCAACTCAATTATTTTACCTAAACAAAAAAGGGAGAAAGAACGGAGCAACAATTATTCACACTACTAGATTAATAGATGACAATTCAGTATCTCCACACTTCAGTTTCTTTACGGATCTAATGCCTTTTAGCCTCTGGTGAGGTAAAAAAAAAGATGTAAATATAAAAATATATTGGGTTCAAGTCTCACTATAATAAAAAATACTTAGGTTGCGTATGGTTGAAAGGAATGGAATTAAATGGAATGAAATTGAGAAACTAGTATAAGTTTCAAGTAAATTATGTTTAAGTGAGTAATGAAATATAAAATCCAAGAGAATGTTTCATCTCAAATTCTCTTGGTTAAACATTCCCTTGGTCGTGGGATTTCAAAATCCTTCCACCTAAAGAGAGAATTTGAAATCACACAACCAAGGGAATTTGAGGTGAAACATTCCCTTGGGTTTTACATTTCATTACCCACTCAAACATAATTTACTTGAAAATTATACTAGTTTCTCAATTCCATTTCATTTCAATCCTTCCAACCAAATGTAGCCGTATGGTTAAGACAGTGGTTTTTCTGGTTGTGGGTTTTCTATTGAGAGGACTGAGGGTGCGGTCCTAACTAGAAAACGGATAGATGGACCCAATACAAATATCGTATATACTTCAAAGTAGGCCGTAAATTTGCTGTTCTAAAAAATAAAAAATCTAATGCCTTTTAAATCGAACTCCATTTCATTTGTAGCATAAATCTAGCTCTTAAACTTGTCACACAGCTCACAATCCTCACAAGTAATCCAAAATTCAAACACACAAGAGGCAGAATCAGGATTCAGGAGCAATACAGTTTTCTAACAAGCAATCGACGTTAATCAGTAATCACGACATACATAACTCAAATGTAACATCAGATCTGAATATCATACTATCAGAGTATTAAAAAAAAAAGCGATACACATTCACAATCAACACGTGAAACAAAAGTAAAGGCAGAGACGATTAGACGATAACGACTTACAATCAAACTAAAACCGGTGACGCTAGAGAGGGAGATAGCAATGGAGGTGCTGGAGAGTGAAAGTTCGCCGAGATGACCGACCATCATGACGGAGATAACCTGCAACAAGTACTGCGACAACGTCACCGCCACCATCGGACCTGCAACAACTCCCAATTTCTTCATCTCCTCCGCCAATACTCGCCATGTTAATCTGTTATCCTTTGGCTTCAGGATCAATCCTTCTTCCATATCGTCTCTCACCGTCGCCGTCGCCGTCGCCGTCGTCATCTCCGGCGACTAACGGAAAGTGAGGAGGTTATGGCGGTGATCGTTGAGGTAAGTGTGTTATGGCGTCTGTACAGTTTGTTAGAAACCCCATGCTCCTTTTATATAGCGAGAGTGAGGGTAGTTTTGTAATTTCTGGTTGGTAGTAGAAAATTTGTGTTCGACCACGGGTTCTTTCGTTGGGGACTTACCGACTTATCACTTATCTAAAGCAGGACCTAGATTTTGACAATATTTATTAAAAAATATGAAGTCCGAAAAATAATAATAATAATTTATAAATATTATTGTAAACACGAGCCCCAACCGGATCCTAATTGCTCCAATTGAACGCTAATTTACCGAGATAATCCCCGTTGTTTTAAGCCTATACACAATCAAATATTACCAGTTAAAGTGTCACAAAAAAAAGAAGTATCGTTATAATAAACTTCCGGTGTGAGAATAAGTAATCAAAACAAATATGTAAAATGTGTGAGGTAGAGAGAGAGAGAAAGAGAGAGTTTAGAGAATATTTGTGCATAGGAAAATCAATCTCCTTTTATATTATATTTGTAGTGTTGCATAATATATGCTTAATCAGTCATGTATGATGATGGGAGTGGTCTTATAAAAGTTTGTTTCATAATTAGGTCATACCTCTCGTACAATTGGAGGTGTGTTCCATCAACGGTCAGGAGTAGTGATAATTATGATACCTTAAATGTCAGACACGTGTTAATGCCCTATTATGAAACAGGTATTACTATTTGAATTTTTTTGGTCCAGGTTGCTTTCTAATGCCCTAATTCTACAATTATTTTCTATATAAATAAATATTTATCGATAGTAAGATTTTGTTAACTTGTCGACACCTAATCGATAATACTTTATTATTATCAGAAATTGAAGAATATAACATTTTTCAATGAATGGACATTTTATTGGTAAAAAAAAATCGTAAGCATACAAGAACACAGATTTTTGTGAGAACCTCACGACGGCTTTTTTGTTTTATTAATCCAATGAATAGTGACAAAAAAAACTAAAGAAATAACCTCTTTTTAAAGACTTCTAAACCTTGGCTGCCAAGTAGTTTGAAAATTGAAACCTTCTCAAACTCCCTTTGTTTCCAACTCAAACAAAACAAAACAAAATAAACTAAAACTCCCATCAACGATTAAAAATTAATATAAATGACTCAAAGTTATCGGGTCAATAATTAACTTGGGCCAACAGTAATATACACACCTTTCTAAAATTTAAAATTTTGCTTATATCATTCTTGATGTTCATAATATATATCTACTCTATAGAAATGAAAAGAGAAAAATAATGAGTTGTTAGGCTTATAAAAAAATAATACGTACCAAAATGTTTAAAATATAAAAACAAGTTCAAGATTACCAGAAGTTATCGAAATGTCATTCACGACGATATGAGATTGTATTAGTTAGTAATCATGAAATTGGATATGGTTCGTAGTGAACAAAAGATGGCACATGATGGGTTAAAACAAAGAGTTCATGTGGACTTATATATATAAGCCAAAATGATGATGATGATGATGATGATGGAGATTTAATGATGATGATGGTATGATGCTGGTGACTTGATGAAGAATTGAAGATTTACACTAGCAAGTAGGAACAGCAAAATGAAATTGCTTGTTCGTAATGGGTTAAATTGAGAATGGGCTACACGAGTTTTTATTAAATGTAGTGGACTGTATGTGAAGTTGGGCCAATGACACTTTGGATTGCATTGGGCCTACATATTACTAAACGTGAATTGATACATAAACATGATTACATGAACTTACGAACTGCTGCTATCATCCACTACGAACTAGGGATGTTCACGAGCCGAGTTGAACCGCGCGTACCTTTTTTCGTGCTGGGCTCGTTTTCAAACCGAACCAAGCCGATTGGCTCGTTTACAACCGAGCGGAAAATCAAACAAGCATTTTTCGAGCGTTAAATTTTCGAGCGAGCGCAAACGAGCAGCGAAAATTTTATACAACCCAACTATCTTGTGTGTCATACGATTTATACTGCAACGAATAAGGTTTAATGACTTAAAAATCAGCCACGTATCGTTACATAATATTTTCATGGATGATAATACGTTATGGCTGACGATGAGTGAAAAGACTGTAGCAGATAAGGCGGAGAGCATATTGCAGAGAACGATGATGGTGAGAGCGGGAGATGATCGATTAATGTAGAATTCTTTATTAGGTTGATTGATCAAGTATGTATAAATATAATTATATATTTGTATATAATGGGTTAAATCTACTAGATTGCTATGTATAAAATATATATATGTGGTAATTCGATCCGAACCGAACCGAGCAGACCTTTGCTCGTGCTTGACTCGTTTACAAACCGATCCAAGTCGATCGGCTCGTTTACAACCGAGCAAAAATTAGAACGAGCATTTTTCGAGCAAATTCCAAACGACATCGAGTGAACGCCAAACGTCGAGCCGTTTGAATAGCTAAACTACGAACCAACAAATAAATGGGTCATCGATATTTTTTATTACTGTGGGCCGTTTATTAGCGTGGAGTGAGGACTGGGGAGTGGGGACTATCAACATTAATGCAACTTACTAACCAACATCATTGGATGAGAACAACATAACTAAATAGAAAGTTTACTACGACGCTGCATTACGCGGCATTACGAACTAGCAATGGTGAATTCGTGAATCTTTTTCATGGGTGTCGGAAAACTTTAAACGTTGTTGAATATAACAAAATATTAAACTTCTTGACCCGCTTCGGGTCTAATCAAATCGAGTCGGTCACACAATGTAAAAGACAAAACTAAGTTAAATATTAAAAATACATAATAAAAACTACTTCAATCGTCAATAGAAATGCATAATAGATATATAGTATCTCTAAAGTTGTTTATTATAGGTTTTTTATTTTGTTAAACCTAGTCATTGCATCATCTACAGTATTCAGAAACGAACAAGTGGCTTTGTTGATCATAATTCTGAAACTACGGAAGTACGAAACCATGGACAATTTGTTTTCTTTTTATTATTTGATTTACAAATTAAACGAGTTAAGCTATAAATTATTTAGGTTAAGTTAATAGAGCTTAATTAGTTAATAATTAAATCGGTGTAAGAGTTAATTAGTTAATTTTTTTATTAAAACTCAGCTTACGCATCACAAATGGTCTTCAAAGGGTTAAATAAAAAATAATTAAAAAAAGCTATGAAAGTTAAAGTCAAATCTAATGTTTTTATTATAGACTCGAACACTTATAATTACATCACATTTATAACATCAAGAATAGTAGAGAAATAAAATTAAAAAAAAAAAGTGGGAAATACATGCCCAAGTGATGAAACATATCATTTTCCCAATATAATTAATAAATCATAACTACTTAAATAATGATTTGGTCCAAGGGGATACTGAATACTCCTTCCCCAAATTCAAACAAGATAAAAGAAAGAACAACAAATCAGATCACCAAATAATGAAGAAGAAGAAGAAGAAGCAGTTCAATATCCTCTGATTCAAAGGCATATTGATGAAAACTTACATGATCAAGATGAAGATGGTGATTTAAGAACACAAGTTATTGATGAAGTGAAAAAACAGATAGGATTATCAGGGCCATTGATAGCAGTAAGCTTGTTGCAGTACAGTTTGGAAGTGATATCAATGATGTTTGCTGGTCATCTTGGTCAACTTTCTCTATCCAGTGCTTCAATGGCCACATATTTTGCTTCATTCACTGGTTTCAGTGTGTTGGTTAGTCATTATTTTCTTTCTTTCACATCAATTATCAAAACTGCATCTTTTGCTCATTAGTTGACTTTGACTTTGACTTTCTTAGTAGAGGTGAGTGTCAAATTGTGAATATCTGTGACAGATGACAACTCTTTAAATTTAGTGTTTAAATAGGCTGAATAATTAGATTTCATATGCAGGTGGGCAAATCTAAATATGATAGTACGAGTCAAATTTTGGAAAACTAAGATTAAATCCTAAATTAACGTCCAAATTACTCAAATTAAAAATTCACGCTTTTTATATAAAAAAGAAAAAAACTAAAACTTGTCGAATTTTGAGAAAGGTCCTTGAATTTGAAATCAAGGCTCTAGATGATGGAAGCTGGGTCGATAGTTGGGAGATTCTGCAAGTCCGGAAAAATACCTATAACTGTTTCCATTTTTAACTTATGGGCCACGTAACTCTATACGTAGCCCAAAGTTATGACCTTTTTAAGTAGGGTCATTTTCTAGCATGTATGCCTCTGTCCAGCTGGTCTAAATATGAGTCAGCTAGCTCTTGTATCAGTTGTGTATCATTCTATTATTCGATATCTGAATAGTTAGATTTTAGACCACATATCCAAACACTCCTTAAGTAAATAAGTATGATACCAAACTTTAGTTGCATTAATTAACATGATGATGTTAAAGAAAGAAAATCATATGTGAGAAAAGCTAAATTATGTTCTTTTCTTATAGTTAGGAATGGGAAGTGCATTGGAAACGCTATGCGGACAAGCCTATGGCGCTAAACAATACCGCATGCTCGGGATCCAAATGCAAAGAGGAATGATCACTTTAACTGTAGTAAGCATTCCTCTTGCAGTCATTTGGTTTTACACAACCACCATCTTCATAGCTCTTGGTCAAGATCAAGAAATATCAATCGGAGCAGGAATTTATATTCGTTGGATGATCCCAAGTTTATTTGCATACGCTTTACTTCAATGTCTAAACAGATTTCTTCAAACACAAAACATTGTAGTTCCTATGGTGATTAGTTCTGGTGTTACAGCTTTGTTACATATATTTATATGTTGGGGCCTAGTGTTTAAATTTGGGCTCGGAATCAAGGGGGCTGCATTGTCTAATACGATATCGAATTGGATAAACGTTGTTTTGTTGGGAGTTTATGTGAAACTGTCTCCTGCTTGTAAACACACATGGACTGGTTTTTCAAAAGAAGCCATGAATGATCTTCTTAGTTTTCTCAAACTTGCTGTTCCTTCAGCAGTTATGATTTGGTATGCTTACTTCCTCAACACTCATAAAAATGTATTTTTTAATTGAATTTGAACTCTCGTATAACCATACATATTGGTGGTGGCAGTATGGGTGGGTTGCGTAACGGGTCAGTACAGGTTCAGGTTGAAATGGGCCAGGCCAGATTGGGTAGACATGTAAACATTTTGGACCATTTTGGAAAAAGTTATGAATAATGAGTTGGATAATTATAATTTTTATCAAATTAATAATCCAAATCTATGTATGCGGTGATGATGGACGTTGGGTGATTTCGACCCGTTTGACCCGTTCTTGTTTTAGCTGATATTTTACTTAACCCACTGACCCGTTAGAATTAAAACATGAAAAAGAGTCACATATGCCACCTCTGATGCAATTTTATAGGATATTACATAAACATCCAAAAGTGTACATCTAAAGAATTTTAACAATCATGTGCTGCAGCTTTGAATATTGGTCATTCGATTTGGTTGTTTTGTTATCCGGTCTGCTCCCAAATCCAAAGTTGGAGACATCTGTGTTATCGATCAGGTTGGTTTCAATCAAATTAACGTTTTATTTCCACATCAACCAACGATTTGTTGTAAGATTAATCTCAAGTTTATGTTTGGTCTGCTGTTGCTTACATTTTAACAGCCTTAACACGTGTTGGATGGTCTACATGATCTCCGTGGGTCTTGGTGGAGCAATAAGGTTAGTATAACAGTAAAATTTATGATCATTAACGTACACATATTGTTCCATATAACGCCTGCCTATCCATTGCAGCACACGAGTTTCAAATGAATTAGGGGCTGCAAGACCTGAAGCGGCACGTTTGGCTGTCTGCGTCATGGTGATAATCGCCATTTTGGAGGGGGTGATAGTTGCGAGCATTACATTGCTCGGGCGCAATGTTTGGGGAAGGTTATATAGCGATGACGAAGAAGTTATCAAATACGTTGCAAAGATGATGCCATTGCTTGCATTGTCAGATTTCTTGGATGGATTTCAGTGTGTTCTGTCAGGTAACATTTGTCGTAAAATGTTGGATTTTGTAAGTACTTCAAAAGATTTCTTTTTATGTTTTCTTGACGCATAGGTTCTGCTAGAGGATGTGGGTGGCAAACTTTTTGTGCAATTATGAATCTTGGAGCTTACTACATTGTGGGAATTCCTTGTGCTTTGCTCTTTGCTTTTGTCCTCCATATTGGAGGCATGGTAAGATTTGATTTCTTATGTGTAACTTCTCGTCTGCATAAGTCTGTTTGAGTAGTGGCGGAATTTTAGGGGATGTGTTTTTTATAACGGTGACAATCAGTTACCAAAAAACTCAGGGGCCACACGTAAAACATGGCTTGCGTTGGGCATGTGACATTCACGGGGCTAAATTTAAAACATGAGACCTCTGCTTGAAAAACTTTACCACGGCTTCACCTCCTTAAAAATTCATTAGATGCATCTTGTGATATGAGAGCAGCAGCTCTCAACTCAGGTTAAAGTATGCAGTTAACATCCTATGATGATCAACTCTGATGCATCAAGAAACCGAATATCCGAAAGGGGTTATTATTCGACTCTTGAGATAATGATAAAAAATTGTTTATTCAAACTTTAAAAACGGTTTATTGCAGTTACAAACCATTATAATTTTTGCTGGTTGGAGAGATTATTCATTTATTTGTGTCAAATTGTTGCTTTGTGGTCTAAATTACAAAGATATTAGAGGCATTGTGTACGAGAGCTTACATTTCAGTGTAGTTTTTTTCAAATTTGAACATTGTGTTTCAGGGGCTCTGGATGGGGATCATCTGTGCACTTGCTATACAGGTTGTAGTTCTCATTGCCATTAATTTATCGACAAATTGGACCGATGAGGTACAGTAACTCTGCTTTAAGTTCATCCTGATCATGAACTAGAGCAATGGTACGCGCTAACAGTCTTGAATTTGAATGTTCTCAGGCATTGAAAGCGGTTAATAGAGTTCAAACAAGCACTGTCAACAAACTTCAAGAAGCTGACTCATTTTGACCTGCAACTTTTCTAGTTGTAACCAGTCTAGTATGTTATGCATTTGACACTACAACTCTACAATGTCCGATAAACTTTATCATCAATTATTTGTTATGCAATAAGTTTACAAATTAAAGCTCCTGAAAGTAACCATTTTCATGAACATTATACTTGTATGGCCGTATAATACATAGAACCATAAGATACACAACACTTTGATCACACATTTACTTTTAACTCGTGAATCAGACTCTATGTTTGATAATAATAATAAAGCAAAAACATACCAAAAAAGATGGTAGATTCCAAGCATTTTTCTAAGAAGTAAACTTTGCGACGAGGTTCAACCTCGCCTCCATTTCATTGCAATAACACTCAAAAAACAGGGATCCACAAACAAATCCCAGATAAATTTCAGTTTTTACAATAGAACTCCAGGCGCATGCAGCACCATATCAGTAAAAATTATTTCATTTTTCGCAACTATCAAAGGTGGTGAGAATTGATGGTGAATGTGAATAAACATCTAAGAAGCAGATTCCTTAGCAATCTTCTCAGCCTTTGCAATAACTTCATCAATCCCTCCAACCATGTAAAACGATTGCTCGGGTAAGTCGTCATACTTCCCATCCAACACTCCCTGCAGAGTTGCAAACATTAATTGGACGCTTTTAGCAACAACATTTTTTAACCATGTTTTAACATAGGAGTGTCAATTTTTGACATAACACAAAATTTGCAGGGTAGGCATATGTTAGTTTTAGGTTGAACCCACTAAAGATTATAAACATAGGTTTTATAACAAAAATCTAATAATTTTACATTCATTTGCAATTTTGTTTGTAACATTGGAAATTTTAAAGTCTTAGTAATAAAATAAATTTCAGGTAAATAGGTTATGCTTGTTTCAACACGCGAAAGCTCATGCCATGTTCGGGTTTGTGTGTCAAATTTAAGGTTTGTATCAGTTCGACCCGCCAACCTGTACACACGAAAAACAATTTTGAACCATTGAAAATAGCTGACCTGGAAACTGCCAATGCTCTCCTTGAGTTCCACATATTTACCAGGAGCACCAGTGAAAACTTCAGCAACATGGAATGGCTGACTCAAAAACCTTTGAATCTTACGGGCACGTGCAACAGTCAGCTTGTCATCTTCACTAAGCTCGTCCATTCCAAGAATGGCAATAATATCTTGAAGATTCTTATAGTTCTGAAGAACTTTTTGTACACCACGAGCAGTATTGTAATGGTCTTCTCCCAAAATGTGTGGTGAAAGCATACGAGATGTAGAGTCAAGTGGGTCCACAGCAGGGTAAATACCAAGTTCGGATATCTGCCCATTAATAGAATTACTATGAGCTAGACAAACAATTGAGGTAGCCAATACATTAACAACTTTACTAAAAAATATTAATTTGTGTTGCGATACATCTCAAAATAGCCAAAAAAATCAAGTAAAAGGAAACACGTCAAAGGGTAGCACAGAAAAGGTCAACCTAATTCAAGCCGTCATGGCCCGTATAAAAAAACAACATATCTCAACCCAAACCCGTTAGCCAGCATGCCCATCTTGCCATATCTACACACTGCCAACAGAATCTGATAGAAAAGACGTATTACCTGTCTGGAAAGCACGGTTGTGGCATCCAAGTGAGCAAAAGTTGTGGCGGGAGCAGGATCAGTCAAATCATCAGCAGGCACGTAAATAGCTTGAACGGATGTAATTGAACCTTTTTTAGTTGTGGTGATACGTTCTTGAAGGCCTCCAAGATCAGTAGCCAAAGTTGGTTGGTAACCAACAGCAGATGGAATACGCCCAAGCAAGGCAGACACCTCAGAGTTAGCCTGCAGATTAGAATTAAAACCAATTGCTTAATCTCAAAACTCATCAAGAAGTAAATTTGTAAAGTGAAGTAGACTTCCACAGAAGTTAAACCTACCTGGGTGAAACGGAATATGTTGTCAATGAAAAGAAGCACATCTTGTCCTTCAGCATCTCTGAAATGTTCAGCCACGGTCAATCCAGTAAGTCCAACACGAGCACGAGCACCTGGGGGTTCGTTCATTTGACCGTATACAAGAGCACACTTGCTCTCGCCCTACAAACATAATAGGAAACAACATAAGTTTATAGCGAAGATTAAAGAAGGTAAAAGTCAAAACTCTAAAAGAAAATAACAAAAGCTCCAAAATACAAACCTGTTTATCACCTAGCTTAATGACACCACTCTCCATCATTTCCCTGTATAAATCATTACCCTCTCGAGTGCGTTCTCCAACACCAGCAAAGACGGAGAACCCACCTGTTGAAAAGTAAAAAAAACAACGATTCATATACATGTTTATATCAAATAAAAATCTTATAAACGTGAAACATGTACCAACCATGAGCTTTCGCGACATTGTTAATAAGTTCCATAATAAGCACAGTTTTTCCTACACCAGCACCACCAAACAAACCAATCTTCCCTCCCCTTTGATATGGAGCTAGAAGATCAACAACCTATAAGTTATAAAACCAAACCTACTCATCAGATACTTATTACGCAGTGAGGAAGATAAAATAAAGAAAAAACATTCCGAACGATAACTTTACCTTGATTCCAGTGACAAGAATCTGTTGTTCTGTTGCTTGTTCAACAAAAGCCGGTGCCTCTCTATGAATTGGCAAATAGTGATCGGTTTCTGTATATAAACAAAAAAAATAGTGAGATTAAAATCCCAAGATAACCAAAAACACATGTTACGCAATCAAAAATAGAGAACTCACTAATTTCGCCTCTATGGTCAATAGGCTCTCCAATAACGTTAATGATACGCCCAAGGGTTGCCCTGCCAACGGGTACCTAACAGAAAAAAAATCAAAATTAGGTCCATGGACCTTAGCATATTACAGTTGAACCTACTTTAGCATATGTTAGAAAAAAACTGCATTTAGAAAGCACATGACCTTAATTGTTATAAAGACACTGCATTTAAAAACCTTAATTGTGATTTCCTTACACAAACTCAAATCGAAATCAGAATAATTCAATGTTACAAAATGTGATAATCGAAGTACAAATGACAAAATCAATATGTAAAGCTAATGAAGCAAACAACTAAAACTCTATCCCCAAAAGCAGAAAATTTGGCTACAGTCAGACACACTGACTTTAAACGTGAGCATAAGCCAAATTCCTTAATGAAATCATCAGCGATCTTAACCAAATGTCAACAGGCTACAAACGCAAAGAATCAACTGGATCTCGAAACATACAAACAAAACATATTATCATTTCTCTTACTAAAACGATCGAATTATTCAGGACCAAAAACAACTCACAGTGATCGGAGAACCGGTGTTGAGAACCCGTTGACCACGCACAAGCCCTTCCGTACCATCCATAGCAATCGTCCTCACCATATTCTCCCCCAAATGCTGAGCCACTTCCAGCACCAACCTAATCGAGTTATCCAAAACCTCAAGCGCCGTAAGGATCGGCGGCAGCCCTTCACTGAACCTCACATCAACAACCGCACCAATAACCTGACACACCTGCCCGATCGCTCCGGCGCCGGTGAACTCATCGGTGATCTTCCCGACGCCAGATCCTTCACCGGCGGTGGTCGGCGGCGGCTTGGATTGGGCGGCGGTGGCGGAAGTGGAGTGGTTGACTACACGGTTGAGGAAGTGGTTAGTGGAGGGGTGAAGTTGGGATGTTGCGCGTGCGGCTCTGGTGGCGGTGGTGATCGGAGATCTGGGCGGCGATCGGCGGAGGGAGGAGCGGAGGAGGGAGGTTGCTAGCCTCCGGGAAGCCATAGGCGGAGGAGATGAATGAGTTGATGCTAGGGTTTGAATGGGGTGAGAACTGAGTCGTCTCGGAGAGACTGTGAGTTGATGTTGTGCGTGTTATTACAGCGTTATTTGTAAGGAAGCTTTTTGGAGAAATAATAATATTGGTGAATGGTGATGTGGCATCGTTTTTTTAGAGTGAATTTAATCGTTTATTGTTATGTAAAATTGTGTAGGTAAAAAGTTATAATATGTAAGAAAAAAAATATACGACTTCTTGATATTACATCATCGATCACCATACATGATACACCACTTATCATGTGTATTTTATATCTTTCTTTTATTTGTTAAGATTTCTTGTAATAATTGTTGATTTGGTATCGTTATTTTGTTTCTTCAAATTAAAACGATAAGCATGATGAAACATTATAGTTTAAAGGTTTTATTACTCGTTTCAATTTCATACATATTTTTTTTTATATTTTTTTAACCAAAACTGAAACAACTTGAGTATCTATCGCTTGATAAATGAGCACAACAATTCTTTCTTCTTGCTCATCGTCCATGAGCTCTCACACTCACCCTCTCACACCCCTAGGCATGCCTTATTACGCATGTCACTCCTTATTATATAAATAACAATTGACAACTACAAACACGTGTACCAGCCACCACGTGTAACCCTTTCTTTTATTTTGTGTTTTTAAAGTTTCAATTAACAAAACCACTTTAAACATCCTTTATATTCCCTTTTGAATTTCGGTCGCCTGTAAATGCTTTCTTTTTCCTCTCCCAATCTCACTTCATCACGTCATTTATTCATTATGAACGACCAATATTAATCTTTCGGGAAAACTCTTTTTTCATAGTATTCAAGTAAATAAATTGTTGTGTTTTCAAAGGTACTTTCGTTTCCCGCTTGAAAGATTTGCAATATGTTCATTTTTTTGTCTATAAAGATCAAACCCATATTTTGTTTGTGTTTTTGTTTTTATTCATGTGGATTGCATTTCTCGTTAAAAAAATCAGGGACGTTTTACTCTTAAAGAATTATGTTTTTTTACGGTTTGACTCCATGTATCAGTGTATGTGTATATGCATATTTAACATGCCCGTATGATTATGTATGTTCGACGATGATTCATGTAAAGATGTTTGTAGTGTATGTGCATGTGCCATATGCATTTTTGTTTAATAATTAATTTGTGTGTATATAATTTTGTCATAGGTTTTTGTATCCTTGCGCTCACGACACACTACGAAACCTCCACCGTGCTAGGGACTAAGCAAACTGACTCCATATGTGTGTTTACGCATTTATAATATGCCTATACGATTATTACTAACACTTGAGTGATTACTCACTCTTGAATTTCATATGCTGACACACACACAACACAGTTTTTACCTGTGTGATTCAACCTCTTGCGAAGAGAATAATACTTGCTTTCAAACGATCTTTTTCATGTTCAAGGTTTACACGTTGTTAGATGTTTTGTTCTTTCGATGTTTTTTTAAACACTTCAACCAGATAGTTTCCTTTTTTAGTTTTAAGTTATAATATCATGGTGTTTAGATCTAATACATATTTTAAAAACTAACCACTTTGTTAATACCTATTTAGTTTGGACATCTATATTTAATTTCATCTTCTGTATTTACTTTTTATGACAAAAAAAATAATTATTCGTTAAAAATGATGACCGACAAGGACCTATACAGTTGTACAACAATATAATACACCATCCATGACATCTACAAGGATTACATAGCAACAATTACAAAAAGAATGACCCCCAATCATCCCGATGTATTATCCTTAAAGGGGATATATTTTTCACCCTAAAATAACTCAACAACTTTATAATTTCTAACAACTTATTAATAAAAACCGGGTTGGAATTAAGGACCACCTCATTTTGAGCTTTCCATACACGCCATAGGGCCGTGAGGATTATAACATGGCACCTCCTTCTTGTCATATGGGTTGTGTAACCGTGAACCTCCAATGAACCATTGATTGATAAAACAAATATGGTTGGTACATTACACCAATTTGAAACAAATTACCATACCACCTGGACACCAAACGTGGTGAACTTGACTAGTTACACACATTTGTTAGACTACACGTAATAGACAAGCAATAAACGTCAATAATAATGACATAAACACAAGTAAGGCTTCAAGTATCACTATATGATAGTTAAAAGGGCTTCAAATTATAATACATTAATTTTTTAACAAACTTTAAACACAACCTGACTACATTGTGTGTGCGGCTTTGGTGGCGGTGGTGATCAGCGATATGGGCGGTGATTGGCGGAGGGAGGAGCGGAGGAGGGAGGTTACTAGCCTCCTGGAAGCCATAGGCGGAGGAGATGAATGAGTTGATGCTAGGGTTTGAATGGGGTGAGAACTGAGTCGTCTCGGAGAGACTGTGAGTTAATGTTGTGTATTTTATTACAACGTTATTTGTAAGGAAACTTTTTGAAGAAATAATAATATTGGTGATGTGGCGTCGTTTAAAGTGAATTTAATTGTTTACTTCCTTATTGTTATGTAAAATTTTGTAAGTAAAAAGGCTATAATATGTAAGAGAACAAATATACGACTTCTTGATGTTACATCATCGATCACCATACATGATACATCACTTGTCATGTATACTGTATATCTTCTTTTTTATTTGTTAAGATTTCTTGTAATAATTGTTGATATGTTGTCGTATTTTGTTTCTTCAGATTAAAACGATAAGCACGATAAAACATTAATAGTTTAAAGGATTTTATTACTCGTTTCAATTTCATATAGATTTTTTTATATTTTTTACTGAACCTAAAACAACTTGGGTATCTATCGCTTGATAAATAAGCTTGCTTACACTCACCCTCTCACACCCCTTGCCATGCCCTATGTCACTCCTCATTATATAAATAACAATTAACAGCTACATATACGTGTACTGGCTATCACGTGTAACCCGATTTTTTATTTTTTGTTTTTAAAATTTCAATTAACAGAACTGCTTCTTTTTATAATTTCGATTGCCTGTAAATACTTTATTTTTCCTCTCCCAATTTCACTTCATCATGTTATTTATCAATAGTAATCCTTGGGAAAACTCTTTTCATTGTATTCAAGTAAATAAATTGTTGTGTTATCAAAGTTATTTCCGTTTCCTGTTTGAAAGATTTGCGGCATGTTCACTTATTTTTCTTAAAAGATCAAACCAATATTTGTGTTTACGTGTCTATTGCATAAATTTGATTGTTTTCATGTGGATTGCATTTCTCTTAAAAATTTCACGGACATTATGTCTTGTTACGTTTTGACTCCGTGTATGTGTATATGCATATTTAACATGCCCATATAATTATGTACGTTCGACGAGGATTATTGTAAAGTTGTTTGTAGTGTATGTGCATGTGTCATATGCATTTTTGTTTAATGATTCGTCTGCGTGTATATGCCTTTGTCGTAGGTTTTTTTTGTAATCTGGTGCTCGTGACGCGCTACGAAACCTCCATTGTGTTAGGGACAAAACAAACTGTCTCCTTATGTGTTTTCATGCCTTCATAATATGCCCATATGATTATTTTCTAACATTTAAATGATTACTCTCTCTTAAATTTCATATGTTGACACACACAAAACACAGTTTTTCTTTCAAATAAACTACATTCTTTTTGCATAAATGTGTGGTTCAACCTCTTGTGAAGAGAATAACACTTGCTTTCAAATTTTCATTTTCATGTTCAAGGTTTACAAGTGATTAGATGTTTTGTTCTTTTGATGGTCTTTTAAACTGCCATTCAACCAGTTAGTTTTCTTTTTTTTTTACTTTTTAAGTTATAATATCATGGTGTTTAGATGTAATACATATTTTAAAAAACAATCACTTTGTTAATACCTATTTAGTTTGGACATTTATATTTAATTTTATATTTTGTATGTAATTTTAAATATTTACTTTTTTAACAAAAAATAATCATCCCTAAAGGGGACATATTTTTCACCCTAAAAAAATTCTAACGACTTTATATTTTCTAACAACTTATTAATAAAAACCGATTTGGAATTAAAGACCACCTCATTTGAGTTTTCCATACACACCATAGGGTCGTGAAGACAACATGCCGCCTCCTTCTTGTCATCCTTGGGTTTGCGTAACTATGAATCTCCAACAAAACAATTGATAAAGCAAATATGGCTGGTACATTAAACCAATTTGAAACAAATTGTCATACCACCTGGACACTAAACATGGTGAACTTGACAGCTTAACTAGTTACACACATTTGTTTGTCTATACTTAATAGATAAGGAGACGTCAATAGTAATGACATTTATAAAAGTAAGGCTTCAAACATCATTATATGATAGTTAAAAGGAGTTCAAAACTCATAAGACCTTAAATCTTTAACAAACTTTAAACACGATCTTGTCTTTATTATACAACAATAAAACTCCATACATCATTTAACCAGTACACTTAATTTTATTTTTTTTGAACGGCTGAAATTTCATTATAATAAAACCCAGCAGATGCTATGAATACAAAACATACACCATTATAAAGTAAAGTTACACCAATTATGCCACTCGACCTTCAACGATGAAGCCCTATATTTTAACCACCAGAACACATTAACTATAATGTTTTCCACCACCTTTGAAACTAATGTATACTCCCCTTTGAATATTGCGTCGTTTCTTGCCTTCCAAATAAACCACATAGTTTAAAATGTCTTTAGTTTCAAATAAACCAGTACACTTAATTTAAAATGTCTTTAGTAAATTAATTTTGTTTATATGATCATTGCACATAATCTAAATTATTTAATTTCGGATCCGTTGTTTATGCCTCTGAACCCGGGTATCCAAATATCCATCCCTCGCGGTATCCGCGCGGATGACACGTGTGTGTTGTAAAATACGCACCTGCGCATTTTAACCTTCGCCGCCCTAACATCCAACTTTCACGGCGGCGCTCTCTAAAAACGCACACCCAATGTCCCTCACCACCCCCCTCCTCACCAAACCCTCACACGCTCCCTCACCTCAACCCCCATGCACCTCACCACACACCACCTCCCCCCATGGCCACCATCATCCGTCGGCATCTAAACCCTAATCACCGTCGATCCATCGCCACCGCCGCCGCCGCCGCACTCCGTCAACACGCCACCACTTTCTGGACTCCCACCCCTATCGCCGCCGTGAAGCCCGCCGCAGAGTCGCTATTCCACGTCACCATCGACGTCTCAGATTCGCCGGATCTCGCGTCGTCCTACACCGTCGCCGGACAATACCTCCGCCTCCGGATCCCTAACGTCGTGAAACCGTCGTGTTTAGCCATCGCTTCTCCTCCGTCAGTGGCGGTTACCGACGGTGTGTTTGAGTTTTTGGTAAAAAGTATCGCCGGATCTACGGCGGAGGTTTTGTGTGGTCTCCGAAAAGGAGATGTTGTAGAGTTGAGCTCAGCTATGGGGAAAGGATTTGATACAGATCAAATATCTCCACCGGAGGATTATCAATCTGTTTTCATCTTCGCAACTGGATCGGCAATTAGGTAAATTGTTGAATCATTTCGTGTTTTAGATCATTCGTATTAGATTTGATACAGATCAAATACCTCCACCTTATGATTGTGTCATTATGTTCATGTTTTTGCTCCTCAAGTTGTAGGTTAAATGAAATATATGAGCCTATGTTAGGTCATATCACATATGATGTTATGTCCCTGTAGGATTTTATACAGTTGTAGATAGGTTGAACATCGACAAAATTAGCATTGCTTCTTCTGCTCCACAGTTCATTTCGTTATTAAATTGTGACCCAAATTAGGGATTTTGAGTCGATGTGTAGTCTTTGCTACAATGGCTTAACATTTGCAGCTGAGAAAGCATCTCATCCTGTTCAAAACTTATAGTTAAATTAGGAGAAATGTTTATGGGAATGGTGAGATAATCTCATCTGCACAAATATAAAATGTATCTGGTTTGCCATACATAATCTTAATCACAATATGCGTTCAGTTTGATACATTCGGATATAGGTAACCCAAATACATGACATAATAACCTTGAAGGGGTTAGAGATGGGATCATGGGGTGGTAAATTTATTGTTGAAATTAATATAATAGGCGTTTTGATATGTTGTATGATTATGTGTCATGTAGCTGTAGTATGTTGTATTGTTGTCATTTTTGGGTTGTTTTCTTCTTTATCCTACAATTAACTTATATATGATAATGCATCACATGCAGCCCCATTCGATCTTTAATCGAATCAGGCTTTAGTGCAGACAAGAGATCAGATGTAAGGTTATATTATGGGGCAAGAAACCTTCAAAGAATGGCTTATCAGGTTTCATTATAAGACTTAACTCCTTTTCTATTTCTTTTGTATCCTTGAATGATTCTGATTTTGTTTTTTGTCCAATAATTATAGGATAGATTTAAAGCCTGGGAATCTTCTGGAGTTACCATTGTTCCTGTGTTGTCCCAGCCTCATGACAATTGGGGTGGTGAAGTCGGCTATGTACAGGTAGACATCATGTGCTTGTTCTGTTTCATTCTTTTAAGGTTTGTTGTTTCCTAGTTTTTTTCGTGTGAATGTTTACACATCTCGAGCAGGCGGCTTTTGCTAGAGCTAAACAAGTTTACGCACCTGAGTCAACCGGGTCTGTGCTTTGTGGTCATAAACAGATGGCTGAGGTTAGTTTTAAGTTGCAGTGGTACTTGAAGTTCTATTTTGCTCTTGCTTTATATTGCAATATTGGTTTAAAAAATCACAAGACACTTTAAGGGATTTAGGTCCTGAAAGCCTATGTGCTAGAGATAGTGCTTGGTCGGTATCGGTTTGGTATAGTACTCACACTTGGCAACTCTGGGGCGCTTATTTGATCGCCTCATGCCTCAGACACACTTTTTTAAACCAATATTGCAATTTGATTAGGACCAACTATTCGTATCTATGTCTTGCAATTTTACTATGTAAGTTTGTTTGTTTGTTTTGTAATAACAATGAATGTACTTCGCAGGAAGTTACTTCTATTCTTGTTGGCAATGGAGTACCCTATGAAAAGATCTTGAAGAACTTCTGAGGTCCAGTTTTGATTTGTTGTATAATTATTTCGAGATAGAGGCTCTCATTTCATTTATGCTCGTGTCGCTGAGTGCATGCATCTCAGCTGGGAATCACAAAATAATATCATTATAGATGTAATTGTACAATTCTTACATACGTAGATGGAATCTTCACATACTGGATACTCAGTTGGCCAAAGAGTTTTGTAAAAGTTGAATGTGTCACGGGCTCATTGTATGACTGTGGACATAGCACAACAGCATTAAAGAAAGATAGTTGAAAGTTTTGTTCGTTTACCAGGCATCAATAATTCAATATGTTTTTTTACTTGCAGTTTTGTTGCTCGTTTAACATTAGCATACAATTTTGTTGAGGAACTTGGTTTGGATTGTTAAAAGTCGATTCACATGGTGTTGTTAATCGTGTTGGGTTTGGCGCGTTGTATCATTAAACTTAGGGGATGTCTGATTGTGCTGACCCAGTATGAGCTGACTGAGTCAAGAGCTGACACAGTCAGAAGTTTTGACTGAGTCTACATCTGACTGAAACTTGGCTGTTTGATTATGTATCTGACTGACTTTGCTGACTGAAACTTGCCTTGGTTAGTCAATCGCGGCTGGAACACGACGGAGGGACGAAGCCGGCGGGGGGAGGGTGGCGGATGGGGCACGACGGAGTGACGAAGCCGGCGGGGGGAGGGCGGCAGATGGGGCGGGGGGAGGGCGGCGGATGGGGCGCGACGGAGGGAGGAAACCGACGGGGGGAGGGCGGCGATTGGGCCACGACGGAGAAATTTCCGGGTCAGACGATGCAAGAAAAAGGACTCGGTCAGATGAAATTTCCGGGTCAGACGATGCGGTCAGCAACAGCAAACACACTGACTAGCTGACCGGGTCAGCCAGTCAGTGGTCAGACGCGTGGTCAGACGAATCAAACAGGCCCTTAACATGATTGAATATATAAGCTTTAACCAACGTGACTTAAAAAAGATGTAATTCATGCATAACCCATTTAATCGAATCCATTTACTTAATGAAGAAAAAGGTTGTGATCAAATTGTAAACATGTTAAACTGATCATGAACGAATTGGTGAAACGTAATACATAGGTTAAAATGCTACATAGTTGATGGATTACTCAAACATGACTCATTGAACAATTGACTAAACCAAAGATGTCCTGCTTACAATACAGGTTACAAATAGAAACTCAAATACATGAATTGTGATCAAGTCAGAGAGGGTCGTGCCAAATTTATATCTTGTAACCTAGATCTAAGTGTTCATTACAAAGTGTTTTAACCCAAATTTTGTCAACTAACATTCTATACTTATAAGATGCCTTGACAAAAGAGAGAATGATTGCCAATGTATCAGGAAATTAACAATCCAGTTAAATTGAAACGATTTAAGGTCGATGAGTTTACAAGAACAAGTTGCCAGCAAAAGCTCAGTTCGAAAAGATAAAAGTAAGCAAGAACAAATGCATGTCAAATGATGTTAATAATGAACCCTAAACAATCTGACCCTCTTCAATTCCATCACTATCCACACCATTCACTGTCACAGGAGTTCCTTGAGGAAGATCTCCATTCGGCTCATGTCCATTCCGGTGATTGTCACTCCTGTCATGTGAATCAGCAAAGTCATCTTTATGGTGGCGGTGATGATGTTCCTTGTCAGAGTCAGACTTCAATTCATGGCTATGAGACCTGTGATGATGCTTATGGTGTTTAACACCATGCCTTTTAACACCATCTTCAAAGCTAGAATCATCTGAATCACTTGAGTCTGACCGCCTATGACGTTTGTGATGATGATGCCTTGAATGCCTTCTCTTCCTTATCCTGTCATCATCATACTCCTCACCTGAAGAATCCGAATCCCTTGATTTTCTGTGTCTATTATGATGTCTATGATGCTTTGAGTGTCTCCTTTTCTTTAATGCTGCTTCATCCTCATCACTTGAAAAGCTTGAGTCATCATCAGAGCTCAAGCTTGAGTGACGATGATGTTTATGTTTCTTGTGAACACGTTTTTTCCTGTGTTGTTCCAATTCACTTTCATATGAACTGTCACTATCATCACTTGAACTCGAAGATCTCCTCTTTGGTTTGTGTTTTGATTTCTTTTCTTTCTTATCATTGTCACCATTCTTTCTATGTTTCCTGTGACTTTTCTTCTTTGACCTTTTGACCTCCCGGCTGCTTTCACTTTCACTATCACTGTCATATGACACAGACCTTCTCTTATGCCTCTTTGATTTCTTTTCATTGGCTTCAATGGCGGCTTCAAGCTTCTGCTGCCATTTCAAAGGGGCTTCTTTTTTTGCCAGCACACGCTGCTTCTTCTCTTCAACCAACTGGATAAACGTCTTGTAGTCCATTCAGATGTAAAAACCAACTCAATATCTGCATTATGGTATGATGATGACCAGAAGTGCATCTCAAAGAGAAAATGACAAAATGTTAGTTACTCTATCATAAAAAATCAAATCTATGAAGAAGTTAATAAAAATGATAAGAAAAATAAATGTCTTAACATGTAATATGTTTCCCTTTGTATAATCTTCTATGTTTAATATCATCTTAACAATCATAATATCAACTAAGCAAGTGACAAGTACGCTTCAAGAATAACATAAGTTCTTAAACAAGAATTAGTTTGGGACTCTTACCTTAGTTGAAAAGCAAACACGCCAAAGTTTGAGATTACTTAAGAACACAAAATCCCAAACTTGCAAATGTGAAGCCTATGAAAGAATCTGCAAAAATAACATCACTCTTAGGCCACAAAGATAATTGAATACGTAAGCAACTGTTAATCTAAGAAAGATAGAGCAGTTACACTTCAACATCATTAGAGAAACTAAATCTAAAAACTACAAAATAAAAACTTCGCTATCAAACTCGCAACAAAATACATCTAGACATCTAGTATGATGAAACGTCTCAACTCTCAACAATGGAGGTTCAATTCAACTAGAATACTAGATTCTGATGGCCCATAAAACTAAGTTCCATCACATGTCTTATGAAATGCCTCAGCAGTAAAATTCAATTCCTTTGTTGAAAAGATGTAGTACCAAGCCCTAAATCCTAGATCCAGCTTAGACATCCAAATTAAATTCCAATTAGGCAATTAGATTCCAGGTAAACAAAATAAAGTTTTGCCCTCTTTCAGAAAATTGAAATCTTTACAACTTGATCCATCAAGATGCACATCCAACAAAACCCTAATTCCATTAGATATCCTATGAATCTAAAGCGAAAAACAAACTCTTTTCTTGAAAGCAACAAGGACATCAAAGAAAACCCAAGTTCTATCCCAAGTACCATGACAATTTCTACTACTGAAAACGAAACCCTTAAACACATACAACGAATTCAAACCAATTTCATTTAGATTCATACAACGAAGCAAAATCTTTTCATCTTTCATAAAATTCAAATCCCTAAAGCTCGATTCATCAACAGATGAATCCAGTAAAACCCTAGATTCAAGTAAGCAACAATTTCCCCATTCGATCGACGAAATTGAATCTAGTCAACGATCGGACCACGTAAAAACAAACCGTCAAATCACGCGAATAAATTAACAAACCCTAGATGTATGATCCAATTAAAAGAGGGAAAAGACATCAGAGAATGAAAAAAATTGAAATTCACGTACCTTGATTGAATCTCTGAAGAAGAAAATGAGGAATTTTGGATCAGATGCCTAGGGTTTTATAAGCAAATACGGTGTAGATTCGTAATTTGTTCTTCGTTAGCTTATAAGTTATACCACGGTATCTGGAAGCTTCCTGTGAGGAGCGGTTGCTTTATTATACAAGAAACCCGTGTGGACTTTTGGGTCCGTGTTTCCGGCCCGGCCCGGACTGGCCCACTAATTTAAACCGGTAGCAATGCAACTTTTATTTACGCATATGGTTTTTATGGTTATTGTGATAAACGAGCAAAGGTACCCGCGTGTTGCGGCGTGACCACACGTAGCGAGAGTTGTTTTACAGGAGATGTGGTGATGAGTTTCGAGTGGGTTACAAGTGTTAATGCGTGTTGTACAGGTTTTTAGTGAGAGTTGTTTTGGAATTAGTTCTTTTTGTTTGTGCGGGTCCAATGAATTCAAAATAAAGCAAATGGAGTATGATTTCAAAGTTTTAAGGTTTTTTACTTTTTAGGTTTTTTTTCTTTTTCAAAAAGTTATTTTGGTTCCAAAAAAGAAAAAAAACTAATTTTTTTCTGGATATGTTATAAAACGAGAAAATAACATATATGTTTATTATAACTTGGTGTTCATATTGCTTGAGTTTTCACCTTTTGGGTTATAAAATTTTAAGCAATCATGTTTTAGTTTTATTTCACTCGTTACAAATTTAAAATTATTTTCTAACGTATAATATTGCTTGACAGAATATGTCGAGTTAACTCTCACATACGTGATCACGATATCATGAAAAAGCAACAAAGTAAACTCTCACATACGTGATCACGATATCATGAAAAAGCAACAAAGTATTATAGGTCTTATGCATCGTAAGATAATTATGCTGATTAGAGTGATTAATAGATTTTTTTATTACTATTATTATATTTTTTGCTATACATGTAAAAGGTTGTATACTTGTATATGCACAATTATGCCGATTAGTGAGATTGATAGAATTTGTATATTTTTCTTTTTGGCTCTACATGTAAAAAGTTGTATAGCTTGTACAATAAAATATAAATATATAATATAGATGGTTACGTTTTAGGTTTCTCTTAATATACAAAAAGCATGTAAATTTAGTCATATATTACTATGCTCATTTTCCAAAGATTATATTACTATGCTCATTTTTCAGAGATTATATAATCTTCTTACTCTTAAAAGATAACTTAAGGTGTCACGTGGTAACACTAAAATCATCCTCATTAAAATTTTTTTGTCTCTCTCTCATCTTAAATAATTACCTTAATTACTAATACTATTATTTAACATTCTTTTACATTTAATAAATAAAAAAAGATCTATTTATTAATGTTATTTTAAGTAAACAAATTTTTTATAAAATAATAAATTTTCTAAAGCATAAAACTTTTTTAAATATGAAATATTTTAAAAATTGGTATTTTTAAAAATTTATTTTTTTAAAACCAAAAATAATTAATTTGGGAGTTATAATAAGAAAATTTTAAGATATGACAATTTTATACGGTTTGTTTTAGAACAAAATGTTTGTTTTTTTAAAAAAATTAAAATAAAAATTTAAAAAGTTGATATCACTATTTTATTAGTTATAGTCATTTCTCATATATAATTTCATTTATATCATATCTTAGGATATCATTTGATAATTATTAAATTTTATTATATTAATATTTTATTTATCCAATCCGTGTAATACACGAGTTTACTAAAGCTAGTAAATTAATATGCTATTTTTTATTGGGATAAACGGGGTATGTGATCAATTTCCAGTGAACAACAGGTATCATTGTATGGCACACCTGCCTTAAAACCGTAAAAACTTTTACATTTTAGTTCCATTATCCAATCTCATACGAAGAAGGATATTGTCCCAGTTACTTTTAGGTTTAGTGGTGAATAACCAAAATATTTTATTTTTAATTTATCATATATAAGTCTTCCCATTGACATACATATTATATTTGTATAGACACGTTATGATGCCTAACGTCCCCTTCGCATGATCTTGATAGTTTTGTTCCTCACGAAACATAAACATAACTTACTTACAAACAAGGTTGTCTTTCTACATCCATATCCAAACACTTGCTTATGATAACCGAAAATTTCTTAATAGTTTAGATAATAAAGTTAAATGAATTAAAATCATGGATTTTTATAAACTAGAAGAGCGTCCGAGCAATGCAGCGGGGTGACATTTTATATTCGGTACGTGTTTATAATATTTTGTTATTCTTTTAGTATTTTTACAAAATTCTATTATGTTTTTTCTGAGCTAAAATTTAAAAAACCAAATAAATGGGTTTTGCGTGACTACTTGTACATTTACGCATTAATTTATTGTACATCACAAGTTACATATCAGTTTAGCAAAAAGTTTACACTAAAACGTTAAAAAAAACACAGGTTACAATTATAGTTTTTAAACGTGATATATTAAAAGATATAACGAAAATCTTAAACAAACAAAGTTTTTGTTTGTTCATGATTAGATAATATGAAATTTTATGTAAGTGTTAGTAAATATAAGGTTATTATGTAAATATTTATAAGGGGTAATATGTAAATAATGTTATAAATATTAGAGTTAATTTCAATTTTGTTCCCTAACGTTTGACTAAAGTACCTATTTTCCTCCAAAAGATTAAATATATCAATTTACATCTAAAAGTTTCATATGTTGTTTTAATTTTCCTTCAAAAGTTTCATTATATTGGATAAAGTTGAAACAACTAAAGAAAATTTTTGATTAAAGTTGAAACAAATTGTAAAACTTTTGGAGGTATATTGATATTTTTAATCTTTTGGAGTATTATGATTATTTTCAACAAACCTTAAGGAGTAAAATTGAACTTAACTCTAAATATTATTTTACCCTCAAAAGTGTTTGTATTTTATGCATTGAATTAAGTAAATATTCTTAATTTTATGGTATCTTAAAATACTCTTCTCATATGTTTTATATATAGTATAGATAATATCACAATTATAAGATACAAATGTTTTCAATAATAATTCATCTTAAAGTAATTATAAATTATAACAACTTCCATTCTTCTGATTACATGTAATTGATAGAATTTTAAAAATTATATAATTATACCACTAAACATCATTTTATCACTAAGCACTAGCTCAACTCACTTCAAACTTTATATCAAAACTATAAAGCTCGAGCATGACTCATGACTAATATTTCAAGTTTGAGTTTGTTCTTGAATAAAATTTGAAGCTTAAGCACGGCTCGTGCTTTAATTTTATAAGATCAAGCTTGACACATTATTGTTTTATATCATCATCATCATGTATTTGGACAATAATTGCAAACTCTTGTTGCACTTTTATCATGTTTTCAGTTTCATTTCCGTTATTTGGCTCTTTCTTCACCTTTTAATTTCCTTTTTAACAACTTTATCACTTTTTCTCAACTTCTTAGCTAGACTCTATTTAGTTTCATATCACACCATTTTCGAAAAAGAAAATTGGTATCAAAAGTGTTATTGAGTCGATGGAGACATTGCCAAAATTCATCCTCTTCATCGGTGTATTTCTTATGGCTTTGGCATCCGCGGATGCAAAGATCAATTCAATTTTCGCGTTTGGAGATTCCCAATTTGATCCGGGTAACAATCAATACATCAAGAACTGCACCCTTCAGGCCAACTTTAGACCTTACGGTTCGAGTTTCTTTCACTATCCCACTGGACGTTTCACCAATGGTCGAACCGTTGTGGATTTCATTGGTTAGTCTTTCTTTCTAGACATCTATCTTCCTCTGGATCATGGGCCATCATCAAAACTTATAGTAATAGGACCCAAACACACACAAATATGATGAGATTCGTTAACACTAATTTTTTTTAAAAAAAAAAACACCTTATTCTTTTAACCTTTTGATCAAGAGTTCGTATTTTTTAAAATTTAGAATTATTACATATCAAACTTATTTTTTTCGTATGTCTTGAAATTTATAACAGTTTACTTACAATACTCATGTGTAGGTTATAATACTCGTGTGTAGGTTATACATACAAACAAAATTATTCATATTTTGTTAAATTTCAAGATAAATTTTTATTATTTTCTTTTAATTTAAATGTTATTAATATTAAAAAAATACTAATTTTGTTTCGTCGAGTTTGTTATGAGATGTTTAGTGCTATGTAGAGAATCATCCTCTAAAAAGTAAATATGTAAGTTTTATTTTCTTATTTAATGTTAATTAATGGTAAGAAATATACTGTTGTGCAGCACAATATATAGGGATTAAGTTTCAGAAACCATACCAAGAGGTGTATCGGCACTTAGCAAAGGGCCACCGGAGGGGTTTTCCGGCGAACGGAGTCAACTTTGCAAGTGCCGGAAGTGGACTTTTGCGGGAGACAAACAACGATGAAGTAAGATACATAACTTAATTTAAATAATACTATGTTAGATTTTCATATATTACACGGTCTGAATAACAAAAATTACAATAAATATTTTATGTGTTGATAAACTGTTATATGATTTTAAAGGGTCACAGCTAGCAAATGACTAGACTTCAATATATTTTGTGAAAAAAAATTGTCAATTTAAATCTTATGTTTATTATTGAGTTAAGGAAAAATTTAGAAGAAATATTTTGTTTTATGGGTTGATATCAATCAAAATATTGAATTTGATGATTTTTTATTATAATATTAAATTATAAAAACTAATTTAGTTGTCTAAAATAATGAGTTAGATAAAAAAATTATGAATGGATTCTAGAATTACGTCACGTGTCCAATAAAATTATTATTTATTAAGTAATGTATATAATAGATTATGTGTATGTGCATGCACGTGTGATATATGACCTTGTTTTAACAAAACCAAAAACACTTATATAGTAACAAATTATAATATTTAAAAATTAAAAAATTAGCACCTCTAAATTTATAATTAAAATGAATTAGTTTAATTTAAATTTAAATAATATATTTAAAGAAGAAGAAATTTATTGGTCAATCAAAAGTTATCAATCATTTAATGTTTAAAATTCAAAATTATATAAAATATGAGTATGTTATTGGTACACTAAATATATTAGTCCTCTCTATCTCTTCCTATACATACATATAGATACATGGAGAGAGATAAAAATAATAAGATATCTTAATAACATAAATAAATGTTTGTATAACCTAACCCTTATATAAAATATGAAAACATTTAAATCATATCTAACTAATTTTATTAGTTCTAATTATTTAAGCTAAGAATCATTGATATTTGTATGACATTTGACTACCATTATTTTTAACATAACTTTACATAGTTAGTTGAGTTTTTAAATTTTAAACTCAGGAATATTATCTTTAAACACATAGTCTATAAGGTTACCGACCACATGGCATCTTATGACTGGCCAACGAAATTTATCCCTACCTTTTATTATTTTGGATTGATTTTTGTGTATATATTTTTGGAGTATGTTAGACTACTCTCATTCACAACCAAACCAACCAAAATATTTATTGAAAAACTAATTTTTCTTTCTTTTATCTATACAACCCAACTAAACAAAATTTTTTCACTCTTATTAGCAACCAAACCAAACTAATTTTTCATTTCAAAAAACACACTTTTATGACTAACTTTTAGTCTATTAAAGATTAATAAAAAATAATAATAAATTCTTTTATTTCATAAAAGTAAATTATATATTTATATATAAACGTAAATAATCTTCTCAACCTTTAAAATAAAGTAAAAAAATTGGAACCATAGACGAAAATAAGAATCGCAAGAGTAAAAAATTGGAACCATTCGGGTTCGAGCTGCAGAACCCCTCACCCACCTTTTTAAAGGTGATTTATGCCCTTAAATATTTATAAATTTATTTGTTTTATCATAAAAAGTTTTATAAGTTTTTTTTTCTAATGAGAGGTCATAGGCATTTACAATACTTGTGAATTCATTATCTATTCTACTTTCATTTTGTTTGTACCATGTTTACTGGCAGAAAGTGACATCACTCCAAGTTCAACTACAACAATTCCAAGGACTTATTTTTCATAAACATTTACCCAAAACACAAATCGAAAATTCTTTATTTTTCCTCGTATCCGGTGGGAATGACGTATTTTCTTATTTCCTAACACCTGGTGCGTCGAAAATGACACCAAGAACCTATATACGTGCCATGTTGAAAGAGGCAATCCGCTTCACAAGCATAATCTACAGGTACGGTGGTCGTAAGATTGTTCTTTTCTCAATAGGGCCGATAGGGTGTATTCCTGGAAGAGTCCTCATACGAGGTGAATCTATTGAACAATGCAACGACAAGATGGACATGATGGCAAGATATTATAACGCTGGATTGAAACGTTTTATACGTAATATACCTAAAATGTATCCTGGTGCAATCGGTATTTATGCCGCATCATATGACACTTCAAAGAAATATCGTGATAACCCAATAATTTATGGTACTTCTTTTACGTAATCACTTTTGTTATTCATAACATAACGGGTTAAATGAACTTTTATTATGAGGTCAGATTAACTTGCAAACATTTCTTTTACGTTTTCTTTTAAAGTTACATTAAGAGGTTTTATGCTTTTTAAAAAGAAAACTTTTGACCCGTTTAACCCGTTCGACTTAACCACTGTTTATATATTTGTTTACTTACTAACATTTGTTTAAATACATTATAGGTTATACCGATGTAACTCATGCATGTTGTGGGGGTGGGCCACTAAATGGAATGTTGCAATGTGGGTTAAAAGGTTACAAGATGTGTTTGCTCCCAAATACATATTTTTTCTGGGATTATTTTCATCCCACAGAGCATACTTATGGGCTCATTTCTAAGGCCTTTTGGGCCGGAGGGAAAGATGAAATATGGCCTATTAATCTCAAGACTTTGGTCCACAATATGACCTCACCATTCCCTTGAACCCTTTTTTATTTAATAAGTTTATGTTACTTAATACCTATGGATATTTTCAAGGGGTAATCTTAATCTTAATACTAAATAATGAGATTATTATGTGATATTTGAATTGTATATTGTCATAGTTATGTTTTCATTTATGGAAGTAATATAAATGATTAGACGTTTCTGTTTAGGTAGTTTAATATTTCATTTTAGCTTATTAGTTTTGTTTATATGAAATAATAGCAAATAAATATGGCAATATTATTACTTAACATACTATATAAACATGATTGTGTTTGTTTTTCAAATTTTATTCAGGTTGATATAAAAGAATGTTCGAGTCATGCTAAACAAAATCTAACTTTAAATATTTGAGTTTGATCAGTTAAACCAAACCCAATTTTAAATATTTGAGTCTGATAATGTATGAATAGGTCAAATGGTATGAATAGGTCAAATATTAAAAAAAACATGAATGATTCATGATTTTGTTGTGTTAAGTATTAGTAGCGGGGGTAGACTTAGATTGGGATTAGGTGTTAACCGACACCCCTGACATCCTTATTTATGTATAATATATGCGAATGCAACACCATAAAAACCTATGTGACCATTTTACATAAAATGATTTTTTTAATATTATAAACCTTACTTTATTTAACGAATAAATAAAATACTAACAAACAAAAATCCATAACTTATATATAAAATTGTAGTTATAACCTATCCTTTAAACTAGTAAATATAAACCCAATAGTGGTTAACTTAATACAATACCACGTTTTATCAATAACAAGACTAATCAACTATGTATAATCAAAACCCGATTAACCATGAATGTCTAAAATCATTTTGTTTGGGTGTGTAGTGAAGGCGACCGCACATGATCCATATTCTAGATGGGACTAACATTTTCTTCGCCCCTTCAGGTATCATAGGTCCGTTAATATGTGTAAAAGATATTACCTTATTCGTAATGGCATGTTCTAGAGTGAGCTCACTAGCTAAGTCAATAAAAAAATAGAAAGAAAAAAAAATAAAAAATTGAGATGTCTTTACACTCAGGAGCTGTTTGGCAGCATCTGAATCAACTTTTTAATGGTTCAGATGTCTGAATGGTTCAACATTTAATGGTTCAGACTGTTTGTTTCGCGAGCAAATGTTTGAATGGTTCAGACATTTTCCTCTGAATGGTTAAGTATTATGCTAATGCTGAATGATTAAAAGGTCTAATGCTGAATGGTTAAGACCTCTTATTTGAATTGGTCAGACATTTGCCTTTAAATAGTTACGCGATATAATAGCTCTTAAATCTTAATGATTCATATTTCTTAATCGTTAAGCATTTAATGGTTCAGACCCTATTATTATTTCAGCACTTCATCATTTAGAAATATTATCAAACAACCCATCAGTCTCTTAATAACTATATGTTCAAGAGACATATTTTTCCACACTCGAAATATCATAAAATATCATAGACAATCTTGTTTTGATCATAACCAAAGCTCCAACCATAATCATCGTTATTTAGACATCTTAAATATTGTAATTTAAGACTATAAAACCCAATAATACAACCTATTACGTATCCGAAGGCATTCGAATAGCTATATCTTCTAATCTTTTAATAATATAAATAATATAATAGAGTCACCAAAAGGGTCCCGTGACCGAAAGCACGTGAGGAAATCCAGTTCATTCATATTCAATTATTCACTCAACTCAAACCACATATAACACGGTGTTGTGATAGGAATAGATTATCAAATTCATACAAAAATAAAATAGCCTTATCATTTTGTCGTCCCACTCTATTGTATGGAGTAGTGAGTCTAGTTGTACATTTAACGATTACACAAAAACAACACATAAAGTCATAAACTAAACATGATATTCGTAAGTTAATGTGTATCTAATATATATTTTAAGTGATTTTTGTAATCTACGTGACCCGTTTATTATTGTTAATATTTAGTGAAGCTTTTATATGTCAAAGTTTAAATTCGGTTAGCAATATTTATTTTAAAATTTAAATGTTAAAAATGAGTTATTGTCGGATATTTATAGTTTATGATGAATTGTTTATGAACATTTGTGTTTTCTAATTACATAAATGAATAAAAACTATAATTCCACGGGTTAAATATGTCGCTTGCATGTTATCGTGTGAATATACTAATTGTGTGTCTGGTGTGACATTTAGACTCGTGTCGTAGTTTTATTGGTGTAAACATTAAA